>CM054114.1:169654322-170254322 GCA_028673005.1 Tanypteryx hageni | reverse complement strand
GAAGAAAATGTTGTCGGGCAATACGGACTTGGGAAGAGAAATCGAGGAGGGGAGAAACTCGTAGAATTCTGCATCAATAATGACCTTGTAGTGACTAATACATGGTTCAAAAACCATAAACGAAGGTTATACACATGGAAAAGCCCAGGAGATAGAATGAGATGCCAAATAGATTACATCCTTGTAAAACAAAGATTTAGGAACAGCATAAAGAACGCCAAGGTATTGCAAGGAGCAGACATTGATTCAGATCACAGCCTTCTAATACTTGCCGTGAGTACAAAGCTCAAACAAATAAGAAAAACGAGAAGAGAAAGACAGACCTGGGACCTAGAAAAACTGAAAGAAAGGCAGGATGTAGTCAGCATGAAGTTGGAAGATAACCTAAGAAAGTTGGAAAACAAACCGAAGACCGTCGATATAGAATGGGATGAAATTAAAACCAGTATCAAGGATACCTTGGATAAAGAGATTGGAAAACAAGAGAAGAAAATCAGAAAACCATGGATCACGAAGGAAATGCTGGAGAAAATGGATGAGAGACGAAAATGGAAAAACGTTAACAGTGAAGAAGGTAGAGCCAACTATAGGCGTATAAACAATGAGTTGAGAAGGGTAACAGATAAAGCTAGAGAAAATTGGATAAAAGGAAAATGTGATGAAATAGAACAAATGGAGAAGCTAGGACGGTACGATATGATGTACGCTAGGGCACTGGAATTAGAAGATAAGAAGTCTAATGGAATTTGTGGTAAAGGAATTATGAATACGGATGGGAAGATAGTCTCTGAAACAAAGGATGTAGCACAGGTATGGGAAGAATACATTAAGGAATTATACAGCAAACAGACAGGAGCGGCAAAAATAGAACTGGAAAATGAGGAAAACATTGAAGAAGACAACTTAGGACCAAGTATTATGGAGAGCGAAGTAGAAAAAGCGATAGTGGAACTTAAGAAGGGGAAAGCCACGGGCAGCGATGGAATACCGGCTGAGATACTTAAAGTCATAGGATCAGAAGGACTAAAAGCGATCACGAAATTAATTAATAAGATTTACAACACGGGAGAGTGGCCTCAGGATTTCCTAGAAGTAACAATGATCCCTCTAAAGAAGAAGCCAAAGGCAATGCAGTGTAAAGATTACAGAACTATAAGCCTTCTGTCACACACATCGAAGATCATCACGAGGATTCTTAATAAAAGGCTGGAGAAAAAGGCAGAAGAAATACTAGGGGAAGATAAATTCGGTTTCAGAAAAGGACGAGGAACTAGAGATGCTATAGGAGTAGTTAGAATCATATCAGAAAGGGCAATAGAATACAGTCAAGATATCTGCGCATGTTTCGTAGACTGGCAGAAGGCCTTTGATAGAGTAAATTGGGTAAAGTTGATGAAGATATTAAAGGATATAGGTGTAGACTGGAAAGACAGGAGACTGATTAGGAATCTATATGAGAATCAAGTTGTAAAGATCAGGTTTGAGAATGTGGACACCTGCGGAATAAATATCGGTAGAGGAGTAAGACAAGGCTGCTGCCTATCGCCAACCCTATTCAATATATATGGAGAAAGTCTAATGCAAGAAGCTTTAGAAGGCACAGGGGATTTCAAAATTGGAGGAAGGATTATAAGAACAGTAAAATACGCAGATGATCAAGTACTTCTAGCAAGAAAGGAAGAGGAGCTACAAAAAATGATAAATAGACTAGTGATAACAGGTAGAAAATACGGTATGGAAATAAATACAGAAAAATCCAAGGTCATTCGAATACCGGGTAAAGAAGAGAATCTGAACATAACTATTGGGGGAAAGCCATTAGAACAAGTTTCAGAATATAAATACCTTGGAAGTATCATAACACGAGAGGCAAAATGTACGGATGAGATCAAAACTAGAATAGGAAAAGCAAAAGCGGCTTTCAGGAGAAAGAAACAACTACTTACAGGGAATATAAGGGAAGATATCCGCAAGAAGTTGATAAAATGCTACGTATGGAGTATAGCATTGTATGGGGCAGAAACATGGACGCTAAGGAAAAATGACATCAAATACTTGGAAAGCTTTGAAATGTGGACTTGGAGGAGAATGCTGAAGATAAAATGGACAGATAGGATGAAAAACGATGAAGTGCTACGAAGAATAGGAGAGAAGCGAATGATTATACAGACTATCAGAAAGAGGAAGGCTAACTGGGTTGGACATTACCTGAGGAGAGAGAGTATGATTAAAGACGTGTTAGAAGGAAAACTAGATGGGAAAAGGGAAAGAGGTAGGAAAAGGTTTCAGCTGATAGACGATTTGAAAGGGAAAGAGAGTTATCAAGATATAAAGAGGACAGCGGAAAATAGGAGTATATGGAGAACCAGGTTTAACCAAGAATAATCACGGACCTGTCTACGGACAGACTACCTATGATGATGATGATATATATATATATAACCATAGTAGCATATTTGGACAGGATCGACTAAACAGGGGTGCCACAATTACAAATTAAACTCTTTCAGTAACTATGGATTTGGAAGGAATTGGCTCAACGGATGTCAACGGAATTATATATATATATCAGCTTACGGAAAAGGAAAGGTAAAATGGATATATGGATGTCAACAAGGTGTTGGGATGAGGAAACACTCACCAATCAGACGACTTCAGGTTGGCGAGGCCCCGGGGATGTCGAAGCGACACACGTAAAAGAACACTAAAACACCAACACCTTGTTGACATCCATATATATATATATATATATATATATATATATATATATATATATATATATATATAGTGTGTGTGTGTGTGTGTGTTTACAAAATACCATAATGATATCAAGATTTTTAAAGCGGAGCTTAAGAGCAGAGCTACCACAATTAATAAATAATTCAAATCGTTTGCAACTTAGCAGAAAACTATTTCCCGAGCGAAACCAGCGTTTCGGCTAGTATTACAATAAAACTAATACAACAAATTCTGAAATTTACTTACTTTCGCTGTTGGGTACCCCAAGTTTACAAACGTTCCCCATTCCTTAATTACGCAAGCGATGTTTACATTGACATTTATTATTTTATGTATTGTATTGTAAAGTTTTATCATTAATATAATTACGCATTAACGTCCTACTTAATATCCACATGGATAGATGCACCGAAGCCTTTAAACCAGCAATAAAATTTTGTGGATTATGTAAATACTATTAGCCAAAACGTAAACAATAAACAACATCTTGGTTACCGAGCAAATGTAAGTATATGTATCGATTTATGATGCGAGAAATCTTTCTATGTTAATGGAAAAGATAACATTGTTATAATATTCCTTAAAAATCATTTGACTCACTTTAAAAGTATTCATAGACTATATTTAATCCATCTGCATCCTTTATCTTGGCGTTGGCTAATCTTCTTCTACGGCTCACGGCCTGGACTTTCCTTGCATTAATCTTTACGTGGCTAGCTGCCTTTGAGGAGGACAACAATTAAGAAATTTAGCTTTGTTGCCGCTGGAAAATGTTAACAAAATTTGCGCTTAAAGGATAATTTCGAGCGATTTAACATGTAATACGACAAAATATGAACAGAATTAAAATATTCAGTCTTTCTTGCGTAAAATAAGCTATTTTTCGTGATTGTAAGTTAATATTTAGGTATATTTATATCCACATAAGTGGAGGGCTGCATGGCATTTTGGGACTTCTCCACACCATTTCCCATTCTTGTTTAAATTGTATTTTGTTGACCCCATGGCGTATAAGAGACCTCAAGGTCTGCAAACCTATACCAAGTTCTTCCTTTGGTCCATAGAATGGCCCATTAAACTTTTGAATTCGATAGCTTCAACGGTGTAAAAACGTATAAAGAACATACATACATACACACATACTAAAATATTTATAAGATAGGATATAGGATATATATATCATGTAAAACCTAACGTACTTCCAGAAGTGCAACAGAGCTGAAATTTGGCATAAAGATAGGTCATTGGGCACAACCTATAGAAAAAATCCAAAATTTTGGAAAAAGTTATATTTAAGGGGTATTTTTGACCCCAATTTCCAATTTCAAACACCCATAAAAATATTGAAAACGGTGCAATGCTATAAAAAATTGCTTTTTTAAATTATGTCAAATTAAAATACAAAGTCGGGGCATGCACCATACTATGGGAAAAAGAATGAAGTTTTTGCTTCTTGAAGACAGAATTCAAATCCATGCTGATTTTGCTTATAAATTCGATTTTAATCATAAAGTTATTAAATTTTTTTCGGTCTTCAACAATGAAAAATATTAACTACCATAGCAACGATTCCAATGCATTTCAATGGGAATTGATTTTCCATACTTCAAGAGCATTGATTTAATGCTTATACTGCATTATAATCCATTTGATGTCAGCCAACAACGTATACATATGATAAGGTGATAATTTAAAATTAATTTTTTATCCGGATACGTACTAAAAGGCAAGGATGATGACATAACACACAAAATATCCTCATTTTCACATAAATTTTAATGTAACGTATAGGCTATTGTCTTAATGATGATTATAGTTATTGCTTAAAAAGGGCGATCTGAGCCATGAAACTTGAAATTCGAAAACTTGGACGCGAGCCGATTGCCAGAGAATTTAGAAATTCCGGATAGATGACTTAATTTCGCAGAAAATGAAAACTATTATCTTATTTAAATGGGTAGTTCAAATGCTGTCTCATTGGTTTATTTACGAGTTTAAAAGTTGGTGTATGGTGA
The DNA here is from genome assembly GCA_028673005.1 of Tanypteryx hageni. Lineage (NCBI taxonomy): Eukaryota > Metazoa > Arthropoda > Insecta > Odonata > Petaluridae > Tanypteryx > Tanypteryx hageni. The sequence goes on along the minus strand of CM054114.1, from coordinate 170,249,568 downwards.
TTTTTTATGCGCTTGCAATATGCAAGCACCAGCAACTCGTATATTAAATAATATCGCAATGAAATAACACTAAAAACTACGACTTCATAACCCTTTGCAGCACGAATCACTCGGTAAATGCAAGTTTGTTCTCTAAAGTCTTACACTGATTGGATTAGCGTTTATGTTTCATTTACTTCGGAGATTGCACTAAAGAATTCTTGTTGAACATTAACTTGTTCATGCGCTAAAACGATTCAACGTAACATTACACGTAATCCTTCGAGTAATATATATTTTTAATGACTCTTAAATCCTCCTAATTGGCGCGAAACTAAAACATCAACGTGACATTAATCTTCCCATAGATTGACTAGAAACTACGATTATACTTCACCTCATTATTTAACAAAGAAATGTTAATATCATTTGTGATCAAGCTATATGTATTCAATAAGCGATTTCAACTGTTAATCTTCAGTCAAACCGCCGATGATATGCCCAATGTATTTCTTTTCCCCTAGGAATTACGCAATTACGTTAAAGCATCACGTAGAGGAATATCTGAGAAAATGATCCAACAATGAATTTATTAAAACGATTGCAATTGCTTTTTAGTACAATAGTCCATAAAGATTCACAATTCTAGATAGAATGATGACAACCTGAAACGATGCCTTTAGATCCTATAGTTTAGTGTTGTGAGTAAAGGGAGATGAAGGGCGTTGCATATGTATGAATGCGATGCGAAATTAATTAAGTCAGCCGGTATAAAATGAATAATATATGTAACAAAATTAGCCTTAAAGCTGTTGAGTAAACCACATTTACATATCAGCTGCGACTTTTTTGTTAGTTTTAGAATCAGTAGCCGTTGAGTTACCACAGAGTTCTGTTTTATTATGGCTGAAGTGCTCATCTGATTTTTTATTTTTATTTTTTAATTTTTTTATTTTTTTATTTTAAGTAATTGCAGTTAATCGGTATTAAAATTTATTCTACATCACCATTTCCTAAAGCAATGATTCATCTTCCTTTGAGCGAACATTTTCATCGGTTCTAGGATGAATAATCAAAATAATTAAACTTTTTATATCCTTCGGAAAGTATTTTTAAAATATAAATGCCTCGCAAACCACATGAGATACTTTACAGCAAACTCGCTGATTAATACAATCAGAGAAGTTGCTGCAAAGTGTTTTGTACCAATAATCATTGGGAGAAAAAGCAACAGTCTCTTTCGTCTTCAAGACTAAAAGTTATGTCCTAACTCGGCGAACGTTTTTGCGATATGTCTCTCCTCACAGAATGCTGTGATCTCTGCTCCTCAACTGCTAGACGCATTGAAAATAATTCCTAACATTCCGAGTAGAATTCAACCCGACCGGATATCTGAAAACTCTTTTCTGCGCAACAAGCGACCATGTATCCTAGCGAGATATCTTTTTTCCTCGTTTTCTTTAATTTTCCCACGTTTAGCCGAAGATTCCGTTCTCCGTCTTTTCATTTTCGGTTTTTTTCCAGATGCCGGAGAAGTTTTTGTAAGTTGAATGTACGTAAAATACCTTATCAACGATTTTGTTACCGTCGAGGTTCGGAAAAGGAAATTTCTGTTTAAGACGTCTCGAAAAGAGCTTTTGCTAAGAGGGATGTCTTAATTTACATCCTGAAATGTATTTCTCTTTAGGGCATGTTTCCAGTCATCAAGAGGAACTAAAAGTACTAGCGTATCAAGTCGCGAGGAATTTATAATGGCTGAATAGGAAGATGGAAGTGAATTTGCGGGAAGTAGAAAAGGAGGAGGATGGGGCGAAGAATTGGAACTGCGGGGGGGAGCGGGCGGAGGGAGAGAGGTGGGGGAGGGAAGAAGAGGGAGATTGGGAGGAGAGAGAGGAAAAAGCAATACGGCAATTGGTTCGGCTGAGAAAACCTCTGCGTTGGCGTGAATTGGGTCGTAGGGAAGACAAACATGGTGGGTCGTGTGGTTTCTATGTGGGCTTCATAGAATTCCTCTCGCACGGAGTTTGAGGAAATGCGAAAGGGGAGGAGGAGGAGAGGAGAGAGGAAGGAGAATTAGTGGCGGGAGGACGTCAAGTAAGACGGCAAATAAAGAGGAAGAGGAGGGTCTCGGACGGTGGATCTGATCTTCGTGAAACGACCTGGAGCGAGGTGACTCGGAGGGAGACGGCGAGGGGGAAAGAGGAAGGGATGGGCGGGAAGAGGAGGGTGTTGGTGGAAAGAGGAGGGGGTGGGTGGGAATAGGAGGGGGTGGGTGGAAAGATGAGGAGGGTGTTGGTGGAAAGAGGAGGGGGTGGGTAGGAATAGGAGGGGGTGGGTGAAAAGATGAGGAGGTGGGTGGGAAGAGGAGGGGGTTGGTGGGAAGAGGAGGGGGTTGGTGGGAAGAGGAGGGGGTTGGTGGGAAGAGGAGGGGGTGGGTCGGAAGATGAGGGGGTTGGTAGGAAGATGAGGGGGTGGGTGGAAAGATGAGGAGGTGTGTGGGAAGAGGAGGGGGTTGGTGGGAAGAGGAGGGGGTGGGTCGGAAGATGAGGGGGTTGGTAGGAAGATGAGGAGGTGGGTTGGAAGATGAGAGGGTTGGTAGGAAGATGAGGAGGTGGGTTGGAAGAGGAGGGGGTGGTGGGAAGATGAGGAGGTGGGTTGGAAGAGAAGGGGGTTGGTGAGAAGAGGAGGGGTGGGTCGGAAGATGAGAGGGTTGGTGGGAAGATGAGGAGGTGGGTTGGAAGAGGATGGGGTTGGTGGGAAGAGGAGGGGGTTGTTGGGAAGAGGAGGGGATTGGTGGGAAGAGGAGGGGATTGGTGGGAAGAGGAGGGGGTGGGTGAGAATAGGAATGGGTTGGTGGGGTGCAGGCACATTCGCGCTTAAGGGACCGGGGCAGCAGAGCGGAGAGTGCATCTTCGGGGGAGTTGTTCGTGGTGAAATGGCGTTGAAGTACGCCAGTCTCAAAGATGCAACTGCCGAGGATGGAATGATTGCGTTCCACATACAAATCTGCAACTTTACTGTCGCGGTTACTTCAGTGTACCATCGGGGGAACTATCGTAACGGACAAACTCGAGTGGAAATACGTAGACGAATTTCCGTCGTAAATAGCGCGAATTCGAGATTCGTCCTCGAGTGTAATTTGAAAGCTATGAAAGTCGCGGATTATACCACTTAATGCAAGAGGGAAAGAGATGGGACGAAGACAAAAAGTTCCAGAATGATTCAACTTCATTTAACTATTTTTATGTGGTTAGCGGTACTTGAAAATGCACATACATACGGAGGAATGTAAATGTTAAATAGATTCTTCGAAACACATCTGGTAACGTCATACTATAGGCATGCAGATAAAATTTATAGAGATTAATGCTTATAAAAAATATCCGACCGATGTAATTTTGCATCTTTGGAGTCAGTTGAGTGCTATTAGTGACCATCATCGCGTGTTTTCGCCCTTCGGTGCAACAACTGTCTCGACGAGCTGAAATTCACAAGCATCGCAACTTTGCGGAGTTTTATAAATCTCACCGTTTTACTTGCTGTTTAAAAGAGAAAGGCAATTAATTTATGCGCTCTAACAATGTCTCCACCTGCAAAAAAAATCCTTCCGAAATATTTTCTTTACATATAGCGGGAGGTTGAAATTCGCCGACATTCAATTTAATCGAGTGACGCCGCGGATGAAATTTCGCATCGACCACGGAGGCGCATAATTGTAATTTCTTCCTTTTCCCCTCTTTAAGAGCCCTCTACGAGGCATTATTCTCTTTCCCCTTTTAACCGACGATTCCTCTCCATGCCGATATCGAGATAAAAGCGACTGAAGAAGGATTAAGCGTTCCACGCGTTGCTATTTGCTCCGCCACTCTTGGAAGACTATTCAACTTTTGCTCTTACGACAAAGCTGACGACAACCGTGTCCGTAAAGCGATTGAAAGCGCTCAATAAAATCTTCTCAGAGAGAGAGACGACGAAGTTATTTTATAGTGCCCCTTTCTTGTCCAATAAAATTAAAATAATCTTGTGATCCATTAATATTTTGAAAGAGAAAATTCCTTAAAAGAGTTCATTCATCACATAAATCTAATCAGGGTGCATTTTGAACCGTGATACGATATACAGATCAGATGGTTTAGACGCCAGGTATAGGTAGTGGTTGCGCGCGTAAATTGGAACGCTTCCTTGAAATGACACTTGCAAAGAGGCCTAGGCAAATTCCTTTTGGCGTATGTACGTCCAGTGTGACGCAAATTGCCCATTTTCCCCTGATTCTGGCGATCTTTGAGTTGCGCGATCTAAGGAACTCGAAATGGTGGCTCGGTTTGTTAAGGACTGCAATAGTTACCACACTGGCGTAACAAAGCTTTTGAGTGAGTTAGTTGGCATAAACTGAAGCGTAGAAGAATGGAGTACCAAAGGAAACCCTTCGAAACATTTCATAGTCATGAATTTATTGAGGATGTCCGTGCAACCCTGGTGCTAATGAGAATAGAGTTAGACCACAATGCATTGGAAAATACGTAGAAATAATTGCTAGGACCGATAGGTACTACTGGTCCATTTCCCTCAATGTGACAAGACAGGTTAACAGAGAGTTACGTAGCGTAGGTTGGTTGCAATGACACCCCATGCCAAACGCTTTTGGTATATGATTGTGAAAAAGGCGAAGAGAGGGATTCGACGTCATTTCTCACGAATCCCTACGGTGATTATTCAAGCTAGGTGGCTTCTTCAGGACAGTCGCAGAAAGAAGACCGTGTCTATATCACACAAAATTTGACCCTCTCAACCTCTGTTAAGCCTCCAGGCATCTTTTTTCCCTGCGAAGTTTTGGAGGAATTGGTGCAGACGTTTCTCTGGTCGATAACGCAATTTTATTTTCACCTCCGTCGGATCACAGTAGCCCTCGTTCCGTTTTCCACATACCAAGTTGCCATGGTTACGAGCGCCGGCGAGAGAGAGTGGGAGATGGAGAGTCTCTTTTGAGAGGTAAGGTTTTTAGTTTTTGAGGAAAGAAGTCAGGATTGATTCGCCCCATTGCGAAATTTCTCCATGCGATTATGTCGGGGGAAAGATAATCTCAAGTTTGCTAAGGATAAAACTACGTTTTCCGGGATTCGAGAATAAATCAGGAATTTTATCGCAGCCAATCGAAGGTAGTTTGAAAGGAGGGAAAAGGTTTGGTGCCGTTTATACAGTTTTTGGGTTTGAATAAAGGAGAGAAATTTTCAGAAAAAAATCCAGTCTAAAGGAAGAACTGAAAGGCTTCGAGTAGAACTTCCTAACGTCGTATTTTTCTCGGTGTTTGAATATGAAGTGAAAATTATGAAAAAAACTAGAAATCTGAAGGAAAAAGCGAAAGGCTTTGAGAATATAACTTCCTAAGGCGATAGTCATATTTTTCTCAGTCAGGTTGAAGAAATACATGGCTCCATCTGGAAAATGCTGCGTAAATCTAAGGGAGAAAAATATGAAAATTGAATAATTTGATTTCATTTGATTCCTCTTCGTGACATAACATTTATGCAGAACCACGCGCATTCGCATGCAATGGTCGGAGGGTGATACTTGCTGGAGATGGAAATGATAGGCGCAAATTCGAGAAGTGGAGCATGTTGCGCGGGCATCGGAACAAAAGGGCTCGAGTAACAGCCATTGCCCGCTTTGTCGCTCCAAAACACGGCCTCTTAACAAGATAATTCGATCCGAGGAACGGACAGAGGGAGATAAGAGAGAGCGCGACGCTTCGAATACGTCTTCGTTCCACTTCCAGTTCAGCTTAAGATTAGAGACCGTATATCCGATCAAAGAGATCAGTTACACGTTCCATAAATAGAAAACAGGATGATCCAAACGGAAATAATGATGTCTGCCTTCCACATAACTATCTTAAATTAAATGTGAGGTGCAGCAATCACATACATTGGCTTTAATAGCTTTAAAATAAATGCGGATGAGTTGCTCTTTGGTTTCCCAAGTTTTATAATTTATCGTTATAAAATATTACAAATACATTCGAACGGAAAATTAATTGGATCACGCGTATCTGTGTGACAAAAATAACGCGTGTATATACTAGGATCCACCGAATCAGAGTCCAACAATAGTTGTTGCTATGGCAACACTCTCGTAACGAGTGATAAAAACTGCATAAACGCCAGTATTTACGCGAAATTCGTAGAGATACGATCGATGAGCAAAATTCTACGATAAATTTATAATCTCCATTCCTTTCCTCATAGAATTGTATAAACCCCGCTCCGATATTACAATTCTAATATACTTTAATGTGTAAGAGAAAATTACCCTGCTCGATAAATTTCAGATTTTCTATGTAAATCAATTGGAAAGTATAGTCCCTGGAATCTAACCCGGAACTTCCAATCTCCGCAACAAAAACTATCCTCGGGAGCTCGGCCCCAGTTGCAAGAGATTTCCACAAAGTGTCATGAAAATCGGCCTTTCGGTTCAGAAGTTTATAGGAGAGGACAGACAGACAGACACAACGATGAAACTATAAGCCTATTTCCATTCTGTAAAGTAGGCTAAAAATCCCCACACAAAATTCATTCCCAACCTAACGTATAAAACTTTATTCTTCAAGTCTAAAAACGCTTCTGTGCTTCCTTTTATTGTAATTTTTCTTAACAATTTTGGATTGTATGCTCGGTAACGCATTGTTGGCTGATTTATTTGTGTTATTTAATTAAATCATATCAATGCAAAATGTAATTGAGATATACAAAACAGCACCTAAACCGATGTTTTTCGCGGTGGAACCTAATTTCAACCATTTCAGAAGTGAAATTTGGACTTAAATCCACTTTCGCTAAATGCTTTCTAAGCTCAGGACGGTTGTGATTTCCTCGGACGCTCTGCGAACATCGGATTGCAACGTTGATTTTTCTACGTAATATTAGTGCCCGTCAAAAATGACGGGGAGTGATTTGGTTTATTGGCACGGCACACATTAAATAAAAATGTATTGAGTGGGTATGAATTCGGGCAATGCACAAACAGAGTTGGCTAGCCGCTTCTTTTTATAGTCTTCCGCACTGTGAATATCCTTCCTATACTCTGAAATTGCGGTTCAATGCATTCCGTGCAGCGTTCTCTCTTTGATTCTAACGTCTCCTGACTTTGCCGTGCAACCCAACGCTGTCTCCTATCTCTAGCCAATCTTCATTTTCTTTTTACGGTGCGGACCCCTTTTAGTCCGAGGACCCCAGTTTAGGAACTGCTGCTCTATCTCTCTCTCTATCTATCTCTTTCGGGAGGTCTTAATGCAGGTAAATGCACGAATAACATTGGGTCCTTTTGAAATTTTGAACATAGCTTACGGCCTCGCGGTACTACCTCGGTCGGGTCTCTTTCTCGAAGCGGGCTTCCCAACCTTTTCGCGGCCGCGGACCACTTATAACCTGGGGACTCCAAGTAGTCCCATTTCTGCGTTACTATGTAAACAAAGCGTTCAGTACAGATACAAAAACCTGGCCTATTATAAAAGTAAATATTTTCTCACAATTGGTGTTTGATCGAATCATCTTAATTCGCATACTTAATATTCAGCGTCTTTTGTGAACTTTAACCCATCTTCGGGATGCGTTCCGTTCCCCCGACTGCGCCTGAGTCGGTGAGAGAGGGGGGGAGGGGGGGGAGATGGGGAAATTCGTAGCCTCTGGCCTCGCGTTCCACTAAACTTTGGGGTCCCTCCGGCCGTGATCTCCTCAGGTAACAGAAAACAGTCAGTGTAATGAATACATTAGCGTAGGAGAGAGCAGACACGGTGGAAAGACTCGGACGGAACCACTGGAAGATTTCGATCTGCTGGGAAAATCCCTTTAGGTGGTCAAGGCCGGGATTTCTGGAGCGGGAAAAAAACCTCCGAGGATGTACCTAGACAGTGTCCGGTTAATGATGATGCAAAAGAGATCTTCCTTTTTTGCGGCGGAAGAGCGCACTTGGGGAGGGGAAGTGAGAAGGGAGAGGAGGAGAGGTGGAGGGGAGGTGGGGGGGGGGGGGGGGGGGGCAATTGTTCGCTCGTTTCCGCCGCTCACCATTCATCACAGCTCAGCCGTCCATTCTACTCTTCAGTCCGTCCGTGATTTGCTGTTGGCAGGTGAAAGTCCTCCGAAGGGAATTTCAGAAGGGCTTTTTAGCGGGAAATCTTTCTCTGTCATAGTCAGAGAAAAATACGACAACCATCCTCCCTCCCTCCTTTCCTCTTTTCTTCTCCCTTCCTCCTCCTTATCCCTCAATCTTCTCCCCTCCATCTCCCACTTTCGCTCCGCCTCTTTCATCCTTTTTATTAATTTCGAGAGAATCTTAAACACGAAATAAAGGGAGGGGTTAAGCGGAAAATACAAGCTTGGTAGGGTTTCTCAGGAATGAAAAGAAAAGGGAAGGCTTATCTGGAGTGAGGTGGATGGCAAAGTGGAGGGGGGAAGGGAGATAGGAGGGAAGGAAAAGAGGGAGAGGATTGGTAAACTTCAAAAGGAGAAAGAGAGAGAGAGATGAAGGAAGAGGAGGAGGGGAATGGCAGGAACAGATATCCGAGTGAGGGTGGAAAATACCCCCAAGACAATGAAATAACGATCGAAATCCTCCATCCCCGGGTGGAATAGTTAATAACTTTATAATGAGAGTATTGTTAGACGGAGGGAGGCTTACTATGGGTGAAACGGGCTTCTCTTGCTTCGGAGGCTGCCGGTGGGAGGGAGAGGGGGGTATGAGAGGTGGGGGGGAGAGGGTTGGAGGGGCGAGTACGGGAGGGGAGGGGGAGGGAAGGTTAGGAAAAGAGGGGTTTGGAAGGGAAGAGGGAAGAAGAAGACGTGTTGCGGGAGAGACTTTTATTTGTGTGCGATTATTCCATTACTTGTGAGGAGAGGGGGGAAAATAGAGTTATTTTTCAGGAACATGTTTGTTCCGTTGAGAGACGAGAGGATTATTTCATGAATTCGTTTGAATTTTAGAGAGGTAGGTTTTAAACCCTATAAATTGTTTGGGGATAAGCCTAAGGGAAACCATCAATTATATGGAATGAAGACGTACCTCGATTCAAATTGAAACTGAACGACTGAACTGTAAATTTTGGACATAACGACTTCTTTAAAATATAGGTCCACTTGTTTTCGTATGAAGAGGAACGAATAGATCGCCACCGCAACTAAGTTTTTCAATAAATAGGAAATTGTACAGGTTGCGGCACAAAAAGACGGACCCCAACAGATGCACAGCAGGAGTATTAATGCCAATCATCGGAAAGAGAGTGGCTTACAATGTTAAATATGCTCACTTAAACGAGATCAAATAAAAATGTATGGCGCTTTATAAGAAAAGTATTTGAAAGGAGTTATACGCTGAGGTTTACACTAAAGCGGCAGTTCCCAAAATGTATGCATTGTTAACCCCCTATTTTTATTATTATCGCGACCTCTCTTGATGCATACACTATATATATTGCGGAACGATGGAGAATAACCATTGCCGTGGAAAGAAAAGATTCTGAGCGATGACAGAAAATTCTACCGCAAGAGAATTATTTTCTTCGATAAAATGGCGTAATAAACTTATCCAAACGTTCGGAAGCGTCCCTGTTATTCAGACGACACTATGAAGGTTAGCAATTCCAGTATTTGGCGTCATTATCGCAGCAACATAGCGATTTCAACTGAACCGCCATTAAAATTAAGAAGCAATCATATCTTTCTAACCTCCTCAACCAACGCCGCCGCATTATATAAAAATATGGTTTATTCTCTATTTATTTTCATTTTCAGAGTCAAAATTATAGCGAAGCAAGACCTTTCCATTTCCGTGAATTCAAAGATTAATGGGGTGGTGACAGTACTATAAAAATCGTTACGTACTCCGTAATATTATTCTCGAGAGTCTCGAGAACCTTATGTTCTGCAGGCTTCTGGCTAAAAATATGATAAGTGTATTTTTATTGCGTTCTCACAGAAAAAGCACTTAACGTTTCACTTTGCCTTCCGCCCGGCCCTCTCAACCAAAATACCGAGGAAATTGAAATTTTCGTAGCACGGGGGCCTGACGCTATTCCGACCCTCTTCGACAGTTACTTTGAGCATTTTTTTTTAAATAATCGCGTGATTCCCAGTAAAATGAAACATGTTTGTATTAAAATGTATAACTTTTCATAAACGTAAATAACGAAAATGTTTTTAGTTTATTTTTCCAACGTGTCCAAAACGACCGTGTGCGGTCTCTTCCGTGAAAAAGGGATCACGCGACTCATAAGGATTAAATTTAATTACTCTTGAGCACGCTTCTTTGAAGAGACGCTCGAATATATAGAAATGATTTTTCTTTAACAACGCCCCTTTGTGCCTAGAGCGTTTTATAATATTATCTATAGTAGTAGCAACGAAGCCTTTGATTCCGCAGCCATGCATGCAAGTTTAAACCAGGAGAGAAATTATTTTCCTTCACTATGTTCTAATTACCCTTAAAAACTCTTCACGTAACCCCAGAGGTATGATTACGCGCCGTTGAGTACCACTTTGTTATTTATTGACAAATACATATCTATACATTCCGTTTCTTTCGGTATGTCTTTCTTCCCGTCCGCCGCGCATTTGTTAAAATTGAATTTGTGGCACGACGACAAAGTCTTCAGTGGTAAAAATTTCAGGATACATGACTATAATTACGCCATTCATTAAGCGGTACTTTTAGTCGGTTAATGGATTAAATAGTTAATAAATAAATATTAAAGTTCACTTAATACATTCGTTTTTGCATTGGAAATTTGTAAAAGTGACGTATTTATAAAATTATCGTCAGGATGCCGCATTCGATAAAAAGAAACTCCCGATTCTCTTATTTTTAAATTTAGTTTTTCAAACGGTCGTCTGCTGTAATAAAATATGATGGCGGGATGCGATTATTAAGTGCCATTTCATTAATTGGGTGATAAACTTCGTATGCTTTAACATTAAAATGTATTTTATGGTGACATTTTTAATAGAAAACGCTACCGTAAACTTCCTTTTTATAAAATTCACAAATCAATATTAAATAAAGCTCCGCGACCACAACAAAATATTTTTGCCGAGCAAAGTACTCTGTGTCATTAATATAAAGTTAATTTGGTAATTCTAAAACTACACTGTACTAAATGCGTAAATTAATATCGAATAGAGACTATCATTATACCTTAAATAATAATGAAATATCTCTTAATGGGTAAGGCAAGTCAACATCAATATGTGCACGTAATGTCGACATGGAAATAAATCTCGATTTATATCTGCAGCGGAGATTATAAAAAGTGAAAATTTTCCGTGTAAACCAAAGAGTAAGATAAATTAAGGAAGAGGCACATTATGTGTTTCAAGAAATTGGAGCGCTGGAATAAACGCATATTATGTGTTAGGGCGGAGTCGCAGCGAAGAAACACAGAGGGCAAGAAAAGAAGAATAACGGAGATAATGGGTGTCAATTTGGCAAAGAGGAGCTTAATCGGAGTAATTAGGAGGAGTTTAGGGAATTTGGTGTGAGAAAGGAGCGGAAGTTTTTGGACGATTAAAAGAATAAAGAGGGAAAAGTGAAAGATGAGATTTCGGTCGAGGGCGGTGTGAGAAAAGGACAGAAAACTCGATTTTTGCCCAAAATACAGGAAATTGCCTGCCTTTTAAGTTATAATTACATAGATATAAATTTTAAAGTGGGATTATGAAAATGCTGGTGTTGACAGATTGTTAACTTCATTAAGTTAAAAGTTAAAAATAAGCATCTGATTCAGAAATGTAGTAGAAACTACGATTAATAAGTTCAAATGAAACCGGTTAGTTATTATTTTTTTAATCTATGCATTAACTAGTTAAAGATTTATATCAGAAAATCGAAGAACGTGTCAGAGGGAATTTATGGATGCATCGCACTCGTAAGAATTCTTAAGAGATGTATGTTTCGACAATATAATGAACGTCATTTCATGCATAAGAGATTGCAGACGACATGTAATGAATAACACTCGCCGAATTACCATTTTACTTCGATAAATTCCCCGATGCACTCTGCATCTTTCCGATTCCCTAAACTCCCATTTTGCCACCCTTTGCTCCTCCTCTTCCCCCAACACATCCATTCTCCCCCTTCCCTTACATTCTTTTCACTCTCCTTTTCTTCTCATTTTTGTCATTTCCTATTCTTCTCCTCGTGCTCAATCCCTCTCCTCTCCGCCCTTCATTTCCCCCTCCCTCTTCGCTCCCTGTTTCCCCCTTCCCTTTATTCTCATCCCGCCTCCGCTATCTCCTTCTCCGGCTATTTTGTTCTCCCTATCTATTCTCCTACACTGACTTTCCCTCATTATCTTTCCGGGCCTGTTCCTCCCCACTCGCCCCTTCCCCCTCCCACGTGTTCCTCTCTCTCATCCTCCCTCTGAAACTCCCCTTCGCCCCCTGACATCTCCTCCTTCCTTTCTCTCGCTCTCTCCCTCTGGGAGTAGCCAAATGAAGGCGGACGGGGGTTGGTTGCCAAGGGCAGCGAAGGCGGCGGAGGCGGGGTGGGGTGGGGAGGAGTGAGATTCGTGGAATCTCATTTCCCTCTCTCCCAACGCTCCTTTTTATCCCTCCACATCAACGTTTCCTAATCGAATTCCCAAATTGAGATTTATATATAGGATAACATACGTTGGCCTAGCAGGGTGAGTCGGAGTAGAGAAGTTTAGGGGGGCAGAGGTGGGGGGAGGAGGGGATGGAGATGACGCACGGGGAGGAGGAGGGGGAGGGGGGGAGGGGTAGGTCGCAGGGGTTCTGTTAGTAATGAAAGAGAGGGCGTAGTTGCTTTTGTGAAGCCTTGCCATGCGCAGGGATATATTAGCGATGGTAGGCGATGCATGACGGCAAGGGGAAATAAATGTATGAATGAATACGTATAGAAAAGGTTTTTGCGACACTTGATTACGCGGCGCGTCGTACACATCCCTTCCGATCCCTGTGGGGATGTCACTCGCGTGGTACATCCGCGTCGAGCACCCAATTTCACTCCTGAAAGGGATTCGCCGGAAACCGCCGATGCTTCCACGACTGAAAAAAAACTCGAATATCAGGGTGAATCAACTAATAATATGTCGATGGTTTCCGTTCGATTAACAAAAAGTTTTCTGTTCTTATGTCATTTATCGATCGGAATTCTTAATATCCAGTAAATATTAATGTAAACGATCCATACATAGACTTGGAATTTCGCATTAGAAACATGTGGGGATATTTGGAAAACTTGTGCAAAGGCGTTTTATTTAATTCCAGTAATGTTCATCTCATAGCAGAGAAATAAATAATAAACCAGTGTTAGACATTTTATCAAGTGCAATTGAAAATCGTGGTTGAAGTTAGCAACAATTTTAAATCATTTTAATTCAAAGTTTTGTTCATATAGTTAGAATGGAACACCAGAGCAGTACGATTTTTTTTACATTGTATTGGTAATACTTTTATGTACTTAGAGTTTGAGTTTCTCCGTTATTTTATCAAGTTGGGACTAGAAAGACACCAGATCCCATGCTATTTTGATCTTTTGTATATATCTACCATTTACGAAGACTGTTTCCAAATTCGTGGTCGGTCAGAAAAAATAAGATATTAATGGTTTCAGGCTTTTATTCCACAAAGTGGTTCAGATTTCAATGTCAAATAGGTGGAAATATGAATTAGTCTTATGTTAAATACTTCGATCGCTTGAATATTTCGGTTTAAAGTTCTTTCGTAATCACAAGATGTTGTTCTTATTATATTTCGCTTTTACTGATTTTCCGTAGATTATCAACTTACATATCCTGTTATAAAGAGACAATTAATTCCTAGCTTGAATAGAATTAATTGCATCATTAGTCATTTTGAATTACAGCAGAAATTGGGAGATGAAACCATGATTTTTTTAGATGCTACATATTGATGAATACTGTACATTTCGACCTTAGAGCTCGTTCAAAAACTTTGAATGGAGAACGGATAGGAAGCTTCCGAAACCTGTCCCAGTCCCCTCATAACTGCTCCCTCTCCCACTTTTTCTCCGTCTCCCTCTTTCCTCTCCACATTCTGCGTCCGAACTCCATAGTTGAAGGAGGGCGTTTCGTGGGAGGGGCCCCAAAATCTCAGCTAAACGCCGAGAATCTAATTGTGCCAATGGCGTAATTAGTTTCGCAGGCGTTTAATTCGGAGAGAGTGGTGCGCCCATGATACTCTTTTTCTCTCTCTCTCTCCTTCAGCGTTGCCAAGTGTCAGATATGAGTCACAGCGCACCCCGCCACGCCTTTCTCTCTCCGCCCCGCCTCGCCCCGCCCTTAATCCGCCCCAGCCCCTCCTCCTATATTCCCCGAGGAGGGAAGACACAGAGACACTATTGCAGTTTAGGAAGTCTAATGGACACGTGAGTAATCGCGTAACGTTTTGCCTCCCTTCCATTTGATTTTGTCGTTTGCAATATAGACGCCCTTTCGTCAGATATACTGGGAATCCTCCCTGCTTATTCTCCATTGTCATAAACTGTGTATTAATTTCTGTAACTTTCTTCCCATGGCGTTAACTTCCCTCCCCAAAAAGGTTTTTTACGTTAATTATCTGTATGGCTCTCAAATGGAAATCGATGGAATTTATCTGTTTCATCATTATTCTATTAAAATGAAGAATTAATTTGAATATTACCGAAGAATTTCCGGGTTTCGTACAAATAAAATTTTCTCGGATTTAAAATTGTATTTATTACATTGATTTCTTATCGCCCGTAAAGAATGGTCCAAAAGCTTTATTTAGAGCGGTCAAGGTGAGAACTAATGATGTGTTAATCGTCAGACTTACTATATGGACAAAACTTTTATCAGCAGATTGTTATTTAAGAAATTACGCATATAATTTATGCAGGTGGTTTACGCCGTTCCGTTGAATTAACCCTGTATATCAGTATAATGCCCTGTCCATAACAATAACTGGTGGAGTTAAATCTACATAATTTGAAGTATTTGGAGGGTAGAAATAACGTTAAAAGTCAACAACGTGGAAACGGAAGAAGTGGGTGCGTTTACATGGTACAGCCGCTGTCAATGGGCGGAAACATCAACGGCGCTACGACCGGAGGACTTGAGAGAGGGTGGAGTGTGGCGAAAAGAAATCTTTCTGCCTGATGGCAAAGAAACAACTTTTAGTCCGGTATATTTCGAAAGTTCTCACATACGGAGCAGAAAGTTGGAAAATGAATTCAAAAATTATCATACGATAATAGATATAGGCATACTAAGAACGGAAAAGCGAACGAGAGTCTCAGAAATTGAAAAACTGCGATGAAATGTGCCGAGTAAATAGAGGGAAGATCTGAAAACCCCGAAAGCAAAGAACTTACGGAATAGAAAACGTGGAGAACTAAATGGAATGGAGAAGAGGATCAAAAGATATATACGGAAAAGTTCGAGTATGTATGTATTTATGTAAACACACTCATACATTCGCCAGTAACCTGCAGTCTCGTAATCCGGATAATCTCGGAGTGGCAGGTATAGGTAGGATCTAAAACGTGGAAAGGCGTATATAACATGCATTGCAATTGAATTTGAAATTTTGTTGAAATTGATGAAAAAATGGTTCCGTATGGCTGCGCGCACCACCGCGAATCGTGTTGTAATTATTGATTAGTAATAGTGATGAATAGTTGAAATCAGGGATCAGTTTACGCCAAATAAAAAGCGTGGGAGAGTAACACTCGCATACCATGCCACGAAGGCCCGCCTTATAAATCATGATGCACGCAACTACAGTACAGCATTGTAAAATCGTTAATCATGCCCTGGACTAAAAACCGCTCGGAAAAATTTGAGATCCGGATCAGCGAAAGTCGGATAAACGAGGTTGTAGTGTATACGTTGCAGATAATGTCCGCAATATGGCGTATGTCGAGAATGGCCTCACAGGCCTAATTTAATGTCCAATTCGATGGTAATTTTCAGTATATAATGTCGATCGAGACGAAAACAACTTTATAATGTTTAAATAAAATTCACATGCGTTAAAATGGCATCCTTTCTGCGCAGTAACGCCAAGAAAAGAAATTTGAAGGTATTCCCGGCATTTTTTGAAAGCTTCAGTTGCAATTTTGGCGTTTTTCTCTTAAATCTTCTCTCAGCGTCCATCGATTCGCCTATTAATCAAAGCTGCGTGGCTAACGTCAGACACTAGCCATGTTTTTGACATAAACCACAGCTTGCATATAAAACCGCTAAAGTTTGAGCATTTAAGACATTCACTATGTTTTATGCAATTTTTTGCAATTTCTGCAAACAAATGATTCCCCCTTATTGGCTGTGCATCGTGTATATCCTGGAGCGGAAAACGAACTGAAGCCATTTTAAACCATTGCGGGGAAATAAGAGATGAGTGCTCCGTAATCGATGACTAGCGTCTCTAAAAGTTATCGTCGAAATTAAGTGAGAACGGCGAAGCGTGATTATTACAAAAGTAAATCGTAGGATTGGCGTTTTCCTTGCAAATGGAGATAACTTATACCATTCAAAACTTTATGTCGCAAATTCTAATCGATAGAAAGTATTGAACTCTATCTTAAAAGCTTTCTTTTAAATGGAAATGTTTCTAAAAGGGGAATTATTTCCATCTTTTGCCTCGCAGCACTCCCTTCTCCCCTTTTCCCCACTTACCTCCTCCGTCGCATCCCTCCCCTTTCGTCCCTGCCTCCTTCGCTCTCGCTATCTCCCCAAACATCCCTTCCTTCTCCTTTTCCTGCCTTTGCTCCATCCCTGCCTCCTCCCTCCCTTTCCCCTTCTCTTCCTCCCTCCTCTTCGCTTCTTTCCTTCACTCTCTGCTACTTTCCTTTCCACTTTCTGCCCCTCAACTTCCCATTTGCCATCCGGCGTCGCACTCTCCGTTTCCATGGATACGCCGACTTGTCGCCTTTGCCAGGGTACGAGGCGGAAGGAGGTTTAGGAGTTACCGCTCAGCCAACCGCCCTTCCCCTCTCCCCCCCCCTCTCTCTCTCGTCTATCTAATGCTAGAATGTGCCAATCTCGTCTTCTATAATTATATATTATACTGTGTCGCGAGCATGTACTGAAAAGATGTCCAACGACGTCACACTGAAACCGATAGACAGCTGAAGTTCGGCTGAAGATGTATGGTAAGTTCAGTAGCAATCAACTCGATTAACTAATGAGAAAAAGTTGGATTTTTTTATATCTGCCGAGAAATTTATGTGAGGATGGCCTAAATATATAGTCCTCGTTGAAATTTCTGACATTTTTGTGACGGCTTTCATCCAAAAATCTGCCTCCTATTTTCTAGCGACTTTTTCAGTATTAGATATTACCCATCGAAGCTTCAATAAATCTCTCATTCGTATGATTTATCACGTGGCACTCAACTAATGGACTTTAATCGAGTTTCCTCGACGTTTTAATATAACTCTAGCCAAGAATGGGTGACTTTGTTATATTCATCTCACGTATTTCTCGTCACCCATTTTTATTGGTCGGTATTCTTTCGTTTATGATCTTACGTCATAGCTGAAATGAATCCCTTCATAAGTACCGGAAGTAAAACTTCGCTCTAATTGCCACACATATAAACTTGTCCAATAAACTCATTCGGGAGAGACTCCCTTTGCCCTCAGCGAGGGACTACTCCGTTCTAATCCTGATCTCCCTCCTACCTCTTCCCCCTCTCTCCTCCCTCTCCCCTTTCCCCTCCCCCCACTCACTCATTTACACCTCCTTCTTCCTCTTCATCTCGCCGACTCCTCCCAATCATCAATAATGCATTTGCTATCTCTGCGTGAAAATCAACAGTCGAGAATCGTTTGATTTTCCAGAGTCCAGCGCATCAGGACCTCCCTTCCGCTACGATTCATATTTGCAAGCGAGAAGAGGCCTCCGCAAGGCACGGGGAATTATATCCAGATCCATTTCCACGCCGCCCCGTCACGGAGCGTGCTCTCTCTCTCTCTCACCCCATTCTCCTCCCATTCTCCTCCCATTCTCCTCCCCTCTCCCAACCACTCCTCCCTCCTTTAATCCTCCAACGATCTCCTTTTAAGCCCATCCTGCGCCTCTTTCCTCTGCACTCCTTACGCGATCCCTTCCGGGAAATAAAACGCGTGCAATAACACGCATCGTTTGGACAAGGTTGGTGAGACCGGCTCACTCGCTCCCCTCCCTTTATCGCTTCGCTCTCCTTCCCCCCAACTCCCTCCCCCTTCCACGCCTCTTCCTCCTTATTTTACCCTCCTCCTCCCTCACACTCCCCTCCTCGTCTCTCTCTCTCTCACACACACACTCTCGTTTTACGTTCCCCCGAATAGTGCGATCCCATCGCGATAAATCTCGCAGGCGTAAATAAAATGGCGGAAATTAATGCTAACGTGCCGTTATTGAAAAGCCATTCGTCCTCCGCAGTTCTCTCTTCTGGGTCTCGTCCGCAATAAGGTCTTGCATTTGCCGCCCCATAAATCCTTTCTCTCTCTCTCTCTCTCTTTAACTCCTTTAATGGTTGCTAGAGTTTTATGTTTCGAAGCTTTTTTTACTCCGTTGTTTATGTCGACGTTGAACCTTTTCCCTCGCGTTGCAGCTAACGCGATGACTTACGCTTCGTCAATCCGCGTAGTGGCGGTGTCGAATGCAAAAGAATGAAAACGGTAAGTTTGATGCGGGCGTGTGCCCCGTACTGTTCCTTCGAAAGGGCAGGAGAGGATTGATTCGAAGGTGGAAATGGAGTGAGAGGGAGATTTCGTTCGTTCGTTCATTCCGGTCGCCTCCTCGCTCATTTCCATTTCCCTCTTTTGCTTATTTCGCGTTCGTCACGCGTCCTTTCCTCTTCCATCTTTCTTCTCCCCTCTTTCTCTCATATGCCGCCACACTACCCTCCGCATGTTCCCCCTTTTTTTCCTTCCGATCCCCGTATTTTCTTTCGCGCAGAATTTTGTAGCGTTTTCATCTCGTTTCCTCGGCTTCTCTCATTTTCATCTCGCGTCCATCCATTTCTTTCCACGCCCGCTTCTACCCCTCCCTCTTCTCCTTTCGCCCTCCCCCTCCCATCTCCCTCTCCCTCCCCTCCCCACCCTCCTGCAGTATTTACATTCCCGTCACTCGATCCAATCATATCGCCTATTCTCTCCACCAGCCATTTCGTCTTCTCGTCCCACTCCCGTGCTCTCCCCCCTCGCACTCTCCACCTCTCAACCCTCTCCTTTCTCTCCTCTCTCCCTCTCTGTACACATACAAAAACCGCCAGCGCCTCCTCTCCTATTTCCCCTCGCACTGCCGTCGTCCCAATAATCCCACATGCGTGTGTTCGCACACTCGATCGATGTACGATCTCCCTCTCTCCCTTCCTCCCTCTCTCTCTCTCTATCTCCGCTCCCCGTGTATCCCTCGACGGAGCGCATGGGAGCACGGCGCATGCTCACTCACGAGGATGGAGTCGGTGGGCTTGCGGTCAAGTTGCGTGTGTGTAACTAGAGAGAAAGAGGAAGAGAGAGAGATGGACAGAGGAGCAGATAGATGAGAGAAAGAGAGGAGGAGAGTGGAAGAAATGAGATGAGAGGGGAAGAACGGGAATGGGTGGAGATAGAAGAGGGATTGGCAGGAATGGTCAAGTGAGAGAGAGAGGTTGATGAGCGAGAGGGCAAGAGGAGAGATGGAGAGGCAGGGAGGGAGGGAGGGCGAGGAAAGATAGGAGATGAGAGAAGAGGGGAAGGGACAAGGGAAATAATAAAGTGGGGAGAGATGAAAGGGAAGTCCGAGAAGGGAGGAGGAAGGAAAAGAGGGGACGAGCAAAGGAAAGTACGTGGGAGGAGAGAGCGGAAATAGTTGGAGAGAGAGAGGGGGTGAAAAGGGAGTGAGAGTGAAGGGGCACTGAGGGTGTGGTGGTGAAAGGTACACCAGAGAGAGAGAGAGTAGAAGAGGGCGAGAAGAGGGGCAATGGAGGAGAAGTGGAGAGGCAGAATGGAGAGGAGTAGAGAGAGAGAGAGAGCGAAATTGAAACTATAAATTACCCTCTTTGCTTATCGTCATGTGTGTATAAACGGACTAGTTGCGCCGGTTAAAAATATATTAGGAGAATTGAAATCAAAACCAGAAAAAAAAGGATTCGGTAAAAGTGCGTAATATGGGAGTTTTGTGAACAGGGGGAAGTTCAATAAACCTAAAAAAACCTTCATTATCGCGATAAGTTTGTGCTTTTGCAAAAAATAAAGCGTATAATATAATATAGAACAATTTCAACTTGCTATTGTTTAACCTTTAAAGGGATAATTTTTGCATATGCGAGCGAAATGATTATAAGTAGATGTAATTGTAGCTTACTGAATAAGTATGGGTTTATTACAGTATACAATCATGGCTATATAAACCTTTGAAGAATATTCTGACAGTACTTTTAAATGTGTTTTAATACTTCCAATGAAATTTGCTCGATCAGTATGTGAGACTTCGAGTGAAGCGAACCATGATTTCTCCATCTTGTTTTAGTAAACACATATTAGCTTAGAAAATAGACATTTTCGGCCATTTATTCCCGTTTTCGCATCAAAATTCGTTCTTGCATAATGTATGTGTTATATGAGGCTCATGTGTTGATCTTCTCTTCCAAGGCATTTGTATTTGGATAATCTATCTCAAATTCAGAGATATTTAATTGGGCTCATTGATGAAGCTATGTATTTTTTTGCTCCGTATGTATTCATTAATCTTTTGACCCATCGTGAAAAAAACAAATTTTTCCTCTCTGCAACGAGCTGTTCTGCCGCTGCAATTTAATGTCGTGCAGTACGTAACTAAACTTGAGTCTGTGACGGCGGCGATGATTATGTCGTCGCACCATCCATCGATTATTCACTTTGCTCTCCGACGATTAGAAATCTAATTGTCTGTTCTTTGAAGAGTTATTGAGTTACTAAAATTTAATTAAATGTCGCTGCAGTCTGTCACCAAGTACCCTTGTTGATATGTAAGACTCAATTGCCATTTCGCGGAACAATGATTCCAATGAATGACATTAATGAAGCACGGCATTGGAAAGCGCTAGTGTAAACTTTACGTATAAAAGCGCATACAAAACATTTGAGAAGCTAAAATCAAATAGTTGTAAGGTCGGATTGAATGTTATTCGCAGTCTGCATGCCGACGTCGTGATAGGCACAGAAAGTTGGCTAACGGATGAAATTCAGAGTCAGGAGATATTTCCTAGAGACTATCGTGTCTATAGAAAAGATCGCGCTAATAGATCGGGCGGGGGAGTTTTCATAGCGGTTAGCGATAAGTACGATAGCAGTGAGATTCCGATAAGTGACGAGGATATCGAGAGTGTTTGGTGCCGCATAGGTAAAGATGGCTCCAAAAAGGTGTTCATATGCTCGTTTTACAGGACACCTAACGCTGGTGTAGATTGTATTTTAAGTCTCGAGAAACAATTATCAAAGCTTAGACTGATAAATCAAGATGGTATCGTTATAGTCGGTGGTGACTTTAACTTACACTCAATTGATTGGGAAAATCTATGTTTCGAATCTAGAGGTAAAGAACGCGAATCCTGTGAGGCATTAATCGAAACATTCTGCGAGCACTCTCTCCTTCAATTAGTCAGAAAGCCAACACGATCGGGAAACATATTAGATTTATTAGCAACTAACGTCCCAGAAAGAATAAACAAAGTCACCATTGAAGATGGGATAAGTGATCATCAGGCCGTATATGCAGAGTGTAAGTTGAAAATCGAGAGGCACCCCAAGCCTCAAAGAAAGTTTTATATATTTGCTAGGGCAAACTTTTCAAGCTTCAGGTCGCGCCTACGAGAAATACTACCTGGCTTCCGTGATATGACCGAACGATCAGGTGCTGAGTCGTCATGGAAACTATTCAAGGATATAATGCTAGAGAGTATCGATAAGTACATTCCAATTAAATCGAAGGTCGACAATAAAGAGCCACGTTGGTACAATAAGCAAGTTAGGAGTGCGCTTAGGCGTCAGAGAATATGCCACGCGAAAATAAAAAATATGCCGTCTACATCATCCGATGAATATAGAGCAACTAAAGTTAAGACGTATAAGGAATCCCGCGCTAAAGCGAGAACTACTATGCGCGAGGCTTTTACTAACTTCCGGAATAAGGTATTAAATAATTATTTGAAGGAGGACCCTAAAGCGTTTTGGTCCTATGTGAGAGAGGTCCAAGGTAGAGGCCCTACAATACCTTCCCTGCGTAATGACTCGGGTGACGTTATTCATGATAGCGTAGAGAAAGCCAACCTGTTAAACGGTCATTTTGTAAAAGCATTCACAGCCATCAGCGACCATTGCGTACATTATGCACCCGCAATAAGGGGGGACCTGATGGACGATATAGTATTTTCTGAGGTAGGAATAGCAAAGCAATTAAGTTCCATCAGACATAACAAAGCCACTGGCCCCGAAGAAATTCCTGCTCGCGTTTTAAAAGAATTAGCAGATGAAATAGCACCTTTTCTTCGGATAATCTTCGAGAAATCCATTTCTCGCGCAGAGGTCCCTAGCGACTGGAGGTTAGCGCACGTTACCCCAATTCATAAGGGCGGAGACAAGGAGAACCCAGAAAATTACAGGCCGATTTCTTTAACTTCGATATCGTGTAAGATTCTCGAACATATACTCGTTAGCAACATAATGCGATTTCTTGATAGTAATTTATTGTTAGATGATTGTCAACACGGCTTCAGGAAAGGTAGGTCATGTGATACTCAGCTCGGTCTTTTTGTTAATTGTTTACTGAGAAGCGGAGAAAAGAATACGCAGGTCGATGCCATCTTCTTAGATTTTAGGAAAGCCTTTGATAAGGTACCTCACAGGAAGTTAATAACGAAATTAGAAACCTTAGGCGTAAATTCTAAAATCGTTAGTTGGATCCGTGAATTTTTAAATCATAGGAAGCAGATGGTTGTTATAGATGGGAAATCTTCGAACTTAGTGGAGGTTGTCTCTGGCGTTCCACAGGGTAGTGTAATTGGTCCGTTATTATTTCTAATTTATATAAACGATATCAGCTCAGTAGTCAGAAGTAAAATTAGGCTTTTCGCGGACGACACCGTCATCTATAGAGAAATAAGCAATCCGGAAGACCACCAGTATCTCCAAAATGACCTAGAAGCTATTTCTGCATGGTGTAAGGAATGGCAGTTAGAGATAAACCAAAAGAAAAGCTGCGTCATCAACTTCTGGAGAACCAAGAGTATCTCGTTGAATAATAATTATTCGTTGGACGGAGTAGAGATTCCAGTTTCAGACTCGATTAAATACCTCGGAGTCACGATCAATCGTGATCTCTCGTGGGACACCCACATTCGCCGATTGATAGGTGCCGCTAACAAAAAGCTGGCCTTTATAGGGAGAATAGTTCGAAATAGCTCCGAAAAAGTGAAAGAATTATGCTATTTATCCTTGGTTCGACCGCAGGTCGAATATGCTTCAGCTGTGTGGGATCCTTACGAAAAGGGACTCACTAACGAGATAGAAAAGGTTCAGCGCAGGGCAGCTAGATTTGTAAAGAGGAATTACGATAGTAAACAAAGCGTAACATCATTAATAGAAAATCTGAAATGGACATCGTTAGAGGAACGTAGGCTGCAGGCTAGAATTAAACTACTGGAAAAATTTATGTCGGAGGGACTAGCGAATGAGGTAGTAGGACTTATCAGAAGCCCGACGTATTTCGGAAGGCAGGACAGTGAGGATAAGATTCGCGAGATTGACTGCAGAACGGAGCGATATAGAGGATCGTTTTTCCCTAGGACGATAAGAGACCATAATAGGAAAAGATAACGTAGGAAAACTATGGACCCTTGGTGCACTGCACCCCCTGCCATCCACCGAAAAGGTGACTTGCAGGGTATAATGTAGATGTAGATGTAGAATATAAGTTCTAAGTACTGTACGAAAATACATTGTAATAGACAACGAGGCAACAGCTAGACGTCTGACCTGAAAGGGAGAAAATTGTCAACACAAAAGTTAATATTCGAATCCACGATCTGTTAGGTTGTTGATCATTGCCATCAACCCACTAAGCAACTAAGGTACACATTTTTACCATTTTATCTACAGTTTTCGTTTTATGTAAGCTTTAATCAAATTTATTGAGCAATTTTGTGAATAAAATGCTTATCTCATGATTTCTCCTAATCAAAAGTAATTGCTTACTGGCAGTACTAATAGCGAGCCGGTGCAATGAACCATGCAAGAAGGAAACATTTCATCGAAAATTGTGTGTATTTTGTCATATTATTTTTTTTTAACTCGCTGTTTTCTGTAAAGTATTTTTAACCATTTCACCTCGTAATTCGAGGTATTTCCGAGGTCATCATAATTTTTCCGTTTGTAGGACGTGCACAACAATTGATCTCAGTTATCGTAATATTTCTGGCGAGGCTCGTCAAATTAATTGAAAACCATTTGCTACCACCAAGTCATATTTCGTAATATTGCTATTATCGATGGACAGTAAGTTGGTTTCTCATTGAAAGGTTATTATTTTCCTACATAAAACAATAATTTGACGTAGCAAAAAGGATTTTGCTCTGGGTCCCCCAAAAGGTTTTCTACGCCACTGCCTAATGGTATATTGTCTTTAATAAGGAAAATTTGAAATTTGGCAGTCTCGTTATCTATCCAAGGGAAGAAGAAAGCAAGAGAGAAAGAGAACAGAAGGGAGTTTTGCAGGAAGCGGAAGGGCGTGATAATATTTGGATTGGCAATGCGATTGAACATAAGATAAAAAGGAAGTGAGGAAAGATCGAAGACGCGGCGGGTTTCGGAGTGAAAGGAAAGGGAAAGGAATGACTAGGAAGAGGAAAAAAGAGGGAAGAGGAAGTGGAGAGATGTGTGTTTGTGGCGGAGGGAAAGGGGAGGGGAAGTGGACGAGAGGAAAGGGGAGAGAGAGAGAGGGGAAGGAAAAAAGGGCAAAATGGAGGTCGGAGAAAAAGTTGATGGAAAAGGATGAGGGAAGAGCCTAGAAGTGGACGATGATGGATGATGAAGTGGATGAAAAGAAGGAAAGAATAGAGGCGAAGAGAGGGTGGAGTGAGATATTTGATATCTTGTCCACAGCAGTAACTCTTTCCTCCCTTTACTATTCCATAAGAGCTAGATTAATACAATGGCAATTCGTTGGCAATTCTTAGCGGCTGCATTTTGAAATTAGGCTCAATGGAACCTGAAATGAAATAAGCTTCGTATAAAAGCCTTTCGGAGGAAAGCCAGCAAAATGATGGGAATGGTTTCCAGCGAGTATATGGCAAAAAGACGGAGTGGTAAATATTCTTGGTTAATCGAATATACGCACAAGGCTAAGAGTAAACAAGGGAAATTCTAAGGTGTACTTTCCTTGAATTTTTAAAATTTTAATCGTTGCTTCTACTTTCAAGTTTATCTTTTAATAAATAAACAAGCAATTTCTCAAAGGCAGATGTGAAAGTTTGAAGCTTTGTGTTTCTCTCAAAATAATATTTGCATATTTATCCAGGAAATAATTTTGGGAAAGAAAATAGTTATGGATGTTTATTTCGAAAGTATTTACCCCATATATTGGGTTCTAAGTAATTAAATGCCCTTTTTTCATTCCACTTTATTCGTAAAATCCAGTTCCTTTAAGCTTTTTAAAACAAATATTCAAATCATTCTAAGTACAGTAAAGGACTAAAGATGATTGTTTTAACTAACATAACCGAGGAAAAATCTTTCGCATTTATACCTTCAGCATTACTTAGTGAAATTCCATGGTGAATGAAGCCATGAGATACCTGGCAGAATGAGTCCTCACGCATTTTCCCGTGTATGCTATTCGTGCATGGCTTGATCCATTGTGTCGCTATGTAGCGTCGAAACCGCAGTTTCGCAGGATCGCACGGAGAACACGCGATTATCTGCGTTCCTTAGATACGGAATACTCATGGTTTACGTCACCACACCTTAGACATATCACCATTTCAGCGTGCAACCGCAGTTTTGAGACGAATCCGAGAGAAATACGGATCGCGGGGTGGGAAATCCTTCGTAATCATTCACTCCGACTCGCCGGGGAAAAAAAATAGCTCCACCACGCGAATAAATGGACGAAGGGTACTTCAGATGTCCTATTCGTTTTCTGCGCGTGCTCCTCGTTAAACATAGATTATTGGGGAATATGCGATCGGAGGAATTTGAAACCATCGCAGAGTCTCACGTACCGCTGACATTACCGCACGAATATTAAAGTAGCGTGCGAGTGCGCTTGCAACAGGTCCCATCCACCACGCCGAGATCTCTTTCCCTCTCTCTATCTCCTGCAACTACTTACCCATTCCTCTCTCTCTCCTCTTAATCCCCTCTCCTTTGGGAGATAACCCTTGCTCTCCGCTTCCCATCACCACGCAGGATTGCCACTCTGCCCGCCTCACCTCCAACCCGTCCCCTCCTCAATCCTCGACCCAAAACGACCTCCTTCGCCCCCCTCCCCCACCCCAAAGCCCTCTAGTGGTCCCCTTTCGTCTTCCTATCATCTCTCTCTCCTTTGCTTCACACTTACGACCCCTCTCTCTCTCTCTCTCCTCATCACCTACTCCCCTTTTCTCCTCTCTCTCTTTCTCTCTCTCTCTCTTTCTCTCTTTTTCTCTCTCTCTCTCCTCCATACGTTCCTTCGATCAGGTTACAAAACGTAAAACAAGAACGCGATAATGCCGCGTTATTTGTCGACCGAATTCCGCGCATCGACTGAGAGTTACAACTGAAAAGGTTCCTTTTGTTTAATGTATATTTTATTTAATGAAAATGAAATCAATTTAAAAAATTATCCAAATGCGTTTCAGTTTTAACAGGCTGCAAGATTTGCTCCAGTTGATTAGGTTTTTATATAATCTCTCCTTAACTCCTGCGTCGTGAGATTGTTTGATTGCATACGAATGTTAATTTTCTCTCGGTAAGGAATCTTCACGTTCGATTTCAACGCAATCTTCTTTACAAAAGTTATGAGAAAGACCGTGGATTGTTTATCACATTTACCGTCGAGTTTCTCAAACTCCTGATGAGAGATTTAACGAACCAAATCCATTAGATTGGCCTGTAATTTTCCCTGCAGACACGACCAAAAAGCTCCTTAACGTCTAAAGATAGTTGTTTTCGCGATTTCCTCGGTTAGCAGTCCCTAAAATATTCAATAGACTCCTACCTATAGCTTTATTTTACTTACGCCCGATAGAAAGCCGGATAGAATATAGGTTTATGGGAACATAGATTTCAAATAATCTTCTACGTGAGATGATGTGAATTGAATTTGGCTTCTCTAGAGTTTTAAAGGTGACATTTAAGAGGTGAAATAAAGTATCGACCGCTTGAGGAAGAGAAAGGGACGGGAAGACGGGAGGAAAGGGTATTAGTATGTGCAGGAGAGGGTGAATAGGAGATGAGGAGAGAGAAAGACAGCCTTTTTAAGAGAGTGGATGGCGTGTGTGTGTGTGTGTGAGAGAGATGTGTCGCACTCAACGCCTTCGAATGCACTCAATCGGTCCTTCGATGAAGCTGCACACACACACACGTCTATGGACTTGGGTCTTTCTTTAACCATAGTAGGGATCCGCTCGGCTGGTAACGATTTCCACGCTCGTGCCATTCCTCGTCTTTCTCCCTCCCCCTCCCCCTATTCCCACTCACCCCCTCCCCTCCCTCCCCACCCTTCACCTCTAAAGAACCACTTCTCCACGACTAAATCCGTGCTCGTGTTTCACGGCAAGCGTCGTTTAACGCTCATCGGCCGAAGCTGAATTATTGGAAACATTTTCCAGGGCCTCGTTCGTCTAGAATTCGATTTCATGGGATTTAACTTTTCAAT
Source organism: Tanypteryx hageni (assembly GCA_028673005.1). Lineage (NCBI taxonomy): Eukaryota > Metazoa > Arthropoda > Insecta > Odonata > Petaluridae > Tanypteryx > Tanypteryx hageni. Next base: position 170,221,739 of record CM054114.1, on the reverse strand, counting down.
GTAGTATTAATTTGCGAATTTTCGGTCATTTATAGCAGTAAAAAAGTCTAATACATACTCCTCGGTTAATATGAGCGTACAATCATGAGGATTATAACAGTCTAATTATTGGATCTAAAGCTACAAATTTTCATGGTAATAGTAAGTATGACTCATTAGCATTCTGGGCATCATTTGCCAGTACTGAATTAGTATATTTAATATTAATGGGATCCATATATTTTGCGTTAAAATAGAGGAATTGAATTTTTAGAGAGTAGATTTAAAATAAAATTAGCGAGGACAAGCGAATTGCTTCGCAAAAAATTCTCTCGTATAACTTCCAATGCAATTATTTCAACATTTCTTTCTAATATTATTTTCGGTATCCCACGGATTGGAAATGAAGCAAATTTAAGTCCACATATTTAATCGTCTGATGAAATTATATCAGTACTTTGAAACATATTTATTTTACATGTTTGAACTTACTGAAGACCAGGCTCATTTCCTTCCATCGCATATTTTATTTTTGAGCAGAATTTTTACGAGAAAGGAAGAAAAAAAGGCTGTGCCAAATAAGGAAATTGGGATAATAATAGAAGAAAGTGAAGTAATCAGAGAGAGAGAGAGGAAATGGGAAGAAAGTGAAAGAAAGAATAAGGTATTTTGAGAGAAAAGTAAAATGGGGAAGGGATGGGTTGGTGGATAGTAAATGCTTTTATCAGGAATTGATAATGCCTAGTTTTGTCTATGGCTGAAGGTTGCGCTTCAAAACGAGAAGGCAGGAGAAGAATAGAAGATTAAGTTGGAAAGATGGAGAGGAAGAAAGAGAGGGAGATAGAGAGAGAGAGGAAGAGGACGGAAAGAGAGAGATAGTTGACGTGAATATGAAAGTAGGGAACGGAAGAGGAAGAGGGGGAGTAGAGCGTAGCGAGGATTAATATTTGATGCTAGGGAGATATAAAAAAGGAACGAGTATGGAACAGAGAGAGAGAGAATATGGAGAGAGAATATAGAGAGAGAATATGGAGAGAGAATATGGAGAGAGAATATGGAGAGAGAATATGGAGAGAGAGAATATGGAGAGAAAGAGTATGGAGAGAGAATATGGAGAGAGTATGGAGAGAGAATATGTAGAGAGAATATGGAGAGAGAATATGGAGAGAGAGAGTATGGAGAGAGAATATAGAGAGTATGGAGAGAGAATATAGAGAGAGATTATGGAGAGAGAGAGATAAAGGGGGAGGGAGTTGGTAGTGAGGAGTGGGAGGTGGGGTGGGGGATGAGCATTTGTAGGTAGTGAGAAAGTGGAGAAGCTTTAGTTTGGCTTCCGCTAACGAACCCATTGAGAGATCCGACACCCTACTTCCGCCCAAAGGGACGCTACTCATATATTTGTGAGCGGGAAAACTCTCTTGCAACGTAGCAAACGACATAACCCCTCTCTCTCTCTATCCCTTCCTCCTATTTCTTCCTCTCTCATTTTTGCTCCTCTCTCTCTCTCTCTCTCTCTTTAGCTCTCTCTCTTCCTTCCCACTTACCTCCATTCTCTAACTTTCTCTCTCTTAAATTCATTTCCTATTCTGTACCTCTCCAGCGCAAAGGACTACCCCTTTAATTCACTAACTTTCTTCGAAAGATAACTTGGAATTTGTTAGGTTTGTTATGAAAAATCAATCGGTTAAATTAAACTTTACGGAATCCGAATCTCTAACTCTCCGGAGGTTAATTTAAAGGTTTGTTTCTTTTTTTCTCAATTGCGACACGGCTTGAATCCTTAATCATTTATGCTAGGTTGCCTTCCGATATAATGGTGTCCGTTTAAATATAATTTCTCTGATGTCCTTAAGAGTTAACAGAGAAGGAGAGTCAAAATTTCAAATTTTATGGTTTGATCCCAATGCTTTACAACGGAGATGTATCATTCTAAGATTGTGTAAAACCGGTTTTTGGATAAGAGTATATTCATACGAGACAACGGAAATAAGGATTGATATAGATGACGTAGCGGATGATATTTTATTTTATAGACTCTAATACAATATTTCCTATCGATGTTATAACCTTATTTTAAGAAAATTCAGCGATAACGAGTGTCTTTGGGTATTCTTAAACTAATAAATATCCTTTTTATGTCAGCTAATTTCCTGTTACGTTTGACTGACCGTCAGCCATTGGATAAATTATATATCATCCATTATTGCTTATTTTTTTAATTGATACTTATTAACTACTAGCTGCAGAGTAACATCGTTAACATTCGAGCCATTTTACCGAAGATGCCAATTTCTTACAAATAAAGCTCCGTGACTTAATCTCCCAGATACAGCGAACAGTTTATGTTTTGCAGTGTGATGAAAGGGTTGATAGTGTCTGCTGCAGAGGCAAAAGGGATAAGTTAACCTATATTAACGCTTGGTGTTGCCACGTGCAGAATGCTCCTATTATCTGCAAATTGAACTCAAGAGGAAACGTGATGCGAGAGATGTCGGATTTCAGGAGACAAAGCATAGACGCAGAGCGTATTTGTCTATGAGAGAGGGAATTATCGTAGGCAAAAGTAGGGTTAAATCTATTTAAAACATTTATATAAATATATAGCGAAGTACAGCCTTCCCTCATTTTACGAACTTCCGTTTTACGAGTTTTTGCTTATACTAGCTGAGCAATTTCGATTTGCGAACAAATTTTTGCTTATACGAGTTCGTTATCCTATTTTTCAAATATCGAATAAATTTTCGCTTATACGTGCTCTATCCACTTAGGGAAAGCTCGGTAAAGTTCGTCAGATTGCATCACGCTGTTCCGAATAAGAACCATCATCTCGGTCTCAGTACGCGCTTTGCCGTTCTCGTGAAATTCGGTTCGTTGAGTGATGTGCATTTTTATCTTTTAAATCAAGATATATTTTTGTGAATCATGGCTCCTAAACGTGCCAACCTTTCAGGTATTGCAAGTGGTAAAGTGAAAGAAGAAAAAAGGGCTTTAAGTGTAGCCCAGAAATTAAATATTATTCATAGACTGGAGAGAGGCGAGCGGTTGAAGAACATATGCGCCGAATTTAACCTATCGTAGGCTAACATAGGCTAGGATATCATAGGCTAATACCGCTAATATATAGAGTAATATTATTGATGTTTCTTTCTCAATTTGGTATCGTTCTGTATCGTTTTTAAGTGAACTGTGGGATATTTTTTTATTTTGACCTTCGGAACCAATTAAAATTGTTTACATAGGAAGTAATGGGACAATAATTTTCGTTTTACGAGTTTTCGCTTAACGAATAGTTTTCGTGGAACGAATTAAGTTCGTAAAACGAGAGAAGGCTGTAGTTCAAGGACGAATCAGTCAGGTAATTATTTAAAAAGGACACCATAGGAGGCGATCGAAGGAAGGGTTCAAAACAAAATGGAATGTCTGGCGAATATAATCATTCGTCTGACACATTTTTCGACTGCTTGCCAAAGGATGTCAAGAACTTTTAATATGCAATTATTGCAATGCTTAGCAAATATCCCGTCAAAGTTTACGGGTAAACAAACATGGTTTGGTGATATTTTCGATTGTAGTCTCTCCTGTCATCAAACTACTGTTGAGTTAATCTAGATCAGCGTTTCCCAACCTGGGGTCCACGTACCCCTGGGGGTTCGCGAAGCACTTCCAGGGGGTACGCAAAACAATCTGTAATGGCTGCCAAATTTAATTTTATATTAGCAATTTTTTCAATTTAAAAGAAGTTTATACCTAGGCGATTCAAAATTTTCTAGACCCAATTCATTAGAAGCTGCTAACTTTAATTTTTTACGAACTTCACGATATTTTATACATCTCTGAAGGCTCTGAGTTCAGTTACTTTAATTTAATCTTTCATTTCTATCGACTAACTTCGCGTCTTTATTACTAAAATAAGTGCCGTAGTACTTTAAGTTGCACATCAATAATTAAAAATCAATGATAATGGAGAAATTGTTGAACGTGAAACTTCTAGTAATCAAAATAGAGTATCAGTGGAAAAGCCGCTATCTTTAGTGTACAAGATAGAGTTAAATCTATAATAAGAAATTTTCTATTCTGGAAAAATTGCTTAGAGTCGAATCAGGCAGAGGTTTTTTGTACATTACATGCTTTTTTAAAAGAAAATATACTTCGGCTACACGAAGAAATAAAAAATAATATAATTGCACATTTAAGTCTTCGTAAAACTTTCATTGAATATTTCCCGCCTATGTCTAGTGGTAATAATTGGATTTGACCTTTTGATTTGGATGGTATCACTATCAACTCGATAAATATGTTAAGTGTGGGGGAGAATGAGAAATTGATTTATATATCTTGCGATTATCAATTGAAGGTGGATTTCAAGAATAAATCCTTAATTAATTTTTGGATTTCTTTAAGAAATGAATACTCATCATTGTCAGATAAAGCAATCGTAGTCTTGTTGCCATTTACAACTACATACATGTGTGAAAGAGCGTTTTCATCGTACGCAAATCTGAAAACCAAGTATAGAAATAGACTCAATGCTGAATCAGATTGACGCCTTTATCTGTCTTCAGTGGTACCAGATTTTGAGAAACTATGCAAACTAAAACAAGCGCAGCCGTCACATTAATTAGTGTGATTAATAAATATTAGTTAACTAATTAACAAGATTATTCTTGTTACTTATGTAAGTAAAGTTTTTCATGTACATCCAAAGAAAAAACTGCTTCAGTGTTTTCAGTGTATAACAGAATTTGCATCCGTTTTGGTTTGATTTTATTTAAAATGAACTTTGATTTTGTTTATGAAATATATTGAGTTATTTTGAAAGCAGCGCTAACGATAATCCCTGTGGATAAGCTACAGCATTGTGAACACTTGTCATTGTTATCATTGCAGTATTTAATCAACACACAATTTTTTATTGATTAATAAAAAACCTGATGATGACGCTAAGCGTCGAAGCCTAGGTCGTGTCTTAATAAAATAACATGGTGGAAAATTACAAGGTTTTTTATTAATCAATATGGAATTATTCCACCACATCACGCCTTCAACGGTTGAATTAACACAATTTTTTCTTATTATAATTTATTTAACAAATTAAATAACCTAATTTTTGAAAACCGTTTGACAATATTCTTTAATTATTTTCAATTTATGGTCTTTTAGGAGTACATGAAATTTTCCATTTTCATGAAAGGGGTTCGTGGACTGGAAAAGGTTGGGAACCGCTGATCTTCGTCTTGGAGTTCGTTCCCAGGCTCAATCGTCTTCGACGTTTTTCAGGTGCCTTCCCAATATTATCGTCCATTTTAACGTCGCGTTACTCTTTAACTGATAACTAATACTTAACTTAAAATCTCGTACTTATTATTCTTAGAAATAATTTCTTCATATCTTCCAAATATAAAAATTGTATTCAAAATTGTAACATAATGGATGTATAACATAAACTTTAATACTTTGTCGTAGAAAACCGTTGTACATTATTTAAGATATTTCTGCGCAAACTTGTTTTGTATTCTTTTACATTGTAATTCATGAGTATGCTTTAAAAATTCAACAACAGGATAAGTAAGAATAAAACAAAATTAAATATTATAAACTTTAATAATTAAAAATAGGGATTTAAAATTTCTTTATGCACAACATTCACGGTGAAAACACGGCCGCCATTTTTCGATTTTCCTTGTAATTGTTAATTTTTTTTAACAAAATCAAATTATTTCCATTTCTAGTTCGCGATAGCGCAATATATAATTGGCCGTGAGCAAAAACTGGCTCATCCAAAAAAAAGGCCTATATGAGAAAAAGTTTGCCCGTGAACCTTATTTATTGTCATATAAAAAGCTGGATTTATGGTAAATTGACGTCCTTTTACCCCCTCTCCCTCCCTTCCTCTTTATTTCCATGCATATTTCACCTCTCTCTCTGGACAACACGTTAAATGCTTGATGGATCATATTAAGGCACTCAATACGTATATTACTCATATGAGAACTGAGACAATAATAGGGTATCGATTTCAACAATGTCATGTTTTTCAAGGCAAATCCTCAATTTTGCCCAAACAAGCCATCTAAACGTTAAATTCGAGCGTTTGCAGACAATCGGCGAAAGGACTAAGAAATGATATTCATTTTCCTTTAAAACAGTTCCAGTTTGAAGATCGAGGATCATTTTTCTCATTTTTATGACCAAAAGAATGAAAGTTTGCACGTCGCTCAATTGATTTTTTCGTAGAAATTATCTTCTGAAGTCGAACCCGGGTCTTTTTTGGGGATTTTTTCGTAAATGGCTAAGAAGAATCAAACGTTCCCACCAAATTTCAATCTTCTACCTACTCGGGAAGTTTGTTAAAAATTACATCACAGCTAGTCATAAATAGTTGTCGGTTCCCCCGCTCTATTATAACAGCTTTTTAAGAGGGGCGCCACAGTCGAGCGTGACAAAATGAGCTATGTCATTATGTTATAAACTGGCATATTTTCCCGCCATATATGACGGGCATGCGCAGATTAAGTATGAATATTAAGTTACTTCCCATTCCTCCTCCCTCTCTCCCTCCTCCCTCCTTTAGGGTTAAATCTAAGAAGGGACTACATAGTCTCAATTTCGCCCTAATAAAGTCGTTTGTCTGTCTGTCTGTCTGTCCTATCCTCCCTCTCGAGAATAGGAGGTAGTGAAGGAGAATAGGAGGGAAAGAGTAAGAATAGGAAGGAGAGAGGGATAATATGAGGGAGAGAGGGAGAATAGGAGGGAGAGAGGGAAAGAGGGAGAATAGGAAGGAAAGATGGAGAATAGGAGGGAGAGACAGACAGAAAAACGACTTTATTTAGGACGAAATTGAGACTATATGGCTCCTTCTTACATTTAACCCTTTCGGTAGAATAGGAAGGAGAGAGGTACAATATGAGGGAGAGAGGAAGAATAGGAAGGAGAGATGGATAATTGGAGGGAGAGAGGGAGAATAGGGAGGAGAGAGGGAGAATAGATAGATAGATAGATATAATTCTTTATTAGGGCGAGATTGAGACTAAACAGTCTCCTCTTCCATCTAACCCAATAGAATAGGAGGGAGAGAGGGAGAATATGAGGGGGAGAGAGAGAATAGAAGAGAGAGAGGAAAAATGAGGTATAGATGGATAATCGTCTTTATTCGGGCGAAATAAAGACGATTATCTATCTATCCCTCACATTCTCCCTCTCTCCTACCTATTCTCCCTCTCACCTTCCTATTCTTACTCTTTCCCTCCTATTCTCCTTCACTCCCTCCTATTCTCTCTCTCCCTCCAATTTTCTCTCTCACTTCCTTCTTCCAATTCTCCATTAGTCAATCATAAATAGTTCTCGATTCTTCCGCTATTTTATAACGGCTTTTAAGGATGGCGCCACAATAGAGCGTAACAGGATGAGCTAGCACATTATATCATCATCATAGGTAGTCTGTCCGTAGACAGGTCCGTGATTATTCTTGGTTAAACCTGGTTCTCCATATACTCCTATTTTCCGCTGTCCTCTTTATATCTTGATAACTCTCTTTCCCCTTCAAAACGTCTATCAGCTGAAACCTTTTCCTACCTCTTTCCCTTTTCCCATCTAGTTTTCCTTCTAACACGTCTTTAATCATACTCTCTCTCCTCAGGTAATGTCCAACCCAGTTAGCCTTCCTCTTTCTGATAGTCTGTATAATCATTCGCTTCTCTCCTATTCTTCGTAGCACTTCATCGTTTTTCATCCTATCTGTCCATTTTATCTTCAGCATTCTCCTCCAAGTCCACATTTCAAAGCTTTCCAAGTATTTGATGTCATTTTTCCTTAGCGTCCATGTTTCTGCCCCATACAATGCTATACTCCATACGTAGCATTTTATCAACTTCTTGCGGATATCTTCCCTTATATTCCCTGTAAGTAGTTGTTTCTTTCTCCTGAAAGCCGCTTTTGCTTTTCCTATTCTAGTTTTGATCTCATCCGTACATTTTGCCTCTCGTGTTATGATACTTCCAAGGTATTTATATTCTGAAACTTGTTCTAATGGCTTTCCCCCAATAGTTATGTTCAGATTCTCTTCTTTACCCGATATTCGAATGACCTTGGATTTTTCTGTATTTATTTCCATACCGTATTTTCTACCTGTTATCACTAGTCTATTTATCATTTTTTGTAGCTCCTCTTCCTTTCTTGCTAGAAGTACTTGATCATCTGCATATTTCACTGTTCTTATAATCCTTCCTCCAATTTTGAAATCCCCTGTGCCTTCTAAAGCTTCTTGCATTAGACTTTCTCCATATATATTGAATAGGGTTGGCGATAGGCAGCAGCCTTGTCTTACTCCTCTACCGATATTTATTCCGCAGGTGTCCACATTCTCAAACCTGACCTTTACAACTTGATTCTCATATAGATTCCTAATCAGTCTCCTGTCTTTCCAGTCTACACCTATATCCTTTAATATCTTCATCAACTTTACCCAATTTACTCTATCAAAGGCCTTCTGCCAGTCTACGAAACATGCGCAGATATCTTGACTGTATTCTATTGCCCTTTCTGATATGATTCTAACTACTCCTATAGCATCTCTAGTTCCTCGTCCTTTTCTGAAACCGAATTTATCTTCCCCTAGTATTTCTTCTGCCTTTTTCTCCAGCCTTTTATTAAGAATCCTCGTGATGATCTTCGATGTGTGTGACAGAAGGCTTATAGTTCTGTAATCTTTACACTGCATTGCCTTTGGCTTCTTCTTTAGAGGGATCATTGTTACTTCTAGGAAATCCTGAGGCCACTCTCCCGTGTTGTAAATCTTATTAATTAATTTCGTGATCGCTTTTAGTCCTTCTGATCCTATGACTTTAAGTATCTCAGCCGGTATTTCATCGCTGCCCGTGGCTTTCCCCTTCTTTAGTTCCACTAGTTCCACTTTTCTACTTCGCTCTCCATAATACTTGGTCCTAAGTTGTCTTCTTCAATGTTTTCCTCATTTTCCAGTTCTATTTTTGCCGCTCCTGCCTGTTTGCTGTATAATTCCTTAATGTATTCTTCCCATACCTGTGCTACATCCTTTGTTTCTGAGACTATCTTCCCATCCGTATTCATAATTCCTTTACCACAAATTCCATTAGACTTCTTATCTTCTAATTCCAGTGCCCTAGCGTACATCATATCGTACCGTCCTAGCTTCTCCATTTGTTCTATTTCATCACATTTTCCTTTTATCCAATTTTCTCTAGCTTTATCTGTTACCCTTCTCAACTCATTGTTTATGCGCCTATAGTTGGCTCTACCTTCTTCACTGTTAACGTTTTTCCATTTTCGTCTCTCATCCATTTTCTCCAGCATTTCCTTCGTGATCCATGGTTTTCTGATTTTCTTCTCTTGTTTTCCAATCTCTTTATCCAAGGTATCCTTGATACTGGTTTTAATTTCATCCCATTCTATATCAACGGTCTTCGGTTTGTTTTCCAACTTTCTTAAGTTATCTTCCAACTTCATGCTGACTACATCCTGCCTTTCTTTCAGTTTTTCTAGGTCCCAGGTCTGTCTTTCTCTTCTCGTTTTTCTTATTTGTTTGAGCTTTGTACTCACGTCAAGTATTAGAAGGCTGTGATCTGACTCAATGTCTGCTCCTTGCAATGCCTTGGCGTTCTTTATGCTGTTCCTTAATCTTTGTTTTACAAGGATGTAATCTATTTGGCATCTCATTCTATCTCCTGGGCTTTTCCATGTGTATAACCTTCGTTTATGGTTTTTGAACCATGTATTAGTCACTACAAGGTCATTATTGATGCAGAATTCTACGAGTTTCTCCCCTCCTCGATTTCTCTTCCCAAGTCCGTATTGCCCGACAACATTTTCTTCCTGTCCTTCTCCGACTATGCTGTTCCAATCTCCCATTATTATGCAGTTTACCTTTCCTCTTCCGTCTTCTTCGTAAATTTCATTAATTTGCTCATAGATCTCATCTATTTCTTCATCGTCATGAGCTGACGTTGGCATATATACCTGGATTATCAGCATGTCCACTGGGACTGCTTTTAGCTTTATTGCCATCAGTCTATCGTTCGTTGCTATTATCTTTGTCACGCTTTTCATCATATCTTTCCTAAGTACCAGAGCTACTCCGCTTTCCCCACTATTTCCTCCAGAATAAACTACCGTGAATTCTTCCGAGTCGAACTGTCCTTCTCCCTCCCATCTAGTTTCGCTTAGCCCTATAATGTCAACTCTATTTCTTCTCATTTCTTCTTTCAAGTTCTCTAGCTTTCCTGCCTTTCTCATAGTTCTTACGTTCCAAGTCCCTATTCGTAATTTACTTTCGACAAATGTTTTCCTCAAGGCAGACATTATATATATATATATTATATATATATATATATATATATATATATGATTTTTTAAATGCCGTACGGCATATGACAATCCTGAGGAAAAATGATACAAATGATAAATAATTTGGTTGACCTGGCTGAATAAACATGCATGAGATTGTTGGGTTCGTTCAGACGCGCGGTAGAAATTTCAGGAGTAAAGCAAATTTACTTACTCACTTGTTAGTTGAAAAACATTTCTCTGAAATATTTTCGATATCAGAACAATAAAATAATGAAGTTTAAGTAGGTTGCTATATTAATCTAACGCTTTAAAAAAAATGTCTCTTTTTCGGTCCTTTCGTGCAGTAGCGAAGCGATGAACTTTGAACTATGGGCTCAATTCGTAGCAATTCCTTTGAAGTATTCATAAAGCATCTAAAAAAACTGAGGTATTCTATATATTAAGAATATTTCTGAGAATGACCAGGACTATTTTTAAAACTAATTATAACCTCGTCATTTGAATCGCGATCCAAAAACCTCATTTCAGAAGAAAATTTTCAGCGAATGACAAGGGACGCGAGAGAAAGGTTACAGGGTCATTGCAAGGTCAAACGAATGAAAAAAATCCGAGCAATAAAGTAATTTCTGTCCATGAAGTGGAAAAACAGCCGCAATCGTTAAATCGGTTATGTTTTCCCCCTTAGCCCTATCCTTTTTGCGGGGGCGGCCTGTTGGATTCCATCCCCCGCAAAGGGCGGCGAAAGAGAGGGAGAGAGAGGAAATGCGTCGGTTGACATTTTCACCGCCTCGCTGCTCACCAACCCATGTCCCCGACGACTACATCCCCGCACGTCCCCTTCAACGCGCTTCCCCTACGGACTGCGTGAGCACGCGCACATTTCGTTTTACGACGCAACGCGACGCCCGGCGCCCCTTCCCTCGTAGCAGTTGACACGCCCTCGCCACGCCAAGATTTTATTGAATCAAAAGGATCGGATTTTTATAAAATTAAACCTCGGCAGCCGGAGTGTTTGTGGAATCGGCGATAATGAATGAACTTTTGCCAGTTCGCAGGTCGGACAATATGGCGTTCGCGAGCATTTCGGATATTTTTTTCGTATCGTCCGCGGTTTTCCTTCCCTTCTAATTACTTTTCCCGCCCTCTTTTTCGGGACAAATGTTTGCAATCGAAATGCGGTACAGCGGTTTTCATCTCGATGCCACACCGTTTTGTCTCATGTTATCCTGCCCTTTTTAATAAATACTTTAATTTTCGGAAGTCCACCCAATCTTCCCTTATCCTTTAACCTTTAAACGGGCAAGTGGAGTCATATTTTACCCCACTCAGTTGTTTTGCTTATTATTGTGAAAAGTTTTACCATATGCAACTTCTCGATTTTTTTGTGTTTATTTACTACTAAGTTCCTTCCATGTGAATGAAAATTATTATAATTTGTTTCATATAACAAGATAAATAATAAACGTAGGATTTGGGTCATTATTTACCCCACTACTAACTAACTGTATGTAATGAGTGTAAGAATTTTAAATAGCTACAGTATACATGTATAATTATAGAGATTATATTAAATGTAGAAAATGTTACATAAAAATTGTAATTATATTTTGTAGTTATTTTCATACCATTATATTCAAATTTGCCTCGTAAGGAAATATCAACATCAACAATAAACAAATATAATTTATGGAATAAATCAATCTAAAGATCCTATGCATACAGGCATAAGCTGTAATGTTGGTAATAATGTTGAAACGAGAAAAAAGTCTGCTATGACCGGGAATCGAACCCGGGTCTTCCACTTACCGGGCGGGTATTTTACTACTGAACTATAGTAGCAGATCAATTTTCTCGTTTGTTAAGGCGGATGTTTTCTAGGTTGGGACGGAACTAGCCAAGCTAGAACCCGGGTCTTCCACTTGCCAGGCGGGTATTTTACTACTGAACTATCGTAGCAGATCAATTTTGTCGTTTCTTATGGCGGATGTTTTCTTGGTTGGGACGGAACTATCCAAGCTAGTATCAAACTGCCCCAACGGATGTCCTCGAAGAGATACACCGAAGAAAACTCCTCCCTCTCAAATAGTGAGATTGCCAAGCAAGATTCCCGGTCATAGCAGACTTCTTTCTCGTTTCAAAATTATTCCCAACATTACAGCTTATGCCTGTATGCATAGGATCTTTAGATCGCTTTATTCCATCAATTTCTTGCTTGGCAATCTCACTATTTGAGAGGGAGGAGTTTTCTTCGGTGTATCTCTTCGAGGACATCCGTTGGGGCAGTTTGATACTAGCTTGGCTAGTTCCGTCCCAACCAAGAAAACATCCGCGTTAAGAAACGAGAAAATTGATCTGCTACGATAGTTCATTGGTAGAATATCCGCCCGGCAAGTGGAAGACCCGGGTTTGATTCCCTGTCATAGCAGCTTTGTTCTCGTTTCAAAAATATTCCCAACAAATATAATGGTTAAAATTATATGCAACAGTAATATTTCTTAACCATTTCATTATTAATATTTTTTTAAATAATCCATACTCCTTTAGTTAAGTTGCTAACTGTAGATGGTAGCTCGTAATCACTTTGGCTCCAAGTTGAACAGTTGTATAAAACTCCTTAAGCCAAAAAAAAAATTGTAGGGTAAGCCCTATGCATTTCGCCCACTAAGTGGGCATCTTCAGGGGAGGACCTGCCTTGGCAGTGAACAAGGTTCACTTAGTGGGCGAAATGCATAGGGCTTACCCTACAATTTTTTTGGCTTAAGGAGTTTTATACAACTGTTCAAGTTGCTAACTATTTAAATATATGGGGTTTTATCTGACACCACTTGCCCGGTTACGGTACAAATTAAGCTTTCCTGTTTAAGGTTAAGTTTCTCAAAAACACCAAACTTGACTTTCCTTATCTTTAAATTTTGATAAATGAATTTTGATCTTTTTTATCTCCCTTATTATTTTATTTTCTTCATGTTTCGCTTTAAAAACAACAAAAATTCGTATCATACTTTATTTAGAAATAGTTTTCATGACTTCTGTTCAGTATTTATTGCAATGCCATTTTATTCCCCTTATTTACACTATAAATTTCCTTATAAGAGAGTGTTAATATTCCACTCCATTTTCCTTTTGACATGCTTACTACTGGCTTTTATCCTAAATTAACCCCAGATAAAGAATCATGCAAATTTTACGATACATTCTGTTTTTAAATCCCTAAATTGAGAGTAATATTCTTTCATTTCATGCCATTTTTAAATACACGTATTAAATAACGCGTATTGCAAAGATGGAGGATTTATTCACTTAACTTAAAATTACGTAAAAACATACCCGACATTTCGGTGCTGCTTGGATTTTAAATAGCTACTGCTAAAGACCTCCATCTTTAGAACAAAATTTAATTGCCATACTTGCAATCCAGTAGGTGCGACTCAACATTTACATGGGAATATAATATACTTTACCAGGCGTGACTTCGTGAAAGTGTTTAATATTATTCATAATAAACACAAGTAGTACTATTCCACAGTATATATGCTATATAGAGTGAAAAAGTACTACTTGTGTTTTATTATGAATAATTATAGAACAAATCCCACGTAAATTATTCATCATAAAACACAAGTAATAACTTTCCTACAGTATATGTACTGCATCCAGTGGAAAAGTACTACTTGTGTTTTATTATGAATAATTTACATGGTAGTTCTATAAGAGAGCTTTATGCGTATGATATTAACCAATTGAAAATCTGCAATTTGCTCAATGCCGATACTCTGTGATTTAGAGCAATTATTTCCTCGAGAAAAATAAAAACCGGGTATCTTTTTAAGACCACGTTTTTCTAGGATTGTGTACAACATGCAACAATCAATGTTATTTCCTTTGGTGATAATTCAATTTATTCCGGAATAGGGAAGAAATGGGGCGATGCTTCCTCGACGGCATTCTATGAGAATGACAAAACCGAGAAAGATGGGAAGAGAGCAAGCAGCTTTAGGCGCGCATGATGCTTCATCGATCACGAACTAATACCTCGCCCTATCATATTTTCCTCTCCGTCTCTCCACTTCAGATACTTCGCCATTCACCATTCACCCTCCACCCCCTCGACCGCACCACTTCCACCCATAATCCCCTCTCGCCCACCCTCTCCTCTCCTCCACACCCCTTCTCCACCATCATCCCCTCTTCCCCGCCGCCCACCCCCCGATCCTCTTCTGCACCGCATCTCCCGACGCCGTCGTCGTGGGCTGACAGGCGTGCTGCGGGGGCGACCGGGGACGTGTCCTACTCGCACACTCTCCCAAACCCCTAAACATCAGCCCGCCATAATGCTCCCAGACTGCTCTTCGCATTATATTAAGGGACTCTACCATTGTCATCGGACCAGTCCACCCTTCGCGCCACCCCTCCCACCCGCCCCTTTTCCACCCCATTTACAACCGCCCTATCATCCCCTCCCCCGACCCAACCCACACCCTTTCCCTTTCTCTTCTCGTCTCTTCCATAACTCGTGTCCTTACCATCCCTCTCCCTGCTTCACCCCCCCTCTCACTCTTTCCATTGCATCCCCCTTTCCACTTCCTTAACCCTCGACTCGCCTCCTCCCTCCCCTCTCCCTCCTTAAGAACCATTCAGCCCGCCACTCAACCACCCGCACACACTTCCGCCTTAACCTGTCACCTCCTGCCCGCACCTCATCTCTTTCCCCGTCATCACAAACGCGGCGCTAGATGCTGCCTTGAGCAGCGAGCAAGCGGTCTATAAACATCTAACCGTTATTTTACTCTCTTTCCCATACGGCGTTCTCTATCCTTGCGTGTCCGAGAGTCCTTGAAGGATTTTCTGGCTTTTCATTTTCCGTGGATCTTGTAATTAGGGGTAAAGAATTTCCAAATCTTTAACGCCTATGTGCAATCTCTCGCTTACCACGTTAAGTTACGAAATTTAGTATTATGAATTAGAACACTCAAAGACTTCATTATCGTTATATTGTGGAGTCAATTGTAAATGTACTGGAGATGTTAGAAATGTAGCCGTCTATTTTTATTCTGTGAATGAAATTATTTCTATCACACAGCATCCCACCGCATACTCTTACGATAATTAAGGCATATTTTTTTTAACTTTAGGAAATCACGATTTGCGGAGTATTGTATCCAAGTCGTTTGAAACTTCTCGAACGTTTCTCAAGGAGAAGAAAGAGACACGATTTTATACCTGTTGGTTCCTTCTTGAGAGTTCTGTCAGGAGGCAGTTCATTTGTATTCAATCTCTACTCTTCACAATCACTCCCTCCGCTGTCGTAATGTCTGCTCCATAAAAAATAATCCCACCAAAAAACAGCGCTCCACGGCACGCCATTTCCGCGGTCGGGCCTCCTTCCCCCACGCGGACATCTGTCCCGCCGTTGTCTTAACATCCGTTACCTTTATTCCTCATCTCCTCTCTCTCCCTCTTCCTCCCTCTCTCTCCCTCCCTCTCTCACCCTCCCTCCCTCTCTCACCCTCCCTCCCTCTCTCTCTCCCTCTCTCCCTCCCTCCCTCCCTACCTCCCTCCCTCTCTCACTCCCTCTCTCCCTCCCTCTCTACCTCCCTCCCTCTCTCACTCCCTGTCTCCCTCCCTCTCTCCCTCCCTCTCTCCTCCCTCCCTCTCTCCCTCCCTCTCTCCCTCCCTCTCTCCCTCTCTCTCTCTCCCTCCCTCCCTCTCTCTCTCCCTCCCTCCCTCTCTCCCTCCCTCCCTCTCTCCCTCCCTCCCTCTCTCACTCCCTCTCTCCCTTCCTCCTCTTTCCCTTAACACCTTCGTCTCCTCTCAACGCACGCGCATTTCCCGCCTCTCCTCCTTCCATCTTTCCCATTTCCCTCGACACCCTCGGCTTCCTCTACACTTCCTTTTCGCTCCTTCCAACCCTATATGTTAAACATTTCCTCCTCCCTTATCCCATAACCACGTCGTCCTCTCTCCTCACTCACTCTCTCTCTCTCTCCCTCCCTCTTTCTCCCTCCCTCCCTCTCTATCTGCCTCCCTCCCTCCCTCTCTCCCTCTTTCTCTCTCCCTCCCGCCGTAATTGTCTTTAGAAAAAGAGGAAGAGCGTTTCTAGCCACGGAGACGTTTTCGGCTGGGATCGTCGGTTAAAGAAAATTGCGCATTTTACTGCGCGATGTTTAAATGCGCGAGAGTGAGTAAGAGAGAGAGAGAGAGAGGATCGTAGCGTCCTCATCCGAGCGCTCTCATTATGGCGCAATCTTTCTCCGCGAGGTGGAGCACTTAGCGGAGTGCGTGAATGCGTGTTCGGGTGGATGTCCTCGGCGAAATGTTAGGAACTATAGGACCTAAGCGAGCGATATATCTCTTGCTTAGGCCTCACTCCTCTCATACGACCTCTCTCAGAATTTATGTAGCCACTTGGTAACCGCGCCATTCCATGGAGCTCTTTCCTCCTGTCTCCCACACGAAATAATAACAATAATTTGGTTGAAATACACCACTCTTGAACCTCTCTCTTTTTTTTCGATCCACGCTGAACTGTCCCGACTAACATGTGCGTCTTAAATTTACCATTGTAAGAAGCGTCTGGTACGAATGAGACGACATCTAAATACAAAGAAAAGTCCCTCCGCTCTAATTTCCCCATAAATTACTTTTCTGGATGCTTTGGGTTTTATACTTCTCATTGCTTCGGGTCTTTTCTGGATTCTAAGTGAATTTTCAGCCCATGATCCAATTTTCAACTGTGCTAGCGAAAATCAATGTAATTTACTAGTCTAAGGTTCTCAGGTACGAGCGTTTCCGTTTGTCATTCAACGGTTTCTGCAGGCAAACGAATCTGCTTACCTCCTATAATTGATGATGACAGCCTTCCTGTCGCTCATCACGGTTTTTATAAATTGTCCTGTGTTCCATCTTGAGCCATCGTATCGTATTTATCCAGCGCAAATAATTCTTGAATGCCATATCTGGGATAATTTGTGTCACTATGGATGATTCTATCGAGAGACTAATTTTAAAAGTCAATCTCAAGGCTCCTTTCGTTCTTCTTCGATTCGATTACTATATTTTTTAAGGTGACAAGACAAAGTTTGGATCTGACCTGCACCCCGAAATCACTCCTTCACCAATTGTAGTCTGCTCTCTAATCTGAGGCTTTGGAAATTTCGAGAAGTAATTTATTATTTATTGGAATCCGTCCGTTATTACCGCTGATATGCAGGCAGTGTCGAAGGAAATATTGTATCGAGAAAAGAAGTAAACTTGAACATAAGTGTCGGTGGAACGCCTTGGAAGCATCATAACGAGATAAGCAAAATGTACCGATGGAATAAGAGCTAGAATGGCGAAAGCATAAGCTACTTTCAGAAAAAGAAACTTCTACTAACGGGAAAAATAAAGGAGGTAACGCGTAAAAAAATTGATAAAATGTAAGGTATCGCTTTGTATGGAGCAGAAATATAGACAGTTAGGAAAATGGCATAAAATAAATGGTAAGTTTCAAAATGTGGGCATGGAGAAGAATGCTGAAGACAACATGGGCAGATAGGATGAAAAACGAGGAAACACTTAGAAGATACGGAGAAAAACGGACGATTATACAGACTGTAAGAAAGAGGAAGGAAAAGGTATCAGCTTTTAGACGACCTGAAAGGGTAAGAAAGCTACCAAGAAACAAAGAAGATTGCGGAAAGCTAGAGTATGTAGAGAACCAGGTTTAATCAAGAATAATCACGGACCTGTCTACGGACAGACTACCTATGATGATCAAAATGCAGACAGAATCGAAGGAAATTTTGAAACCAGATCAAACTTTTTACTAAATGGACCACATGAGGCTTTTATGTACCACTGTGTGGGCCACATACGACTTCTCAAATGAACGATGGGGCCACGTATAAATTTCAAAGAGCAAGTTTTCAAAATATTTTGATTGTGTAATGCTTCATACGCCAATATAAACCCATCGGCTTGCTTAATCGAGACGGCTTCAGTAAAAGTTTCCAGCAAACCGTCTGCTAGGTTTGAGGGAAGAAAGACGTCTTACATTATCGATGGAGTGGTTTGTCAGTCAATGGTAAAGTCGTTAGATGGCCTGATGTGCATACCTTCTTATCGGTTCCTGTAATAAACAGAAGTTGGAATGTCTGAGCTTGATCAAATTTTTTGCGTCGTAAAAATTAGTACGAGAATTGGTTAAAAAGTATATTGCATCCATGTACTCGAAAAATATCGCTTAGATTTCATAAAATGATATGTAATGACACCTCCTGCTGGCATGCATATTTATATAAATATGCATGTCTTCAAGAAATTAATGAGATAATGCGGGCGGGAATGAAATCACCATCCGAGCCGGATATGGCCGACGAGCCGTAGTTTGGGGATCCCTGGTCTAAACCAAGACAAATGGATACTTCTTGCTCTGCGTGGAACTCTCTAAACTGATTACGTCTTGGTCCGTAGCGGAGTAGTCGTACCTTGTTCCGTGGCAAGAGTTTCCTCGTGCTTATACTTTTAGGCCCACCGTTATAACCCGAGCACTCGCCTTTGCTTATGCATATATGCATGTAGCGAATTTTCAAAAAATTAAGACCGCCTTTTTAATTAATGAAACAACCTCATTTAAATTATTCGTGTTAACCAATTGAAATATTTTAATTAAATTTGCAATAAGTTAGGTTTACATTCGCAAAATGTTATTTTTTTACATGTTTATCTTCGATTATATTTTATTTTATTTTTATTGCCATCCAAAATTTAGCAACACGACGAGTTGCTTTCGTGGTTCCCCTCGTTTAATGTCGATCGAATGAGAAAAGTGTTAAAAACAAAAAATTATGTTTATTACTGAACCTGCATTAATAATCAATCGCTATTTGCAGTTTAACATCAAATAGTTACTTCTATCCTTGCTCTGATTTGAAATAGACGAGTTGGTTGAACTTTGAGGGAATTCCTTGTTAGATAAAATTTCTGCTCTGAAAAATTAAAAGCCTACGTCTTTCGTGTCGACCTACATTTTGAATATACGCCATACATATATCCATTCCATGTCATTTCAATGTGCTGTCTCAAAGTAAAACGTGCAAATGGAGGCTGTGCCTCTCCAACCAAAGAGGTACTCAAAGATTCAACTTGCAAACCCTCCGTGAGCTATTCCTATATCCAGATTACTGGCTGCGGCGGCGGCAATGGTCAGGGAAAATGCTACGGAAGACGCTGGTTGGGTTGGGCATGAGTTTAATCAATTTTATTTTTAGATCTCATTCCCGCGAAGCGGCCCGAGAATTTAATAAGAGATGTAGGCACGGCGTCAGCTTAAAAAAATTAAAACCTCCGTGAATATTTTTCTTCATTCCTTGACGAAAATAAAAGTAACGTCCGTAATCGCCGCGAGTAGGAGGCATATGTGGGATATCCCGAAATTATTCGACTCGACGTAAATGTAGTCCAGCTCATAGACAGGGAATATATTTTTCGAGTTTTAGCCGTTTTGTCCGTTTTTCAGCTCCCGATTTGATTTTTAAAATTCGGGTAAAACCGGAGTAGACCCGAAAACGCTATACTATCCTTATATGATAATTCTCGAGTGTCCGTCTGTCTGTCCCGGTATTTTTGGACATTTCCCATTGGAATTAAGAGCTGAAACTTTCACAATCATTAAACCCTCATGAGGTGAGATAATTATATTTTCCCATAAGTTGACACGGGATTTTCGATTTTTCAAGGTGCAAGGTTTATTTCCTTCATTCATTAAAATATGTAAATATGGACCGAATTTCTCCGTTTTTATTTTATTCGACGGATAAAACTATACAATATCTTATTCTTGCCATCTTTAGATGTTACACGGAAGAATTTGTCAGAAACACGCATTTCTTGTCGAAATTTTATGGCTTTTTCGTACTCTTTCCGGGTGTTGCCAAGGCGAACATCATTGTTGGCTCCGATAAATTAGCTTCTATTAAGCCTTCAAATAGACGAAAGAATTGTGTCATTCGCTTCGCGCAATGTCAAATTTAATAGATTGAAACGTTAATAATTGAAGAATATTATTATTCAGTAAACATACGAAGAGAAAGAATAACGGAGCCAAAGAGTGGCAAATCAAGTCGTATATTGATGCCAGAATGTAATAAATTTCAAGAGCTTCATTTTCTGGGAGAATTCAAATGATTGTCAGGAATTTATTAATTAATCAAACAATTACATTTATTACTAGTAGAAGGTGCTTGCATACTGCAAGCATTTCATCTCGCCTTGAAAAAACAATAATTTTTAGAGAGATATTTCATCATGGGAAATATTTCTTTAATTCAAACGATTTCTCATAGGGACCAAATTCCTTTTTTTCCTTATGGAACAATTATAGAGTAAAACAATTGCTAATTTTTGCAATTTTATAAATATTATACGTTTCCACATTGGATTAATAATGCCACATATTTATGCCAAATTTTAAATTTGTAGCACATTTAGAATTGAAATAACATTTATCTAATTGTTTAAATTTAAATAAGTACCTAAACATTAGTATCCTCCTATCATTATATATCGACGTTTCTTACAGAGGAGGAGGATACTAATGTTTATGCACTTCCAGATGTGCTGGAGATTCAAAATTTTTTTCTTAGATAGGATTTTGTGCAAAACCGACTAGATAAACGAAAATCTTGAAAAAGTGCAACAATGCGGCCGCTAAAAGTTCGCAGTTGTTTAAACAAATTTTCAAGGTTTATGTATTTCCGAATGTGCCACGGAGTTGAAATTTTTTTTATAAGTAGAATTCTTAAAGAAACGAGATAGAGATTATACAAATTTTGATATTTTAATTTGTTTGGCAGTTAAAAATTCTTAAAGTTTAAACAAATAGATAACTGTTTAAGTACTACGGGATGAGCTAGGAAGCTGAAATTTTCAAATTATTTACAAAATAGTGAATTTGCACAAATTTACATTTCAATTTTACCATATATGAATTCCAGCGGCCGTTAAAAATTATTTAAATTTAAACAATTAGAAAAATATTATTTTACTTCTAGAAGTGCTACAACTTAAAAATTTGGCTGAAATGTGTAGCATTAGTACCCCATAATGGAGATAGTGTAACATTTTTAAAATTGCAACATTCGGGGATTGTTTTAAACTATTATTTTTCCATGTGGGAAAAACGAAAATCGCTGCGGAGGTGTAATCTATAGAATTAAAAGACTATTTGTAATGATGAAATGTCTGTCTGAAAAATGAATGTTTTTTCAAGGTGAGATGAAATGATTGCAGTATGCAAGCACCAACTACTAGTATTATATATATATATATATATATATATATATATATATATATATATATATATATATAATTATATATATATATATATATATATATACGTTTTTACACACACACATACACCTCAGTTATATTTTAATCACACTACTAAGTCCCGTTGATGTTCAACGGGTAATTCCGCTCGTTATATTAATAGAATAATTAATATTGAACTAGGGGCTTGGAACTTTCGGACAGTGTTTCAATTATATACAAACGCTTAATAATTTCAGCTCACGTATACATTTTATGTACTAAAAAACCTTCATTGATTTGGCTGTAATTTATTTAAAATCTCGAGTTTATCACTTATGACTATTTTCTAAACGTCGAGTTTTAGACAGAAATGGAGACGTAATTAATTCATGCGGACGTCACATCTTATAGAGAAGAAGACGGATGAATAAGTTTAACACAAACATTTATCGTTTGACCATATCACAGATATAGAATTTCATTTACACGCCACACTACACAACATCGCATTCTTCGATATTTTTTTAGGCTGATTGAATAGCGGCGACAATCAGTAACACTTTCAGACTGTTGTATGTTACCAGTTTACATCTTAATAATAAAAGAAGCCGTCTGTGTGTTTGTGTATCTGTGGCAGTCATAACTCTTCATAAAATATAACTAGGAGCTTCAAAATTTGGCAGCAGTTTCAAGTTGATCCTGAGAGTTGCAGTACCCAAAATAATTCAAATCGGCCCACGGGGGCCCGAGGGTCCCGATTGTTGGTCAAAATGTCGGTTTAAAAAAAAAGATATCTCAGCAACTAATTTTGATGAATTCTCCGTTAATATCAATGTTTTTATGAGATACATTTTTGAGCCAAAAAAGGGTAAAATCTGTCTACGGGGTCAAGGATCGGATTTTATATTTTATATCCAAATTTCACGATTTCGAGGGGTCCCCATGGAACGGTCGGTCCAAATTTCGGCAATGTCAGTCTGCCTGTACGTATATATGAGGGAAGATCTGTCTGAACCAATTTCAACCAAATTAGATAGATACTTTGAATCTTCACATAAATACATGACCAAAATGACATATTTAAACCGGATAGACCAAGCAGGGGTGCCACAATTGCAAATTGTAGTTATGTCTTTGGAAGGAAATGGCCGAACCGAATTCAACCAAATTTGGTACATAGAATTTTCACAGAAATTCATGGCCAAAATGCCATACTTAGACCCGAATAACTAAGTAGGGGTGATACAATTTCAAAGTTAAACTTTTCGGTAATTATGCTTTTGGAAGGAATTGGCCGACCCAAATTCAAACAAATTTGGTACATAGAATTTTCGCAAAAATTCATGGACCAAAGTGCCATTCTTCGACCCGAATAACTAAGTAGGGGTGCCACAATTGCAAAGTTAAACTTTTCGGTAATTATGAATTCGGAAGAAATTGGCCGAACCGATTTCAACGAAATTTTGTATGAAGGAATTGTGCAAGATAAAAAAACAAAAATTACATTTTTAGGATAGATATAGAAAGCAGGATGCCAAAATAAAAGCAAACAAAAATTTTCTTTCTATAAGTGTTTGTGTTGAACTCTCCGCATCGATTTTAACCATATTATAATTGTTGTGCCCTGGTTTTGCTGATATATGTTATTGTTTATGTGGAAGAAATTTTGTTTCATTCAAAGGCGTGTTAATAGGACGTATTCATCGACTGATTTTTGTGGCAAGTTTTGTTCTTTGAGCCAGGATTCAAGGAAATTTAGTGTTACTTCTATTGGTACGCTGGGCTCACCAACAAACTACACAACATCTTCTCAAAATCCAATTAGAAGACAATATTTTTTAACGACAGTAACTCTCCAATTTATTACACAACCCAAAAGACACAATTCCTTCTTTACACAAATCCGGCATATACAAAATATCTTGTGAAGGATGAGACAAAATATATATTGGACAAACAAAACGTAAGATAGAAACACGCTTCAAAGAACACATAGCTCATTTTAAACACAACAGATTAAACAACTCTAGTTTAGCAACACATATCCAAGAACATCACCATCCAATCACGATCGAAAACCTAACTCTTGGAAAATATGTAACCAACCAAAACAAACTAGACGCATACGAAAGCATACACATAAACACAAACAAAAATTCTGTTATGAATAACGACCGCGGCCCTATTCCCCTTTCACCTCTGTACGTTGTAACCTCTTCCCCTTCCTTTCACTTCAGCACATAAACATATAAATACCGCCTACAACACTCCCACCCCCACATTACACATCAGCTACTGATGATGAGAGCATTGCTCTCGAAATACGTATTTAGTCCGTTTACCTCATCTTTAGAGATCTTGTGTGCGTGTATTCGAGTGCTTGCGTGCGTGATTGTTTCGTCTGTTAGGTCCCTGTCGTTGCCGGAAGGCAGATAAACCTACAGGCCGCTGTGTGCGATACTAGGTCCCTGGCGTGGTTTAATCTCCAGTAAACCTAGTATTATTTCCCCTTTATTTTTTCCCTTTACCTCTTGGCGTGTACGTGTGCGTGTGTCTGTGGTTGCTTAGTAGGTCCCTGTCGCGGTCGTACTGACTCACAAACCTTCTAGCAACGGTGTGATTTTTTGGGTCCTTGGCGCAGAGTAATTTCTAGCAAACCCGGTCCCGTTTCCTTTCCACCTTTAGGATTAGTGCTTGTGCGTTTGAGTGAGTGAATGTGTGAGTAACCTCAGGTCCCTGGCGTGGAGTAACAACCCCTAAACCTGTAAGTTTATAATTTTTATTGTCTTTTGCCTTTTCCTTCCTTTCCTCCCCCTTTTTCATTGTGTGTCTCTAATTTTGAATTTTTCAGTTAAGGAGTTAATTTCTATTTAACATTTAATGCTATAGCTTTTTACGGGGCAGAAACATGGACGCTAAGGAAAAATGACATCAAATACTTGGAAAGCTTTGAATCGTGGACTTGGAGGAGAATGTTAAAGATAAAATGAATGGGTAGGATGAAAAACGATGAAGTGCTACGAAGAGTAGAAGAGAAGCGAATGATTATACAGACTATTAGAAAGAGGAAGGCAAACTGGGTTGGACATTGCCTGAGGAGAGAGAGTATGATTAAAGACGTGTTAGAAGGAAAACTAGATGGAAAAAGGGAAAGAGGTAGGAAAAGGTTTCAACTGATAGACGATTAGAAGGGGAAAGAGAGTTATCAAGATATGAAGAGGAGAGCGGAAAATAGGAGTATATGGAGAACCAGGTTTAACCAAGAATAATCACCGACCTGTCTACGGACAGACTACCTATGGTGATGATGACCAATTAAAGGGGAATATTGGCCACTTACCATGAGAGTACCTTTGAGGTTGGATGAAAATATTACCGAGTGATATGGGCATGAAAAATTCTAAACTCTAAACCCAGGGCAAAGGCCGAGAAATTACGCTAGTGTGTAATAAATTCAGGCCCAAAAATGTATAACGTGTATAATATGACGCGCACTAGTTAAAAATTTTATACCCCCCGACTGCGATTTTTAGCCCGAAAAATATATTCCCTGCTCATAAAGAGTAAAAAAAACTGATGTGGCCGCCACATGACTTTCTCCATACCTGTAATATTTCTAAAAATTCCAAATAGGTTAAATGATAATGATTAATTTTAAGAAACTGCGAGAAAAATTTAAAAACTTTACAAAGAACAGAAATAGACTCATACCGTAGCCTTCTGATATTGTACATAACCAGGAATCTCCAACAATTAAGAAAATGAAATGGAGCGTTACTAAGACGTAACTAAGCGTCAATTGCTAACAATAGTCGCCGGTAGGTAATGGCAGCTAAAAAATGAGTTTCTAAAATATCTTTTATACAATGCATATTATGGGGAAATGTTTCGAACAAAGGTTGTAGAAATTACATTTCCCACAACATTTATTCCAGTATTTTTTTACATTAATCAGATATTAAAGCAAATATTTAAAAAACTGATGTGACAAGAGTAAACACACTCTTTCGGTTGTCTGATATTTTCCAAAACCTAAACAGTTCTTGTGACTGTCATAACACTGTTATATATAAAATTTCGCGTTGTTCTGATTAATAGTTTTTGAGTTAGAGCACCCACAGAAACTGCCACATACACACACAAACAGACATCATCGAGAAAATGGCCAAAACGTGTTCAGGATACCTCAATACGTGTATTTTCGTTGAAATCTCGAAATCGATTTTTTTCACAAAAACAATATTTTCCCCTTTACTACGTATATGGAGAAAGTAAAAACCAAACCTGTCCTACTATTCTATGATGGGAAAACATAGGAATCTCGGAGTCGCTCATAACGCGCAATAAAATCGTCACGACAGACTCCGATCCAAAGATCGCCAAGTGATCCGCTGACGAAGATTCATTCGACGGTTTCGTATAAGAAAAGAAAGATCAAAGAGGGAATCGTTCAGCCGAGTCAGCGCAGAGGCAGGGACGGCCAATACATTATTAACTCGTTTTGTTTTCCGGAGGAGTGCAGCCGGAAAAAAGGATCCGGTCGCAGGAGGAAGCGGGGTCGATGACAAGAGTGACGCATGCAATGTAAACTGGATAAGTTCGGCGGAGAATAATTGGCTGCATGATTGAACTGAAACGGAAGATTGGAAGCGGGGATACGATAATGAATAAACCGAAACCATCGTATGAGGGAAACCTTAAAAATGAAACACAAAAGTTGACGAATGGGAGAGAAGAGGCTCCATGAATAGGCATGCGTGGAACGGGAGAGTGAAATCAAATCGATTTCTCATTCTTTACCTCGCCAGTCTTTCATTCTCTCCCCTTCTCTCTGTCTCCCCCTCTTCTCTCTCTCTCTTCTTCTCCCTCTCCCCATTTTCTATCTTCCCCTTCTCTCTCTCCCTCTTTTATCTCTCCCCCTCTTCTCTCTCTCCCTCTTCTCTCTATCCCCCTTCTCTCTATCCCCCTTCTCTCTCTCTTTTATCTCTCTCCCCCTTCTCTCTCTCTTTTATCTCTCTCCCCCTCTTCTCTCCCTCTTCTCTCTCTCTTCCTCTTCTCTCTCTTCCTCTTCTCTCTCCCCCTCTTCTCTCTCTCTCCATCTTCTATCTCTCTCCCTCTTCTCTCTCTCTCTCCCTCTTCTCTCTCTCCCCCTTCTCTCTCTCTCTCTTCTCTCCCCCTCTTCTCTCTATCTCTCCTTCTCTCTCTCCCTCTTTTCTCTCCCCCTCTTCTCTCTCTCCATCTTCTATCTCTCTTCCTCTTCTCTCTCTCCCCCTCTTCTCTCTCTCCCTCTTCTCTCTCTCCCTCTTCTCTCTCTCCATCTTCTATCTCTCTATCATCTATCTCTCCCCCTTTTCTCTCCCCCCCTCTTCTCTCTCCCGTTTCTATCTCCTCTCCTTTCCTTTCTCTATAACATTTTGCAACAAAATATTTCGCCTTGTTTGTCCTCCACCCTTCCCTTTACCTTCGACCTTTCTCTGTCTCTGTCTCTCACACACACACAGCCTTACTCCTCGGGTCACACGTTCCTCTGTCTCCCGCCTAACTCCCATTCCCCTCCTCCTTTTTTCTCATCCTTCTCTTATTCACCTTACTCCACCCTCTTCTCTATTCATGTCTCTCCTTTCTTCTTTCCCTTCATTTTTCGCTCTCTCTCTCATCTGGCCCCTTTCCTCCATTCTCTCCACTCCTCTCTCCCTCGCAATCCGTCTCCATCGCCCTTTCTCTCCCTCCCCTCTCTCCCTTCCTCCTCCTCCTCGCTGTATCCTCTCCTCCCCCACTCCCCTTAACCCCTCCACCCGCTCACTCTCTCGTCCCTTTCCCGTTCAAGTCTTTTGCATGCGGTTTCTGTCTGTTGCTCAAGGGCTTCTCTTTGTATCTCCCTCCTCGGACAATACGAATACATCCTCTTCCTCCGGTTCTCTCTCTCTCCTCTCCGCCCCACGCAGCTGCTTCCCACACCACAAGCCCCCTCCCTCTCTCCCCCTCCTCCCTCCACTTCTCTCCTCCCCCTTGAAAGCGTCGTTTAAAAGGCCGCGCGCCCTCTATCGAATTGCCCCTTCGACGCCTCACCCCTTTCCCTTTCTCCACTTTCTAATTCTCTCTTTCTTTCCCTCCATCTCTCATTTTCCCTTCTCTGTTTTCTCTTCTCCCTCTAGCATTTCGCTCATCCCTACTCGATCTCCACTCCCTCACTTTCTCTTTCCCTCTCTCTCTCTCCTCCACTTTAGTCTCTCCCATCTCATCCCCTGTCTCTCTTCATCTCTTCTTTCTCCCCTTTATATTCTGGTCGATTTAGGATAAATTTCCCAAATCTTGACCGGAGAAAGTAATCGGCATAAGCACCACGATATTTATTTTTCCCGCGGTACTTCGCTCGCTATATTTTTTTGAGATTGTTCATTCACGTAAACTAAAAAATTATATATATATATATATATATATATATATATAATATATATAATATATATATTTATTTATTTAAACTCGTTGTCGCCATTAATAAAAAGAGTCAATCTTTTACGGCCTTATCATTTTCGGTACCAGAAGAGATTCCGCGATTGTCACTCACTCTAGATTTTGGCCGAAATGATTACTTTTATCGCCCGCGCCCAATTTTTCCCACCCGCTCCCAAACATTCGTCCTCTTCGATGATCTCCACGCCTTCCTCGCCCGTTTTGCTACATTTAATCCCTTTCATCCACTCAATTACGTTTGACCTTTCACCTTCCCTCTCCATTTTCTCTCCTCGTCCACTGATTGTCCACCGTACACTCTTATCCATCATCGTCCTCTGTTCGTTTTTCAATCATCCTCTCCTCCATCCAATCCCGACTTCAATTTCCACTTTTTTCCAATCCCTCCCTCTCGTCCCCAGCCCCTCCTCTACCTCTTTTCCGCCCCTTCCCCTTATCAGATACAAAACAAATAGATGTAGGAGTTCTAGGCGCACAGACGCACTCACACGTAAGAATTTTGCGATCCCTTCAAGGCCAACGCTCCAAAAAAAGAGCCCCGCCCCTCTTATCCTCGCTATCTTTCGTTTTTATTCCCACACACTCTCCTCCCTCTGGTATCCTGTTTATATCTTCTGTTTCTCCTCCCCCGCACCGCTCTGTACGCGCACACACGCATATATGGGTATACACAAACACGCACGTACATCGAGCGTCAATGACTTGAATTTCGGATCGCTCGAGGGAGATACTTCATGCACTGAAAAACGCCGAGGTTCTGTTGTACAATTTTTGTTTAATCCCTAAAGTTTACAGTTAATATAGATTCGTTTATGTCACGGTAAATGTGCGTAGTCCGGTAAATGTGTACATATCCCGGTTAATGTGCACATTTACCACCAAGTTCGGTAAATGTAAGTATAACGTACTTTTACCGATTGGTTTGGGGAGATGTGCACATTTACCTAGAGGCAGAGAGAGAGATGTGGATAAACGTCGCAACACAGGCCACAACATGGCGGCGTCGTTAACATCTGTTGCAGTTTAGAAGTACGGTAAATGTGCGTTGTCCGGTAAATGTGTAAATTTCCTGGTAAATGTGAACAACTAACTAAACTAAATTTGAACATGAAGGCAAATTGTACTCGGCCCCACCGGGTTGGGTAAGTTAGTCGAAGTGTTTTTGGTTCCTCCTCACGTTCACTGTGTTCCCCCCTCGTGTTGGGAAGCGTTCATCTTAATATATACCAGTGGAGGCGAACCCTCGATGATTTTCGTTATAAATTAACGTGATTATTAAAGTGTAGCATTTCTCATTATTACTTATTTCCACACGTACCAAGGCAGATCGGTAAAAGAGCACATTTACCGGGAAATGTACGGATAATACGTATTTCTGGAAACTTAAACTTACATTTACCGAGCTTGGTGATAAATGTGCACATTGACCGGTAAATGTACACTTTTTCCGATTACGTACTTTTACCGTAACATATACACATATAAACGAGCAAACAAAAGCGCGTTTACGTGCGTGTGTCTCTCACGACGTGCCTTTTTCACTTCCTCCAATTAAAAACTACTCCTCCTCCTCGAAGGTAGCCAACCTCACTCTTCGCCGATTTTTCCCTTTCCAATCTCCTTCCCCTCTCTCGTTTTTATAACTTTCTCTCCAGGAGGTGACAAATAACTAGATCGATGGTCCTTCGATCGAGCAATATTTGTCGTTAACGCGTGATATTTGAGACGGCCGCGATAATTACTCCTCGTCTTAACGGACTTTGGCGGGGTGCTGCGAAAGCGGAATGCTTCATATTCTCACGAAAAAAATATCGTTTGAACCGTCGTGCCGGGCAAAGAAAATAAAAATTCTATTACCCCGCGGCGTTACGAGGCACTTATAATTACGATAAAGATCGACTCTTGTGCGCTCGAATACGCTTGGGGTTTAAGGGAGATGCGTATCTCGCGGAGAAAACCGCACGCAACGTTTTAATCCCTGTCTTTTCCTAACATGACAGAAAAGGTTTATGACACCTTTAAGCAAAATTTTATTCTTTCGTTTTACCACCTCGTTGCGTTATTTATATAGATTTATTTATTCATATTTATATGTTGTAGGATATCCTATACATTTCCCAGCAGTTCATTTCTCTTATTTAGTCTATTCAGATAAGATATCATGTATCAATATTATGTCCGGGCGATACATACGACCACGTCCATTAATTTCCCGTCGTCATATTTACGCGAATCCCTTCCACATTGGCCTTCTCTCCTTGCAACCCTTGCGTATGCCACCACCCTCTCCCTCCACACACCTCCCTTCCCTCCTCCCTCCCTCCCCCCTCTCTCCCTTTCCCCCTCCTCCATCTCCATTCCCTTCACTCCCTTTATCCTCGTCCTCACTCGCCCGATCTTCACCCTTCGCCCACCTTCCCCCCTCCCTCTCACCGTCTACCTTCTCCCCCTCCCCCGCATTACCTACCCTTTATCCCCTTCCGACCCTCTTCTCCCCTCTCTGTTTCCCCCCTCCTCCACTCTACCGGTATAGTCTGAAGGGTTATCCGCCGTCTCCCTCCGCCCTTCCTTATTCTCCCCTGCTTTCCATCACACCATCCCTCCTTCCCCGACCGTGTGTTCGGTAGCGATTCCGTCTCCCCGGCGTCCCTCCCCTATACGCACACTCCAAACATCGCCCTCTCCCCCCTTCCTCCCCCTCCTCCCACCCTCCTGCCCTTTCCCGTCCCCACCCCCCCGTCGCCTTCTTTCCGCCTCCGTTCTCCCACCCTCCCCGCCCCTCCCACTCGACTATGGGATCCTGCTTCCCTCGACCGCCGCCAGGGTGCTCCCTCACTGGCAGTCTCTCTCCGCTGCGAGCCCGGTGCAGAGGTCGATGAGAGGGGTCAGTCTCTCTCTCTCTATATCCCTCGATCCCTCGCTTCCCCGCCCTCCCGACCGACTGACGCCATCGCATCGCAAAATTTTCACGCCTTTTCCGATCCTTTGGGTCCGGACGTAAACACGTTCGCGCCCAGTGATCCGCTGGAGTGAAATCCGTACGGGACTTGACAAAAGACGCTCTTAAAGAAAGAGAACCGTAGAAGTGGAAGAAATTTGTGTCGGAGGCACGGGGCGTGTATCCTTCGAGGCCGCTTCGTATCGCTGCTACCATATCCTTCTATATTCTCGGCGGAGGGATCGGGAATTCGGCGAAGTGATCGTTTTTTTCACGGAAATTCGGCGATGAGGGACGGTTGGATTTGGTGCGCGTTGTTTGCGAGTGTGATAGCGACCGTGCCGTCACGAGTCGCGTCCCAGTGTGCGTGTGCGGTAGTCGTGCCATGAACTCGCGGGAGGAACGCCTCCTGGCGGGTGAATAGATCTCACCAAGTGTGGCGGACTCCGATCATTACTCTGAAATCGAACCCGGTTTCGACGTCTACGTGGTGATGCAGTCGACCGGAGGGTATCCCGACCGCTACGCCACGGCAGGCGTCGCCGTTCCGGGGAGGCGGAGGTACATATACAACGCGGTTTATACCCTTAAATGGAATGCACGACAAACACTCTCCCTGAGCTCGGCAGGGAATGTGTTTGTACATACGTGCGTCCGAAAATGCATGTCTCCCCCTGTCTGCTCCGCCATTATCGCTCTCCGTGGCCATCATTTTTTTTCCCATTCACCCTCCTCTCCTTTCTCTCTTTCTCGCCTTCTCCCCTCTTATTCGTCCCCCGTAATAATTCAACGTCTCTCCCCCGCTATTCCCTCACCCTCTCTCGTATCTCTCTCCCCTTCACGCCTTACCCTTCCTTCCTTCGTCCTTTTCATTCTCTCTATCTTCCTCTCTCTCTCTATCTTCCTCTCTTCCCATCCTTCTAAAAGGCTTCTGCTCTCTTCGTTTCCCTTCAAAGCCGTCCTCTTTGCGACCGCTGCTTTTACAATTGCCTCCTAGAATGTGAATAGACGCGAAATTGTAAGGCTCTCGGTGTAATATCAACCCATTTCTGGCTCCCTTTGTGCTCAATTAGTCTTAAAAGGTGTAAATTACGTCTCGGTGACATCGTTAAGTAACCTAGCTTGGCTCTTATACGTTAGCGCATGAGTGAGCTAAACTACATAATTATTCATTCGTGGCAGGTATTGTTTACTTGGATTTTCCAGCTTCCCTACGTTTAAAGTTACATAATTTATATATCGCCCATGGAATTCATCATTTTACGTGTTTATTAAATACTCGTGTTATTTTATGAATATTTGAGCATTTGTAAATAATCAGTTTTACTAATTATAAAATTTAATCTCCAGAATTTTCCGCTAATTCTATCAAAGAAAGGACAAAATTAAGTTGAAATAATTTTAGGTTTAATGACCAATTTTCGATGTTTAAAATCGGAGGAATGTTTAGGAAAAGCCCCTCAAAACCACAGGCTAATTTAGTTTATTTTATTATTTACTTTTAAACCGATGACGCTGGTCCTTGGAAAAATTAATTCCTCCTCCTGATATATGAAATTGTTGCATTTATTCTTAAAAGCGTACAAAAATGTTTTCGCTCTAAATATGTAGATATGACCGTACCGAATAGTATCGTGTTGTTTGATGAGAAATTAGATAGTTATTTTTGTACTACTTGCAAAAATATTCGCGGATTATCCTTTAAACACTTCTTATATCAAATATACTAATAACCGAAATATTAGTACCATGGATAATTTATCATAATATCAAAAACTTCCACATATCATGGAATTCTACAACAAAATAAGATTAAATTTTGAATATTTTTTCATATATGTACGTAAATCACATTAGGAACCAAATATCACATGCAGGATCTTTGATATTGATATAAGTTTTTTATGTTATCAATGTATGGCGCACGCACAAAGTATGACATTATCGCTATCTTCGAAAATGTTGTATGAATAACCTGCGCGTTAATGAATTTTAGAGAGTCGACGTGCACATTAGACGGCGTCGTCATGGACCTGCTAATTCCTGTCGCCGAAGTGATTGTCGCTTGGTTTTTTACGCACGTCTCAGCACTCGAAAAAATTTTGTTGGTTAATTTAAATATTTATTTATTATTTCTGACAGTTGCGAATCACCGACGTCCGTCTCTCTATTTCATTAAGGTTTTTTGTGTAGCAAAAGGCAATGCTACATTTAGAATTTCTCGGATTTCCGATATCACTTCCCCTTCGATTTATAGTTAAAACATTTAAATTCTTTGCACATGTCTTTTCGCTTAGTTAATATCATAGTGATAGCCAATATGTCTTATAAGTCATTTCATCATTTATATCACTTTCGAATAACAGTGATCATAAATATGTGATTGATATTATTGTTGTGCTTAAAATCCTAAGGGAGACTTTTTTATACTTCCTCGCCGAATCATTCAACAGCAAAAATATAATATTCGTTAGGAGCAGTACTGCAGCCTCGGATTTGTTGTGGAGACATACTTGTACCTGCTAGAGCTAGTGGGCGTAGGTGTTGACCAGGAAGATATATAGAAATTGTCGTTGAAACCGAGCGGTACTTGTGGTCTCTTTTCACGTGCAATGATGCTTTCTCGTAGGAAAAATACTTTTAATGCAGATAATATGCTCTATTTAAACGTATATGCTAATAAATTAAAACTTATCTTGTTTTCTATGGAGTAAATTCTGTTGAAAATAAAGCAAAGAAAATTTAGCAATGGCATGAAAAATTGCCTTCAAAGTAACAGCTCAACCTTGTTGTTGTTATATCTTCACCAGTCACCGTGTCTCTTATTAAACCAAGCAAGGGAAGAGCGAAATCTCCAAATCCATTAATCACTCTCTCCACTCCCCTCCTTCCATTCCTCTCTCTCTCTCTCTGCCTCCCCTTCTTCTTTTATCCCTTTCACCCTTTTCTCCACCTAACTTTTCTGCACTATTTGCCTTCCTTTCTTCCCAACCTCCTCGCTCGCACACTACGTACTCATCCCTCATCTCTTTTTACCTCTTCCCCCTCTCTGTCCCTCGTCCTTCCTCATCCCTTCTCCTTTTCCGCTTTCATTTACTTTCTAATTTGCATAATTATCCTTTAGTTTAATTTTAACCTATCTCTTATTTGCTTAAACTAAAATTGGATGCTACCACATTTAATATATTCATGAAAGAAGAAATCTTTTTTTCAGCGAGACGGCTTTTTTCCCCTCTTCTGCGATTTTCCTCGTTTTAATGAAACACATTCGTTTCGCAATGAAAGCAAAATAATTTTTAATGCTATTGTCTAAAGAAACTCCTCCTTGATTATTCCTCACGTTCATGTTGTTCTCTTCTTTGAAAGTTCTTTTACAATTCACGTTATTGTCATCAGGAGTGACAGTTTTAGCATTGTTATTGACATCAACATTATTCTATGCGTGTAAAAGAAAGGATTGTCGTTGATGTCTAATTTTATTTTAGAATATACTCGGATGGTGGGTCGCATTCAGAAGAGAAATTAAATTAGTACCCATTATATTACAGAGATATAAGGAATTAAAATAAAAACTCCTGAACCGTAAAATAATCCAGATCAGATTTTTATTTTAATTCCATTTTGTACACAGTAGTCTCCAAATTCCATTTTTAACAGAAATATAAGGGCCAGATTTACTTCGTGTCTGGGAAATTCTTATGCCTAATAATTTATAGTTGTATTTATAATATTTCCACCGTAATGATATTTTTTTAAAAGGTTGAGCACTGTGGCAATATGATGATGTTGAAAAAGATTGTGTGATCGTTATTCTTTTGTACGGCAATTAGAGTCCCTCTTTTTCAACGCCGTAATATTACTTAGAGTATTTGGATCAAAACCCTCTAGTCTCTTATGTGCGTGGAGTAATCCTATGATCGAAAAATGAGCATTTTTGGGATATCAATGCTTGTAAAACTAATTGCCTCGCGGTACTCCTGCGGGAGGCATAATCTTCGCCGATGGATCATCCTCCCTTATTCAGCGCTCTTGTGTACGATATCCGTTTCGCCCCTTTCCCATCAGTCTCCTGCCTCTCTATCATCGCCTTTCTCTCTCTCTCCCTCTTTTCAGGCTGACTCCGCAGGGGGGCCTCCCTTACCAGGGCCCCCTTCCCCAAGGACAGGTGTCGCAGGCCCTGGGCCCCTCGTCATCCGCCGTCGCTCCCTCCACTCCCATCGTGATGCCCGTCTTCCCGATGCGAAGCAACAGCATAGGGAGCGGCGCGCTGCAGTCCGCCCAACCGGGGACCTCCTCTTCCCCCGCGTCCTCCGCCCTTCACCACGCCTCTCACCACGCCCTCCACCACGCCCTCCACCAGCACCACCATCCCGCGGCCGCCTCGCCCTACTCCGCCTACTCGCCCTCGCGGTTCCATATAGACAAGCGATGTCAGCACAGGTGCTCCTGGAAGTGCGTCTCCATAGCGCTCATCCTGTTGAGCGTGGCGCTCACCGCCATGTTGGGATACTTCGGAGGTGAGTGAACGAGTGCCCTTCCCCTCCTTTCCCCCCTCCCCCTCTCCCCTTCACATCTCGATCGCCTCTCTCGTTCGGCAATGCCTTTCGTCGCTTAGTCATGAGGTTCGAATCACTTGATGGAGCGTCGAACTGGTTTCCAGAAAATTTGGAAATGCTGGAAGGCGTTTTCTAAACTTCTAAATAAAGAACTCTAGGGTACGAATTTTCGGTCAAAACCCGTGATATTTTAACGATTTACATGTTCGAACGAAGTTGGTACAGTTTGAAATTGTCTCCCTTATGATATTATTAACGAGCTAAATTTTTATTGCATAAGTTTTTCCAGTTTTTTTACATAAATTTCTTTCAATTTAGCTCATATTAAAAATGTTGTTATCATCCTAAAATAAAGCGCCCGCGCACATCATAAGCGCTTGTAGCTAAACTCCATCGATTTGTCATTTGGCAGATTCCACGAAAAATACTTCGGTTGTCCTCATTTAAGAACGACGAGTCCATGGATCGTTTTTCCTTCCGTGGAGTAAATCTTTATTTTGTTTTTATGTCGTCGCAGCCATTTATAAACTATGACATATGAATAATTTATCTGATTAACCTTTAATATATTAAGAGTCCTTTGGAAATTGAGCGATTATATCTGATAATATCTTGAATAGCAAGATGAAGGTCGCCATGTTTTGCTCTAATAGTAGGATGACTAGGCGTCCCGGTTTTCAGAGTTTTGTCCCTATGTCCCGAATATTTTTTCTGGACGCATAAATGTCCCGGTTGTTTTTCTTGTAAGCGTGATAGTCTATCCAGCAGTTTTTTATCTCCGTTTATCCGAAATCAATTTTAACATCAAACTCGATCTTCCAAATACGACTTCATAAAAGGCATTCGCATTTCAAGTGCTGGAAAAACCAAAGACCCATGGAAGTTCACCAAGAGCTGATTCTAAGAAAATAATGACAGCTGGTCATGCTTTTTCCTTCCTTCATAAGTAGAACTTAAATATGACCTTTAAAGATTTTTATGATAAGATTGAAAACGAACAAAATTTGACCAAGGCAAGCAGATGTACTTCAAAATATAACTGAAAATACCATTGGCTCTTAAAATGTTTCATTGTAATACTGCTTATTTATTCATGAAATGTGTAACTTTATTTGTTATTACAATAAATAAAAGTTTACTTTTTCTTTTGTAGGCATATTTAATTGAAATTTAGAGTATACAATAAAATAAAATCAAAATTCCCAATTGTACCGGTTTTTTTGGAAAATGTCCCGGATATCCTCTTTCAAAACTCATTTTGTTCCGGTTGTGACCATCAGCATCTGGTCACCCTGTCTAATAGTAATGTTTAAGAGAGAGAAATCATCAAGAGTAAATGATATCCTTTAATGAGGCAGCCTGTGACAAATGTGGGACGGTATCACTCGCATGGCTTTCAGATGACAGTCATCTTCAATTTGCACGTTCTGAGAAAGAAATTGTTTTGTTGGATTTATTATTCACCGATATGAAAGTGCGACTGTGTTACTGACGTAGGTAAAAACCTACTAGTTGCTACCGCACCTATATATAAAATATGTCTCTCAAAACTTTGAGCGGATGAACTTTTCCTGAAAAGGTTAAATTTAAGTAAAGAGACATTGTATGTATTTATATAAATACACATTTTATTTTTATATACATATATGAATTTAATATGTTCATATACTTAATAGAAACACGTCAAGTTTAGCGATCACATTGGAATTGATTTTCATCAGTGATTTCATTAGATTAAATCCTTAACCCGAAGTATGAATTTTAAAATTAATATTAGAATTATGAGTCCTTGAGACCATGCATTCAAATAGTGCTGTTTAAACATAAATTTTGGATCATCATTGCTATAAAGATACTGAGCAGAAGGGCTTGTGTATTAAGAGTGTTGCAATGTGAAAAATAAAAAATATCGTATTGGTCTCTGGTACCTATACTTCGGGTTAAGGGTTAAGCAAATTCCACATCAACTCAACCTATTGTGGACTAAAGAAGCTTAGAAAAATCTCGTCGTTTAGTTGTTGGATGCCATAAATTCAAAATTCCTTAAATCTTATTATGTAGCCTGGATCTCAGATTTGAATTGACTAAATTGTCCCGTAGTTGTCAGCATGACAGTAATTCCATTATTTCAGTTGCCGAGTTTTCCTCCAATATTCAATCGTCAAAGTTGCTCTTGCGTTTCACTTTTATAGTTGTTAGGAACTTTTCCTTCCTCCTTGAAAATTAGCAAAGTTCTCCGGAAATGTACGATCCGTCCTTTTTCAGCGTAAGTTGAGAAGGTATGTTTCATCGCCTCAGAGCGAATTTGGCTCCGAAGAGGCATTATTCCATATGGTCACGAAGTCTTACAAAAGGCATTTTTCGTATCCTCGCACTTTCGACCTCTCCTCTTTCCCTCTCTTTCCCTCTCTTTCTTCCTTCTCCCTTTCGACGCTCTCTTCGATCACTTCCCGCTCTCCTCCTCCTCCTCTTGGCGTCACTTATTACCCCCTCCCTCCCCCCTCTCTCTCCACCTGTTACAGGCCCTCTCCCTTTCCACTCTCTCCCCTTCCTCCTCACTATCTCCGGATCAAACGTTTTTCTTGGCCATTCTCCTGACGTGTTATCACCTCTCTGTTCCATCCCTTCTAATCATCTTCATTCCATTTATCTCCTTTGGTCATTATTTTGAATCTTTTATTTGTCTGTTTTACTCCGCGGTTGTCCAAAATGCAGTTGAATCCCGGTTTTATCTTACATTCTTACAACTTCAACTTTAATCATTCTTTCCTTGGATGATCTGTTTTTATTCATTCACTAATCTTCGTGGCAAATCTTTCCTTTCCCTAAAATTCCAATACGAAAGTTATTTTCACTATTAAGGACAAAGATTACTTTCCTAACCAATTCTACGAGTCATATCACGTATGAAAAAAGTAGTTCTGGAAATAACTAATCCGCCTACTTTCCTTTAAATACAATTTTAATATATGACAAGTAGGGGTGTACACAGATTTCTCGTGGTACAGAAGTGCTTTTCGTCAAATTCGTTCTAGTATAATCGTATACTAATGTAATTAATACGAAGGCTTCCGCGGTGTTTTCGTACTCCTTCCAAGACTTTCGGGATTCTACCGCGTGTTGTTTCTTCTAGTGGCACTGTTTCGCCTCCATTCCAGGTGGCACTAGAAGAAACAACACGCGGTAGAATCCCGAAAGTCTTGGAAGGCGTATACTAATGTATTTGCTTTGAAATCAGAAAATTATTTTTTCTTATATTGTGGTAGCCCTGCTTTTCTGATCCATTCTAAACATATTCATCTCGTTTTCCCATTATATACTCGCCCTACAAATAAAATTTTGAAATCCGTTCAGCCAATACCTTCGAAATTTATAATTACAAAAAAATTCTAACTTTGATATTGTGGTAGCCCTGTTTAGTCGACCCGGTTGAAATATAATATTTTGGTTATTTATTTATATGAAGATTAAATATATTATATTTGGTTAAAATCCATGCGGATAATTCTCTAGGAATACGTGTAAAAGAAATAATATTTAACTTTTTACTGTGATATCCCTGCTCTTTAGCTCCGCTTTAAACATCTTGATTTCATTATGGTATGTTTTACAAATCTTATATACAAAATGTAATTGAAAACCGTTCAGCCAATTCCTTCCAAATCCTTAATTACTGAAAGAGTTTAATTTGTAATTGTGGCACCCCTGTT
Organism: Tanypteryx hageni; assembly: GCA_028673005.1. Taxonomy (NCBI): domain Eukaryota; kingdom Metazoa; phylum Arthropoda; class Insecta; order Odonata; family Petaluridae; genus Tanypteryx; species Tanypteryx hageni. The sequence goes on along the minus strand of CM054114.1, from coordinate 170,182,470 downwards.
TGTCTGATTCGGTTTAAATATGCTAATATGGTATTGTACATAAGTACATATTATAAGTATTAAATTAAGTTAAAATTGATGAGGACAGTTCAGCACAAGTACGTTTAAAAAGAATTTCTTATTCCCTGCATTGTGGCAACCCTGCTTTCTGTATCTATACATACTAAACATCTTGATTTTATTATTATATGTTGCACGCCTACTTCATACAAAATTTTGTTGAAATTGGTTGTGCCAATTCCTTCCAAATTCATAAATACCGAACAGTTTAACTTTGCAATTGTGGCACCTCTACTGAGTCGATCCGGTCCAAATATATCATTTTGGTCATTAATATATGTGCGGATTCTATGTTCCAAATTTAGTTGAAATTGGTTAGTTCATGAAGAAGATGTTAGAGGGAGACACACACACCTCTTTCGATGCGTTAGTGTTTATTTTTACTTTCTCCATATACATAGCATAGAGAAAGTATTGTTTTCAAGAAATAAATCTAATTCGAGATTTCAACCGAAATAGACGTTTTAAGGTCCCCTGAACACGTTTTGACTATTTTCTCGATGATGTCTGTGGGTGTGTCTGTATGTCTGTGGCCGGAATTTTGTGGGCGCTCTAACTCAAAAACTAATAATCCGATCAGCATAAAAGTTCATATTTAGCATTTCTATTAGACAGAACTGATTAAATTTTAGCTGAAATCGGTCGACCGGAAGTGGATGTTTATTCTTGTCATTTTTCCGTTTGTGTCAAATGTCTCCTGTAATTCTTCATTAACGTAATCGTATTTAATAGCCTAAGTTATAGATAATTTTATTCTCAACTACTTTTGCATTTAATAATTTTTTGTAGAGATATTTCAGTTCAATATTGACAGCGATTCCAGTGCCGCCGACTCGTAAATTACCAACTACATATGAAGAAAGTCATGTGTTGGCCACATCAGATTTTTCTATTTAGACACCTCATTTTTCATGTAACATACAATCTTCGATCCTTGAGTTTGGATTTTTACATTTTTATTCTACTTATTACACTTCATGAAAAGGTATAATAGCCCCTTTGGTTTTTATTTGGCGCAAAACGATATTTCTCTAAAAAATTCCGTTTTCTTTTACATTTCCTACTATCCTTATTCATTCTATTTTCATCAGGGTACCATATGCTTTCTATGTGCAAGTGAAAACTACGCATTTTTCTTTCAAGTACCCAATTTCTTTTCACTTGACTAATTGCAAAAACTCGTGAAGCTTCTCGTTTCCTGCAATTTCTTCCGTTTCTTGTCTAACCTACTCAAAGGTTTTTATGTGTAGACGGTCTTATTTTCTTGGATATTCTATTATTCGTTTTTTCTATTAGAAAAGACGAATGACACGGTAATAGAATCTCGATCTCAATTTTCAGTAATTTTCTTTTCTTCGAAGAAGAAGAAGAGATTTCAACGGCCTTAACCCAATCCCATCCTCCATTGCCGTTAATAGATGCTTATTCCCAATCCTGTGTCCCCGCGAAATTCCGTTTTCGAACCAACTGTTGCGTAACCTCGATAAATCTATCCCATAAATTTTCTCCAATACCCTTCCTTTTTGTCTCTTGCTCTTTTCTAACTAAAAATTTCTGTCCTTTTTGCACCTCCCCACGTAGACGTTGAATTCTCCGATTGCTATTTCATTTTTTTCAGTTGTCTTAACTTTGCGTTCATCGTCCCCTAACCCGATCTTTGCCCCATCTAATTTAATCACACTGCCATTTGGTGTCAGTGATTAACAGCCTTATTATGGATGAGTCCCTAAAATGAACATTTTAGGCTCCCGCCGGGTCGCAATTAAATTAAGGCGGAAAAACGCTTGGCAGAAGGGATAGAAACAAAAAAAACGGATTTTTTTCCTTTTCTTTATTTTTAGTGGGCATCGGGTTGCTAGAGACATCGCGAACTCCAACCCAGAATGCAAAGTATGCGAAAAATATAAAGTTTAGAGAAATTTTCCGTGGACGGATTGGTCATTCATGGTCCCGATTATATGTGTAAAAAATCTGTAATCTTGTATAGCGTGGTTTCTTCTCATTTTGGTGACAATTTTAAATCTGCTTTCTAGTCCTTTTGACTTTGTCCTCATCTATACTGATCAACTCATTACGCCATGTATTTCTTACTTGTATGGAGGTATATCTGCTTTCGTTGTATGAGCCGCGGTTTCTTTTTTAGGGACCATTTACAGCAACCCATCATTCAACGTCAAAGGTGATAGCGTTTTTGAAGCGGCTTTTGATCTTTCACGGTGTAGTCATTTAGAATAAGGTCTTGCTCTTGCAAAGACCTTTACCTATAAAATTATATATGAATTTACCCTTGTGCCTCTGGTCTTTCGATCTTCTTGTGGAAGGCCTCTACGTAAACTTCATTTCCAACGACGTCTCTCTTCCACTTTACGCTTTACTTCCATCTTCTATTTGGTCATCTAAATCAGTGGTCCCCCTTATCCGTATCCTTCCGTTCTAGGGCATCAATCACATCTAATAGCTGACCAAATCGTTTTAATTTTTGCTAACATGCATCACTCTATGTTTCAAAGATCGTCCAATTTTCGATTGCGCGAGGGAAAATTAAAACAGTAAAAGTTTTAGTGAATTTTTCCGTGAATCATATCTCCACAATCTCATTTACCCCATTAGTAAAGTTTTCATTCATTTATTCATTTTCATTTCCGAGTGTATACTTTTCTTCCCATTCCAATTCTTCCAGCGTTTCTCGAACTGGGTTCTCCCTTGATTTTTTCAAGACGCATTTACAATCCTGAATGTTTACCTGTAGACAGTTCTTGGTTGCAACTCCTCGAACACCGTGACTGTAATCATCTCCCGAAGCAATGATTCTCCCTTCAATCTTAACCTTTTCTTTCAGCTCTATTGCATTATTTTCTTTAAGATACAATACATTGTTTTTGGGACTATACGAGTGCCACTCCTTTGCCAATTACCATCCTCTGTTTTATTGGAACCTTAGCTGTCGCAAGTGCTCTTTACCAGTTCCATTTGGCATTTTTCCACATTTTATTTCTTCCTTTAAATCTGGAAAGTAGGTGGAGTTATAGAGTCTTTTCAAAGTCGTCCGTGGCGACACAAAGGCTTGGACCATACCCTCTGGCACTCTCTATGAAACGCCATGTTCTTATACGCCATTGTACCGGCTGTGGATTCCAATACTTTTTATTCTTATGGGAAATCATTATCTTTTAACGAGCGATTTAATAAAACATTCGCGTAGACCTAGTTGGTAGCGTATGTAAATGAAGAAGTCGCGCTTAAGTTCCATAGTTCTTAAATAGTGAAGTGGGATATCATCTACTGTTCTGATTTAGCAGAGACATTTTTATGTTACCTTTCTAAGAATGTCTGTAATTTTCTCTCCCACTTTTAATATATGTCAAATCTAACGCCTTCGTCATCACTCGGGGATGTTTTAAGAAATGTTGGGGCCCCGGCGGATTTTGAAAGGTGGCTCCTATTCCCTATTGATTAAAACATTTTCGTTGGAAATGGTGCACATTTCATCATCTAACAGTCAATATACATAAAAGACAGTTCGAATAACTTTGTATGTAACCCTTATTTTCAACCATTATTATGTAAACCTTATGTCATAATGTCGTAGAAACAAAAGTTTGTTGCAAATAATGCATATAGGAATTTTGATGAGCAATAGGTTACACAATTGCATATAAATAATTGAAAGAAACGTAATTGTTGGTATTGTGGATTTCCACAATAAAAGACGGGAGTAAATAATATTGTCGTAACCTACTGTTGATTCACGAAAAATTCTAATAATTCACATTAGGTGACTATAGTTTCAATATAATTATGCATTTTTTCGTAGCGAAATAATGAATTATGTGATTAAAATCAATGTCCTGTAAAACGTAATTTTCAATGCTCATTAAACTTAAATTGTTTAAGCGTGGTTGCTTCGTGCGGGTTCTTAATTCGTATTTAATAAATTTGTTTAGAAAATGAGCGTTCTCCGTTCGCATTTGTTATCATCATGCCCATAACAAATCGTATGACGGTTTCGATATTTAGAAACACTCCAAACATTTAGCTGCTGTGCATAGGTGTATGCAATTTGTGCATGTTAATACATTCTTCATCCTCCACTCCATCATTGGATTCTGTGATTTCTCTATGATCATTTTTGTCATTGTTTTCGAACCAATCAATCTTCATCTCCAACACAATATATATTTTGAAGTGAAGACACACATATGTTAGTTTTGTTGTGGAGTAATAATTCTTAACCAGGCCTACGTCATAGAATCTATGCACAGTTGCGTCGAAATTCTCTCCTCCAAATAAACAGCCTCAAGAGACTGTTTACTGCTTAATATTTTTTCCAAATTTTTAAAAACGTAATGCACATGTACAATAAATACTTTTTAGAGAGCGCGGGGCTCGGTGCAGTTGCATCGTTGGCTTTTGAGACTGTTTACTTGGAAGAGAGAACTCCGACGCAACTGTGCATACATTCCGTGACATAGGCCTGGTTGGGAATTATTTTACCGACATAACATAAACACTATATGTGGTCTGTCATAAAAATATCAAATGGCAGGCCATCTTAAGTACGTTAAAAAATATCACACGAATTTCTGATATGGAACCGAAGCTAATTTGGTGGCTACCTTATGGCTGCCCCTTAAATCCCACCGTCCGTGACCTTTGTCCGAGTCGCCCAAGTCTTTGGCCGTCCCTGGTTATAAGAGTATTTTCTTATAGAACGGCAAGTTAATGTTAGTGAACTTGCTTTTAGCGTTGTCTCTGAAAATAGATGGTACAATGAACGAGAAATATAGAAGATATGAATTTTGGCAGAAAAACAGTTCAAAATGATAAAAGGTTTTAAATCGTCAAATTTCATATTATATTAATACTGATTTTATTTATAAACTTCGAGGGCCCCTGAAAACCCATGTGCTAAGACTTCCCTGCCTCCACCTACTTCTCTGTCCTTTATAATTATCTATCGCGCCAAGCACTTCGCTTAAGATTCCTGCCGTAAACGCGCTTTCTTTCACCTCAATCTTTCGAAAAAAATAAGTTCGCTTTCGGTCTTTTGGTGCTGCATCTCACCGTTCTTTGCTCATTTCCTGTGTTGATGTTGTTCCTTCGTCACACGTAACCTGCTTCTCGTTCGCCGTGGAGCGGAAGATTTCCCTTCCCATCTCCCCCCCTCCCCTCCTCCCACGCCCCTTTTCCTGTCCTGCTTCTACTTGAAGAACGATCTCGTGACAAAGAGAGTGCTCTTCGCTCAGAGACCTCTTCCGTCTACTTCTCCATTGTCTCCCATTCCGCGCTATTTTTTTCTCTGTACCCCCTCCCCTTCCCCCTCTCTCCCCTTCCATCCCTATTCCCCAGCGACTACTTCCCCTCTTTCTCTCATTTCGTGATGCATTCGTCCTTTATTCTTATTATTATTATATTGAAATTGCTAAATTATGTTGTGTAGTGCTACAAAATAAAGGTATTAATATGTATTATGTATGTAAATGTATTTATGTTTTCGGTTCATATGTGTTTAACTATAGATATATATGATGTAAAATAATAGGTGAATAGTAGCATTGAAGCATTCTTGATGTTTAACATCCACCACAAGTAATATAAATTGGGCGCCTACAGACGAGCCTACTGGCTCTGCGAGACCTGAAAGTTGTTCATCCTGTGTGGCATGGAAGGGAGGAGGTAGAATGTGAGTGTGCCCCAAGGTTGTGGTAATCAGCCCCTTCGGCGGGGTCCTCATATACGATCCTCCTCCTTTCCCAATAAGGGTATATTTACTTTGTTTATACTTTTCAGTTATGGATGTAACAATAATTTTTTTTGTTATTATTATTGTTATTATGAAAAGAAAAAAAAATATTTTGGCGTTAATACGTACTTTTCCCATGATACCATAATTTATTCTTCGAAAATGTCATTTCGCCATAACGATAACTAGGTGCGATTGCATTCATCCTGACGACTTTGATCTTCTATACCCTTAACGTAAGCCGGATTATAATTTCTTTCCCGTCTGATGAGCTGTCTTGCTTCGCGACGCTGCTCTTAAAAATTCTTGCCGGCGATGAATCACCCTTGGTGCATCCATTGTCCGCCGTCCGTAAGAAGGAAATATTCTCCCCCTTCAGATCGATGGAGCCTTTTTCCTTCTTACTTCATTTTTCCCGGTGACATTTTATCTTTCCTTTGCTCCTGTTCTTTTCGCCGAAGTCAGGTCTCTTTGAAGACGACTAGCAATTTAAATGAATTTTTGTGTCCTCGGACCACTGTTCACGACTGCTAGGCTCGCTGAATCTAAGAGGAATTTTTCAGATGTGATTTTAATTAAGTTTTTGAAAGTAATTCGGGGCATTTGCTGTCATAATTATATATTACGTGAAAGATGTTTTCGTATGGGCTAAACTACCAACATACTAGTAATATCGTTTGTTTTATTGTTATTCCATTCCAAATAATATATGTGTGTGTATTAAACTGTTTGAAAAAATATATATCAGAATACCAATATCGAAGGTTTTCGCGAGCAAATGTATGGTTGCTCTTTTAAAAATTTCTATCGTTTAAATAACCCATTTATAATTCTGATTATCTGAATATTTGAATCTCTGTACTTTATATATTCCAACAGTAGTGCTTAGTGTTTGCATCTTGTTTAGCATAAGGTCTTAAAGATAAAAATCAAAATGCAACCGACTGCATCAGCAAATTTGTCTCAAAAAATCAGAGAGACATCTTAATATTTTTTTCTGGCATAAATCCATGCCAAGATCCGTATGTATTCATGATTATAGGCTGACAGAGCATCTTGGAATATAAACCCCTCTTGTGTTTGCAAAAATTCTGGAGAAACGTTTTTTCGATAATTTTTCTTCGTATCCTAGAATCTGGTGTCATTTATCCTTTCAAAGTCGCATACATGAATAAATTGTTCGTAATTTTAAAACGCTGTCGAAACCTCGATTATCCCATTTTTCTAGGGTAAGCCCTCGTTAGTAATGTGATCCTTGCGTTATTGATGCACTCAACCGACTTTAAAATATTTTCACTTCTTTTCCTTCTATCTCTCTCGACGTATTATAAACATTCATAATCTCGGCTTCTAATTAGCGGTGCTTAAATCCAAAGACTTGAGAATTAATTCCTCTGCGAAAACGTTTGTTCCAACGTCGGCCTAAATTAATATAAGTGATTTCTTAACATAAATCCTCTCGATAGGAATTTCGCGGCCATTCAAAATAATTAAATGCTCTCGTGGGATCCGGATACCGGTTTAACGACCCGTTCTCCTGTTACACGTTCACCTCGCCGGACGTAAAACAGCGAATCTAGTTGTGTTTCGACGTTTCGAGGTTAAATGGCGGCCCGTTCTCCGTCCGCGATCTCCCGATCCGTGAGATTCACGATGCCGCGGCTCGCGTGCGCTTACGCGATCCTCCCGCGCCGCTCTCACGATCACGGTTTCCGCGAGTGGAAGGCACTCGAGAGCGGATCTCGGGCGCATGACCCGCGTCCGGAAATCAGTGCTGCCATCTGGCCCTCGTTTTATCGATTAGGGAGATGGTGGCTCCCCCTGGAGCGTATTCATTAGAACTTCTCTCCCCCCCTCTCTCTCTCTCTCCTCCACGTTTTCCCTTCTTCTTCCCTGCCCTCCGCCGCTATCTAACTCTCAAACCCCTCCCCGCCCCCCTCCCTTTTCGCCTCACCCTCAGCCGCCTGTTGCCCCGTCGCTCCCTCTCCTCCGCCCCCGCTCCCCACAACCACCGCCCAATACACACACATTGAAAGCTCGCTCACGGGTGCAGTAGGAAGGGCGGCGTGGGAGGGGGGGAGAATGGGGGGGGGGCGGGAGAGCGTGGAGGAAAAGTGGGTGGATACAGCACGCCATCGCTTGCGTCGAGGTTGTGATTGCACGCGGGTGGGACCCTGCGTCACTTGGGCAAAGCGCCGTCGCTTTTCTGCGAGCGAGCGAAGGAATTCCGTTTGCGCGGCGATCGCGTATTGCGCGGCTTCGGTAAACAAGACGCGAAACCGCTTCCCGGACGGGTCTTCTTCTGCACGCGTCTCTGTGGGATGCGAGCATCGTTGATCGCGTGGACGAGCAGATATTTCCCTGGAGAGGGCGGAAGGCTTTGCGTGGCGGTGCGTGTGTCATCCGACCGTCGAATGGAAAAGCTCTCGGGCGGAAGGGACGTGCATCCGATTGCCCCAGAGAGAGAGAGAGAGAACGTCACGCCGAATTGGGTGTTAATACGATGCGTCTGAATGGATCGATCGATCGATCTAATAAAGAGGGCGTTTATATGCTCTCCTATTACGGGAGAGAACGAAGGGGATTACGAGATGAAAAATCAAGAAAACGGTCTCCTGGATAAATGAGGGATTTGAGTGGCGCTCGATGGCCTATATATATATATATATATATATATATATATATATATATATATATATATATATAATATATATATACACACACATACATATATTAGTTAGGGGTTTTCAAAAAAGACCCTCATGGATTCCGTTCATCTGTCTATATGAAGCGCTAACTCCTAAACAAAAGCAGATTGAGATTTCGCTTTTTCGCCAATAGATTCGGTATTCTGTCTTGCTGTGTGCGTTTTCTCGGTTTGTCCGTCTGTCTGTCAAAACCTTCTGAAAAAACCGCTTCAGCAGCTCTTTCCTTACTTGTAATCGTGTTCTACAGCCATCTGGTTATTCAAGGGTCAGCCTTTTTGCCATAAATTTTCTGTCCTTTAAAGTTATTAAAAATAATCGGTTGGCTTTGCTTGCAGGCAGGCCTGGATTTGCGTTACAACGTATGCAATTAATTGCTAGGTTTTTATCGACTAGAGCCTGGTCATAGAATACTCGAAGCGCAAATCTCATTCGATCGCTCGATCGAGTAGTACTTTATCTCCGCACTACATGGAAAAGTTTTGGTGGAGAATAGACGCTTATCGCTCATACGTCGCCTTTTAAGATAACTTCCCTCTTGTCAGAATTTATTCAATTTTGGAAGGCGCTATGGCATAGATCTAAAAGGAGCAACAGAGCGACGACTCTCCTGCCTGCTCACTCTCATCCATTCTCCCCCTCTATATAAATATATATAAACCTCTTTCGCGAGGAGTTTCACGTGATAGGTCCTCAGACGCCCTTCCCTGTAAACAGCGTTTGATCCTTTGAAGGGGAAGAGCCACGCCTTCTGGGGACGGGCTAATGGAGAGGTCGGAGGACGTATGAAACAGTCTAAAAGCACATAGGCCATATGACGCCGCGGCATTTATCCCTCCGACCTGTAATCAAGGCTTAAATTACAGTGTAGTGGCGGCGAGGGACGTAAATATTAATGCAGAAGTCGGGGTACGGATTTAAACCGACGGACGGAGGAAATAATGGTAGGAAATGCAAAGGAGGAAAGGAAAGAGTGAGCGAGTGGGGTTGACGCGAAATAAAAGGCGTGGAAAGGGGTTTACGGAAGGGGGAGAGGAGGAAAAGGGAAGAGTTTAGAGGGGCGAGAGCGGGGGAGGAGGGTTGTTAGAAGGGGGGAGGGGTGGGAGCGGGGGTGGAAGGGTTGTTAGGAGGGGTAGCGGAAGGACTGGCAGGAAGGGTACGTGGCTTAATTGGACGAGGTTAATAAAACACGACCCTAGACGTAACTGTATCTTCGCTAATATAAATAAAATTACGACAAATGAATGCATAAAAAAGTAATAATAACAAATCGCTGAAAGGACTTCATCAGCGAGGGAGTGTGTCTGTAGAATATGTAACAAATGATGAAACACAAAAGGAAATGTGCGGAAATTCTTTCGGAACTTGCGACATACGCAATAGGCACAATAGCATTAGATTTAAAGAAACGCACAATAGTTTATTAATATTTAAACCGTTCAGACTGACAAAAAAGGATGAGGCGTATTATAGAAATTTAAATCTACGCACAAGACGCTTAAAAATATTTCTTTGCTAATGAAAAAATAGTTAATAAAAACGGAGTGAGTTTCGGTTTTTCTATATTTATCCACGAAAGTGATGTTGCATATAATTAGGATTTGTCTTCTTTCGCCCGTAAAATATAATTTTCAATTAAACCAGAGATGCTTTTTGTGAACAAAGATCAATTTCACTGTCACTACCAAACGGGTGTTGTTGATGTTGTTGCTATCATCTGGAGGTCTCCAGGCAAAAACAATTTTACTTCCCCGCAATCATTTCAATTTTCGTCGGCAGTCAAGCCGAATGTGGAGGCTCATTGGGCAATAAAGATCAGCGGAATGTAAGCTACGATCCGCCGCTCGACTTTATTGCCGATCTCACCCAGACTGAGACGTTACTAACCGGAAAACAAACATTTTAAGGAATTCAGAGAAAAGGGGAACAAAAGAATTAACGAACCGTATAATGAGATTATCTGAAAATTATGGATTAGAATGACAAAAGTTTTTATTGAGACGGTTACAAAAAATCTGGCTCGTCATTACACCTCAGGCAGCTGATAGCGAAAAATTTAGGGCATTACACATACAGAACTATCTTCCTCCGTGAAAATAATTGGTTATTCTAAGATCTTAATATGGAATAAGACATATTTCCAGTACGTTCATCTCCCCCACTAATAATGAAGCCTCCCGGAAATGTTTCGTGAAAAACCTCTCTCCAATCTATTCCTTCTCTCTCTCTCTCTTCTCACTCCTTTCCTCTTTTCCCTTTTCCAATAATACTCACATCCAATCGACTCTTCTCCCACTCATTCTAATTCCTCGTAATAAGAGTTTTAAGATTAACAGGAGAGATAGGAGAAACGGATATTCGAAACTTGATGCCAATAATTTTAATTATTTTGAGTATTTTAATTAGCTAATGAGCACCAATTATCGGCCAATTACAATGAGCATATCAGCGGTTACGAGGATTAGCACATACGAATTCGATTCGATCCCGTGGGAGGCATCCAAACCTCTTGACTGCTTGGTTTTTTTTGTTTTGGTTGTTAAGGAGCTTAAAATAGACGGCGTAGAGTACAAGGAGTAAATGTTGTGCGTTCAACTCAGGCGGCACTTTGCAGATGGTGCATTAGAGAAGATTGGGTACGGTGTGCAGCGGATTTGTGAGAAATAGCGAGAGGAGTTTACTATTACTAGGGAAGCATTCGCTTAATGCATGTTGTTGGCTTTCCTATGTGATCCCGAATGCGAAGGGTTACATGTATGCTACGGATAGCCTGAAAGGGTGCGAAGCGATGAATGTTAGGAGCTGCCCAGGGAAAAATTATATCTCTGTATTTGGAAAGAGAGAGAGAAAAAGAAGAAGAAAGCGAGCCAGTGGATGTAAGAAGAAGTTTGAAGAATATGAAATAGAACACGCCTTACCGATTGTTATGTATGCTGAAAGAGTGGCGAGAATCGAGAGAGGATGCGAGCGTTAAAGCCGAGAAGAGATGGGAAGAATGAAGGGAATTTACTTGCGTAACGTGAAGTGGACAGGCCATGAATGGGTAGGCGTGAAAGACCCAAGGGGAGAAAGTACTTTGCACGAAAGTGGACCGAAAAAAGGAGGGAAAAAGGATGGGGGGAGAGGAGTAACGAGGAGTTGAAAAGGGTGGCAGGGATCCGGTGGACATTTTACCCAACGCTGTGGACATCCGCGCAGACAGAAGAATAATGGAAGTGGAAGGGAAGCTTACGTGCGTCATCCCTCCTCCTTCAGCGGGAGAAGTGAAGCGAACTAAGATACCATTAGGTTTGACACACTGGAGTGGAGCGATAGGTGGGAGAGGGTGGGAGGGGGCGGGGCTGTGGGAAATGAGGGAGGAGCGGTCTGAGTGTCAACGGAGTATGATACCGAGAGGAGGAGGGGGAGAGAGAGGTGAAAGGAACGCACAAGGGAAGGAAGCAACTCTTTTATTTCCTCTCTCATTCAGGTGAAACTCTTCTACTTGTCTTTATAAGGCGTGCTGAAGAGCGGAGACATTGCGTCTCCCTTTTGATTGTTGCTAGTAGTATTATTCGAGTTAAATTTTTGCATTCCGTAGGTATATAATACTTTTAAAATCAATACGCATTAATTTATACCGTCTCAATAAAAGCAAGTGGTCGAATAAAGGAGGGAGGTTCCTCTGCGCATAACGTTTTCTCAAATTATTAACTTTAAATACGCTGGACGAATATGGCAGGGGACGCTACTGCACCGTCCATACTCCGTTACGTAAATCTTTATTGGCCTGTCTTATCAAGAAGTTCGCTTGAATTAGAGAATAGCAATGGAGGTTTTTCTGCAGACCGAAAAAAATGACGCAGCAAAAAATGTAGAGCTTCACTTACGCGGGAACACATTTCATTCTGAAAGTTACGTTAGTTTGTTTTTTTTCCAATGACGCTTTGGGATGAAATCGCGTCATATGTAAAAACGAACGCTTCTTGATGGGATTAATCTATCTCTCAAAATTTCTACATACCGTAATAAATAAAACGTAAGAATTCAATTGATTTCACACGAGTAAAATTGAAGATCTATCGATCATCTACAATTTAAAATCTCTGCCTCAGGGCTTCATTGCAAATATTGATGAAACAGTTGATAAGTACTTGAAAGGCCATCAGGTAAATGGTCTTAATTGTATACATAGCGCCATTCATTTATTGGTTAGATTGTGATCAATATTCCTTTTCCTTTAAATTCATTTTTTTTATTTACTGAAACTGTTTTTCGTCCATCCAAAATGTATTATTTACATCCTCATTGCAAAAATTTCACACAATGTCGCGTTATTTAAAAAATCAACTATAGCTTTCTTGAGTCTTTTAAAAGACAGTAAAACAATATAAAGATTGTAAATAAAGTAAGTAAGCCATAGTCCTTGCCTATGACATTTCTTTAACCATAATTCGTACTATTATACTGAGGTATAAAATTTCATCATTTAGCTACTAATAAATGGCCGTTTTTCTCAACTTCTACTATATGCAGTAAATACGTTTCTTCTGATCGGATTCTAGCGTTGTCTCCGTTCTGTATAGCCATAATTCCATACCGACATTTTACAAATAGCAGGCTATAGTATTAAGAGATACGTAGATCATTCCTCATTAGCAAAGATTCTTTCTTTTAAATTGAACAGCCGTTTTTTCACGCACCAGAAAAAATCATTCGATATCCTATAATAAAAAATTATATCTCTTATAGTGTGAAATCTGTTTCTATCGTTGAGGTTAACTTTTATAAAATTTCGGCTTATTTAATTTCGTCGTCATCCATTCATTCCTTCAGATCCTTAAATTCCTCCCTTGTATCGAGGACTTTTAAATTTTAAATTCCGTCGCCATTTTCCCGCTTTTTTTTACCTTTTCTCGTGCTTAAAGACGCATTTGTTTCTCGAGGCACTCGCGCGCCGACAGCTATCCACACTCAAAGAAAAATCGTGAGTGGCAAACGGCGACGACGAAAATAAAAGAAAACGACGAGAAATCGAAGCAAATCTCTGGGGGAGGGACAAAAACAGAAGAGTTCAGGAGTTGTGCTGGAACATTCGTGCGCGAAATTCTTGCTGAGCAAAAAATATACTCTCGCGTTTCTCCCAGGGATTGCGAATATGCTCGCGAGTGGGATTTGTGTACAATTCAAGCCTGCCGTTGCGGTTCGGTTTCGCGTGCATGGACACATGGCTCTACATGTAAGTACATGGGTATACGCGCGCAGTCTAACGTACGTGTAAATAAATAAATAGGTACGTATATATATATATATATATATATATATATGTGTGTGTGTGTGTTTGTGTGTATATACACACGAGTTGTTGGTTCTTGCATACTGTAAGCGCTTAAAAAATCACCATACATCAATGTCTAAACTCGTAAATAAACCAACGCGATCTCCAAAGTAAGCTATTTATAATGAATATGTACCACACTAAAAATAATAATAATATAGATATAAATGGAATATTTTGTGTTTGGATTAAGACGTCACCATATGTTTAACTAGTTGGTTGACATTAACGATAATATTTAACATAGCCCTAATGGATTATATTACATAATATCGTTAATTCCCATTAAAAGCATTAAGTCAATGCTCTAGAAGTATGTAAAATCAATTTCCAGTGAAAGGCATTGGAGTCGTTGCTATGGTAGTTAATATTTTTCATTGATGAAGACCGAAAAACTTTTCATAATTTTATGATTAAAATCAAATTTTCACGCAAATTCAGCATGGATTTGAATTTTGCCTTCAGGAAAAATATACTTAATTGTTTCATCCACGGTATGGCGCATATCCCGACTTTTTATCTTAATTGTAATCAATTTAAAAAAGCAATTTTATAAAGCCCTGCGCCGTTCTCAATGCATTTCTTGTGGGTGTTTAAAATTCGACATTGGGGTAAAAAGTACCCCTTAAATATTAACTTTACTGGAATTTTGGATTTTTCCAGAGGTTGTATCCATGCAAAAATTTCAGCTCTGTAGCACTTCTAGAAGTACCTTAGGTATTACATGATACATCCTATATATGTAAGAAGCAGCTATTTATAATGTCATATATGTATATATATATATATATATATATATATATATATATATATATATATATATATATATATAATGTGCTAAGTTGCTTGGTGGAATATCATAAAGGAAGTGCTTGTCAATCAAGAGCAGAGTGTGGGAGTGAGAACATGGGCGAAGTTGGAGTGGCGGAGAGAGGAGACAAAACGCTCCCCTTGTTGATTATTGATCAGTTGGGTTATATTCGGAAGCGCGTGCGTGCCCCTCAAGGAAAAGTTCCTCTCTCTCTCTCTCCCTCCCCCCCTTCTCCTCCTCCCGCCCCCCAGCTTGCTCTCCCTCCTCCTCCCACCACCTCTCCCTCCCTTCCCCTACCGATCTCTCTCTCTCCCGACGGCCAACAGGGGAGGAAGAGGAAAACCACTCTCATTGCCCACCCTCTCCTCTCTCTCTCTCTCCCTTTCTCTCTCCTCTCATCCGTCTTTATATCACTTTCCTTTTGGCTCCTCCTTTGTCCGCCCACTTAACCTCATCCTCTCCTCGTTACCGAATCGCCTCTTCCCACTCTTAAAACCCCCCTTCAACCCTTTTCTACCTTTTCACCACTGACGACGTAGGTAACTCGTACACGGTCGAGCAAATGCGCGCTTGAGCCGCTAAGTAGCCGTCAACCGTTTTGAACGAGTTATCTGCGTCGTTTATCGGATACAAATAATAAGAACGGTTCGATTGTTCCTTTTGTTAAGTTAAAAAAAACTTTTTTGGCGCTTTTCTCCCGTCTCACCTTTGTTTCTTACATTAATTATTTTCTCTCTCTCTCTCTCATTTCCATTCTCCTTCTTTATTTTTTGTCGTCTTTTCTATTTTGTCTCCCCTCCCCCGCAATCCACCTCCTCGCTCCCCTCCTCCTAAATCCCTTCATCAATATCCCTAATTATCATTATCTTTCCTTCCCGTTTCTTCCTCTCTTGCGTTGCGAAGTGATTAATCCGCCTCCTTATCGGCTCCTAATGCTTGAGGTGTGTTCCCACGCTAAATGTGGTCTTGTAACATAAATAATCACTCCCATCCTTGTAGCTCTTTTTATGAATTCTCTCCCTCGTTATAATTGAACGTTTTTTACGCCATTTGTCTCTCGCGACGGCTTTTTCGCTCATCTTGTTCGTTCCCCGTTATTTATGTCTATAATTTTGCTTCACGTGAGTATTTTCATTAGAATGTCTGCTTTGTAACCGCTTTCCATCATGTATCTGCTAACCTAATCCATGAATCTCTTGGAATTTCTCCAATGTTCTTCATTTGAAGGGTTTCTAAATTTGATGCTATTAACCGAAAATAGTTGTTTTCTGAGCGTAAATTTTCCCCGGTTTCACGATGGATGCATAATATAACTTGAGAATCTATGCGTTATTCTTTCTTTAATTCACTCAAATGTATTTCTTTAACATCTTACCTTAAATATTTGCATTTAATTTTTATTCGCCCGACTATATTCATTCCGCGAAAATCGATTTTCCGATACGAAGCTATTATCAGAAATCGTATATACCGGTGAGCTCAGTTCACTCCCTTTGAATTCCGCCATATATTCTACTGTTGTTCTAGTTGATGATGAAGGTAACTCCAATAGCCATAAAACAGTGCGCATCTGGTTTTCTCAACCGTTTTATGGCTATTGGGGTTATCTTAATAATCAATTTGATTTCGGGCATAAGGTGAGCTCGATGTTTCATTTCCGCAGAACTTGTAGTGATGCGTTTTTTTAGCTAATTCAGCTGTTATAAATTGAGTGTAATCCCCGGCAAATTCTGTTTGCGATAGCCCATTGCGTAAGTTACTTTTATATTTGATTCGCTTTGGTCAATATGATTCCATTTAACCTACAAAATAAACTTGTTATTCAACATAGTACATAGGAAAGAATTTTTTGACACCGGTTCTTATTTTCAAACTCCCACATCGGTGTTTTTTTCACTTCTTTCACTTCACTATTTGTTAACCTTCTTCTTCTATTACTTTTAAGGCCGGAATACACTGATGATTAAAATAGCGCGAGTGGCTGTCTGGTAGCAATCTCGCCAGTGTAGACAGCGCCGCGAGCAGTCTCAGACAGTGTTATAAACTTGCAGCGGGAGCAACGACAGTTGCTCACTACCAGTGTATACAGATATTAGGTTAGTCACGAAAGCTTCTCGCGCGGTTTCAGCCAGGTTGGTATTTCTTGCTACTGTCTGAGAGCTGGGTGAGGAGAAATCATGGGTGACAAGAAGAAAACATGGTCGAAGGAAGAGAACATTGAACTCATTCAAATGTATGAGTGCAATGCGGAGTTATGGGATGTGAAATCCGCAGAGTACAAAAATCGCTTAAAAAAATAAGCGCAAAAAAGACTCTTGCAGAACATTTTCAGACAACTAATGAAGAAATTCTCGTAAGCACCGAAATTCGATCTTCTGAGAATCCATTCTCTGACTCAGTATTTTCTTCTATTTATTTTCTTTTTAATAATACTATCAACGGCAAACGCAGCGGCACACAGAACCTTCCTTCGGGAACTCATTCCGCACTGAACTCGCCACAGAGCTCAGGGTACACATTGGGTATGGATTTTTCGGGTTTAAAAAAATATTTCATTCGGAGGGTAAATATCGGGTTTTATTATTTTCCTTTTCATTCGGGTTAAAATCGAGTATAAATAAGCTACAGATTTTTCGAGGTTTTAAAAAAAGTTCAATATCGAGTAATTTTCAGATTTTATTATTTTGTAATTTGGACAATGATTTTTAAATAAAACTCTTATTCAAAATTTTAAAAGTTTTATCAACAATCAAAACTTTTTACTATACCTTAAATATGGTTTAGAATGTAATATCTTGTGTTAAACGCCTCCAGGTAGAGAGGAACACCTCGCAGGCTGCACAAACATCTTGCTTCCTGTTTTGAAAACACCTGATATTCGTGAAATAATTTTTCTTTCTTAGTGTTTCCAACTAACAAACACTCGGGCTCTTTTTACCTTATCCTATCAAATATCTAACAGCGAATAGCTAAGGCGCATCCTTGACTATTCGTGACGCGAGCAAACCAAGGAGATTCAGATTGTGTTACAAAGTAAGCTTGTGAATAAGTTGTTTACAAAGAGAATAAACAGACATCACGAACATCTCGGACTGCACTCAAGTGCTGAGGTGCCTGCAAGCGCCAGAATAGAAATTCCGTGACCAAATCTGAAAAAAAAACTTGTGTTTAAAGAAAACTGACAATTTCGATTTTTTTCGGGTTTAACCCAAATTTTAAAAAGGCAATCGGCGGGTAAAAATCGGATAAAACCCGAAAAAACCATACCCTATGTACACACAAGCGCGAGAGAGAGTTGCTGTGATAACACCAAGGTCAAGTCGCGTTGAGCTGCACGCGGACAGTAAGTCGCGCAAGATTTGTCTTCAGTTTAAATACCTCGATGATTTCCTCGCGCGACAAATGTCGGAAATTAATCACCAGTGCATTCCTTTATGTTAAACTTTCGCTGTATCGATCGCCTTCATCATTTCTTGATTGGACTCAAGTTTCGCAAAACCAATGAGTATAGCGAACATTTCGAAATAATTATTACATTCTCGGTCTGTTTGTACAGCAAGGTTGCCAAGTTAAAGTTTAATAGTCAATGGTGATCCAGTATTCATTATCGCAGAACTCGAAATTCGGGTTCCACATTGTCCGAAAGACTCTTTGAAGCCCTTATAACATTGCGGTATCAGAACGAACCTATTGTAGCGACTGTCATTTTAAGAGTTCTTCTGAAGTTCTCGCGCGTGACTAAAATGCTTATTCATCTTTTAGTAAGAATGATGAGAATTCTTTCACTAAGAAATCATTAATTTCTATCTTAACCAACGCTTCCAACGTGTCAGTTTCAGAAGCCCGCGGAAGCATCCATCTCGAGCGGCATTTCTGTCGATTCTTTTCCAATAAATATTAATAGACTTTGTTTTCGGCTCTTTGTCACAATAAACTGACCTTCGAATAGATAAAAAGAAAAGTTAAAATCCACGGTGATGGGCGTGACCCTGTGGAAGAATTCCGTGATGAGCAAATAAAACGCAACTTTGTATTTTCCACCTTTTAATGAACATGATGTATCACATCGAAATCCGGGCCGTGCTGGCATTAAACAGTGGAAAATACAAAGTTGTAATGGCATTTTTCTAACATTCGAAATTAAATTTTTACTAATTGGTATCACGATAATGTTCTGCGGGTTGGCCATGGCCGTGTCTGTCAGTCCGTTTGCCACGACCCGAGCTGGCCTCGCTCGCCGTCAGAAGAGAAAACCCAAGTCACGTGAACTATTCGCGCCTCGGAAGCCTCTCTTCGCGTCTCTTCTTTCGATTCGCAGAGCCACGTTATATGTACTTGTCGTCTCCGCCGCGAATCGATCCCCGCGACACGCGCTCTCCCCCTTCTGCCCCCGTGCGAGCGTGTTTCCCAGCCGTGCCACCCGTGCACAGCTGTTGTTTTCGGATCGGATAATGCGATTCGAGCGTGCGGACGGAGAGATTCGGAAACTTTCTTCCTTGAAACGTATCTCGACCGAATCATGCATGAAACCGATGGCTTTTCTCTACTTTCTACTCGTTCATGTTTACGTCCTCTCGGAGAAAGGACCTCCAGCCTCCCTCCTTACTCATCTCTCTCTCTCTCCCTCTCTCTCTCTCTCCCTCTCTCTCTCTCTCCCTCTCTCTCTCTCTCCCTCTCTCTCTCCCTATCTCTCTCCCTCCTTCCCCCTCTCCCTCTTTCTCTCGCTCTCCATCTCGGGCTGTGCATCGCTTCCCTCTTATCTTTATGGTCGACTCGGACGTTTCACGCGCCATTTCCTCGGCGTGATTTACTCTTTCGGGTTCTTAAAGCACTAAAGCCAGCTTATTTTTTTCTTCTCCATCTTTCCAAACACCCTGGATGCTGTTTTTTCTTCGCCCACTCCTATTCCGCCGTATCCTTCCTTCTCCCGATATCCCGATGCGTTTTCGTTCCTTTTTGTCAGCTCTCGCACCTCCATCACTCTACATTTTGCATTCCTCGTCGTTTGCAATCACGTTAATTAAGGCTCCATGTTGTCTCGCGTCTTGATCTGTTTGAGTCGACCTTTTTTGGATTATGGAACATAACACGCATGCTTTCCGGAGTGCACTCGTACTGCAATCGGCCGAAGGAGGGTCCTCGGTGCCGTATTTGGAGGAGCCGAGCCAACGGGAGTCGCCCGAGTGATTCTCGTAACCATGACAACGCGCCAGAGTAGCCGCTTTGCGAGTGAAGGGAGCCGTTGTAGATCGAGGACGACTCTTCAGTTTTATTGAAATTGGCAACGCCGCTCTCTCACTCCTCCTCCGCTCGGAATAAAAACAGCGGGGGTGGTTTTTTCGGTGTGTGCTTCGACATACTGTTGGCTCTACAATGCTATTTAAAAAATAACCTGAAGTCCAAGTGTATGAATTCTCATCGCATCCGTGTATCCTGAGCCGGCATAATATCACCTGCGTTTTTTTATCGTGATTAAATTAGTGAATTCGACTTCACGTAAGTTATATGACGAATATCATAGGGAATTTATTTCTACCGTTTCAACGCATCCAACGAGGAGTTTTTACATTTTACCATTTTACATTTTACTACCAAAATTAAATTTCGGTAGATATTCCACTTTCCACATACTGTCCGAAAAATATTTTTCGTTCACAATGCGAAAATAAAAGGGCATCACAAGATTTTGCCTGTCTTATGCTTATGTTCCTACGTCAATTTGTTACCTATTCACCATTTCGTTTTTTATATTTTCCTCTTGAGCTTCCGCATTCAGGAAGGTCATTAATCCCATGTAATCCATTCCTCTTCTCTTTTGAAAGAGAAATCGTCTGTTTTACGAGGCTTGACACGGCTGTTTGTGTGCATGTACCAGGTGCCTTACCGCTGGGCGCAATTCAATTAGATTCGTTATTTAATAATTGTATAAGAGTGGGAGACTAATGACACACTCGGGTCAAATTTCTCCATCAGGCTTGCCACTCTGTGTGAAAAAATTACCAAATTCTTGTCGTCATTCATATTATATTTTTCATGGAAAATAGAAGTTGCAGAGATAAATCCCTTGTTGCATACATTTTTCGATAAGATTCCCATTTTTTTAAATCGCGATCAAAATAATTTCTCTTTTGTATCTGCATCGTATAGAGACCCATTTTATTGTTTTATATTAGAGGCTTTTATTAAAAGGTGAGGCAGAAATGGCATATCTGGCTCATATCACTTGCTCAGCGCTCTCGAAATTCATTATATAAAAATGCGGCACGGATTTATATATATTCGGCTTATAGCTACCATTTAATATAGACTGCCACTATATTCTAAATAAAAACTGAAATTTCATCGCCTTAATCCTATGATAGTGTTTAATAAATTTGATGTTTAGCAGTACTTATTGAGGGAATAACATCGCTCTTTCTGGGATGATACGTTACTTGATATAAAAAAAACAGAATTAAAATCCCTGAATCTTCCTGACAAGAATGATTACATCGTAAATATTAAATGAAGTATGAGTATTCTACATTTTTAATAGCTAATCTTTTACTTTTATCATTGTTTATTTTTAATCTCGTTCTCTCTAATCTTGATTCTGTTGTCTTTTCAAATTACAAAAATTCATCGATCCTTCGGTGGCGTATCTATTTCCTTGGCATGCAAGCCCCCGCATCGGAATATTTTTCGAATATTTTGTACCTAAAGTTCCCCAGAGGATGAAACTAAAACCGTTTTGATATCCCCCATTTATCAGAATTTTATTTACGATGCTTTGAGATATACAGCACACGGAAATAGACAGGGTTCCTTTTCCAATCGACGGAACCACAATCGATCGATCATCTTTTAACATTCACTTATCCGAATACATTTAGAGGAAATACAACACCGCTTCTGATCAAAATGGCCGTACATTAGGGCGAGATAAGATCCACGTTTAATCGATACTCATTGGATATTGAACTCATTTGGACTCTCCCTTTATCGACATTAGCCTTCTTTCAATCCGATTGTAAGCGATCGAAATTGAGCGGGTCGGAAAAAGTTTCCTGGGGCGGGAGTGGAAGAGGAGGAGGCGTAGGAGGGGGGCATGGAGGGAGTAGGAGAGGAGGGAAGATGGCGTGGAGGTGGAAGAAAAGGGAGGGGCGATGAAACAGGGAGATATGGCGAAAGCGCAAAGGAAAGGTAATATCGAGAGGAAAGAGAGAATGAGGGCTGTGTTGGGGAACGCGAAAAAGGGGAGAGGGAGTGGGAGTAAGGGACGGGGGAGGGGGGCAATCGAAGGTATAGCTGGGATGGTAAAAAGGTGAGGAGGAGAGTGATCAGGAGAGCGGCAAGGGAGTGGCCTGGATTGGCGAGGGTCAGCGGGAGGGGGGGACGGGTGACATTTAGTGGACTATCAAAGGCAGAAGGAATTAAGTTAAAGGAAGTTAGTTAACTGGGAAATGGGTGGGGGCGGGAGTTGGTGAGGTGGAGGGGGAGATGAGGGTCGGGTAGGAGATGGAGGTGGGGGGAGTTTGGGGTGGGGAAGATGGTGGTGAGAGGGGAGGGGAGGAGAGGGGAGTGGTGGGGGAGATGGGAGGAGTTGGGGCGGAGGGGGAGATAGTGGAATGCAATAAGGGTGAGGAGAAAGAGTAATGAGTGATGGAGGAACGGAGGCCGTAATGAAAAGGACGGGCGGAGGATTGCTAGGAATGGGAGATCTTCGCCTTGAGGGGAAGTGGCGTGTATGCGGGATGTGCGAAAGAGGATAATTACCGCGAATCGATGGAGTATGAGTATGTGAAGGAGGAGAAGGCGCCGAAGGATAGAGACCGGTGCCAAGTGAGGAGATGACGAAGTAGGCTCCCCTACGGTGGGGAGGAACCCTACGATGACCCTTTCGCTTCGATTCTCGTCGACCTTCGTATGTTTTATGGCGAATTTCTGAGCACCTCTCACACGCATCATATTCCCCGCTTCATTCCTTCAATTTTTCCCCTCTGCTATCGTTTCAATTATTCCGTAATTTCGGCCTAAATATTCACCGTTCAAAGTCCTTCTGAAGTCATTTCCTCTCGTTCATTAACCCTGGTCGTGGTAAACACGGCGTTCGTGGCTTTGGTTCTGCACGACATGCGGCAGAAAGCTCGATAACGTACTCATTAATTATTATTGCGTCCCTATCCGCCATTTTGTAAATCAATAGGTGGTTATTCAAGAGGTAGAGAGATGCAGAGAGAGAGAGGGAGAGAAGAGTATATTTGGGAGAGTAAGAGAGGGAGAGATGGCAGGACGCGAAGAGTTTGAGGGAGAGAGAGATATAGAGAGAGAAGGGAGGGAGAGGGAAGTGTTGAGTGAGAGATGAAGGGGGACGGAAGGAAAGGGAAACGGAACATTCGAGGGAGAATCCATCCTTTCCTGTCTTAAATATTTTCATGTTTATCAGATTGTTTTTTCCGCTTTTTGTACAAAATTTCTCTAACACATACGATTTCCATTTCTCTGAACTCGCTTGTTGCTTTTTATTATGCCTTCTGTACAAAAAGTAATAAGTCTGATGTGGCCACCACATGACTTTCACCATATCTGTAATATTTCTAAAAATTCCAAATAGGTTACCTAATAATAAATATTTTAAGAAACTGCGAGAAAATTTTAGACTACAAAGAACAGAAATAAACTCAAACCATAGCCTTCTGATATTGGATATAGCCACAAACTCCAACAATTAAGAAAAGAAAAAGGAGCGTTACTAAGACGTAACTAAGCGATAATTGTTAACAATAGTCGGTAGGTGGCGTGGTGGTGGCAGCTAAAAATTTAATTTTTAATATATCTCTTAAACAATGCATTATACGGAAAAATAATTCAAACAAAGATTGTAGTGAATAAAATTTCCTATACCATTTATTCCAATACATTTTTACATTTATAAAATATTAAAGCAAATATTTCAAAATAACGGATAAGTGACAAGACCCACTTTCGGTTGACCGATTTTTACCAAAAACTAATCAGATCTTCTAACTTTTATAAAAATGTTAAATATAAAATTTTGCGTTGACCTGAGTAATAGTTCTTGAGTTAGAGCACCCACAAAAAGCTATCACATACACAGACATCATCGAGAAAATGGTCAGAACGTGTTCAATACTTTCCCCTATACTACTTATATGGAGAAAGTATAAAAAACACCTTATGGTCAGGTTGTGTCTGTCCGTCCATCCGTCTGTCCGCATGTTTCATCTCCGAAACTACTGGGCGGACGTTCATCAAATATGGTATTTAGGACACAAGGGCAAAGAAAATAAGAAAATGATATAATTTGTTTACGTAACCTAATCGGGAGTGCCACTTCACTGGTGACAAAAAATGAACTTTTCTTTTTATCTCTTAAAAAGTCACTTATAACAAAAATATTCAAAATAAGTTTGTAGAAATAATTAAATAGCATATGTTTTGTTCAGTACATTTTTATCAAAGGAGTAGCCGATTTCCATAAAATCAAACGAGAAAGTTGAAACTCACTTCGGACAGAAAATTTTTCGCGTTTTATTAATTGTTGTCAATGAAAACAATCTTCGTGGTAACAGACGTAAAAAGTACAATCGATTACGAAATAAATCGGTGAATCAAATTTCGATATTTCTTTCGCATATCAGTTCTTAGACTTTATACTAAGCCATTAATGTTTATATTTTGATTGCATAAATCGTAAAGAACGTCTCTGCCTCGCATATATTCACGCATTATGTGTGCATATTTCCTCTCTTGTTCTAAAAATATTAAGGCCCACTGTACTGGCTTTCAATAAAAAAATACGGAAAGGCGATCATCCATCCCTAACGTTTATAAATTAAATTGTTTATTCTTATTCTCGTATGTATATATATATATATATATATATATATATATATATATATATATATATATATATATATATATATATATATATATATATGGGGGTGCCGGTGGTGTAGTGGTTAGGACGCTGGCTGCTACTCGCCCGATGCTTGAAAGTCATCGGGTACGAATCCTGCGCGAGTAGGATTTTTTCTCAAGGTCATCCGGCCCCCTGTTTGCGTGGTTTGAGGAGACCGCGCAAATTCAGCTGTTCCGTCCTTCGGAAGGGACGTTAAGCCGTTGGCCCCCCTGGTGTTCTTCGCAAGAGCAGGCAAATGCCGGCACTGGGTTTCCCTCCTCCCTTCTGTGTGTGTGTCCGGTGTGGAAGGCAACGGGAAACCACCACACCGTGTATGTATATTCCCTAGTCAAAGCCAATTAATTAGTTAATTGGTAGGACCTGTCGTAAGACAGAACACAAATGAATGAATATATATATGTTGACTTTGGCCGATTCCTCTTTAGACCGCGCAAGTCGGCGCTCCGTCTTTCGGAAGGGACGTTAAGCAGTTGCCCCCCTTGGTGCTCTTCGTAAAGAGTAGGCTAATGCCGGCACCGGATTTCTCTCCTTCCTCGTGTGTGTGTTCGGCGTGGATGGAGTAATGGCTATAATAACCCAAGAGGTTGATTAGCCAGAAATTCCATACAAACAAACCAATCCTGATTCCTCATTGGTCTCTCTTTTGCAGCCGTTAGTTCTTCCAGACCAGGCATAGATGGCACCGGGTGCATCCTAGTAGAGGAGTCGGATGGCCCCGACGAGGCAGCAGCGGCGGCGGCGGCGCAGGACAGAGGGGGCGCCGGGGGCGGTGCTTTAGGGGACGGAGGCCCCCGCGAACCCACAGCCTTCCCACCCCCGACCGAAGGTGAGCGAGAGTCAGAGAGCCCACGGCTTACCGTTACGTCACGCGGTAATTTCCAGGAACAAGCGCGAGGATTTCGGCAGTTTAATCATTCTGCTCTGGCGCTCTCCTATTCGTCATTTCGTAATTCCGGCTTTGTTGGAGTGACGTGCCGACGCGCCATTGATATATGAATTTTCCGTCCCCTTTGGCAAACTGTATTTGGCTAACTTAAAGTTTCCTTGCCGTGGATCGATGGTTGACGTCTGAACCTCGGTGTTATTTTTTTACGCCCAAGGTTTATTACAAAAGTTCATAAAAACAGGGCAGAGGGGAAATGGAGCATGGATTTGGATTTAATCGAGTTTTTTAGTTAATGATGAGATAAAGAAAACGTTGAATCGTGAGAATTTTAAAGGGCATTTTGCGAAAATATTTACGTTTAATCTTAACTTCTCTTAATCTTAAATTCTCCATACCCTTGAAATTTCCATATGCTCTAGTAACTTTTCTTTAACTGAGATCTCTCAAGGAAATTGTCAGTCGGAGAGTGGCCGATATATCGGTAGACTCTTCGAGTTACAGTAAAAACTTTATCGCATTCTTGATAGTCGCCCTTTCGTGTGAAATGCCTCTCGTACACTTCACCTAAGTACTCTCGTCAGTCCCAAGTGCATGTGTTTGACGTACATCGATACGACGACGCGGGTGTTTTATACAAGGACGCCATCTGATCAATAAAATGGTGTCCTCGGGATCATCAATGAATCTACCCGGTCGACCCTACTTCTTCCATTTATCGATTCTAAAATTTCCAGATTCTAATATGTTTTTAAAAGAAACCCTTAATTTAACGGTATTTTATTAACTAAAGAAAGTTTATTTTAAAAAATAGTGATTTGAGGAATTTTTTATCCTTAACTCGATAGATACTGTAATTCATCAAAAAGTTTTACGTGGGCCAGACGGGTTTTATTGCCTTTGATGCGGCAAGTCAAACAAATCGACCGAATGTCACAGCAGTTGGTAATCTCTCCATTTCCCTCTTCTTCCTCCTTAGAAACCTTTCAGACGAGCACCTCGGGATCTTCATCCGGACCCGGCTCTTCGGGGATCCAGGGGGCCCCCGGATCTCCGGGTCGAGGGAGCGGCTCCCCCTCGTCCGCAGGGGCCCCCGGAGGATCCGGCAAGGACGCCCAGTGGCCCGTGGTCGAGGTGAGGGAACTGGGAAGACCCCACCGCACCCGCATCTCGCCATTCCGCTTCTGGAACGCCGAGTTTAGAAACAAGCAACCCGCTTTCATAAGGATGAACTTCACCCTGCCCTGGGGATCGCACTTTGCCGTCTACGGTCGAAGGAACGTGGCCCCCTCTGTCACGCAGTACGACTTCGTGGAGTTCATTAGGGGTGGCAGAGTGGAGCGGCTGCGTAGAGCGGCGTTGGAGGGCGAGGTGGACTTGGAGCGGGAGCGGCGGTCGGCCGTGTCCGTTCCTGCAGGAGGGCCTTCGACGTCCACGGGCATCTCTTCGGTCCCTGGGTCAGCGACCGTCAACGTCACCATGCTGCAGTATCTGGACACCGGGAGGTGGTTCCTCAGCGTCTACAACGACGACCTCCGACCCGCGGACGTGGTGATGGTGGTGGCGGAGGCGGAGGGCGTGTCCACGGCTTGCCCCAACGACTGTTCCGGAAGGGGGTCGTGCTACTTGGGAAAATGCGACTGCATAGACGGATACCAGGGATCGGACTGCTCGAAAAGTGAGTTTTCGGATTCGATTAGGACGTCTTCCTCGAAATTCTTAATTGGCTTTTACGCCGCACGCCGAAATAACCACTCCCTAGTGTTTTTGAGGAGGGAGGGAGTCTGGTTGGAAGAGGAAAGAGAGGAGGTGTCTTCCCCCTCCCCCTCTCCTCCCCCTCGAGCTCCCTCCGCGTGCGAACCGGCAACTCTGGGCCGTTGTCATGGCGACGGAATTCAATCGGGAGCCTGCCCTCGGCTCCCCCTTATCGCGTCACGGAGCGTTCGGTCCTTTTGGGAGCACGGTTGCAATTTTGCATGAAAAATAACGCTAGGCGGTGGATTTAGTTATTTTGATCGATATTTCGCCGGAACCTTCTCTGTAGAATCTGACCGAGGTTTATTGTGGATTCCAAGCATACCGGAAATAATTGAGAGACGCTATGACAGCTGAATTCATTTTGAAAAGCCGCATTAGGGAGGACCGGGGTCCCATTCTGCTCCATCGGTGGTTATATAAATATCTATGAATGAAGTGAATGGAGACGTCTCGCGAGAAAAAAGCTATTCTTGTATTGATATTGCTTTCACGCAGCGGAGCATAGGCTGAAGTGTTTATTTTGATACGATCAATCTCAAGTAATGATACTGGTATCTTGTTTTCATTTTACGTAAATTCAGTAATTCTATGGAATGAGTTGGTTCAAGAAAAAATTAAACAAGAGGTTATTTTTTCCGTCTTCATTAGGTACTTGTCAATATTTCGACGACAGGTTTTTTATTATATTTATACCGAGTTTATATAACTCGTTTATCTCACGTTAACTTATCTTCATTTTTCTATCAATATTTCTACTTATGGTATGAAATTCTCTTCTTCTTCTATCTAATATTTTATATTCTTTATTTTAAATTTTTATTACCCTATCAACTTTTCATTCCTTATTGGTAAATTTTTATACTCTTTTAATCCAATTCTTCCTCTCTTTTTACTTCAATTTTCTACCATCTCTTTGTGTTTTCCTTTATCTTCTTCCACATATTCGCTCATTCTCCTCTGTTCTTTCGCGCCCTAATTCCTTCCTGGGCACATTCCATTGCATCCACTGTTTCATCCTCTTTTCATCTCACGCATTCCTCCCTTATTAAACAACTTTCGTATTAACTTCGCTTCGCATGGGTTGCCGACTCGAAATAGACACGCGAGCGGCCGAATAATTGACGATTTCCTTTTTCATCCAGAAATTTTATTTACGCATGCCCAATAAGATTACGCAAATCTCATACGATACAAAAAGCACGTTATTCCATGCTTTAAAATGTGATGTACACTTTCTACGACGGCATATAATAGTTACGTTATCATCCGTCGATTTTCTTATCAACTCATCTCCCATTTATTAAATTCGTAGTTAATTTGACAAGATTAAACGGACGCGAGCAAATAGCGAGCTCTGTTAAAAATTTTAATTTGAAAAGCTTTAAATATCCTAAGATTTTAATGTGTTTTTCAAATCTTAAGCGAAAGAATTCACTAGCCCGTTGGAAGCACCTCAGTTCCCAACGCGACCTTTTTCGATTTCACGTGACCCTTTTTTACCCATTTCCCAAGTTATTTTGTAATTAAAATGATCCTTTACAATGACATTCTTCATTTATCCGTCCCGTAGCAATTTTCCCTTCCATCCAATCCCTCCGTCCTCTTTCATTCCCACACTAATTACCATTGTCTCTCCTTCCTCTACCTTTTATACCCTTTACCCTTCACTGAACCCTCTTTAGTTCATTCGTTTTTCGTAAACGTTTCCATCCAATTCCATTTCTTTTATACCCCTTTCTCCTGGCTTAATTTTAATTTTTCATTTTATCGAGGCCTATTTCTTCTCACCCCTTTCCTTTCTCTCGAATTTTTTCTATTATTTCCTTTCAATGCCTCCTCTCTTGCCTCCATCCCTCTCTCTCCTGGCGTATGATCCTCTCAATCTTTAAATATTCCTATAAATAGGTTTTGCACGTTACTCTCATCCCCTTCTTGTGTGGGTGTTTTCCTGCAGTTGGGTGTTTCCTAGGGAATTATACTTTTATTTTCCCTAGTTTTTCCCCACAAACAAATCTCCATCTCTTTTCATTTCCAAAAATGCTAACTTGGCAGTATTTATGTAGTAGTATGTACTTTATTTTGTAATCTTTTATTTTTATTCTTTGTTACTTTCTTCCTATTTGTAATTGACAATGGGTTAGATCAGCGGTGGGCAACCTTTTCTACTTGGCGGTTGCAAATTCCTCGGTGGACCGCATTGCAAGTTTTCAGTGCTTCGGCGGGCCAGATAAGACTTTAAATGTGACGTTAACAAGAGATTCTGAGGTTGTATAATTGAAAATAATGTCCGAATTAGGTATTTAGGGTTAACATTTCAATATCAAGTGTTTTATTTTCGTAATTTGAATGTATATGGTATGAATTTGTGTTAAATCTCATTTTAATCAGAGCATCGCGGGCCGTAGTTTGCTCACCACTGGGTTAGATGGAAGAAGAGACTGCTGTTAGTCTCAACCTCGCCCAAATAAAGACGGATATCTATCTACCTATATATATATATATATATATATATATATATATATATATATATATATATATATATATATATATATATCCTCCTCACCCTCTCTTCCCCTCTCTCTCCTCCCTCCCTCCCACCCATTTCTATCTCTTTCCCTCATCTCATACCTTTCCATCTTTTTGTTTTATTGCATTTTACCACTGTTCCTCGTCGCGTCCAATGTAAATTCCATCCTCCTCCTTTCTTCATTACCCTCGGCACGGCGTTAATTTCACGTTTGGTCTATTCTGTCCCCCCGCTCTCCCTCCTCCCCCGTCCTCACTCTCCCTTCCCAACGCCCCTACCGACTCAGGGTTACCCTTAACGTAAAGCGTTCCTTTCTTTTCTCCTTTTGCAGGCGTGTGTCCCGTGCTGTGCAGCAACCATGGACAGTACGGCGGCGGTCTCTGCCACTGCGAAGAAGGGTGGAAGGGATCCGAGTGCGACGTGCCGGAGAGGGACTGCGAGGTCCCGGACTGCTCCGGGCGCGGGAGATGCGTCAACGGGAAGTGTCGCTGCGCCGCGGGATGGAAGGGAAACGCCTGCGAGTTGGGTGAGTCGAACGGCACATGCGCGGCTCCCTCCCTCGCTTTACGCCCTTCCTCGCTTTACGCCCTCGAGATGTAAATGTCATGACTGTAATATATCTTGTTTTAACGGCAGCTATTCGACGTATCAGGAAATGACGATAAAGCAACAGGAGGGACGGTTTTTTTTAATCCTGAAAAAAGTTTGAATTTTAGAAGGCTTCGTGGGAAATGAAGACTGGAAAGACGTCGGATATCGATTAATTGGAATAGGAAATGTATTGAAAATGCGGAATGAAAAGAACACCGTTCCTGGTGATATGTCAAGTTGGTAGTAATTGAAGCAGCGGTAATTTGAATTAAAAGAGAAATGACGGAAGATATTGATCGATGAGTAATCAGCGATATTGTTCGAGGTATTTATTATAGGGAGAATTGAATGGAAAAAATAATAAACGGCGGAATGCAGTCAGAAAGCGGGCAAAGTATCATGGGAGTGCATTGAACGAGGAAAGATTACATACTCGCTATAATTCTCATTTTCCGGTGAAAATCTCTCGTATTTGGTCGTTTAATTGAGCGCGGCTCTCACATTTTTTTCGAAAATGGTATAATGTGGATTTTGCTGTAAGAAAATTAAATAGTCTGGTTGTGTTTTTGTCTGGTTTAAGGCAAACTTACCAAATCCGTGATTTGTAAGTCGCCTGATTTTTAGTTTCTATAAAAGTAAAAAAATTTTAAGGTGACAAAAAATCAGAAATATTTGCGATAGTTTTTTGCGATTCGCCAACCTTTACTCCTCTACTAACTATTTATGGAAAATTTTCAAAATGATGTTTTCGACGAATGTGCTGCTGGAAAACAAAGACAATTGTTTGCCATATAGCAGCACTTCTATAAACGTGTGAATTTATAATTATCGAAACTCGAGAAGCAAACATTATTTAAGATTCATAGGGTGTGAAAACAGAACATGAAATTGAATTGCGAGAAGCTTGGAATGATTTAGTAAAGCAACGGGTTTTAACCTTTTCTTTTGATTACGTACCCACGTGAGCATTTTTTTAAATCACTCATTTTAATTTCATAATTTAAATTAATGACGAAATGAGTTAAGATATAGGTTTCTCCAAAAGTTACTCAACAGTTTTAATTTCAAAGTAATTATATAAACTTATTTTCAGACCGATCACCTATTTGATTCTAAATTCTGCTAGTAGACATAGCAACGCTTTGTTCGAGTCTATCAATCATGGCATGTCAGATGAAGTCCTGCCTGATTGTGTTTTGTCATAAATGGGTTCAGATTTTTTCAAAATTTTGCTCCAATCTCATAATTGCAGATGGCACGGAAGCTTTCTTTTGCACTTCCAAACATTCTTCTTCATATTTTATAAGCATTTTATGTCTTTCAATAAAAATAAAAATAATGAAAATTTATTTGTAAAAGTACATTTACGGACGCTTTAAGTGAAGCAAAAAACTATACTGCTAATAAACAGAAAAAGTCTGTGACCAAATAATAATGTCGAGAATTAAAAATTTTATACATAGGGACTGTAGCGCCAGTTTTGGTATCACTTTGCATAAAATTTTCACTAATGCATTGCTATTATTACAGTACATTTTTCTAAACTCAATAACAATCGTGCGTAACCGTTTGCGTGAAAAATTCCGCGCGAACTCTTAAGAGTTACCTTTATATACTATTTATCATACGAAAATATTGAACTAATTTTTCTTTGCCTGTAAAAACGAATCCACAAGTTTCGGGACGTTATCGTTCCTGTAGCTTTACGGTCTGAAGTGAGAATAACAATTTTTTGTCTTTAAATTATTCGAGCACCATATATAAATTCTTCGTGTGCCCCAGTTGAAAACCTTTTTTTAAAAACATGGCTGAATTAATTTCTAAAAAATCACGTTTTCTCAAGCATTTCTTTCATGTTTTCACTTATTAGCAATACATTTTCTATTTTATGTCAATTGAACGAATAGCAATTATTCCACGCGCTAATTCTACCTCCTCTTAAAATGTTTGCTCTCTTTTTCTAAAAATCAACGTTCCCTCGATCCTATCTGCTTCTGATATTACACGACGGTCGCATCACTATGATTTCCCATACTAACCATTCGCTGAAAATCTTCGATTTCAACTATGCAACTTTTTTAGCGCTAAACGTGATTGTTGAGAAATTTATATACCAAAAAGTCTTCATGTCCATAATTCTAAATCATTTTAATTTTGCTTCCATTTTTAAGACTATCGAGGTCAGTGATGAACACGGTCCATACGATTTCTTTCTCTATGTATTTAGATAAACTCTTCGAGTTTCATTTACATTATCTTTTTTTTTAGAAATGTCAACATACGACACTGTTAATTGTAAATGAACAAGACTGCGAGAAGTTACCTTCGGTTATTTTAAAATTCAGATTGGTTTTCTCCTCTCTTCAGTAATTTATTCAATAAATTATTTTTCGAGGTGCCCTGAGAAGTACCAAGTATCTCGGAATTTAATTTTTACAAATGAAAAGTGATGGGATTTTCCGAAGCAATTTGTGCCTCTATAAACTGTCTGACAAAAGAAGGAAAATAAAAAATAAAGCATAGTAATTACCGACCTACACAACAGCAGTATAAACGATATAAAACGATCAAAATCGGCGAAAGTTTAGTTTTCTTACAATTTATCTTTTAAATTCCAGAGCTATGTAAGCGGCCTTGGTAGAGGGGTGGCTAGGGTCGCGGGTTCGATTCCCGCCTCGGCCATGGTTTTTTGTGATTGTCTTTGTTATTGTTATGTATTGCTAATCGATCGGCTGTATTGGGCCTCGTGCTGTAAGCCGATTGTTTATAAATAAATTAAATTAAATTACTATAAGTAAGAATATCAGGGGCGGATTGCCGATACTAAACCGGTCAGGGCGTCTGTGCCACCGACCCGATTTTTTTAAGTTATATTTTAATCACTGTAAGAATTCATTATCTCATCGATAAAAATGCGGATAAAAATACGTTGAACAGTATCCTAACTATTTTAATACAAATATTAAAATTTGTTTATAATAGGGCCTTCATGAACACCGGCCCTTCGGGCGATCGCCCAATCTCCCGTATTTCCAGTCCGCCCTTGGGTATATAGAAACGAAAGTTTATTTTTCGCATGTACCGAAAAATAATATCTTTTCACAGAATTCAGTAGCAATATCCCGTAATAAGATGGATCAAGATTGATGCACAAAAAATCCCATAAATTAAATGATGCATTTATCTCCTTAAAAGTTGCCGAAGCTAGAGTATTTCTTTTACATGCAAGGCTACAAAATATAAAAACAGGAGGTTAGTACTTGGCAATAGATTTTTAAACCGGTGACCTCGCCTGCAAGCATTCGTAAAAAAACGTCATTTCTCTATCGTCGCGCCAGATTCCACACGAACTACTTAATCCGATGAATCACTCCGCCTAGGAGGCTTGATCTTCTAAAAGGAGCATTCTCGGTCTCTTTTTCTGTCACCAACTCGTCACACTCTCTTGTTCTGCCGCCTGGCAATTTGCCTCGCTCTAACGTGTTTATCTTCACAGCAAAATAATCTTTGCTCGTGAGTTCAAAGAGTTTCCTACGATTCCCTTCGCCTGCCACTCTTTAACACGCACACACGGCGTTGCATTAACCCCTTCCTTTTCACTTGTGAGGAACACTCGAGCGCGCGGTGCACACTGCAAAAACACACCGCCGCCAAGTGGCACCCGGGGCACGCCTCCCCCGCCCTCTCCTCCCACCCTCCCCCCCACCCACTCTCTCTCTCTCTCTCTCACCTGTTACTCACCTATACTTCAGCCGCCGCACACCTCCCAAAGGACATGCGTTCGCCGCTCTTTGATTGCATAACGACGCTCACCCTCCGGTCGAAACCTTTCTCGAACTACAGGGCGGAAATCGCCCCTATCGGAACGTCCTCGTGGACTTGGGACGGTTGATCGCGCATCTCGGCATCTTTTCGCGTTGACGACGCTTCGTTATTTCCACAAATAGACATTCCTCATCGATCGATTCATTGATTTTATCGCCGTTCGCCCATTCCTCGCCCCCTTACCTACTGCGGCCATAGCAACCAAATTGAATCTAAGTTTTGAAGAAGTGTAAAAATTAATTAGCGGATATTTTATTCTCCTTTTCACTTCCGGCTTCGAAATCGCCAATTTCGACGGAACTGATGAAAGCCAATTACTGCCGTCGACTGGATTATAAAATCGTGCGAAGTTGGTGGTGCGTATTTAGCTGAAACCCTTCTCCATTTTCGGAGATAAATTTGGAGAGATTGATTCTTCGCGTCATACGGGGAAACTGGAAGTTGATTGATTGGACATGAAGACAATTAGAAATCTGTAACGGGTAATGAATGAAAGCGTGTCCGTTAATTCTGTTTAGGAATGACCAACCCTGGGTTCAGATTTCAAGAGATCGATTAAACCGTGCTGCGTAGATCTTTTTTCTTCTCCGTTTGCGCGTAAAACGAGAATTATGTCTGAGGTTTGGAACTTAAAGGAGCCATATGTTGGGTGAAAGGGATTCCTAGTCGGCGTGCCGACTCCCACATTAACAGTTGCCATAAATCAAGATGGATTACAAAGTTCGTCTACCAAGTTATAGATTTCCTGCAGAATTTGTAGTAGCGTAACTGAATACACTTTTTGTCCACTCCCATTGGTAGTTCATTCCCATAGGTTTGTATATAAAGTATATCACAGCGATGTATTTTACCTGAAGATGGCGTTTAACCTTTGAAACCCGAGTCTTGTTTCTACTAAATAAAGTGGTGGTTTTTTTACAAAGTGATTTTTATTTTCTTTCATTTTAATTTTGCACCTCCACAAAGTTACGGCGAAACAAATAAAGTTTATTTAAGAATTTATTCTATATCATAATAATAAAAATACAATAACTCTTGAAAACCACATTTTTAACGAGTGGTTTGTAAAAATTATTTGCCTTTCGTTTTATTTTTAGGTCATTTTTGCTTTGACAGCAAAGTTTGGTTCTTCCAACGTATGTTTTGCGACGGATAGAATCATCCTCGAAATTTGGGATCCTCGCATATTTTCAATCCATTAAGATCCAATACATCTCAGATGATAATTTCGGCTTCTTAAAATAACATCCATTAAATGAATCTTTAAAAGAGGGGGTAGGAATGCGAAGGAGTGGCTGAGGTTTAACTTGGTGGGTTTTTAGCAACCCAAAACCTTTAATCTTCTTGTCTTTGACAGTGATTGATGGACATTGTTGAGGAATAAAAGACTAGGATGGCTCAACTCGCACTTTAGCACTTATTTTGCGGATATTGCGATCTTAGCGAATATGTACCTATGTTAGTTCTCCATTAATTTCCTTGCATTGTTTTCAAACAGAAAATTCATCGATCGAGATCGAAACAAACCACTATACACTCGCATACTCAGGTATACATATTACCCGCATTATTCGTTCAATCTATCAGTGAATACCACTGATGATGGCAGCCTGGTAGTCGAAATTCGCATCTGTTTTTTCATAACTTTCATGGTCACTGGAGATACGTGATATAAAAAATTATTCCTTTATCAATTTTGATTTTTTATTGCTTAATTTTATCACTCGCTATACGCCCTTTTCAACTTCGTTCTCTCGGGATTGCTGGAGGAATCTCTGCCTAGAAAGTTTTATGTTCGGATTGCCTGATACGATTATTGGGAAATACAGATCAACAATAAGATTAAGCTACTGAACGGAAGCGGCAAAAACTGAAAGATATCGATAAAGAAATAAGCTTTCGTCAATCATTCTTGATATCATTTTAACGAAATCGCACGATTTACGCGATATACGAATCGCACTTATTGCACCCAGCCATTACCCCATTTGAATTTCATCAATCGAGGGCGATGCAACCCTAAAAGAGTTTGCAGCGATTTCCTGGTTGAGCACGCAACAATTTGTTTTCAATAAAAACGATGAATGTATGTATATATATATATATATATATATATATATATATATATATATATATATATATACACACACGCGCGAATTTCGGTCCAGTTCATCCTCGCGCATTTTTATCGCAAATCAATCTTCTAAACGTCCAAATGATGACACGGCCCTTAAATTGTCCCCCCAAAAGTGTTAATCAATAGGTGATTAATGCGAGGAAACGCCCGACCGCATATCCGTGCGTATAGCGAGGTGGATCGTCTCCTGGCATGGCGGCAGTAGGCAGCGCACGTGGAAAGGAAAAAGGAAGGAGAGAGAGAGAGAAATAAAGAGAGAGAAAGAAAGAGAGGAGAGGAGGTGAGGAGAAGGGTGCGGGTGTCGCATCGGGGTGTCGCAGGCCGAATGTACGCGACCGACCTATCTGCTTTAATAAAGATGGCGGAAGCGGAGGAGTGGGAGAGAGAGGGGATGGGGAAGGGGAGGGAGGAAGGAGGGGGGAAGGGAAGGGCATATAGAGGGTGTGGGGTTGCGGATAGAGTGGGCAGAGAGAGAGAAGAGGTGGGGGAGTGTTTGGAGATAGGACAAGGAAGTGAACGGGAGGAGAGAGGGATTGTTTGGAGAGAGAGAGAGGGAGGGAGGGATGAGGGGCGGGGAGGGTATTTATTGGAGGGAAGGGCGTGCCGGGAAGGGAGATGCCAGAAGGGAGGGGCGGGAGCGGAGTGAGGATTAGCAGGAGAGAAGGAAGAGAGAAGAAGGAAGAGCTGGAAGAGGCGGAGAGAGAAAAGAAAGTGGAGTATGAGCCTTTTGGAGAGATAGATAGATAGTCGTCTTTATTCGGGTGAAATTTGGACCATGAGGTCCATTCTTAGATTGAACAATTCGTCAATAACGTGAATATTAAAAATAAAATATTACAATAAACAGTATATAAAATATACAATATATAAAAAGATGTAAGTGAAGATAGATTTAGGTTTGTGGGGAAGACCTAGGTAAAAACAAGCTTGTTCTTCCTAGTAAAGAGAGAAAGGGAGGGAAAGTTGAAAGAAGAGAAAGGGAGAGAGAGAGGGGGAGTAAAAGCACGGAGGGAAGGGAAGAGAAATGGGAAGAGGACCCTAGGGAGGAAGATAGGGGAAGAAGAGGAGAGTAGCGGAGCGGCAAAATTTACGAGAGAAAGAGAGAGATGAAGAGATGGAAAGGGTTAGTAGATGGGGGTGGAGGAGGAGTGAATGGGAAGGGGGAAGGAGAAGGAGAGCGGCGAAGGGGGTGCGGAGGGAGCAGTCGAAACAGGAAGGGGAAGAGGTGAGCAGGGAGCGGTCGAGGGGAGGTTGGAAAGAGAGGGAGAGAAAGAGAGAGAGAGGGAGAGAGGCGTGTGGGAAGGGATGGCTAACTCGCATCGATTTCCACGGGAAGCGTTGCGACAGTGGCGCGTAGCTTCGTTGGGAAGTGAGAGAGAGAAAGGGAAGATGAA
Organism: Tanypteryx hageni; assembly: GCA_028673005.1. Classification (NCBI taxonomy): domain Eukaryota; kingdom Metazoa; phylum Arthropoda; class Insecta; order Odonata; family Petaluridae; genus Tanypteryx; species Tanypteryx hageni. The sequence continues at coordinate 170,144,797 of CM054114.1, read as the reverse complement.
AATGAGAAAGAGGCGTAAACGAGATGGAGAGAGGGAGAGGAGGAGATAGAAAAGTAGTGGAAGAGATTAAAGGAAGGAAAGGGAGAGAGAAGCAACGAAAAAAGGTAGGAAGGATGAAAGGGAGAGATGAAATGGTGGAAGGAAAAGGAAAAATAAATGAGAGAGAGAGGAATAAAGAAGGTGAGAAAAGAAAAAGGAGTAAGGTTGTGTGAGGGTGTGTGCACGCGCCAGGAATACATAGGAATGATTCCCTTGAATTCCTACGAGCCAGAAGAGATGCGGAATCGTGCGAAGAAAGATAAACGTGTGTATGTATGTGTGTGGGTGTATATATATTATATACGTATATATATATATAGTATATATATATATATATAGTATATATAATGTTCAATGAGAAGCGAGCAGCTGGAGAGATATTGCGCTAAATTGGCCGATCAGATTTCGAGGATCACTTGAAGCAGGGAAAAACCTTTCGCCGTGAGAAGAGAGAGAGTTCTTCACGTGTTCTTTCGAGCTCTGCCGGCCATCGCCGAGGTCAACGAGCGAATAATGCAATCTCATATTTTCTCTACGGCTCTTTTTTACGTCCTTACCGTTTATCAGCTTTCAAAATGTGGGTTATTTTTATGGCTCGCCCAACTTGGCTCCGAGGTCCCTCTTCCTTCCGCTCCTTCCTGCTTTTTCCTCCTCTCCCGCACTGCATTCGCCTTTTACTCTCTTTCCCAGCCTCTCTCCCTCCCTCTCCCCGTCCCTCCCTCCCTTTTCCTCTTTGCGTTCTCTTCCCCTTATTCTGAACCGCGCGCATCCGCCATGGAAATTTTCTATTCCGTAGAAACATTCCGGTCATATATATCTCATCATCATTATATCCTCATTCATTTCTACTTTTTTCAATCATTACAGCCAGGAGGAAAATGTTTGAAAATTTCTTTTTCTGCGACTACGATCTACATTTCCCACCCGTTAACGTATCCCATTCTAATATTTTTCTTCTCGGTCCTTTTTTTCCTCACATGCGCTCATTTCACGGACGTCCTTTCCCCCCCCCTTCTCCTCCCTCTACCCCCTCCTCACGCACCTCATCCGCCTCCCCTCCTCCGCCTCCTTTTCCCCTTCTCTCCATTCTCACATTCGTCGCCCGCCTCTCTCGCACATTCCTTCCGTGCACGCCCATTCCCTTTTCTCCTGCCCATTCCCTCGTGCACCCCTTTCACTCCAACTTCACTCCGCTCCTCCTTTTTCAATTCCCTCATCGTCCTATCGTCTTTGTTCGCCGTTCGCCTCTTCTCTTCGCTCAATCTCCTCGCAACCTCGCTTGGCTTTCTTTATCGCTGTCTCTCTTTTCGGCTAGTCTTCTCATTCCGCTCTGCGTCTCCTTTTGTTCACTATATGCCTCCGTCCCGACGCACCCGATTCCGGAGAGAGAAAACTCAGCCAAAGGGGCGCAAATATTTGAAAGGGATGGAAAAATATCCCTCACCTTTTTCGCTAGAACATTTACTCGAAAAACAATGTGGAATTTTTGGCCTTCGGATCTGTTCGTTGTTGACTGAAATGGTGGAAATACAGTTTCTTTCTAGAGACGTTATCCCATCGTAAAGTAGTCGTAGCGTTGCGTTTTTTCAATTATTATTAAAATCATATATAATAATTATTCCAATTTTATGACAAAATACAATTTCCAGTCATCTCTCAAAGTCGTTTACTCTACGCTAATGCTACGATAAGAATATCACCATCCTTTCTTTTTTTATAAAACATTTAGAGTTAGAATTTATCAAACTAAACTAAAAATAAATGTTTACATGATTAATTTCAGTCAAAATTTCTAAAACTGCATTGTGATGAAAAAGGTTGTGGAGCTTCATAAAGTGGAAACATTCTTGTAAAATAAGGAAGACTTTTTATTCGAGTTGAAAAGATTTATCGCTTTTTAGCGATAATTTAGAGACATTATATATTTACTAATTACTAAAACGTAAAATGGCATGCATTGAAAATGAGAGTTAATTCAGAAAAATTACGTTAAACTATTCTTTTAGCACGTACACTTTTGAGTATGCTTATGTTTAGTCACTCTACCGCTATAAAAATTCTATGATTTTATAATACTTCTTAAAACTATTACTGTATAGCGAAATGAGAAAATCTATATGAACAAGAGAAAATGACTTTGTTGATGTGAAATATTTCATTTGGCTATTTATTAAAACTTGGGTCATCAGCGTCAGTTTGGGAAGAATAATTTCTGTCCATAGCTTCCAGCGAAATATTTATAGCTGCTTGTTACAGTCTGATCGGCAAGTCCCTTGCAGATTGTGATTCCTTTGTCAGAATCTACACTGTTAATAATTTCTCGGATTCCTATTTAAAGCGGCTATCTACTTTATTGTGTGTGATTTAGCCCAGTGTTTCTCAACCGCGCGTTATCTCTAGGGGGTCCTCGAGCTGGGTAGAACATGATGTTTATTTTTATGTATAACTTGTTTGATCCTGCGCACAGCTCTGATTAATATTTAAAAACAAAAAACAAGACAATGAATGGAAAATGTATGAACTTTGCATAGGGATGGGGTCCGCAGAAATTGTGGGACTTCGTAGGAGGTCCGCGGCTCCAAAAAGGTTGATTAACACTGATTTAGCCCATAAAGCTCATGATAAAATGCCATTATCAGATTCGTAATTACTGTATACAGTCGAGCAGTAATGGTTTTCTCAAGGAAAGAGATTCCTTAAGTCTCAAAAATTTTTAAATCGAAATAAACTGTAATATCTTTTAATTAAGAATTGATGCAAAAGGATTTTTTTCTCACTGATTTAGATCAGGGCGTGAATTTCACGCTCACTAAATTAATTAAAATTGTATTTTATAATGGATTATTGGAAGTATGTTATAAGCGTTCATACCACGAGCACTTTACTTAATTAATAATTAAATAGTAATTTTTACATAATTTTTTAAGACTATTTTATTTGCTATTGTTATCGTGGAATAGGATTATGCCCCCCCTCCTGCGTATATTCGCGCTGATCGATATTAGTTTATTTTTTACAATTATATCTCCGATCACTGAATATTTTATTTTATTTCAATCCTTACTAATAATGAGTGGGAAATGCGTAAGTAGGAAAAGGATATTCCACTATTAATGAAAAGGAAGCAAAAAATATAAAAATTCCAAGAGATATGGCGAGTCTCACCACAAAGCATGTGATCTACACAATCCGGAATACGAGCATTGGCAGAGTGCCATCTGATCTTTGCTTTATTTATTGAGAGGTGGAATTGGTGGATTAGAACTAGAGTGACATTTAAATCGTGAGGAAGATATCAAAGGAAATAGAAATTATTACATAATTGGGATAATGGGCGAATATTGATTTGAAAGCACATTTTAAAATTAACTCTAAAAAGAGAATTAAGTTCGCTGCGATAGAAGATAGTTTTAGAGAAGTTAATACTGTTAGTGCTCATTCATAAACTTTTAGCCGCTTGCAATAATCATGAAAAAGCGGCCAACGGCCAAAACAAGAGAGGAGCTGCATGCGCAGTGAACCACTCGAATATAAAACGAACGAATGCTTTTAAAACGTGATTAGGACGGTATCAAAAGAGCGTGGGGTTCGAAATGGAAGTGGTGTGGATGTACAGTAGTCCCTCGAAAACCGCGGGGGTTGCCTTCCTGACGTGACCCGCGGATGAAAAAACCGTGATTGGCGAGAGAAAATTGGGAGTTAGAGGGATTCATCCCTGAGATAAATACATTAAGTCTTATAATGTACACTTCAAGGCTAAAAATAAGTATGTTATACTTCAAAAACATGCTTATTATACAAAAATACAAAAGAAACATTAAAAGCACAAAGAATTTTACAGTAATAATAATATACTGTAATAGCAGAACAGTCCCTGTTGAAGCCCCCGACTGTCCTTACGCTACAGAGAACGCTGGTATAACCAACACTTCCATAAAATTCGTCCTGCCTCCATCTCCCGACGTGGTCTTATCAGGAGCAGCAAATTTTCTCTTTGCCACATCTCTCCTTATTCTAAAGACGTGAATAATTCTAATGTCAATAAGATTAACCAATTAGACGCAGCCGGAAGGAGAGCCGCGGTTTGCAAAACCAGGGACCATTTTTCAACCGCGATTGGCGAGGAACGACTGTATCGCCGAAGCAACGAAGTAATGTCATTATGAGCTTGTTAATAAGGCACAAGAGAATTGAATAAACAGGCATAAATAAATAAGTTAGTACCTTGCTAATTGCAAAATGCTTTATCTGAAATTAACGAACTTCATACCTACTTCCTTAATCATCCTTTGAATAAATAAGTTCTCTCAAGGCTGAGAACAGAATAGGAAAAGAGACCTATTCGAAAATAGTCACAGCTCTTAAAATATTTAAATATAATTATTAATTATGTGTAGAAAAGAGTGACTAGATTCTGAGGAAGCAAAATCGGGGGATAACCGTGCAATATTTGATTTTTAGTCTTTTTGTCGTTTATATGCTATATAAATAATTTTATGCGTAGCTGGGTTATAATTTTGTTCAAAAGGAATCCAATAATTTTTCAAATTTAAACAACCCGTATGCAGTATCATTACAGAACTGCTAATGATAGTAATGGCAATAAATATTTGTGGATCTCATTTAGTAAAAATTATCGAGATAATACTCACGCAATGGAATAGTACGAATTTCTAATAAAATGAAATATGGTATATCGAAAAAATCTTTCTGGACACCATAACATAGCACCAAAAACAAGGACACGTTGACATCCTACGTCAGGAATGGCAGATCTTTCTTGTTGGCGTGCCAAAATGACAAAAACTGGTTTTCCTTTTCTAACTCATGTACCAATTTAAAATACATTTAAAAAACAATTTTATGGTATAACCATATATTTCCAGACTTAGAGCTCAAAAAACGAGGGATAGGGTATATGGGTATATAAAATTCAATTTATTTTCTAAAAAGACTCAATGTCCTTAAAGGCTGAAAGACAATTATAGAGGAACAAGAATCTCGTTCTCAGACAACAATATGGAAAAGTATACTCCATAAATGGAATACACAGAGATTTCAAAGGCGTTCTTAATGGGGAAATGTGTATTTGAAAGATTAGGTGATTTTCGATTTTTTATCTCCGAAACTATAGTCTCGGGGACTATCTTGAAGTAAATGTTATTCTCTATCCAATAATTTTTTAAATTTATGCCTCACACATAATATAAGAGAATGGAAGAGAAATATATGGATTTTTAATTATTGTTTGCTGAGAGAACCGTCTTCGATCGATGTAAACAAAATATGCGATTTTTGTTCGGGTTATTCTCGAATTTTTATCTCCAAACCCATAACTCGTAATTACGTGGCCTCGTGAGCTTTCTCGCGGTAAATGTTGTTCTCTATCCGAATAATTTTTTAATCCATACCTTACAGATCATATGAGAGCTAGGGAGATAAAAGTTTGATATTTCATCGTTGCTTGACGGATGCCATTTAACGAGATACGAGTATAAGTTTATTAAAGTAATTATGTAAAGCGGAAGTTCTAATTGACGGATTCAGTTGAAAATCACAATTGGGCGATAAATTTTAATAACGATCACTCATACCTAATTAAATTAAAATCCGTTTAGCGGTTTAGGAGATTAAAGTTACGACGGACGGACGGACCAGACGTGCCCATAAGGCGTTCCGCTATTACCGATTTTCTGGTAAGGAACTCCTAAAAAGTCGCCGTTAGTCAGTTATTTTATCATTATAATTGTAATATCGCCAGAAATAGTATTTTATATTGTGTCAGAAATGGAAAAATGTTGAGGAGACAGTCAATAAACAATTTTTTGTTGTGTGCCAACCAAAATCGTCACGCGTGTTATCCCTGCCCTACGTAATTTAGATTCTTTCGCTTCTCTGTAGGACATAAATAAAATTCGTATCTTCCTCAAAATCGGAATTTTCCTCCAAGTTGAGAGGCGGTCGTTTGTTTCGGCATCCACTTCTTCAGATGTTTTTTAGAAAGTTGGAAGGAGAATTTCAGAAATGAAAAATTTAATTAACAGTTGTTCAAAGTAGTCAGTCAGACATTTTCCTCTCACGGACGCCTACGTCCGGTCGCTGAATTTCGTCATGTTTGTTCTTTTAAAAACATTTTTAGAGACATTTATAGGTAGGTTAATTATTTGTAACGTAGCGTAGAAGTAATATACTGGTGATTTTTTTGATAACCTCGAATTTTTCACTTAAACGGCATCCATGCAAAGCGCTGAAGTGGAAAAGTTGTTAAACAAGGAAATAAATTATGGTTCATTTGTACTATTGTCGACGCATATCGTACGCGTATGACGTAAATATTTTGTGCATTTCTTAAAACTTTTACGGTGCTTGGGTTCAAAAAGTTTCTCCGATACGCGATGCTTGTTCACATTCTCTTCGCGTCCTTTTCCAAAATCGGGTCAATGCATGCGCCGTCTGAAGATTCTGATTTATTCTTTTTCCGTTCGCATCGTGCAAAATTTTGCGAGTGATCCCAACTGAAAACTTCCCTGTTACCTTGATAGCCTTCGTCTGCACTTCCATCAGAACTTGGGTATCTTCCGTTTTCTTACTCTTTATTCCCATACTCTCGTGTTCTGGACTACACTTTACTTTTTATTGCGTTCGTAATATCTCGAGTGAGTGTACGTGAGTACGCACAGGCTTCTTCTAAAATCTTCAAGATCCATCGTCCTTATTGCGTACTACCATTCATCATCCATTCCCATAATAAGTACCAACAGGTAAAGAATATTTTATTCGTCCTTTTTATAGCTACTTCGTATGTTACTCGCGTAATTAATAATCTCCCATAATGGCTTTCGAAAAACAAAATTCCTAGTATCATCAACCCCCCTATATAGTTCGCTTGACTATGTGTCAGGTGTAATGCTCGACTGTGGCGCCACTCATAAAGAGCCATTATAAAAGAGCGGAAGAATCAAGAAGTGTTTATGACTGAGTGTAATGCTATTTTTAACAAACTTTCCGAGTAGGTAGGAGATTGAAATTTAATAGGAATGTTTGATTCTTATAGTAAAAGCCATTTACGAAACAAAATCCTAAAAACAGATCCGAGTTCGACTCCAGGAGATAATTTCTATTTCCCATAAGATAACACGTAAAAATCAATTTTCATTCTTTTCCTCATTAAAATTAGCGAAATTGACCCTTGATCTTCAAAATGGGACTCTTTTAAAAGAAAATTAAGTTTCTTATTCTCGTTGTCGATTGTCTCTCTCACTCCGCAAGCGCTCGATTTTAACATTTAAAAGACCTATTTTGGCAGAATTTGTAGATATTATGAGGATTTACCTCGGCAACAATGCCATTGTTGAAATCAAGACCCCATCATTTTCTCAATTCTCATATGAGTAACATTTGTATACCTAAACGTATTCCTTCCCGTCATATTGACGGGCTTTTATACTAGTCTTATATATAAAATTGAATGTCTGTTTGTCTGTCTGTTCCCTATAGATTCCCACACCCTTTGACCTACCGGGACCAAACTTTGCAAGGTGACTTCCTATGACCCTACGGGTAACATACGGTACCCGGGAACCCCGACAACCTCCCCGCACAGACAGACGGACGGATATACAGCGGGTCCTCATATATCGATTTGTTTTCTTTGACTTATGTGAATTAAAAGAATAAACAATACGAATTAATCATAATATCGTAATTTGGTTATTAAATTTTCAGAAATCGCGATGCTCTAAGTTTCTATAAACTGTTATTATAAACCCGAGCAACGCCGGGTACTTAAAGGTAGTTTCTTATAAAAATAGCCCTCTCATCGCGTCTCTTCATTTCCTAGTATTAATCTCGAAAAGATCTGCAAATTGGATCATGTTTGGGTTACTAGCGTACGACTCGAGGGAGGACGATAAAGATGAGCGCGGGGTCATTAACCCTTTCTGTCTTTATCTATGGTTCTTGATTGCTGCCTCGGCAATACGCCTCTCGGAGAATGAGATTCATTTTTTGTACTTGACAATTCAAGGCGCGTATGAGGCGAAAATCACCATGGTTGCGCGACGTGGGTGTCGGTTGTGGCTCCCATTAGCATTTGTTGGAGAGATTGCTTAAGCCTCTTCGAAATGGGCGAACTCGCTAATTTATGAGGACGCGGCTTGAGCCTCGCGGTCGAACCTATTTTTCGCTGCGGATTCCTGTTCTTTTTTTGGCAGACGTTGTCGTGAAGCAGCACTCGATTGCTATAAAGTTTTTGATGGAGAATCGCAAACTCACACACAGGAGGCGAAATAATAAGTTGCCATTTGGAAGAATCCTGGTGGCTAGCCGAATGGGATAAATTACGGACGAGGATGAGAAGTTGGGTTTTGGGGATGTAGCCTAGTATCTGAGGGCGTAAAGGGAAATAACGCTGAACAACAAATTTGAACTTTTTGTTTTTCCCATAAATAAAAATAGATGATTTTTATAAATAGCTCACACTGAATCCAAATCCGAAACTCAAAATGCTCTATATCACGTACGTGTTTCAGATTTCAATTTTGCTCCAAAAATAACAAAAACTGTTGTATTACAGCCATTTGTAAAATAATCAAACTATGCCGAAAGTTAAAAATGAGGTAATTATACTAAAATGGGCAAGCAGAATCCAAAAATTCTGGAAGCCTTTCGCTTGTAACTGGCATCAGTAAGTTCTTTAATAAGAAGTCAGCAATAGTCATCGAGCATGATTGGATACCATCTTCCAGCATATCGTTTCTCCATATCAGAATTGTTCTGATGGAACCTTTCTCCATGCTCATCGCTCACTGCACCCAGGTTGGGTGGAAAGAAGTTCAAGTGGGAATGGAGGAAATGAATCTTTAGCGACATATTACACCCCATAGTTTTATATGCCTTTAGCATGCCCTCAACAAGTTTACTGTAGTTATCAGCTTTGACACTGCCGAGAAAAGTATTGCAAACAACTTTGAACGCCACCCATGCTGCTTTCTCAGTGTCCGTCGGCAGGTGATCAAATACACTGTCTTTCATTATTGCACGGATTTGTGGCCCGATGAAAATGCCCTTCTTTAATTTGGCATCACTGAGTCTAGAGAATTTTTCTTTCAAATACTGAAAGCCTTCGCCCCCTCTGTCCATAGCTTTCACAAAATTGTTCATCAAGCCTAACTTGATGGGGAGCGGTGGTAACAAAATTTTGTCCCTGCCAACAAGTGGTTCATGTTTGACACTCATTTCCCCTAGTACCAAACTTTGTCTCATAGGCCACTCTTTAACTTCATAATGTTTTTCCCTAGCTCGACTGTCCCACTCACACAAAAAACAGCAAAACTTTGTGAAACCTGGCTGCATCCCTAGAAATAGTCCTATGACTTTAAGGTCCCCACAGATTTGCTACCCATATTTTGAGTGATTAATAGCCTTTAAAAGCAAATCCATGTTCTGGTAGGTTTCCTTCGTGTGAACAGCATAGGCAATCGGTACTGATGGATAAACATTTCCATTGTGCAACAACACCGCCTTTAAACTAAGTTTTGACGAATCTATGAAAAACCGCCATTCTTGAGGACTGTGATTGTCCTTCAACTCTGCCATTAGCCTATCCATATCATTACAATACACCAAATCACCGTCCTTTGAAAAAAATTATGACAAAGAGTGCTGTTTTCTATAGGTTGTTACTTTGACGCCCGGCTGTAGCAGATCCCAACCTTGTAGTCGAGAGCTTAGCAGTTCAGTCTGGCTTTTCTTTAGGTTGAGGTCTCTCACCAGTTCGTTGAGTTCAGCTTGAGAAATCAAATGAGGTTCTGTTAGTGGTTGTTGGTAATCAGGATCACCCTCGTTGGAACACAAAGGTTCAGCTTCGGAAGAAGTGCTTGTCGGTTCTTCAACCAAAGTCCATACTTCAGGTGGCTTGGGAATCTGTAGGGAATCGTCGTGTTTCGCAGGTCGTATGACTGAGGGCAGATTCGGGTAAACTACGGCATGTTTGGATTTTGAAAGAAACCAGAAATGTTCGTTAAACAAAAATAACAGTCGGTAACGTGATCCTTCTGCTCTCTCCATACCATAGTAACAGCAAACGGCATTGACTGGTGGGTGCCATTATGCCAGCCTCTTAAGTATCGAGAACATCTACTGCAACATACGTGTGGTGCCCAACTCTTACCTTGATCCCCAACTTTGCATCCAAAATACAACTCATAAGCCTTTTTCACTACAGGAGAAATAGATTTTCGTTGGGAATTTGGGATAAATTCACCGCACACGTAACAAATTAAGTCCGGCGAATTGACACATTTGCGAGACATCATGAGAAAAAAATCAAGTGTAAACTATATTATGAATTTCCGTAATGAGGTCAGGCTCAACTCTATGGAATTTACTCATATTGAAAAAAGAACAATGTTATTTCCACACAATTTAATTTAAAAACGACCGGTTTCACTACGTTCGTAGCATCATGTATTTCACTGTTCACATAAAAAGTTCTCCTAAACTCGATTAATAGATACAAGTTAAAAAAATACGCGTATTTTTGAACGAACTCTGAGACTGGAATGCGTGGTACGCAAAGGAGAAGGGAGGACTGACAAAGTTATCGTAAACCTTGTAATACAATGCCGTTTCTCAAGCTTCAAAACCGCAAAAGTGTCATAAAAATACTGTAGTGCACAAATGGATCCGGGCGCTTTCGTATATATAAATCGGCGTGTTCCACAGAAACTTTAGGTGATATGGAAAAACGGCTTTCATTTTCGTAATCAGCGCATATGAATACGTAAAAATCACCTAGTTTTAAGTCGAGGCAACTTTCAGTGTTGTTTACCTCAAATCCTGATAAAAATTTGTTTTTCCAATCGGCAAAATACTTTACAACAAATAGAAAATAAATATTAATCCTTAATCCCTCTCAATTTTAAGTATCTATTGCTAATTTATCTGCATCTTTAAACAATTATGCATAAATTGAAATTTACTAACCTGTAGCAAAGGATGGAGCTAAAAGCAAGAGAGCGGAACTATCTTTCCTTGATAACTTTTAGAGAAAGACTGCCAAAGTGTGGGTTCATTGCATACGAAGAGGTGAAAGCGCATACAACTAATGTCCATCTATAGGAAAACCCCTATCAAGGAACCGAGGAACATTTGTTCCAGGAATATACTCCACGGATTAGATGCGTGGAAGAGCTAACAAAACGGTTATAAGTCCATTTCAGCAGTTCGTGCGGGTGAGGTGTGTATACAGTTAGACCCGTGGGGTGAGGGGAAGAAAATACCAGCCAATAAGAGGTAGTCAATTTCCCTCTCCGCTAAAAATTTCTTGACAAGCGCTGTTGACACGATTGCTCACACTTTCCGATCGTATTTCGGCGACGGCGGAAAGCATGAACGTGCTTCATCCGGATCTATTGGAGCATAGAACTTCACTCGTCAGCAGCTACCGATGAACTGAGCGAAATTGGAAACTTGGCAACATAGCGTCGTAGACAAAGCGAAATAACCCGAGCGCGCGCGGAATACTTCGAGTCCCAGCCGCACGAGCAGTAGAAACAGATTATAGTTGACAGTATAGGCTATCACTAATTTTCTCTTATCGATTTATCCATTGCTTTTCCCTATAGCTATCTCCTTCTCCAATCCCGCTCAGTTGCCAAATTTGTTTTGATTATGGTGATATAGTCGTTTAAGTAAAATTATGATGATGATTATAGCGGGCTGTCTTCAAACGACCACCGAAATTCCTATCTTCCGAACCTCGTTTAACAGGGGTCGAAAAAGTCTCAGCAGGACATATCCATGACCTTATCTCTCTAGAGAGGTTTGTAGAATATCCCACCATTAGGTCGGCAAATATAATCACAAAAACCTCAAAAGGTCTAAGAAACGTGTTCTCAAAACTACCCTAGAACCTTGCGGTTAAGTGATTGTTCAGAGTAGAAGCGTGAGCATTTCAAAACACGCATATTTGAGTGTAAGAAAATACCCCTCTTTCAGTCCCACTGTTAATGTAAGCCCAGAAAAGTAACGAAATCGTATGTAGCAAATAATATTGCGGAAAAAGTACACAGAAACGAATTTAATATTATAATTCACAATAGGTTTTTAGACCTACACTTTTCCATCTTGTTGGAAAATCGACGCTTATCAACGACTATTCATTTTCGTCGATTTTGAAATTTTAAAAAAATCGACGTTTATCGACGTTTTTTGATTTAAATAGAATCCTACCAAACCTACCTATAATTAAAGCTGTTTCAGGAAATTGCAGAATCAATAAGTAGACGGGTGGAAGTGAAAGGCATAGTTTTAAAAATTTCCGGAGCTTTTGATGGGATACCTCGCGACAATGGAATAACTAAATTAAATAAACTGATGTGGGCAACACATGACTTTCTCCATATTTATATGGCAAATTACATGTTGTTAATTCTGGGATCGTTGTCAATATTTACTTCCGGTTGACAATTAAGAAAAGAAAAAGGAACGTTACTAAGACGTAACTAAGCGTCAATTGTTAACAATATTCGTCGGTAGGTGGCGTGGTGGTGGCAGCTAAAAAATAATATATCTCTTAAACAATGCATTATGGAAAAATGTATCAAACAAAGGTTGTAGAAAATGAATTTTCCTACAACTTTTCTTCCAATACATTTATATATTTATCAGATATTAAAGCAAATATTTCAAAATAACAGATAAGTGACAAGAGTAAACAGCCACTTCCGGTAAACCGATATTTCCTAAAAACTAATCAGATCTTCTAACTTTTATAAAAATGTTAAATATAAAATTTTGCGTTGATCTGATTAATAGTTTTTGAGTTAGAGCGCCCACAAAAATCTATCACATACAGACAGACAGACATACAGACATCATCGAGAAAATAGTCAAAACGTGTTCAGGGGACCTTAAAACGTGTATTTCCGTTGAGATCTCGAATTCGATTTTTTTCATAAAAACAATACTTTCTCTATATTTCGTGTATGGAGAAAGTAAAAAAACATTACTGGAAGGTCTCACGGAGTAAAATTAGTTGATAATTTCGCTAAATAAATGTATTTCATAAGAAGGAACCGTCGAGGACGCGCTTTAGGTGTGTTATTGTTTTTGATTCAAGTAAATGATCTTTCTATTTACATTAATTCTGAGAATTGATTTTTCTTGGTTGACCGCATTCTCTATGGTCAAATTAATTGCTAAAATGAATAGAAATTTTGCATAAAGATAAATAAAATATAGCTGATCAGACCAGGTTAAAGAAAGTGAGTTTTAATACAGAAAACAAACAATTACGATTTAAAATATAAAATATGTATGTATTTTTTGATACAGTAAATGGAGAGATGGCATTTAGGTCTGATTACTACAAATACTTAGGAGACTATTCAGCAAGAGAGCTGGAATGAGGTGTACCTATTTACGATATCGCAGCAAAATCTTACAAAAGCTTAAATTACACGATGTTTATACTATAAATTTATAAAACAGTGAAGTAATTAGAATATAAACTAACAACAGATAGGCGTGGAATACGCGATGAAAGTATGAGACCTGTGTGAGATAAAATAAGGCCATAAAGGTTTACAGGGAGACTGCGAGATATATATTTGGCGGATTTATGAAAAAACACAGCCTCACAGAAATGAAAAACGCATTTGGTTAGGAAACGCAGGAGAATATAAGGTGGATAAACAGATTGGGCAGCATATAACAGGCAACAAATAATAACAAGGAATGAAAAGATTTCAAGAGTTGGATCAAGAAACAAAACTTAATATGGAGAAACAAACACAAAATTTAAAATGAAACCGAGATCACAAATAACAATATAACGAAATGTTTTCTTATGCGCAGAGGACTCGAAAAATTTAATATTCTACCTGAAATGATCTTCAGGCTCTTACCTAAAAAGCTAGATTTTTAAAAAAATTATTACGTTAAGCTAGTGAAATGTTTTTATGTAGTAAAAAAATACGACGAAATAAGAGGAAGCAAAGGAATGCTTTATTGGGTGAAGTAGGGCGAGGATCTCGCGAGCCCCATTACGCTACAGCAGCCGTGAAGGCCTCTCTCTAACATGGATAACTCTAGTTCTATAAATATTTCTGGCTCTGCGTGGAATGCTAGTTAACACGATCACTGATGTGCAGGTCATATATATACATATTCATATAAATTTATTTCACAAAAGAGGTATTTTAAACTCTAGTTGCCACCCGGCTTTCAACCGAATTGTAACTTATTAGAATAATTAAATTAATAAATTTCCTTATAACATTGAATTAAATTGCTAAAATTATTAAAAATAGGTTGTTTTAAAAAAAGGTAAAAACACCCGTCAGTGTGTTTTAAGCTAAAAAAAAATATTTTAGTTTTCACTGACGTTTACATTTTAGTTAATGCCACAATAAAATCTAATTTTGTTCAAATTCGCTCAAATTTAATTTTTCAGATCAAAAATATTTGTTAAATAATAATCTTGTTCTCAAATCCACCTCATTACGTTAATGAGATAGCGATATTCATTGATTTGATAGGAAAAGTGCTGTTTAAAAGTTAAGGCTCAATTGTGAAAATGAGCAAAATATATCTGTTATTTAAATTTATCATTGTTGAAGATGTGAAAAATATGGGTTATTTCGGATTCTGCGTAAATTGGCTTATGCATAACGCATTTAAGGTATCGCAATATAAATAATAATTTATTCCTTTGGTCGTATGCCCCAAAATTCAATTTTAACCCATTAAAAATGCATATTTTCATGCTCGACCCTGAAGTTTAGCATTTGTGTATATATATATATATATATATATATATATATATAATATATAAGGTTTATTTAATTTGCGTATATGCATTCATTATCATTTCAAAACCCACTTGCTCTCTTTTGCAGAGGATTGCCCAGACCCGGAATGTGGAGGCCACGGCACTTGTGCGGGAGGTCGCTGTCATTGCAAAGCCGGCTGGACTGGCACCAACTGCTCATCACCGGACGAAAAAGTGTCCCATTGCCTGCCATCTTGCTCTGACCACGGCGCATACGACCTTGAAGCTGGCGCTTGCGTTTGCGACAAGTTCTGGACTGGACCGGACTGCTCGAGAGGTGAGACTCTCAAAACCGGCAGTATTCACACTGAATCACTCTTTAACTGCGACTAAAAACATCCTCTGTCAAATCTGATCGAATTTTTATGAAAATCTATTTTTAAATAAGATGTTTCTCTTAGAATCCTTTAAGCGAATTCCCCTTTTTTCCTATAAAATCGACTTTGTGTGAGGGAAAATTTTCTTCATCGATCAAATCTCGCGAGTTCTTCGTGTTTGATCATCATCCCTCTCAAAGTTGCAAAAAAACTCTCGGATTGATGAAAAAGATGAACTTCGATGTTTTTATCGTGCCGTATTTTATCCGACCAATGATGCGAAGTATGTGGAACGCTCGTTGTCCCCTGCTAGTATTAAAATTGATCTCACGGCGGATTTTTTTTCATTTCTGCCCAATTATTCGGTTCAATATTGAGTTTCGCCAATGTAGCAAGTGAGTTACTGAAATCCAAAATTGGAGAAAAATAAATAAAAAGAGCGTGGAGGAATTTTAGGAGGATATCAGGATCGAAGGATGAGTCGGGAAAGGAGTGGGAATAGGAGTGGGAGTAGGAGTGGAAGTGGAAGTGGGAGTAGGAGTGGGAGTAGGAG
Organism: Tanypteryx hageni; assembly: GCA_028673005.1. Lineage (NCBI taxonomy): Eukaryota > Metazoa > Arthropoda > Insecta > Odonata > Petaluridae > Tanypteryx > Tanypteryx hageni. The sequence goes on along the minus strand of CM054114.1, from coordinate 170,129,052 downwards.
TGGAAGTAGGAGTGGGAGTAGGAGTGGGAGTAGGAGTGGGAGTAGGAGTGGGAGTAGGAGTGGGAGTAGGAGTGGGAGTAGGAGTGGGAGTAGGAGTGGGAGTAGGAGTGGGAGGAGGAGGGGAGAGGAGTGGGCGTAGGAAGGGGAGGAGGAGGAAAAGGAGTGGGAAGAGGAGAAGTTGTGGAGAGGGAGCTTGGGACTCAGTTGAATCGATAAACTCGTCAAGGGATTTAAGCGGGAAGGGGGTTGCGGAAGGGATGGGCTTTTGGGGGGGATAGGGAGGTGGGGGAGGGGGGGAAGGAGGTTTGAGGGTGGTTAGGGGGGGAGGGGAAGAAGAATGACGAGAATGACATCTGTCGGCGTCATCATGGCGACCACTCTACCCCCTCATAGAGTGAGTGTCCATCCCACGGAAAAATCACGCCGCCCTGCCCTTCTCCCCTTTCACCCTATCACTTTCCTCTCTCTCCCTCTTTATCTCTCTCCTGTTACTCCTCCACTCTCTCGCTCTCCAGTTACTTTTAACACAGAGGCCATTTATCTGTCTGGTTCCACAACGTATGTCGCGTATTTATTGGCCCATTCTGAAAATACTCATTTTACGCCTTTGTTTTTTGTTTGTTTTTTATATTTCTGCGATCGATCTATAAACTGATTTTCGTGATTTTCCTATATCGATAATAACCACACGACTACGATTAAATGAGGGAGAACGGTATTAGATATGCGATAAGATTGTGGACGTTTTTCATAAATTCGATCGATATTTATGGAATTTATAAAATTTAGAGATTATTTTAGTTCGAGAAGATTTGGAGCTATCTTATTTAATTTTTTATCCCGGAAACACTTTATTGGATCAAATTTTAAATTAATATAAAGCAAACTACAGGAGATAAATCTTCCGATTCCTTTATCGCCAATTTCCTCTTTATCTTTCACTACACTCAGAGAAAGCCTATTATTAACCCCTGTGGTGGAAATGGCTTTTAAAAACTGGAGCTACGGTCCATAACTTTAACGTACCTGTCATTTAGGCAGGGGATTAAAAAAATCAGAAAAATATAACAAAATGAATACAAAATAAAATTAAAAGGTTTCAAGGCCAGTATACAATGCAGTAATGACTTTCTTGTGGTTTAGCTTATTTTTATCACCGGATCTAGGGGCATTTCACTGCCTGAAATAAAACAAAAATCATCGAACAAATATTTAATGAAGGAAAAAAGATCGATTAACCGCTACCTAAGATAGGATATTCTTCATGTTAGAAAGGCCAAGTGAAATGCCTTTTTTCTCGAAAAAAAAATTGATTTGTATCTACCTGTAAGAATCAAATGAAGCGAAAAATGAGATTTCGCTGCGATAATATATAAGAAAGAGGACACGGCAGATATATGGGTAGGCCCATATTGAGCTAAAGACAGAAAGTCTTACAGTTACACCGATTAATTCACAGATACAAGCGGACTCAATTAACATCTTGCACCAAATTATCTCACTCTGAACTTAATCGAATCAATCTCCATTATGCCTTTATGTACTATCGCTCTCAAATTTCAAGTAATATATTTGCAGGTTTTTCCATCATGTTTCCGAATTTTTCAGACGTTTAAGTCATATGCGGAAGGCCTTCGACGGGAAACAAGTTTAATAACAATTATTCCCCTGATTGCGTATACATTATCGTTACTAATAAAGGTCAAGTTAGCAGTGAAGATATCTTGAAGTAATCGTGAAAGACTTCAACGCGAAAACAGCTGTACAACGTGGCAGTATATTCCGAATATTTGGTTTATGGGAAAAAACGAACGTGAAAACTTTAAATTGTCCTGAAAGCACAAGCCCGTGCGTCATTTATGCGTTCAAGTACAAGTGGATTTGAAGGATAATATTGAAAATTAAATAGATTTCGTTGATTTGAATTTATCTGTTTTTTTTAATTAGTTCAGTACTTAGAGCGATCATCGATGAAATGTAATTCTTCGCAGATTTTTAAATAAGCTTAGATATACTATCGAAATCTAAATATCGAAGGATTGAAAGAAAAACTGAAGCTTGAACACGGAAATCTGTACAGGACCCTAGTGGACCTAGAGCCCAAAGTTTGAATAATAGTTGCAACGAAAGCTATCACTGATGAATTTTATGAATGTCCAATCTGGCGAAAATTATAGGATAACTAAGATTTTAGTCGAGCCATTTTATAGAACCTTGAAAAGTTATATAGATGAATATAAAAATACGCACGAATATTTTATAATGAAATGACCAAAAACGATAAAATTAATATAATTTATAAAAATGCGAAACAACGCTTCATGGACGATAAAATCATTTGCTAGCTTCAAAGGCTGTGCCACAAATCATAGCAAAACTTAATTTTAAAGGAAAAAAATATATCAAATGTTCACCAAACTTTGAAAAGATTCTCTCCCTGTAAAAGAAACTTTCAAAGAGCCACTCCGGATATCCTTTCAAAAGAGATAAGGAATTCAATTACGAGCATTCAAGAAGGGGCCAACTAATCATTACAAACGGATCGCTTCTTTGGGAGACCGACAGAAGATTGAAGTTCGCATATCTTGAATACGAACATCCCAAATATCCACACAAGAGAATTTCACGATCATTGTGTTCCATTATACTTTTCAAATCTGAAACATGAAACCTAAGCCCATCGATTCCAAACAACAAAGAGAAGAATTTATAGAGGCAGGTTAGCGATCAACTGGAGGCCGGGACAGGAAATACAGCTTAATAGTGAAATCAGAGACTGCGATATTGTTACAAGAGAGAAGAATTTAAAATTAAAAACCTTAATAAAAACGAAAATAAACAATATTTGTTTACGGATTTGAAAGATACCGCAAATGAACAAATTACAACAGCGATCGCGGAGAACATTCTTAGACGTTGCAAGAGTTGAATATTTCTCTAAATTCTTACTTATATTACGTAATTTTCTGAAGCTTAAATTTCGATCAATGTTAAAATAATGCTTAACTTTATTCATCTCGTGTGAGTATAATAAAATTACTTTTGATTATATTCGTTTAGATTGCTCGCTTATTTGTACGCATTAATTTCCTTGATGCTCGGCAGCGCTGTGCAGCCTGGACTGCGGACCACACGGAAGATGCGACAAGGGAGGCTGCCTCTGCGACCTCGGATGGAGCGGCGACAAGTGCGACCTTCTCCCTTGCGACGCCAGATGCTCCGCCCACGGACAGTGTAAGAACGGAACGTGCGTCTGCTCGCAAGGATGGAACGGAAGGCACTGCACGCTGCGTGAGTACATGCACCGTGCGCCGCGAGCGCCCACGCAAACATCACTGCTCCTCTCTCCGCGATCTAATTCCACCTCCCCTTTCCCCTCTCCCCCCTCGTAATGCGCTTTCCGTCCTTGTTCCGCTCTCCTTCTCGCCTCTTTTCGCTTAGTGATATCTTGTTCTCTTTATCTGCCGTCGCATCGCTCTCTCTCTTTCATCGCTCGTCGATGAGTCATTATAATCACGGTATCGAAGTTTTAACTGGTATAACTCTGTTAATATTAAGATGAAAAATATCCTGCTTAGCCTTTCGTTGACTTTTGCTAGTGCAGGAAAAAATACAATCTTCTTACAGATGCTCAGTTCTTTTTATAGATATTCTTCTACTTAATCCATTCAAATTTTGGACGGTTCCCTATCTTAGGAGGGCCAAATTACCCTGCCCATAAAACTTAAAGAAAAAGGCATTCATTTACAGATGTTATATCTTGAACTTATTTTCCACTTTGAGGCAAGCAAAATAATTGTTTCTTCTTAGTGTGGGCTGAAATTTCTCTGAAGGGTATTAGGTGGTCAAAAAAGTGGAAAATTCCGCCTTTTTTATAATGAAAATCGAAACTACCATCATAGTAGCCATGCAAGTGTTTAAGCAGTATTTCGTTTGCTTTTTGTTTTCTAACGAGACGCGCATAAGAAACGCAATTATTCGTTCAATGCATTGAACGTTTCTGAAGATTTTTCAATTATATCGATCCTACGCGTTAGACTTCTTGCAATACTAACGTGCCACTTGGGACGCCTAAGATGAAGTAGCGCGCCTTTTATCCGGACGGCAAGCAAACCATTTCATCTGCCCCTGATGATTATGCAGTTGGCGAGTCGGCCAAATTGAGGCAGCGAGAAAGCGCTGGGGAATTTGCGGGAAGCGCGTCTTAATTTTCGTTATTCCGTGTGGGTGTGTGTGGGTATTTTTTGCTAATCAACCTCTTGGATTATTATAGCCATAACTCCTTCCACACCGAACACAATCACAAAGGAGGAGGGAAACCCGGTGCCGGCATTAGCCTACTCTTAACGAAGAACACCAAGGGGGCCAACGGCTTAACGTCCATTCCGAAGGACGGAACGCTAAATTTGCGCGGTCTCCTCAAACCACACAAACAGGGGCTCGGGCGACCTCGGAAAAAAATCCTACTTGCACAGGATTCGTGCCCTCTGCCTTTTCGAGTAGCGGGCGAGTAGCAGTCAGCGTCCTAACCACTATACCACCGGCACCCCCGCGTTATTCCGTGACCAATAAACTCTGCCTTAGATGGCAAAAGCTAATGCTTACAACTCGACATTCCCAACTAAAATAAACCTTATCTTAGTTCTGCGGATTCAATTTTCACATCATAACGGTGAACTTGGTAATGCATCTATTAGGCACTAACACAGCTACAATAAGGATATTTTTCTAAAAATTCATCCTTTTCTATTTTTCGGGATGCCACTGAGAAAATATGTTTCAATCCTATCCCAGATACAAGAAAACTATAGGGAGTTGGTTTACTTTTTGTGTACTCAAATGGAATATAAAGTGTTTGAAATTTAAAATTGATATGATTCTCGAGACAGAATCAGTGTTTGGTAGCTTATCTAGAGAATAATTTTTTAAACAGTCTGGTAATAATGATGAATTTATCAATCATGATTAAATATATGAGTGACAAATTTTAATGACATTCTCTTTCATATATATCGAAAAATACTCTTAATTTTAGCATTTAATTTTTGAATTTTCTGCTGTAATCGGGTGCGACCCAGTTAAAAAAATGGAAATGTCAACATTCTTAACTAAATAACAGTATAAATTCCTGTCCCTGAAAATTAATTGTTTTCTATCGCAATTTTTCTTATTTTTTATTATTTCGGCTCAAATATTTTATGAAAAAGTAGAAAGTTTTATTTTTTTAGTTCATTACAGAAATGATTCCATAGAAAAATTTTGGAGGTATTTTTGCCATTTACAATCACCGAAATAAAATGCCATGAAATTTTTTGCTATTTTTAGTAGTAATCATACTTAATTGAAACTTGAAATAAATTGAATAATTAACATTAAAATATTTAAAATTCTTAAAGGCAAACCGATATTAAATCCAATTTGAAGTCATAACAAGGTACGCAATTTTAATAAGTTACTGCACATTGGTAGCTGGCTGCAAGGATGGATGCAGTCGCCACGGAAGTTGCGCTGTGGAGGACGGAGAATACAAATGCGCATGCGCCGAAGGTTGGGCAGGTTCAGATTGCAGCATCCGTCTCGAGATGGAATGCGCGGACGAAACAGATAACGACGGCGGTGAGTACAAGTTTATATCTCTGTTCTTTCTAGCATAGGATGCCCTTGTTCCTCTCTTTTGGGCGTCTTCCTTTTTATACTAGACTCAATATTCAGCTTCTAAATACAGTGTAAAGAAAAAACGAACGGAGTAAATTTCATATTGTTTGCTTAAAATTTCTAAGATATTGCATCAATTTATTTTCAAAATCCATGAAAATTATGCGTCCTTTGAAATGGTGCATAATATTTAAGTTCCACTTAGAACAATAATTAAAAAGTATTCGTTAAGAGTTTAATGGAATATAAATGAAGGATGTAATTAAACTTCTTTAAGAATTTTACTGCGTTTTATTTTGAAAACTATAAGTAATTTCTCTATCATTGCTGACGCTCTATGATTTGAGAATATGGATCTCGTATTCTGTTGAAAAATATTTTAATTACTATAAACAACTTTGATTGTTTAGGAATAGTGATTTGGGCAAATTCCTTGTATTTTGCTTATTATTTTTGCATATAGGAGCTTATTAGGTAATTGAAACTGGATGGATTTCTTGGTTCATTTGGCGTAAAAAATTTCCAGATGCCAGCTGTTTTAAGACATATTTCATTACTCCTTGGATAAATGTTCTCACCTTCCAAAATTTACAGCAAAAATCATTTTGAAATTTTAAATGGCATATTGACAAAATTAATTTCGCAGATAATCTATTACTCAAAAATACCGCGTACCTCAAAAATAAGTTCAACTTAAACTTGAAGCGAAAATTTGAGATTTACTAAATGTGCTAAAAATTACAAAAAATCGTCATTCGTCACTTCTGTTCGGCCATCTTGTTATTCCTTACTCGTTTCATATTTTCATTACTACGGTATCTACACTTTAAAACGTATATTTTAAGGGATAACCGGAAGGAAAATTGGAGAAAAAGTAAGCTCTTACTGACTTTCTCCTCATCTTTTCTTCAGTTCATGGCATTCAGTGGAATGACATCTTCTGCATTCAATTTCCTTACCTTAATAATCACATACCGTCTACTTATTTTTGAATATCTTTTGTCTCTGTATTTGTTCTCGTTTGGACTTCCAAAGAGTTATTCCAACTTTGGGAAAGTTTCTGTATAATTACTTTTCGTTCTTGAGAAGTTTTTCTTCTTGTTTTAAAGCAATCGCTTTGGCGAACAAGAAACGACTAAACTTCCAAATCTCAGAGGATTATAAGTTTGCTTCTCTCCTATGGTTAGCTCTCTCAATAATGCAATATTATCCTCTTAATCTAGTTGCTTCATATCTACCGGAATATGGTACTTAACAGCTTAATCGCTATTAAATGATATAGAATATATTCGCAGCTTCCTTAACGATCGAGTAAACCATATATCCACAGCTAAGTAGCCTACCTATGAGGTAATTCAGGAATCGTTGATCCTGATAGAGTTTACGAATTTCAGCTATTTTTTATTTTAAATGCGGCCTATGTAATTAACTCGATAACCTCATTTGAAGAAGCAAAACTATACGTTTATAGATAAAAATCTGCTGTATACAACAATTTTTGGTACGGATAAATGCTCTCACAAAAAAGCTAATAAAACAATCTAAAAACAATTATTTTCATTATTAATTTTTAAAATCGCGACTAATATAATATGTGAAATGGTGGATAAATCCGCTATATACTTGGACGCCTTTCAAAAGTTGGATACCAATTTTGAAAATTAAATGGAAATCATCATTTTCATGCGAATTTTAAATATTCTACGCTAAAATCGAACCGTTTGGCAATCGCCTGATGAAGCTGCAACGCAGTAAAACTGGTCATATGTTGAGAAATAAATGGCGGTTTTTCAACGATAATTATGGAATATTATGTAAGTACGAATAATTAATTCCACAAAGTGTCGCCTCGGCTGATAGATTATATCATTTGGCTGCATTTCGTTCGGGTGCCAAACACGTAACCCTCTTTAGCAAATTCTATCTCTCTCTCTCTGTTATGAAACCGGCTCTCATAATGTTTCCCTTGTCGTGGCCGGCCCCTCTTCTGCCCTCCTGCCTTCTTCCTCCACCTCCCCTCCCCCTTCCGCCCACGCGCCTCGCTCCTGCAGACGGCATGGTGGACTGCTCCGACAGCGAATGCTGCACGCTGCACCCCTCTTGCTCCGACCACATCATGTGCTTGGCGTCCAACGACCCCGTGGAGGTCCTCCTGCGCAAGCAACCCCCTCCGGTCACCGCCTCCTTCTACCAGAGAGTCAAGTTTCTCATAGAGGAGAACTCGGTGCAGTCATACGCTCACATGGACGAGTACAGCGAGAGGTGAGTGGGACCTTTTCGGCCGCGCAGAGACTGAGAGAAATACAATTGACGTGCTCAAAAGGCATTGAAGACGTTGAACGGAAATTGAATGAGACATGATTTTTTTGCTGGTTTTCATGGATGACGATCAAGATTCCCAGAATCCCACCATCCCGTCGACCCCGGAGAATCCTTTTTATGACCTTTCTGTTTCTCTCCCCTCCCTCGCTCCCTCCCTCACCCTTTGACCTCTCTCTTTCTCTCTCTCTCTCGTTCTCTTTTTCTCCTTCTTAACCCTTTCCTTCCCTCATTCCTCAAATGCCTCTCTTTCATTCTCTCTCTCTGTCGCTTCCCTCCCCTTCTTTCTAAAATCACTTTCTTGGTTCCTTTTGAATTTTAAGCGCCTTTTCCTAACAGATACGCAATCGAAAAGGGAACGATGTGTTTTTAAAAGGCTTTCATTCTCTAGTCATCGCGTGGTTTTTGTATAGGCTTAAAGAGAGGTATCTTTAAATTATTGCTAGTGTTTGGTGTTCCAGTCGAAGTGTTTTTTTTCTAATTTAATGAAGCGAGTTAATTTGAAGTACGTGGATGATTTGATGCGATAAATTCATAAATGGCATTTTGTTCTCTTTAAGAATTTCTTTGCCTGTTGCTACATTTGAAAGGTCTCCTTATTAATTTTTTTAGAAAAAATTTACAAGTGTAAATGTTTTAAAGATGTGTTTCGACGAATAATAGCTCATATTTATCATTTTTTAAATTACGAATTATTTTCCCGTTTCATAGCGTCATTAGTAATCATTATGATCATTAGCCCATTTTCCATTTTTATTTTTTTCACCACATAATAATAGCTTTGACTTTCCAATACCGAGAGCGTTCCTTCTCTGCCATCCCGATAGCATTTACAAAATTATCGGAAGGCTATTGGATCGATATCGAAAGAGAAACGTGTATTTTAATGTCTGCTCTAGGAGTTCCAAAGACCCGGTTATCTTCGAATTTACCATTGGAACACTCCCGTTTGTGTGTTCTCTCTCTCACTCTCTCTCTCTCTCTCTCTCTCATTCTCAGCCGCCGCCTGAGGTCCTTATTCAAAGCGATCTCAAAATGTGATTTTTCGCTTATTGAAGCTTTCTCTTCTTTTCGTTTCGCTTGTCCCAAGGCTTTTCTCTCTCTCTTTCTCTTTCCCTAGGGCGTTTAACACACTCTTTGATCGACCAACATGGGCCTTTCGATGATCTCGCTCTGAGGCAGATATAAAACCCCGTTCTCTTATCTCCCTATTTCTCTCTCTATATATATATATATCTCTCTCCCTCCGGATCTCTTCCTCCGACTGTCTCTGCTCCGATGTCGCACACCCCTCCAAAAGCCATACTCTTTCTTTTATATTGCAGTCTTCGTCACGTGACTGCCACGAAGGACTTCGGAGCTTCGATTCGGAAGTCGATTTTTTGTGTTTTAGATTTTTGCGCCCGAATAAACAAAAAAAGCGGCTTTCTCGACAACGCGCCCGTAATTTTGAGGTTTTCCTTTCGGGAGAAACATCGAAACGGTGTTGATCAAAACGAACTTAGTCTGCTTTGTCTCACTCGAAAAAAAAAATCTTTTGTTTTCTTGAGCTATTCTAGTTGTGCATCTCCTCCTCGAAGATGGAAGAACGATGCCAGATTTTGAATGAAACGCCCTCATGCCACGATCGCCCCGCTCACTCGCTTCCCCCGCCCCCTCCCCCTGCCCCCAGAAACACGCCCCTCTCCTCCTACGCCTCCCCTCCCCTTCTCCCTCCCTCTTATTGGGAATCTCCTTCTCCCTCTGCTCCCTAATGCCTTTTGTCTTTGTCTAGTGTTTGACCTCTCACCTCTTGTGCCTAACCCAACGACCTCTGTGTTCCCCTCTATCTCTCTCTCACACTCTCTCTCTCATACCTTCTCTCTTTCTATCTCTCTCTCTCTCTCTCTCTTCACTCCCAAATTACGTTTAACTAGAAAAGAAATCTCCACAAGTCCGTGTATGTGTTTTATGTCTTTTATGTGGTCGTTTTGTGTGTATGTTCGTCTTTGTGTCTGTTAAGTTCCAGTCACCAAATTCAACACTTGCTGTCTTTTCGATTGCCCCTCCGTCTCAATGAGATTGAGAGCACCGCGAAAAGTCAAGACGTTTGGGGAATTTTTTAAATCGTGAATTGTGAATTTTGCTGATATTTCTAAATTTTCAATAGAGCATAGGCCCGCGAATCCAGTCCAGTACGTAAATTGCATTCTATTACCCAGATTCCTTTTTTAAAGTCGCCAAATAGTGTTATCTGAAGATATATGTCTCACCTTGAGGCATTAAATTGTTTCAATCATTTCGTGAAATACAATTTTATTTCTAAAGTCGATTATATTTTGAATGATCATTAATTTTACAACCACATATTTTATGTAAATTTTTAATGTATGCTCTCAATCATTCGTTATTTCACAAAATTTTTAGAATACATCAATTAGAATATTATCGATTATATGGTAGACACAAGCAATCTGAATTTGAGTTACTGGATAAAGAAATTAATCGCTTATATAGCTAATCAATTGACTCCACACCAACTTCTTTGAGTGTTCAAGTATTTAGTTCACTATCTATTAATCATTGCTACTAAAAATACCAAAGCTTTCAAATTATTAAAAAAGAAGCAAGTATTTAATGTTGAAATAACACCATTTTTTTCATGTCTTAGTAACAGTGTGTGTCTCTTTGTAACCCATGTCAATTAACGTTAAAATACTATTAGAGTGCTGGCTGATCCTAAAAAAGATGATTTTTGACTAGCTTTTTGTGCACTCCTTCTAAAGAAAGGAAACTTGTGTTTGTCGTCTTTTTTTATGGTGTGGCGTCCCGTGTGTGAGTGAATCTTCCGCTTACCCCTGACTTCTTCTTGTACCACTCTAGTCAATTCTGGAACTCATTTACGCCGCGGTAAGTTTGAAGTTTACTTCTTATGATTACCCAAAACTGCAATGAAAATTTATTCCAAAGTAAAACTTTCAAGTCCAAGTAAAGCTTCACACAGTATTAGTTCCCATTTCGTTCGCTTCTATCTCTTTCTCACGTCATATCGGATCCCATCTTAAGACACTCTTTGTCCATTCTGTTTGGTCTGCGATCCAAGAATTACGACATTTTTATCTATCATATTGAAAGTATTTACGAATTCATTGAATTTTAAAATTCACATGTAAAACTTTTGAGAACGCGTTATCTGTCTTCCCGCCATGATACTTTCTAACGAAAAAATTTTAGTCGTCTTCATTTCTGTCGCTATGATTATAGATACACGAACACAAATTCCACCGAACCGCGTGACTATCAGCTCCGATAAATTGTGCTTGAATCAGGACGAAATCGGAATGAATCGAACTAATACTGTGTCTCCCTCCCCCTCTCTATCTCTCTCTATCTATCTATCTATCTGTCCCCTTCTGTCCGTGTTTTGATTATTGTATGAAACTCCCTTTTAAGTAAATGTTGTGTCGTTAACATATTTTGTTCGGTGCACTTTGGAGAACCGTTTTTTATCATCCTTACCCTAACTCCCTTTGTCCGCGTCTCATGTTGTGTCAACCCCAACACCCTAATCATCTTCCCCGCTCGCCCTCTCCCCATCTCCTCCTCCCCCCTCCCCCCCTCCACCACCACTCTGATCCCCACGATGTCCCCATTCTTTGCCTCAATGGCGACGTCCCAATTGGACTCTTCGACCAACCGATGGGTCATTCGGTTCCTACAGCGAGTTTTCCGAACGCCGGCTACCGATTGCTCGCTCACGCTTAAAAAAAAGAATGCGGTGATAGCCACTCTCCAAACCAACAGTAATGACAGATGTGGTTGTCCCTTGACCCTCGTTGCTTCGCCTCAAAGTTATCACTTGTCCTTTAATAGTATTCCTTTGGAAGTAGTTTGACATAACTGCGGATTGTTTTTTATGTGAATCCTTCTAAAGCTGTCCTTGGTGATTAAAGAACGAAAACTTTTCAAAATTCTTACTTTGTGCATTAAAAGTTAATTAGAGCATCTCCTAAAATTATGAAATAGCTCTTAATTACTCTGAGTCACTGTTGGCTGATGACATAATGTTTATATGCAGAACATTTTTGGAATTTCGGAAATCGGTCAAGTGATAAAAAGAAAATAAATTTCAGAAAGCTTGGTTACTATGAATTAAAATAAGGTCGAGGTGATACTTAAATGTTCCATTTCTCAGTTGGAAAACTGGTTCAGAAATTTATCCCAATGTAATAAAAAAACTGAATGTTTACGCTATTGCACTTTTGGTGGCACTACATCATTTTTTACATATCTCTTCCTTACTTTCGTGTCTGAATGCTTGCAAAACTCGTTTTTTTTAAGCATGCCTTTTTTACTTCTACTTGTTGTCATTGGCACAAAAGTCTCCTTTCGAGGCCCACTCACCTCTGTCTCTCTTTCTCTCTCTCTCTCTCTTCACTCCCAATTCACTCTCTTTTGAACTTTTTCTCCTCTAACTCTAACCTCTCATGAAAAGAGCAGCTTATCTGTGTGTGTGTGCTTTTTGTGTTCGTATTTTTTTCCGCGTGAGTCGGCGACGTGTGCTTTCGACGGATAGCGCCCCCTCCGAGGAGGACGAAGGGTGGAGGGAAGGAAGGAGGGGGCAGAGGAGGCGGGGGATCGAACGAAGGATGGGGAGGAAAAGAAGGAAGAAGCGAGGGAAGCAAGGAATGGGAAAATGTACTTGCAGAGAAGGATGGCTAAGATGTCATTGTTTATTTGGCGAGTTTAAGGCCGAAGACCCCTCCCTTCCACCTGACCACTTTCTAGCATTACACAACAATTTTTAAAATGTAATGCAACGACCGCAGCATGGATACAAAAGTAATAGAGAAGCTACATGCTAAGTAAATGAAAATATTTAGACAAGGTATCACATTAGATCACCGGTAGCTATGAAATATTTACATGATAACAGAGGAGGGAATGTTGGAGGAGGAAATTAGAATATTAAACAGCTGAAGGAGGGGGGAAATGTGAGAATAGAGGCGCAGTGGACGAGTAAACAGGAGATGGGAGTGGCAGGAGAGATTATACGCATGTGGAGGAATGCCGGCGAAGAAGAATGTTGATTCAATGCGGGTGGGAGATGAAGTTAGCGAGGAGGGAACAGAGGGGGTCGACCGCACTATAGCAGAGAAAAGTGTGTTAGAAGGATATTGTTTGCGAGGACTATAATGGGAAGCAGCCCTCCTCTGGCCCCGAAATCTTTCAGGATGCTTAAAAAGGATTTCCAAAATCGCATTTTGCTCCTCTAGCGCCTCGCCGAAAAAGCTATTCGCGCGTATTCCGCCCGGAACGAATCGCGTGGCAGGCGACTTCTCGCGGGCGTCCTTCACCCTCGGAAGGCCTCTTTCGAAACCACACGTCCCGCTCGCAGCCGAAAGATGGAGCGAGGCGCTCTCTCGGGCCTCCGGCGCCGTCGCCTCTCGGTTCGACTCCCGGGAGAGTCTCTCTCCCTCTGTCGGCCCATTTTTTTTGTGTGTTGTTTGGTGTCGTGTTGAACGTTGGCTCGCATTCTCCCTTTGGTTGAGTGACGAAGGGAGAATGGGGGTTTTTTGCCATTTCTCATGTCGGACTAACTAACAGGAAGTTCCACCCCTCCCTTGGACACCCAAAACATCGCACCGTTTTCATTCGTGAACCTCAACACCGCTCGTCCAACGCACCTCCCCGATCTCCCCTCTTTCCATCCCGTTTAAATCCTTTCCCACCGTTCCCACACCTTCCTCCTCCTCCTCCTCTTCCATTCCATCCTTCCGCTGCAGGAGAGTCTCCGTGATTCGAGGTCGCGTGGTCACTCCTCAAGGACTCGGCATCATCGGCATCCGCGTGAGCGTCGACAGAGACCCGCGGTTCGGATTCACGCTCACCCGCTCCGGAGGATGGTGAGTAACTAGCGGCTGCAGGGGTTGCGTGATCGCACCCCTTAATCCGCTCTTTTGTGCGTGATAATGATGATGAAGGCTGTTATCTCTCCCATGACTGCTCGGAAATCCCTGCAAAAACCGTTTTTTCGAATGTGGCGTGATTTGAAATTGTCTGCGCTGTACGAAATATTGTATTTAAATTAATCGGACAATTCGGGAATGGATAAACATGCTGGTTTGATAGCTTATTTGGTTAAAGCACCTATTCGACAAGTGGGAAACCCGGGTTTGATTCCCGATCAAGTACAGGATTTTTTTCTCCTTCTCAAATGTCAACTTTCATAATATTACCGATCTCTTTGAAACGCGGTGTCATATCGTTAGCCCTCGCATACTTTCGAGTGAATGAGCAAAGATTTATATACCTAAGGTAAGTGCATTTTCAGGAACTAATATCTAAATCTACATTCTCTCTTTCTTATTTATTTATGAATCGATAAGAAAATTCCACTGAATAAGTAAGGGAATAATCGAAGGGGAAAGCTTTGCCAATAATCTTCGAGCGTTCAATGATACGCTTTTTTCAGAATTTTGCCTTTCTGTGGGTTCGCAAACGTGTTCTTCAGAATATTTTGCAGCAATTTATACTGAACCGAAAAGATTATTCGTAGGGTACAGAAGGTTATACTATTGACGTAGGTATTTGAGTTTGAAAGCGCATCCTCATAAATTGATATCCATTGATGTAAGAAAAAACGACTACTTTGTCGCAAATCAACCCAAAAGAGGCACACTTGTGTACACTTGCTTACGTAAGAACTTGGTCTTAAGGGAATGAAAATAAAACTCCCTAGAATAGTAGGAGCCGCAGAAAGATTATTTTATGAGGAACGAGAAGAATTCTATCCAAAAACACGTAATCTTTCCTCGTGCAATGAAACTATCCGATTTTGCTCATTTTAAATTTATTGAGCCAAAACGAAATTATTTATCATTTAATACGACAAATTATTTTTTAACCTACATAATTTAATCAATTATTTGCTTTTTGCTCGTGCAGACCCACTGAGACAATCACCATGGCCTCCGTGGAAGGGGTTTTTACGAAACATTGATGTTTTTATTCGCGTTATTAAAAGGCAAAACACAATGGATTTAAGGCAGAATTAATGTTTATGTGATGTGGGAAAGCATGTTTATTTCGGCAGAATATGTGGAAAAAGAGCCGAAAGCCTACACCATCGACAACCGAATAATAAATTGGTTCAATCTGATCTCCAAAAATCCACATTTTTTCTAGGAAAGGTCATCTTAAGGTATTGTGTAAAATAATGTCTTTTACATCTTTTTGTGCGTATTTTAGGTGCTTAAACCGCTCAGTCAAAAGTAATGTTTATATCATAATGTCGCAAATGGTACTTACTGTCCTTGCAAAAAGTCTAGAGGAGGTATATCTCGAAAATGACAACAACGAGATTAATGGGGTAAAAAGTAGCGGCTACAGAATTTATTTCTACGTTAATTGATGTACATCTTAAATTTTTAGTTTCTGTTTAAATATTTTATATTCGGCGGTATTTGAAGAAAAACACTGTTTTTAGCCCTGGAAATCCTATGAGACCAATTTGAATGTTTACAACTCACAATCAGAGACGCTACAATGTATCAACTTTCAATTTTAATAGCACTGACCTAAAACTATTAGTAACAAGCACCTGGAAGCGGTATTTTATAACATTTCTGAAATTCGGCAATCTTCGTCATTCCTTGGTTGTTTTCAAAGTTAGAGGTACCGTAGTCACCGGACAAATGCTTATATTACTAAAATATAAACAAGAACATCAAAACATTATTTCCCAAAATGATATCGATTTTATTTCATCTTCACTTTCCCTCCGCTACATCTGGCTTGGCAAAACTGGCGGGAGAGAGGATCAAGTAGAAATTGCAGCGTGCACTGTTGCCACGTCTTCTATGTTAGTGAGTCATTTACATGACCGGGCGTGCGATGAATGTGGAGGAGGTGGCAACAGCGCGCGCTCTCCCTCCGTTTTACGACGCCAGACTTGGCTATAAGGAGAAGGCAGAATGAAGATGAAATAAAAATTGGTATCATTTTGGGAAGTAATGTTCTGATATTAAATTTTGACATTTGAGAAGGAGAAAAAATCCTGTACTTGACCGGGAATCCAACCTGGGTCTCCCCGTTTGCTGGAGAGGTGCTTGAACCAACTCATTCTCGGTTTGGGGTATTTACGGTGAAGCAGGGTTAACTGAGTAGTAAAACTCCAACACTAAACGTCCTACTCCAACACTAAACGTCCTCACTGAGGCATCGCGGAAAAAAACCCGGGTTCGATTCCCGGTCAAGTACAGGATTTTTTTCTCCTTCTCAAATGACAAAGTTTAATTTCAGATTTATGCGAGCATGCATAACAAGTCATCTCAACACCTTTGTTTCTTGCTAATGCTCTGATGTTCTTTCTTATATTTTAGTAATATAGGCATTTCTCCGGTGACAACGGTTCCTCTAGCTTTGAAAACAACCAAGGAATGACGAAGATAGCCGAATTTCAGAAATGTAACAAAATCGGGTATTAATGCTGCTGTTATAAAATAATGCTTTCCAGGTGCTTGTTCCTAATAGTTTTAGGTCAGTGCTATTAAAATTGCAAGTTGATTCATTGTAGCGTTTCTGATTGTGAGTTGTAAACACTCAAATTAGTCTTATCGGATTTCCAGGGCCAAAAACCGTGTTTTTCGTCAAATACAGCCCAATATAAAATATCTTTAAACAGAAAATAAAAATTTAAGCTGTACATCAGTTAACGTAGAAATAAATCCTCGAGCCGCTACTTTTCACCCCATTAAAATCGTCGCCGATGTTTTAGAGATATACCGCCTCAAACTCGGGTGTCTAGACTTTTTGCAAGGACAGTAAGTGCTGTACTTGAGGTGCAATATATACCTACTGTGAATGAAGCTTGTCCGCCATGACGAAAAATGTATTGCTAGTGCCCAATAAATGACTACTGATGATAAATAGCAATTTTTTCAAAGTTATTTTGATTTGTTCACGGGAACTTGATCAGTTACCTCGGAAATTTTTATCTACGGATATAATTATTTGATTCATCTTTGCTTTCGCCTGGATGTAAGAATTACTGAACTTGTTTTTGTCAACGACTAAACATTCAAAATGCTGTCACATCAGTATTAAGGATTTACTCATACAAATGAAGCTACCTTCGTTTTCGAAAGAAACACAAAGCTTAGAAAGAAACTGTCTATAGATGTTTTTTCATAGTTTTGCATATTATATTAGCTGAAAGTTGCATTTAAAGATGCTGCTTACTATAAGCTTTTGCAAGGAAAATTTTCATAATACAAGCCTACGATCAAGGAATCATTGGCAGGGAAAGAATCTAGAAATAGATTAGAAGCAGTAGAATCGCACTCGCTTCTCAATTTATCAAGTAAGCTCAGGCGGAATGTATTGGATAGCTACTAACGATATTTTTCTTATACATTTTTAATCAATTTTGTGAAAATAATTCGACCGTCTTTAAAGATACATAACTGCTATCATCGATATTTTGTCTCCGTTTACTCATTGCTGCCAATTGTTTTTTTTTCAGTTTGTCGCCAGATCATACTTTAGTCGCTAGAAATTTTCTAAGGAATGAACGCTGGTGCTCTCTGCAAATGGGCAAGGAAAAAGTTTATATTACATCATAGGTTGTTTCGTAATTTAAGTTTAATATCGCCTACCTCGCGATACGTGCGGTAAAAATAAAATTTTTGGACTTTCGAAAATATGACAGCCATCTTACGACAAAGGTGATGTTAGGTTAGTGTTATTCCAGTAAATTTTTGCTATAGAAATATATTCGTCATGGCATGTATAATAATATAGTAAGTAGTTCGTTCATTCCGAGCAAAACTTCCTTCCCTGATCGGGTAATCCCCTTTTTATTTTGATCAAGCGCTCTCTCTCTCTCTCTATCTTCCTTTGTCCTTGTGGCCTACAATATCATATTCCAATAAATGTTGCCATTGTACTAACAAATTGCTCAAATTATAAAAAAATAAATAAAAATCAAAAGACAAATGGAAATAAAATTCCGCTTATCTATATATATTTTTATTTTTTCTTCCAATGTATTTTTAGTATGAGCGCAGATACCTACTTGTCCTAATTTTAGCCAATAGCTAAAATTAGCTAGATTGTTAAAACAAATCACTATTTTTATGGCATTTTTTGGGCGCTGGATCGAACTTAAATCCGATAGATCCAGTTGTAATTTCACTAGATTGGCGACACTGTTTAGAAAATTGAGTGCGGCAAAACGAACACGTTTGTTTCGATCTCTGTAGCAAAACTGCCAAACTTTAGAATTTCTCCTCGTTTTGGGGTAACAGCTTAAAGATACACGAACAATGAAGGCCTCGAAGAAAGTTAGGAAATTAACTCAGGCAGGGGTCAATGAATATTCATCCGTTTGTGAAAAGGTAAATGTGTTAATCAAGAATAGAACATTTAATATCATTAATTTAATCTTGCTGCATTCACTGAAATTGTATGGGAGCGATTTTTTTTCTGGTTATTGTTTAATTTATCCTATGAAAGCACTGAGGTAATGTAAAATGCAGAAAAGTATAACTTCTGGCATTCTTAAATAAAATAATCTTTGTTCTATAATTATTACTACATTTATCGTTCAGATACAATAAATGTGATTTTTTGATGAAAAACCATAATGTATTTATGCTTTGGATTGACTCGTGTCTAGCTAAGTGATGTGCGTGATATTTCATTATATGTATTCAAATTAATCAATCTATCAAATTGAAGCAGCTATTATACAAAACTTTGAAATCACATTTTAAAGGTCATTAAATGTTCTAAATTAGGCAACATCAGTTTTATTTGGAAATTACCAAATTATTAATTGATTCTATTGACCAAAATTGTATGTAAAATATTATAGGAAAAATTACACAATTACTCCAGTCCACTAGGCAAACTGGTTATGCTAATCTTTTAGTGAAACCCAGTGCATTCCCAGAAATTTGGAAAGAGATAGTCCATTGAACAAATGTAAAACATTTTCTTAAATTTGTTTATTTATTGCTCATTTACATTTTACATGTTATATATTACTGGCAGATTCCCATAATTGAAATTAACCTCTTTTGGTGTTTTGAGATAAACAATGAAGAGCTTCTTCAGGAATAATTGTGATTTCTCGACGTATATTTACATTCTCATGGTGGGGGTCCTTGGGTATGCCACTGGTGATACCAGTCACTGGTGCTGTAACTAGGATGTGGCAAAGTTGGCATTTGTCATAGGCACTATTTGCAGAAGCTGGCAAATGGAGCTTGCTATAGTTGGCAAAAATATATTATTGTTTAAACAAATATTTATTAGATATTCATCTATTAAATTTATATTAGAATGAAATTATTCTATATCATTATTGAGAAAAATATTTGACATTTTTTAGGAAGGTGCTTCCTAAAACCTGACCATGGGTGCTGTATCTTTCAGCTGCATTTTTTGTCAGTTGCAATAAAAAATTATGGAGAAGGATGTGAAGTTTGTTCATTTTATGATCTTGTATACTCAGCTCCACAAAGTAGAGCCTAACAATTAATTTTATGTAATTTGTTCATTTGTAATAGAAGATATAAGTTGAACATTATGTCTCGATACTCAAAAGAAGAGAATACGCAAGTTTGATTTATAGCTAAAATCCATCTCAATTAGCTTAATGAGTCTATAAGAAAATATACCTAATATAATAATCTTTAATATTATCATGAATCAAAATTCATCGGTATTATAGACAAATGAGTTAATAGATCTCAAAGTATGCATAAAATGTTATGGATACAAATCATTGCAAAAACTTTATCTCGGCCATTTGTCAGCTAAATTCCCATAAAATCAAAAGAATTTCTATATAACCTCCAGTATTATGAAGGCCAAGATGATCCAGTTAAACTATGATTTTTACAAAAGCAAATAAAAGATTGCTGAACTTGCTTATCAATTTCCTTTTCTTTGGTCAGATATATGCGATGCTGACATCTATCTCGGAGATTTATTCTAGGCTTCATGGTAAAGTTTATTAAGAACCGTTTTGATTTTTTTCTCTATAGGTTCGATGTCCTAGTGAATGGAGGTGGAGCAGTGACTCTGCAGTTCCAACGCAGCCCCTTCCTCCCTCTCACTCGCACAGTATTTGTTCCATGGAACCAGATTGTGGTTGTTCCGCCCATCAGCATGTCATTGGGAGGAGGGTCAAGGGGTGGCGGAGGTGGGGTGGGAGGGGCAGATCCTTACAGGGAACAGAGCGGCCCTCGACGCCAGTCAGTTTCTGCACCAACAACCTCTCCAACCCCATCTCTACAACAACCTTCCCTGCCACCTCCGCCTCTAGCCAGATACTCTAGGCCATGTGCAGCCCATGACACAGAATACATGCGACCTGTGATATTCAGCACATGGCTACCAGATGCCGTGGGAGGAGCTCCTGGGGAGAACCTGGTATTTGCAGAGACACAGGTAAGATACATTTATTCATTCGTTATCTTTCCATTATTAGTCTCAAATCTTTATTTGTCATTTTACTGTTTTTAAAAATTTCTCATCTCTACAAGAAGTTAGATTAGAAATTTAAATGAAAATTACATAATTTTTAGATTTGTGATTGGAATATATTTTAGGTAAAATAAATGGGAGTAAAAGCAATTGCCTAAATAACAAGCACCATGTAACTAATACTGAATAACTTCTACTTGAGCAAGTCCATGATAAATATTATGTCAATCCATAGTTATTTATTTTGCTCTTAAAATATTCACTTCAAACTCTCTACAATTCATTATCTTCCTTTTTGTTTTCTCATATCCGTAGTATATAGTGAAAGTATTGTAATCACGAAAAAAATCGACTTCGAGATTTTGGTGGAAATACACGTTTTAGATGTCCCCGAGTCCAAAAAAGTGGGTTTTGCCATGCCATCTGACCTAGCGTCTAGACATTTCAATGAAATAAAATAATATTCCATATTTAGGCATGTAATTACCCAGAATAGGAAATATGAAGTGATGAATGATGTAGCGCAACAATGAAGGATAGTTTATTCTAGTTGTTTTTTACAAAATGTCGATTTATTAAAAAATGGCTCTAATGATCTTGATTAAAATTTACTCAGTTGGTGTCATTAACAATGCTACATAAGTCATATTTCTCTAAAAATAACTACATAGTATCTAGCAACATTATAATATATCGACTTTTATGCCCAACTCTCCCCATTTATCTCAACAGTATTCATCTAGCAATATTGCTTCAGCATCTAAATGCCTTTGCCAATCTGCATAATACTTGATATTTATGTAATTACTATGGAGATGCCCATTAAAATTCAACAGGAAAGTTTTTTGTGAAATAAAAAATGAACAAATAAACCTTGACTTTCTTTGGATGGCAAGAAAACAAACTTTCGTTCTTTTAGACATTTGTTGTTTCAAGTTTCAAACTCCTATGATGATTCTAAGCACCTAATACTAAATGCAAATGATTAATGTTCTACATTCAAATGAATTCCTTCTCCTAAATAATGCAACGAATGTTGTTTACATTGGTTGCTATGACAAGAATTTCTCTCTCCTTCTCTCTCTTGTACTAATTGTAATAGCATTCAAAGCTTTCACCCATAAGGATTGAAATAACAATAGGATTTCAAGGTTTAACAATGTAATGGGTTGGCATGGCAACATCCTGTTAAATGGCAAGATTTCCCAAAAATATGTGAATTAAATGTTTAAAAGTTTAACATGAAGGAATTTCGAACTGTAGGTGGGAAAAGATGAACAGAAGAAACGTCATAGTTTTTTCTTTAAAATGGGCTAGATCCTAAGATCATAGGTTAATTCTTTCTAATTTATATCTCAAAAAGTTGATTTTTACGTGTTATCATATGGGAAATGGAAAGGCGTACCTTGGAGTCGAACCTAGGACTTTTTTTGAGATTTCTTTTCTTCATCATCTTAAAATATGTGGATCGATCATTCCTGCCAAATATCAAAAATTAATCTCGTTCCATTATTGAGTTATTCGCATTTTTATAGCATGACAGAGGGAGCCACTAAGGGACAGAAGTAGATTTTTATTATTGTTAGATAATTAATCAAATTTGATTTTCATATATACGAGATAATCAACTCATCAATTCCATTTATGTGCAGAAGATTTTTCCATGTTGTGTTGTTGTTGTAGCAGTAGGAGTTTTTCCCAGTTAGGAAGGAGTATAGTGAGACCAGATGCATATATAGTGTATGAGAAAGTTTGTGCACTGTATGCTGTACGTTTTTTTCCTCTACTTTCTCTCCATCATCATTTTACTTTAGCTTTCTCATTGCTCTACTTACTTACTAATTGCTATCTCATTTATTTTTTGCTTTTTTCATTTTCTGATTTGAACAAATGAAACGAATAAGTATGACTTTGTATAAAAGTTCCACTTCAATAGTAAAAGACTGGCTTCAACTAAGAGATAGTCATCATCAGGTGACTATAGGTCGACCGGACTCAAAAGAACCTGCGCCGTAGCCTACCCCTCCAGTTGGCGCAGCCCCTCTTTCTTCCCCTTTCCACACTACAGCGGCAGCTTCAGTCAGTTTCAGCGCGCATATTTGAACGTTTCGATCTCCCCAGTATCTTTCTCTTTGAAGTTTTTGTTGATAGTATTTGTTATTTTTATTGTTGCTATTGTTATTCAGCATTTCGTTGTTTCTTTTGTTTTTCTTTGTTTGTTATTTTTGTGGTTATTGTTGTTTTTGAATGAAATGGCATCTTCATTAAGAAGTACGCCCAATTCCGGGAGACCATTGAGAGGACAAGCACGGGAGATTGTGTACAAAGTGGCTACTTTCTTACGGGAAAGCAAATATATCGGTCTCAAATACAAAGTAGTGGAGAGCACAAGTACGGCTACTGGAGTCTCTAGTTCCATTAATTTACTTGTGAATTTTCCTCACGTATTTGCATTTGGTCCCTTCAGCTGAGGCTTCCTTCTATTTCTTTTTGGGTTCAGAGGACATCGGGGACACAGCGTTGGAACGTGTTTCGGAAAGTCTTTTTCATTTTATACATATTTCTCCTGGTAATGGTGAATGAATTCTTTCTTAATTGTGGCATTAATTTTATTACTAATGTAATTAAAAAATACTTAACCGATATTTCATGGAATAATATCTGCGTACATTCGCAAAATTATACTCGTCTGCTTGGACTTAAGAAATTAAAATATGCATATTTATTATAATAAATGATTTGATACTTGTTACAGTCCATCATTCAGCAATCAAAAATACTTTATAAACACAACAGATAAATAATTTATCAGAAATCATGAAATATTAAACAGAAAATTCATCGATTATCCCGCGTGAGAATTTCGTCAGTTAGGCGTGAGCATCCATAAGGTGTGAAGCTATCCGAAGCCGAAAGAGTAGGGGTACCGAGTGAGCTCCCGGCATCCTCCTTTGCTCCACCCACTTTTGCTAGAAGGGTCTTTTGAGTCCGGTCGACCTATAGTTCTTAGTTGAAACCAGTCATATTTTACTATTAAAGTGGAACTTTTATACAAAATTATACTTCTTTGTTTCGTGGAGTTCAACAAAGTAACATCCGTCAATTTTATTGCACTAACAAAATTTATTATAACATCAGCACACTTTCCTTCTTTATAAAACGGAAATGACTTAAATTTTTTGTCTTTCAGATCCTTCAAGAGAGCATAAGTATACCTGGGTCATCTTTGCATTTGCTGTACCACAGCAGTCAGGCACCTGGCTACCTGGCAACACTTCTTATGCGCCTCACTCCGTCTCCATCTCCCTCGTTTCCCTTTCCTGCTTCCCTTTCCCTAGTGCATCTGCGTGTTGAGATAGAGGGCACTGTGTTTGAAAAATCTTTTGAAGCAGATCCTAGTCTTGAGTACACATTTGCATGGAACAAAAGAAATGTCTACAAGCAAAAGGTAATTTTGCAGTCATTAAAATATTCTCTTTTGGTTAATGCATTTTTAGCATAAGATTAACTTCAGAAATAAGTCAATCTTAATAATGATACAATTTAGGAAAATGTGGAAATGTATGTTCTATTTTAAAGCTTTCCTGAAAAATCCTTGAAAATCAATGCTACTTTTTTTTATATACACTAGGTTTGGTTCTTCCCAAATTGATTTATAACAGCATCAAAAACAAGTACATTGTATATATTTAACAAGATGAAGTTTTCCAGCATTTAAAAAAGCAGTCAATCTATAAACTTTTTACAGGTAGCATCGCTTTTAAAATGATAAGGCAAAATATCCTTTTCTTGCTTCATAGAAAACAAAAAATAATAGCTATTTAACCAAATATGCACTTCATAAAACTTTAATATTTTTGTTTATAAATGGACAAGAATTTCCTTGTAAATAATATGTAACATTTATAAATTCTGTTATAAGTAATATGCAATCTTTAAAACTTTGTAGGCTATTAGAGGTATTTTGCATTTCATAAATGTGTGAAGCAACTTAAAATTTCCTCTTGCTCCAAAGCAAAAAAATTTCTCACGTAATGTGAACAGTTTGTAATTTTTGTGAACGATTACCATTTGTAGGTATATGGTGTCGCTACAGCACGTGTATCTGTTGGGTATGAATATGAAGGATGTGATGCAATTGTATGGGAACCAAGAACTGCTCTCATGCGTGGATTTGATGTTGATGTATCAGATGTTGGAGGATGGAGTCTTGATGTTCATCATCACTACAATTTCCATGAAGGTTAGTCTTCATATAGCTTTTCACCTTGTCATAAACTCATAACTTATTCTATTATGATGGAGAAAATAGGAAGAACCTTGTTTTACAAAAGTAAATTGAGAAGAGATAAACAGAATAATGCTGTAGCTATTGTTAAAGATTAGAACTATACACAAAATACTAGTATTTTAAGCATTTAATAGTCTCATAATATTAATTTTAATTTAGTGCTCTTATATTTCTCATTATTATATGTAATTGATTATAAGTTACAAACTCTGAGATTATCATTAATTAAAAACACTGTAATTACTTTGTAAATTATTATTTATTGAAATTTCATAACCAATTGATTTAGTATATTTAATTCATTAGAGAGTATAACTACTCTATTAATTAAACAAAAAAGTGATAATTACTCAACAAAATTAAATTAATGAATTAATGGTAACAGTTAGTAATATCGTGATCTCTTCATGCATTTACTGAATTTTTTAAATTAAATCATAAAGAAGCTCTGTGAAAAATAAATAATACAGCTAACATTTCTGATCCATTTTCTCAGGCACTGTTTAATAGAGGATTTACTTATTTTAAAATAAGATTTGAATCCTGACAAAACCTGAGATGACTATGGCAGCTGGTTAGCTCTAGCTATGAATTTATTCAGATTTAGTTATAGATTTATTACCTTCTTTCTACATAGGCATTCTCCAGAAAGGTGATGGCTCAACTTTACACTTCAAGCAATTTCCACGTATAGTTCGAGTTGCCATGGGAACAGGAACCAGAAGACCTCTCCTCTGTGGGGCCTCACCCTCCCCCACGCCATCCTCTCCATCCCCCACTGCCCCTGACCCAGCTTGTGTGGGCCCTGCAAGGGATGCCAAACTGCTCACACCAGTAGCACTAGCTTCAGGTCCAGATGGAAGCCTTTATGTTGGGGACTTCAATCTCGTGAGGCGCCTCACACCTGAGGGCACTGTCTACACTGTTCTTCAACTCAGGTATGTAAAGTTGTTGACATTTCTTTCTGGGTATTGTAAAATACTTTGAACATACGTGCAACTGACAATGGCCATTTTTATCATATTTTTTATTTCAATATAAATTATTTATCTTATGAATATTTTATAAGCATAAATCTGATAAAAAGTTGGCAGTGCCTAAAATGAATGAAGCATATCTATTTCTCGATTAAACCAATAAAATAATGCCTATTTTTAAAGCTGCTCTGTTTACATAATTTGCCTTTTATAAATTTTCTAAAAAATATATTCCAACTTAAGCTACATTTTTGATTGACTTCATAAATCATTTTTTTGTTTCAGATTCATTGTACATGTGAAAATGTGTAGTTAAGAGATTTTAATGACCTTATGTTTGTATAAATATATATATACTAGTAGAAGGTGCTTGCATACTGCAAGCATTTAATCTCACCTTGAAAAAAATATTAATTTTTCAGAGAGATATTTCATCATGAGAAATATTTCTTTAATTCTAAAGATTTCTCCTCTGGACGGGTTTTTGTTTTTTCATTATGGAACAATAATGGAGTAAAACAATAACTAATATTTGCAATTTTCGAAGTATTATACCTTTTGCACATTGATTTAATAATGCCACAAATTTCTGCCAAATTTTAAATTTATAGTACAATTAGAAGTGAAATAACATTTATCTAATTGTTTAAATTTAAATAATTTTTAACGGCCAAAATAACAATTTTATTGATAAATTGAAATGTGTATTCGTTTACATAAACTAACCTCTAAATAATTTAAAAATTTCAGCTCCCTAAGTTGCGGCGTAGTGTCTAAGCATTTTGCTATTTGTTTAAACTTTAAGAATTTTTAACAAACAAATAAAAATCTCAAAATTTCTATAATCCCTATATTGTTTTTTTTACATTCCCTACTTCTAAAAAAAATTTTAGCTCTGTAGCACATTTGGAAATACATAAACCTTGAAAATTTGTTTAAACAATTGCGAATTTTTAGCGGCCGCATTGTTGCACTTTTTTAAGATTTTCGTTTTTTCTAGTCGGTTTTGCACAAAATCCTACCTATGAAAAAAATTTCTGATCTCCAGCTCATCTGGAAATGCCTAAACATTAGTATCCTCCTATATATTATATCCTCTGTAAGAAACGTCGATATATAATGATATATATATATAAATATTTTTAAATATATTTAAGGCCTTATATTCCCAACACAACAGCTTCTACCTGTCTGCGAAGGATCTTCAGATCACTTTATTCCATCAATTTCTATATTTATCGTAAATAAATTCTCCTTGCTAATCTCAGTATGACCAATTCTAAAAAATCTGATGTGGCCACCACATGACTTTCTTCATATCTGTAATATTTCTAAAAATTCCAAATATGTTACATAATAATAAATATTTTAAGAAACTGCGGGAAATTTTTAGACTTTAAAAAGAACAGAAATAAACTCAATCCATAGCCATCTGATATTGGATATAGTCACAAAGCTCTAACAATTAAGAAAAGAAAAAGGAGTGTTACTAAGCCATAACTAATCGTCATTTGTTAACAATAGTCGTCAGTAGGTGGCATGGTGGTGGCAGCTAAAAATATAAGATATCTCTTAAACAATGCATTATATGGAAAAATGTTTCAAATAAAGGTTGTAGAAAATTAAATCTCCTACAACTTTTATTCCAATACATTGTGACATTTATCAAATATTAAAGCAAATATTTCAAAATAACGGATAAGTGACAAGAGTAAACACCCACTTCCAGTTGACCAATGTTTACCAAAAACTAATCAGATCTTCTGACTTTTATAAAAATGTTAAATATAAAATTTCGCATTGACCTGATTAATATTTTTTGAGTTAAGAGCACCCACAAAAAAAGCTATCACATACACACACAGAGACATCATCAAGAAAATGGTCAAAAGGTGTTCAGGGGACCTCAAAACGTGTATTTCCGTTGAAATCTCGATTTTTTTCATGAATACAATACTTTCCCCTATACTAAGTATATGGAGAAAGTAAAAATGCTAAAAAGTTTTGTAAAAGGTTGCTTATTAAACAGTAAGGAACATAATATACCTTAGCACATTCATGAAACCTTTGTAAATATACCTTAGCACATTCATAAAACCTTTATGTCTATCTTTCAGTGCAACTCAAGTGTCTTACCAATACTACTTGAGTGTCTCTCCAGCTGATGGACACCTTTATGTATCTGATCCTGAGCGCCATCAAGTAGTTAGGGTTCTTTCGGTAGAGGGGCCTCCAGCAGAGCCTGGTCTTAATTCCGAACCAGCTGTTGGATCTGGTGAACGGTGCATCCCAGGAGATGAAGCAGCTTGTGGAGATGGAGGACCTGCACGCCATGCAAAGTTAGCTCACCCTAAAGGTAACATTCTCATTTCAACATAAATTCTACCAAATATAGATACCAACATTTTAATGTAAGGGCTAGTCTTTTACAGTTCCAACTTAGAATGTGATAATTAAGAGATAAAAATAATTGTAAGAATGCTTCCTGCTTATTGAATATCTCATGACTGTTTGCTGCAAATGATACTATTGAAGAAACTTCTATTCAAGAAAAATAATTATCTTATCCTGCAGTTGAGCATTAGGATAAGACTTCCTATTTCTACAACTTGAAACTCTTTTGGTTATTCAGGTTTGGCTATAGCAGCAGATAAAACCATGTACATAGCTGATGGTACCAACATTAGAGCTGTTGACACCAATGGGATTATCCACACTCTGGTGGGACACCATGGACATCATAATCATTGGAGGCCAATTCCTTGTCGTGGAGCAATTCCTTCCCATCAAGTAAATATCAAGTCAAGACAGATTTTTATGAGTATATTCATAAAATAAAATAAATACATAAATGTGTCCTTAATAAAATTTATATTTGTAAAATACGTAAATGGAAAACATATCAGCAGTTTTCCAAACAGCTAAAAGTGTACGTACTACAAGCACAACTGCTTAAAGTATATTTCTAAACTGTTTATTGCTCCATAGGCACAGTTGCAGTGGCCTACTGCTTTAGCACTCAGTCCTTTAGATGGCAGTCTCCATTTTGTGGATGATCGATTAGTTCTCAAGCTGACAGCAGACATGAAGGTTGTTGTTGTAGCTGGGACGCCATTGCATTGCCCTCCAAGAGGAACAAATGGTGGTGGTGAGCCTGCCACACCTTCAGGAGTTTTATCTTCCGTGAGGTCACCATTAGGTCAAGAAGTGAGAACTGGAGAGACTAACCTAGGTACTGAGGATCAAGGATGGAACAGTGGAGGAGCCGAGGCTGTGCCTGGAACTCATGTTGTTCTTGGTACAGTTCTTTCCATCTCCTTCTCCCCTCTGGGTGATTTATTCCTTGCCCAGAGCGATTCTAGGAAAGCAAACACCATATGGGTGGTAGACTCAGCTGGAAACATTGCCCACTTTGCCGGTCAGAGAATTCCAGGGATGGGAGAGAATGGTCGCGGAGGATGTTCAGGTGAGCTTATTTCAGACTGTGCAGTACACATCATGGGTAGTCAATAAAATCATACCATTTCCTGAGCTAATATTTTTAAAATACCGTATTTCTCAGCACATAAGATGCACCGGGATATAAGACGCACCCTGGTTTTTTAGAAGATTTTTCAGGAAAGTATTTTGATTCACCAAGGCATATAGGAAGGGCCACGTCATGTATCATTTCCAGCCATGATTAAGTCCATATCTGGCAACATTTACAAAGAATATTACTGTGTGATAACAGTTACATATAACATTTTAGATAAACTTCATTTGTAAAATAAATACGGATGGTCTGAATCAGAAATAATTGCTTTGAGACTTGTATAGCTCAATGTGGCCTGTGTGAAATCGGCAGTCGTATTAATTAAAGCTGTCAGAGTGCACTGCACACGTTGCATGTATAGATATCCTTTAGCGATGGTACTTAGGTACTTAAACTTAGTGCAAGATGATTTTTTAATATAATGGGAGAAATAATAAATGGAATGCATATGTAATAATGACACGTACACTCAATTAGTCCTTTTTCTTCTGCAACTCTTTTTGTGGCATACATAACAATTTTGTCCAATACAGCAATACCCAACTTCCTCTGTTCTACTATCCACACTTCCTCCTCTAGTTGTGCTCATTTAAGACCAACCTTATGAAGACTATGTTTCTCTTAACCCGTCAGCTTCAGTTTTTCCTCGTTTTCTCCATTCATAGATCTTTTTTTTCTTTGAGAGGTGGACCAAAATGACGTGCTGCTACTCAGTTTCCATAAGTTTTTGCATATTGAATTGCCTGAAGCTTATAACTATGTAGTAGCGTAGGTGTATCTTTTCATTTTTATAGCCATTGAGATCTCAATACACACAACATTATTTATGCTAGATATGTATTAAATATTTACGACATCTACATGAATTCTACTGTTCTGTGTCCTTAATCACGCTATTCAATGGGCTCATTAGGAACTAAAACATTGCAAACTTGCCAAAATTGTAATCACTGTGAGCGGACATGTATTAAAGTGTAATAATGAAAATGTGTCCTCAGAATTCACGTTGCATTAGGTATTGCTGTATATATAACCAAATTTTTCACTAATAATTATTTACAATGTACATTTTATTGTTTTTGCAATGAATGATGCCAATTATTCCATTTTGGGTTTGAGTGTGCTCGTTAGTGTCAGTATTGAGAACAGTAATAATCTTGCCTTCGGCATATAAGACGCAGGCTGATTTTGGGCATCATTTTTCTGGAAAAAAGTGCATCTTATATCCCAAAAAATACGGTATATGACCATGATCAAATTTCAATATTTTTTTAATGCACTGACTTCTCTCATCTTTTAATTCATTGATAGTATAAGATAGGATTTTATTATCATTTTCTATTAAGAAGAGTAATTTGTATAAATAATGGTGTTACTCTATTTCAGTTCTGGAGTGTGTATTATGTATGCATTCATCGATTTTTATACAATTTCAAATTTCTTGAACGCATAAAAATTCCATAAATAAATTTTCATAATTTTGATAGTTGCCATGTACATTTATTAGTTATTTGTTTATTACTTATGCACCATTACATTGTTTAAAGATAAACTTCCATATAATTTCACAGTTCATGTTGTCATTTTCATGAGTCCCAATCTGTGCTGACAAACTAAGCCTTATTTTGATTTTATTTTTGATTTAGGTGAAAATCCTTCAATGTTGAAAGAAGAAGTTTGTTAATTGAACAGAAAATATCTCTATCAAATAAATAAAAGTCTGTATCAATAGAAAGAAACCTGTGTGATTTTATCCAATGAAAATACTAATTGAATGTATGCCTAATTAAATCAGATTATTTCACTGTTTTATTAGTCTCAGTTTAAACAATTAATGGTAATATTATTCTTTGAAATTAATTAAAAATTGGAATCTAGTATATTTATAAGATTTTTGTTGACTTATGCTACATTTTCATTATCACTTTAGTTCAAATATCGATATGCTATGAATGTAATTAGTAAATAATCATGTATGTTAATGGTTATAGGTGTTGGTGACTGCAGCAGCAATAGCAGTAGTTCTGGTGTTGGAATTGGTGGCACCGTCATGGGAATGGGACTTGGAGGGGAGGCAGTATTGTCCACCAATGCTCACTTTGAGTCCATATCAGCAATTGCCTGCTCTCCCGATGGAATCTTACACATTGCAGATCGAGGTTCCCTTCACCTGCTCTCCTTAGAGCATTACCTTCCATCAGCTGATGAAGCTGGAGAGTTCCATGTCCCTCATCCGCCATCACGTGAGGTGTACACATTTAACCGTTATGGACAGCATGTGGCCACTCGTGATCTTCCAAGTGGACGCCCAAAGAGATCATTTTTGTACAGTAAGAACACAAGTTTTGGGAAACTTTCAACTGTCACGGATGCTGCTGGAAACCGTGTACTATTTTTGAGAGACTACAGTGGTGCTGTTTCTACGGTGGAAAGTGGTCAAGTTAGTAATTAAATTAATTACTAAAACAATGAATTCAATGCATGTTATGCAACTGTAATTTTGTAACATTTTTATCATCACTGATGCATAATCATGTCTATATCCATAGGATCGTAAATCCGAGTTGCGTGTTTCTGGAGGAGTTGGTGCTCTGGTGAGGTTCCGAGAGAGAGGAGGTGCAGCAATTGAGCTTGATTATGATGGTTCCACCGGTCTCCTTACCAGCCGTGCCTCAGACTCGCGCTCAGGGGCTGCTTCACTCTATCGCTACACCGGCCACGGGCGACTGTCAGATGCTGTGCTTCCAACTGGAGAGGCCCTCTCTCTTGTGTCCAGATTGATAGTTGGAGATTTGTGGGATGGGAGCCAAGCAGACCAGGTGGCACCAAACGCAGGTGGAGGACTCGAGGTTCGCATCACCAGGGACAGCCGAAATCCAGTTTATATACGTATGGGAGCCAATGGTAGAAGACTTCTTGTACGCGGTGGTGAGTGATTGTCACATATAAATCAATTTAAACTCATTAAGCGAGAACTGTCATACTATAATCCTTCTGGCTTTCAATTTAGATATTTTCAAAAATCTTTGCCAACCTCAAATATAAACAAGGAAAATAATTTTAAGGATAATTATAAATTCATCAATCTCCATCTTTTTAATTGCAGATTACAAGGCACTGAATGTGGAGAGATTTGGAATTATATGGAGCAGTACTCCATTGGAATTCGGATGGGCCAAGGAAGGGAAATTTGAACATGAAGGAACATTTTATGCATCCCCACCAGGCTTGGTCGGTGGAAGTGTTTTTCATTCCTCTTCATGTTCAGAAGAAACCATTATAAAAAATTTCATTTTTAACGGTATTTCTTCTTTTTTCTTTGAATGGAGACTCCTCTGTACACAGTGAACATGAGGAGGAATGAAAAACACTGTCACCAACCTACCCAACCCGGTGGGGATGCGTAAAATGTTCCTTCATGTTCAAATTTCCCTTCCTTGGCCCATCCAAGTTCTAATGGAGTACTGCTCCACGTAGTTCCAAATCTCTCCACATTCAGTGCCTTGTAGTTTCATATCTCACCCCTAGATGGGCACTGTGGAGGCGGTGCCTCGTTAACCACAAAATACCGATATTTGATTTACTGTGTCTAGCATTGTTCAAGCTAATATAAGTCAAATTTGCTTTATTACAAAGAGTAAGTTTTAGCTCTTTTCTGTCAAAGAAATATCTGAAGCAACATATCATTTTGATGTGTCATTAAGAATTTCAAGCATTGTACAAATCATTCTTTGAATTAAAATTTATTTTGAAAGTTGCCTTAATTCAAACAGTAACGGCAATTTTGATTATAGAATATTTAAATATTTCAATACATACTGAAATCCACTAGTTTTATTTTACATTAGTCAAACAATGATAAATAAAATTCGTAAACTGACCAAGAATAATACAATTTTTCCATAATCATTGTGAAACATAATAGAATGTATTTTTCATTTGTAGCGGATAATACAGCAAGTGAGGCTAGAATGTATCGCAATGGATCATTCCGTGTGCGCCCTGCATCTGGTTCATCAAGTCCTGGCAGCATGTCTGTTGACGGATCAGCTGGGTTTGTTGAGCTTACCGGTGGCATCACATCAACACGCCATCCGTTGCTGGAGTTAGCTTTGCCGGTCGAAGCAGAGATGATGCCAGTCTCCACTTCACAGAGGCTAAGGTTGGGAGTTGTTGGAGGAGGTAGCGGGACAAATGTTGGAGGCAGTGGGAGTGGATCAGCAGGGGGAATCACCAGTGGGGAAAACTACATGGAAATCCGATATGGACTTGTGGGTGATGTCAGAGGGCCACAGCAAACTCTGAGGACAGATATTTGGGTAAGATGCTTGGAATACATGTTAGCCATAAAAATTTTCCAGTAAAATAATTATATGGCTAAAGCTTTCTTAACTGGTATTCATAGGACCTAACTTGGGCAGGTTATGAAAAATGCCTATTAAGTAATAAATTAACTAAAAT
Source organism: Tanypteryx hageni (assembly GCA_028673005.1). Classification (NCBI taxonomy): domain Eukaryota; kingdom Metazoa; phylum Arthropoda; class Insecta; order Odonata; family Petaluridae; genus Tanypteryx; species Tanypteryx hageni. Next base: position 170,095,337 of record CM054114.1, on the reverse strand, counting down.
TTGGCAGCCTAATGTTACCTTCAGTGTAGTGTTTTGCCAGTCATTTTTGTCAATTGTATTTTAAAGAGAATGTCTGTGCTGCTACTTTTGAATCAGCGAATTTCTCACGATTCTCTTTTTTCTCTTATGGATCGTTTCTAAGTTTCCCTTTAAATTGTAACAGGCATTTACACTAGATATTTAGTCAATAACGATATTCTTAAAGCAGGAATCTTTTGTCATGCTGTGGCTTGCCTTTATGTCGTCGAATTTCACAGATGGAGTTACCTCATGCTGACTTTTTTGTTATCCTTGCTAATGGTGAGGATTATAGCATGTAAATTTTGCACACCACAGGCAACATATATGTGATCAAATGTCAATGTGCTTTCTTTTAAAAATGTTAGTTTTATGCCACATAAAGGTATAATAATACCCTGATGATAATAACTCACAATTTTTGCACACCACGGGAAGCTAGTAAATAGAAAAATTCATTAAAGTTGATTTCTGACAGTCTAATGCAGGGGTAGGCAACCTTTTCACCTACGAGGGCGCAATTTATATTACTGAGGATGTGAAGAGCGCATAAGCAAGATCAGTTGATATCTCTCTGTACCAGTGGTCAGCAACCTCTTTATCTATGAGGGCGCAACTTTAATTATTGGGGGCATGAAGTGAAGTAACAATAGTAGAGTGTACCAATATTTATTAAAATGATATTTTTGTGTATATAAGAGAAAAACTATTAAAGAATTAATTATAAAACATGAAAAATAAAACTTGGGACTGCATATCTTCAGCCAACTTGCTATAATTTGGCACATAACTCGAGATACCTGATGGCAGTTGTCTAAATTGTAATCGGTGAGTCTCGATCGGTACTTGGATTTCAAGTGTTTCATGCTTGAAAAAATGGACTCGCAATTGTATGTTGAAGCACAGTAAGAATATATTTTTAGGGCACATTTTCTTAATAATGGATAGCGATTTTCGTCAACTAAATTCCAAAAGTTTTCATCATTTCTATGTGACCTTAAAATAATATCATTCTGCATATTTATTATTTTCATTTCTAAGTCCTCGGTGCTAATGATATTAAAGTTAAGTTCCAATATTAACAGACATATCATTGTCCATAAAATTGAACGGATTAGCAAAGAATGTTCAGGTTCAGTGGTAACATTTTTATTAGTCAGACTCTCAATAATAAATTATAAATTCGGGAAATGTGATAATGAATTTCTCTCTAGGTGAGACTTCCACAATGCCAATTTACATTTGAATGCATCTACTGCACTTATCATTTTTGCAATGTGTTGAGTTTTCCCTTGCATCTCCATATTCAGTTTGTTCAATTTTATAGTTATATCAACAAGAAATCCGAAATCCATCAACCAAGCTTTGTCATCCAACTATGCATAATATTCTTGACGTGAGAAATTCCTTTACCTCCTTTATGAGGTTTATAAACCTCACAAGTATTTTACCTCTGCTGAGCCATCTAACTTCGGTATGTAAAAGGAGATCATCTAATTGGGCATCTTCACCTTGTAAAAGCAGTTTAAACAATCAGTGTTGCATTGGTATGGCTCTTATGAAATTTATTATTTTTGTTACTGTTCTCATGACATGTTGAAAATGAAGAACTTTTACGCATAACATTTCTTGGTTTATAATGCAGTGATATGAAATAAATTTTGGAAAGAGAGGGTCTTCTTTACATAGCACAATAAATCCATTTTTACAACCTGTCATCAAAGGTGCACCATCTGTTGTAATTGCAGTCAACTTCATTAATGGTATATTACTTTCTTGGACATATTTTTTAAAAGCTGAAAAAATGTCTTCACCTCTTGTTCGTCCCTTTAATGGAAGAATTTTAAGAAATTCTTCCTTTCCTGAAAAATCATTAAAAACCATCTTCACAACCATTGCCAATTGAGAAGTGTCTGATATGTCTGTTGACTCATCCAGTTGTAACGAGAAGAATGTCCATTTTTGTAAATCATTTGCCAACTCTTTCTCCATATTGGTTGCAATAACTTCAATTCTTCTTGTAACTGTTCTTGCTGATAACTGAATCGTGTTGATTGCTGAGGTAATTTCATTTTTATTTTTAAAATTTTCGAAAAGTGAGTCGGCAATTACTAGCATGGCTTCTTTTACAATCTCGCCATCTTCAAAATGCTTTTTTCTCTTGGCCAACAAATGCGAAATTTTAAGTGATGCAATTGTTGCTCTTTTCGATTGCTGCACTGGTCTGGTAAAAATGCTCGGCTGTTTAGTTAAAAGAGATTTTATATCAGAAATTTTCTTTTTCTTGATCTCCGAGTTTAACGGATAATTAGCATTAAAATTTCCGTGGACTGTATTAACATGTCTTTCAACATTACTTTTCTTTGAAAGTGCGACACAAGCATTGCACAATAAACAAACACGCTTTCCTTTCAAATCAATAAAACAGAATTGTTCTTCCCAATCAACATTGAAGTAATATGTCCTTTGCTTCTTATTACTCATAATGGGGATGAAATTTTCTACAAATGAATTAATAAACACAACACACTGAATATCGGGAAAATATCAGAAATATTGTGAACTGCTGGTCAATTTAAATTGATTTATGTTTAACCAATGAAGAGGGAAATGAGCTATCACTGGCTGATATTGTAAGAGATGAAGAAAAATCTCCCAAACCCTGTACTTTGTATACTAAGCGAAGAACGGAACTCCGAAACCAACGACTCACAACAATAACTCGAGCCAAGTTATGCTACAAGACAGAGGACAGAATTCCGAAACTAACGACTTTTGACAGGAACTTGGGAGTTTCACGCGACATAGGGAAATAGGTTTCCCATATCGAGCACCTACCTCCAAATAGCCTGAACCGGCTAACGGAGCTATAGTACACAACGGGTTGAGAACAAGGATCTCAGTTAGCCTTGCACCCATAATAGCAATTGAAGGCGACAGGACACCTTCACCTAGCATAAACTAGGGGCGTAGAATTCCCTATGAAGCAACTGGAGAAATACAGCATCTTTGTTCCACTATAGAGTTTTATGTTAGTTTAAAATGTTATTTTGATTCCAAGCCAGGAAAAAGCTTTATTTGGTGGTATTTTTGTACCTACATCCATGTCATTTCATTAATATTTAGAGTAATAATGGAATTACCAATATAAAATAATCCATAAGATGTTTTGAATTGATGAAGTTGTAATGATAATATTTCTTTCCAATAATTTATATTTAATATTGCTTTTCATTACATTGCTTAGGTTAATTCATCAAGAGTGCTCTGTATAGAATTGGAACAGGCTACCTCCAGGGAAACCCTTCTTGACTGGGAAGAAGCACCACTTGTAACTGTGCAATATGATCCAATCTCTAACCTGCCACTGGCATGGCTGCCATCTCCAGCTCTCCAAGCAGTTCCAATAAATATCTCCTATGACAGGTAAAGAATGTTTCAATGGGTGATGCAGTTGGAATCTTTTATTTCATTTGGCAGGTTTGGTAGGGCTGTACTAATGTAGAAAAGAGGTATTAAGGAAAGTATGCAATAGGCTCATACCCAATAATTTTTGTATCTATAGAACTATGAGGGAAATGTGGGAGATTTCATTATCATGCACATTTTTTGAGTAATTTTGTTAAAATGTTTCATACATCTCTTTGTTCAGTTTATTTGAGGTATTTTATTATAAATTGTAACATTTCCATCGAAAATCTAATTTACATTGACTATCAGTGATTCACCACTAATGATGGCTGCTTCATCACCAAAATTCACATCTGGTTTACTCTATCTTTTTGTGGCTATTAGTGAAACAGTTTTTCAATTTGATTTCAGCTATGAGGTCACCTTATTAATTCTTTCTTGAATCCAACATCTATAGTTGTTAACTTTGTTCTGATATTTTTCTCTAATACTCTAGCCTCATCTATGTCATTCTTTTCTTACTGTTCTACTCGAATATTTTGTTCATTTTTTGGCATCCCATTTATGGGACAAGTATAAATCTAAAATGACAAAATCAATCTTTCAAATATATTTTCTTTGTCAACACAAGGTTTAACCGAGTCGCAGGATGGCAGTGGGGAGATGAGAGTGAGCAGTACACCTATGAGAGACATGGCCTGCTATCGGAAATATATAGTCCTGAAGATGGAAAAACACAGTTCACGTATAATGACATGAACTTGGTATGTTTAACATATAGATTCTAGCCATTTATTTGCACCTTTCATGATAATAATCTTCCTCTCTTTTTATGATGACTCTTATGAATTTTTGCCTTAGAACTTTTAATAACTGTATGTGGTTGATGTTTAAATCCTCCAATTGTAAACTACTTCATGTAATATCTATACCATGTATATACTGCACGAATTACAGGAAATGGTTTAATCTTAATCCCAATCATTTCTGTTACTCAGTCATACTCAAATGTGAATTCATTCAATTTTGACCATTCTTTCAGTGTTTTGTTGGTATGATGCCTAAAGAAGACATGGGTAATCAGTGTTTTTGATTCCAGGAAGGTTTTATTTCTCCATTTGAATAACGGAATGTTTGGAGCATATTTTTTTATTTTTACTTTAAAATGGCTTAAACCATCATACAAATTCAAGACTTGAAACAGTGAATGCCTAAATCTATTGTCAATCATGGAAAATTGCATTATTGTTCAGAGCTGAGAGGTATGGAGCTTATGACAAAATTTTAGGAAACACTCGAGTTATGTAGAATATTATTTTTCATGCATTTTAACAAAGGATAATAGCATTTTTATTAAAAATAACTTTAACATTTGAGTATTTAAATAATACTTATTTATTAGAAAATTAACTTTTGGCATTTTTTGTGAAAACATTTGGCACCTTTTGCAAATGGTGCACATGGCAAATGCTACCTTCACCATACCCTAGCTATGTCACTGTTGTTGCTAATTTCATGAAATTACATATATTAAATTGGATTAAATGAATTAATGTGCTAACAGGGCTGAAGTTTAGGAGCCTTTATTTATCAAAAAATAAGCATATTAACAATACAATATTATGATCAACTTAAAAATAAACAATACTTATTACATTAATTACCTACTTTTCAGAAAAAATCTCTCTCTAATTAGTTTACCTATAGACAGATCCAGAAACGTAGCAAGGGTAAGATGAGTGTTTTTGAGTACGGCTTTTGGAAAATAATATTATTTTCATAGATTCCGTATTTTTTATTAGATTATTAAATATGTTAAGGGCTCCAAAATAACATTAGTCCTGGCCCCCCAAAATTCACCATCTGCCAATTGCTCCAAAATTTTCCCACTTAAAAATTTATCTATTATACAGAAGCTGAATTTATGATATTTAAGTATTCTAAAGAGATTTTTTATATTTATGATGGTGAATTTTAGATTGTTTATATAAATCATATATATAATTGTTTATTCAAAGAGTAACCACAGGATGTATTCTAGAGTAGTATTTAATTCCAATGATTACAATATCGTTGATTATTTTGGTTGAAAAATTATCTCATAGTCATTAATGTAAAAATCAGTCAAATTAATTATAACTTGAGGAGCTCCACCATTGGTCCAACTCTACCCGATGGCTGAATTTCTCATCTGCATTGCCAAAATAGTTATTATTAGAGTAGCTCAAATGAGATATGTGATGTAGTCCTGGTAATTAAAATTTATCATTATTGCTTAGTTGAATTTTTTTGATGAAAAATCTATGTTAGGTTTATTTGGAACATCATTTAATTCTGTTAGCAACAAAACAACATCCTTCTTATGGTCATATAGACACCCAAGTATAGGCTTGCCATTTGTCCTGGTTTGACCGGGACTGTCCCGGTTTCGAGGTCTTTTCCTGGCATCCTGGCCAGTTTGTTGTTCTGTCATGAATATGAGTCAAAATCAGGGCTGTCTGTAGACGTGTGCCTTTGCACTCTGGCCGAGGCTTCTGATCGCTACTACTATTTTCATTTGATCATGAGTTGGCCATTGTAACTTTGTAGGATACTTTTGTGAATACAGTAAAATCTCTATATAAGCCACACAAATAATTTTTCAGAAAACAAAATTTGGATGATTTGAAAGGATTTTTACTTTTTGACGATTTTTTATCATGTTTGACAAATTGGCAAAATTATTCAATAATGATGAATATACATTTAAGTAATGTCGAGTTCATTTATATAACATTAAAGTTGATGCAAAAAATAATAAAAGACACGTCCCGGTTTTTCATCTACATAAATCATTTTGTCCCTGTTTTGTCTCCCTGAATATATGGTAAGCCTACCCAAGTACAAATTTTTTTGCTCAGTGCTAACCTCCTTTAAATTCATAAAGTTTTGCTTTGTTTCTAATATTAATCAAAGAACATAAATACTTATAGATTTGAGCACTTCTGAGAAGAATTTAAAATGTGAGACCATCTTGATAAAATGTGAAAAGCTTTGCTGCAAGATCTGTATTCCCTATATGATTAGTTTGTGATATATCCTACATTATCATAAGTATTATGTGTTCTGTTAAACCAAAGAAAATTGTCTAATAAGTAGAGGTAAAATTGAATAATTATGCATTACAACAATAATCTGAAATATAATCCTGGTTTTGAGACTTATGTTTTATGATCAAGGTGTATTCATTTCCTTATGATATAAATTCCTTCTTTATTTCTCATCTGCTGGTATAGGTCAGCAAGATCACTTTACCCAGTGAAAGGCGTTTCACAATACAGTATGATGAGGAGGGTGGAGTTCGCCACATAACACTTCCTTCTGGAACAAGACATGCCTTCTCAGCACAACTCTCCCTTGGTTTTGTTCGAGTTTCATACACTCCGCCTGGAAGCTCACGACCTTACCTTCAACACTTTGGACATGGGGCGGGTGGTGCAGCTACATCTGCTTTGAAGTGCGGCATGCCACATCTCCTTCAGACTGTCTTCCCTGGTGACGGAGCTCGAGTTGTGTACCGCTATGACCATGCTTCTAGGCTATCAGAGGTAGATTCATTCATTTGGCAATGTACTCAAATTTCACAGATTTTGTTTAGTTTTTTTATACACAGTAAAATTTTCAGTCAATTGAGTGTTAAATAAATAAATCGTTATGCATATATTTGTCGTAAATTAATAACAAAATTGGTCAAAATATGGTAGCTTTATTACTAGTGTGTCATATGTTATTATGTATCATTCAAAATTATTTAATATTTTATCTTTAAAAGATTACTAAGCAGTTATTTTTATCCCTCTGACAGGTGGTACATGGAGATGGTAGAACTCAAATCAGATATGGACCATCACCTTCACCATTTCCCACAGAAATTTTGCATAGTGAGAGAGATTTTGAGTACAGATGGGATGGTCAGCTGCTGTCATCTGGTTTAGGTGGCGGTGATTTTGGAGGTGGAAGGGGAAAGGATGGATTATTGGTCGAAGAAAGGCTTGACTTTGGAGCCAAGACTGGATTGTCAAGTGCTAAATTTGCCTATGAACGTTCGTCCTCTGGAGTTTCTGGAGGATCTTTCTGGAGGGTGACATCAGTCACTGGACGAATTGGAGGGCAGGCTCTACCAGAACACACGCAAGCATTTTCCATGAGGACTGGAGAACCGACAGCCATTGCCCATTTTCGAGTAGCTCGGCCAAGGCCAAATGAGACAACACTTTCTGATGGCACAGCTCTCTTTTCCCGCATTGTGGATGCAAAGTTTCGTGAAGTCCAGGTAGGCAATTGCCATTAGCTATTGAACTACAAAGCTTAATTCCATGAAGTTGACCATATTGATTTTGTATAATATTTTTAATTAAAATTCAAAATATTATGGTAAGATATTAATGTAAAGTTTTATAGGAATAAAAATATACCTAATATCATTTTTTTGGTATTTGAGTTTAGGTTTTACTTATCGCATATTAATTGACGAACCTACAAAAGTGATTCAAATGAAAACAGCAAAAGTTGAATAAAAAATCATTTACTGAAACCTAGACTAAGGAACCTCCTCTTACTTTTCAATGTAATCTCTTTCAATACACTTCTTTCATCATGAAAATAATGCCTGGAAAATCCATTGGAGTAGAATTTCTTTTGTTGCTTTCTGAGCCACTCGTGCACCACTGTTCTAACATCATCATCAGAGTGGAATTGCTTTCCACTTAATGCCTCTTTGATTTATCCAAAAGGATGATAGTTATTTGGAGCAAAGTTAGCATAATAAGGGGGTACCACTTCAAAGGCCAGACCTTTAATGGTGCCAACAGCTAACTGGGCACAGTGAGTAATGTACAAGCTCGTACTCCAAACAAACCCTTTTTGAGATCAACTCTCTAGGTTTGGGCTATATTTCCAGCCTCAATTGTCTCTTAAGCATATCACAGTACAAAGTTCTGTTGATAGTTGTCCCTCTCTTTATGCAAATCTACAAAATATCTCTATTATCATCCCAAAATATGGTTAACATCATCTTTCCTGCAGACAGTTTTTCTCTAAATTTCTTAGGCTGTGATAAGATGGAACAACATCACTCTTTACTGACTCAGTTACTTTCAGACTGAAAATAATGCATTCATGACTCATCTGCAAGGTGCCGATGGACCCATCTTGTGCCCCCTTTACTGAATCCCTGCTTGCCATGGACATTTTTATATTAATGTTTAGTAAAATCCATTAATTATAATAATGAAATGTGACTAAATAATGCAGAAAATTCTCAAACAAATGGTTTCAGGATTTTGTGTTAATTTCAACTAGGGAGTATTATCATCTTACTTTAATTTGAAATGAGTATTACTGTACTTATCAAAAAACATCCAGCAGACACTAATATGTACTATTGTCATATAGAAAGTTAATTCATCTCAATATTTACTAATAATAAGATAATTTTGTTATATTCAATATACTTCTTATAATCCTATGAAGTAATTTAGCAAATAAATTTTTTCCCAAATTACTAGAAAACCGAATAAAATTCTTAAGGGTTATTTTTAAATTTTAGGTGTCACTGACCATCCATCGAATGGAAGTATTTCGACTGGAGTTTCACTATGGAAATGTTGGTGGCAAGGGTATTGGAGGTTCTTCATCAGCCACCTCAAATCCTCCAACTGCATCTCCTCAAGGAAGCAACGGAGCCTCTGTGATTCCAAAAGGACCTTCGCCTGGTCATCGTATTGGTCAAACAAAGACATACACTCGCAATGTAGGAGTGAATACTTACACCAACATTAAAAACTATACATATGATTCAGATGGGCAACTTTCTGGTGTAGAAGCACAGGAACCATGGGGCTTTCGATATGATGCTAACGGAAACTTGCTATCTCTCACTTATCGAGGTAATGTTATACCAATGGAGTATAGCTCTTTAGACAGAATAGCCAAGTTTGGTGATGGAGCATACCGTTACAATGTGAGAGGATTAGTTGTGCAAAATGCAAGAGAGGAAAAATTCCAATATAATGCTCGAGGATTACTTTCAAGAGCTACCAAGAGAGGAAGATTTGATGTCAGATATTTTTATGATCACAAGGATCGATTAGCTGCTCGCAAGGATAACTATGGAAATGTCACTCAGTTTTTCTATGCTAATCATGAACGACCAAATGAGGCAAGTCTATTAAAATAATTTATTTATACATGAACACTCAAAAAATTATATTTTTCTTGTCTAAGCAGTTCATTTATGATGGTAATTATGAACATGAATTCAAAATTTTATAATACCCTTAATGAATTTGTAAAAATTGTTTTTCTATAAGAACTAGTAAATGAAATTGAGTTTTCATATTAATCCTTATAATACTCTTTTTTTGACAGCAAAATAATAATTACTCAATTAATTTTGTTATTAGTCAACCTTTATGCTAAATTAAAGATTTTATAATTTACATGTTAGAAAATCTTCTCTGAAAAGTTTTTTCTTGTGTATTATGAACATTTAAAATATAAATTTTGAAAATAAATGTCAATTTTGCCCTGATCTGTATTCAAATTCAATATCCTTTTGATTTGGCCAAGTTTCTTGTGAACATCAATTTTACTAATTAATTTTTTAAGTTGTCAAAAATAGTAAAAATAATGTATTTTTCTTTACATCATTATGAATTAATTATAAAAAATTATTTTTTAAATAGAATATATATAGTTATTGAAATATTTAGTGATTTTCATATTATAATTTTTTTAATTTCAGGTCAGCTACATCTATAGTCCAAGAGATGGGAAGCTTATGTGGTTGATATACGATGATCGTGGCCATCTTGTTTTTGCACAAGCTCATAGACACAAATATTATGTGGCTACTGATCAGTGTGGAACACCTGTGATGGTGTTCAACCAGTATGGTGAAGGCATTAGAGAGATAATGCGATCACCCTATGGACATATAGTGTATGATTCCAACCCATATCTTTACTTGCCTATAGATTTTTGTGGTGGTCTGCTTGATCAGGTAATATCTCAAGAAAAATCTTTTTATTTATGTAATTCTAAAAGTTCTATTGAAGTTTAACTAAGTTAATAAATAAAAATTCTTCAAGGAAATTTATTTCAATCACTTTATTTTTCCAATGTGCTGTTAATTCTCATTAAAAAATATGAGCAATTATTGCAAATAATCTATAGCAGAGAAAATATATCTTATTTTTATAGGTCACTTCCTTAGTACATATGCCGGGAGGTAAAGTTTATGACCCATTAATTGGTCAATGGATGACTCCACAATGGGAAGATGTTTTGGACCGACTAGCAAAAGCTCCTACACACCTTCATCTCTATAGGTTCAATGGGAATGACCCAATTAATGTTAAAAAACAATGGAGATTACCTACAGGCAAGTACTGCATAAGTATCTTCATTAACAGCCTATATCTTATATGGAAACTTGTGGGCTCCTGTGTTATAAATATGCATATAGATATATATATATACATACATATTGTCATGGCCATAAGGTGGCAAGCCTGTTTGGCCACCTGGTGAACGAATATGAAATGTAGAGACAAAAGAGTGAGCGGGGTTGGAGGTAGTGTGCCCTGGGGAGAGAAAGTGTGAACACAAAGAAAGAATTCAGGGATCGCTTGTGGTGTGACAATATGTATTTCTGATCTTCTTAGTTACAAATTCAATCAAGTTACTGAGAAATTATCATTCTTTTATGTATACTCGTATTTCTTCACTTGACAAGAAATCGTGCATCAAAAGGATGAACTCAACAGAGCTGGTTTTAGTAACACGCAAATTGAATAGCAGCTCAGAGTTGGCAATTGTTGCAATATCCCTTATTTCAGAACTAAACAAGAAGTCCAAACCAGGGCTAATGCAGACTGATTTCCCAAAGTTGACATCCCAAATTGACTATTGATATTGACAGGAAATGTTTCAGTATGTGTTTGTCATTCCAAGGAATTCTCATACCATAAATATCATATGTCATAGTTGATCAATGATAGAGAAAAATTGGAAAACCAATTAATACAGCATTATCAGGTTTAAAATACTAAAAACAATGTCAAAATCTCTTTCTGACATTATATTTTGCATGTATTTTTTTAAATAAACGAATTTAATAAATGTTACTGCTTGTATGCTAATATGTATGGATCTACTGTCCATTGCTGATGGGTAGTCAAATGTAAAAGAAAATAACCTATTTATTCACTCGTCTATGCTCAAGTCGAGTTCAGCAATATCACCTCCATGGCAACAATACGATAAAATGCTATTTATAATGCAAAAATCTGGTGAGGCCACCACATGACTTTCTCCATATCTGTAATATTTCTAAAAATTCCAAATAGGTTACATAATAATAAATATTTTTAGAAACTGCGAGAAAATTTTAGACTTTGCAAAGAACAGAAATAAACTCAAACCATAGCCTTCTGATATTGGATATAGCCACAAAGCTCCAACAATTAAGAAAAGAAATTGGAGCATTACTAAGATGTAACTAAGCGTCAATTGTTAACATTAGTCGTCGGGAGGTGGCATGGTGGTGGCAGCTAAAAATATAAGATATCTCTTAAACAATGCATTATATGAAAAAATGTTTCAAACAATGGTTGTAGAAAATTAAATTTGCTACAACTTTTATTCCAGTATATTTTTACATTTATCAAATATTAAAGCAAATATTTCAAAATAACGAATGTGACAAGAGTAAACACCTACTTTTGGTTGACCGATTTTTACCAAAAACTAATCAGTTCTTCTGACTTTTATAAAAATGTTAAATATAAAAATTCGCATTGACATGATTAATAGTTTTTGAGTTAGAGCACCCAAAAAAGCTATCACACACACAGACACAGACATCATCGAGAAAATGATCAAAAGGTGTTCAGGGGACCTCAAAATGTGTATTTCCATTGAAATCTCGAAGTCGATTTTTTTCGTGAATACAATATTTTCCCCTATACTACGTATATGGAGAAAGTAAAAATGCTGTTTTAGTAGAAATTCAAGAAATATGATTAATTATCAAAATTCTGTGATAAGAATTAGAATCTACATTCTTTTCACCTTAGAACAGTACAAAGCCTTGCTCCGATATCACAATTTTAAGATATATATATTATTATTATTATATTTCCCCTTTCCTTCCCCTTTTTCCTCCTTTACCTCTTGGCGCATACATGTGCGTGTGTTTGTAGTTGCTTGGTAGGTCCCTGTCGCGGTCGTACTGACTCACAAGCCTTCTAGCAACGGTGTGATTTTTTGGGGTCCCTGGCGCAGAGTAATTTCTTGCAAATCCGGTCCTGTTTCCTTTTCCACCTTTAGGATTAGTGCTTGTGCGATTGAGTGAGTGAATGTGTGAGTGACATTAGGTCCCTGGCATGGAGTAACAACCCCTAAACCTATAAGTTTATAATTTTTATTGTCTTTTGCCTTTTCCTTCCTTTCTTCCCTCTTTTTCATTGTGTCTCTAATTTTGAATTTTACGGTTAAGGAGTTAATTTCTATTTAACATCAATTTTGCTGAAGTCTCCATCTTTACTTATTTAATTAATTTAAAATTTGCATCTGCAAATTCAAAACAAAACTTCTTGTAATACTTTCCAAGAATTTAACTGTGAAAGTGACGAAAAACATGAAGTAGAATTCATGAAAGTTGATTTTTCCCTCCGTGGGGGCAGCAGTAACTTGTCACTTATTTAGCGTGTTTTAGTCTAGTGTTTCCTCATTTGTGTACAGTTTCTCTTTGAATGGAATGCAAAGAGTTTGAATCCGTATCTCTTTTTCCAACATTGTGACTTGAACCACAAAAGTGACGAAAAACATGAAGCAGAATTTGCGAAAGGGTTGTGGTCTTGCTATTTGATATTCGTCATGATCATGATATGTCTTATGTTTTGATACTGTTTTTGGTTCTGCATCAACATCTACAAGCATGCTTTTTTCACAAAAGGCATTACAATCAGAATTCATCTTCCAAAGCTTATTTCGCATGTTTTAGTCTAGTGGTCCCTCATTTGTGTAGTTTCTCTTTTTCGTCTTTCACTCTTTCATGGTTAATGTCACAAAAAATGGCCACGTGAAGTTTTACTTCGACATTAGACTACAAATTATATATTGTCTAGTATTTTATGAATAAATATAAATTAATATACACGTTGCCTTAATGGCAACATTTTTTATTTTATTTTTACGTAATGGACCGTGTTGAAACTCATGTAAAACCTGGAATTCTTCGTGTAAAGTGAACAGGCTCTCCAGATGGTAAATCATGCTAAAGCGAATTTCGTGTTAAGCAAACTCGTGTTAAGCCAGAACTACCTGTATAACGCAAATAAATGTTGCGCGTTGAACTCAGGATGGTGCCCAAATGTAACCTCGTACTTTCCTTTTTTTATCCAGGAATGCATGTACCATGTATAGTGAGGGATGGAGTGTATTTAATAGTGTTTACAGGGTCATTAAAAATGCATTTTCTTGGAACCTCCAAATGTATATGACGAAATCTGGAATTTTAATTTTACATTTCCAATTAAATCTGCCTCTTATATCTCCTTATCTTTTTCTGGAAAGATATGAACTTATCAGAGTACAGCATTACAAACATTTTTGTTATTGATTAAAGAAGTATAAATATTATAAATCATTTAAAATCTATTTACTAATCATGGCTTTTGTATTTCTTATACCACTAAATTTTCCTATTTTAAAGTTATCGGTTTTCAGTGGTTTGTCCCTCTTATGTCTGATGATGAAATAACTTTTCTGGATGTGTAATTGAATTATGATGTCCTAATAAACTATGGAAATACAATTTTCCACCATTGATTGTCTGGAAATCCTCAGCAGACCAGTGCCGCTTTCACACAGTTTATTTGATAGCTGATGAAGTTATTTTATTCTCAATTATTTGAAAACATTCAGTAGAGGCATTATGAAGTGCTATGGGCTGTTTCAACTTCATGTTTTACTTGGCTAACCTAATTAATATTTTTACATAGCTGGAACAGTTAGTTGAAATTTTTTCATTACTCTCAGATGTTTCTTCCATCAATCGCTCAAATCTTAAGAATTTTTCAGAATGTTTTATCATTGACATTTGAGAAGGAGAAAAAATCCTGTACTTGACCGGGAATCGAACCCAGGTCTCCAACTTGCCGGGTAGGTGCTTTAACCAACTAAGCTATCAAGCCAGCGTGATTCTCCATTCTTGAATTGGTGTATTTATGGTGAGGAATGGCTAGCTGAGTAGTAAACCTGCAACACTAAATGTCCTCACAGAGGCATCGCAGAAAAAACTCTTACTTCATCTCAAGAAAGTGAGATGACTTCATATAACAAGATGGAAAGTTGAGGAAATGATGTGTTATGCATTTGTGCATAAAGCTTAAACTGAAAGTTGACATTTGAGAATGAAGAATAGCTAACGCACCTACCCAACATGTAAGAGACCTGGGTTCAATTCCCATTCAAGTAAAGGTTTTTACTCCTTCTCAAATGTCAATTTTCAGTTTAAGCTTTATACACAAATGCATAACACATCATTTCCTCAACCTTCCATCTTGTTGCTTTATTGTTGACTGCTCTCACCCGTAGGCGTGCCTGGGAGATATGGTGCCTATGGCAAAATTTAAAGAAACATCTAAGTTATATATTTAGGATATTATTTTTCCTGCATTTTATTAGAGAATAGTAGCATTTTATTAAACATGACTTTAATATTTGAGCATTAAATTAATACTTATTTATGTGAAAATAAACTTTTGGCATTTTTTGCTGGAACATTCGGCTCCTTGAACAGGCAGCGCCTATGGCAAATGCCACCATTGCCATACCCTAGTTACGGCACTGCTCTTACCATTAGCATTGTTTCTGCTAAATATCATGACATCATAACTTCTAACATTTTCATTATTGTCAATGTTGATCTATAGGTTATAAATTAAAATGATCCTGAAGAGTATAAGGTATGGCAACAAGACATAAGGGTAAAATAAGGCAATCTAATTGATAGGGGTAATGTATGTTACATTTACCAATGTATTGCTAGGGTCACAGGTTTGAATCCTGCTGTGGGCCATGATGGTTTTTGCTTCTCTTTCTAATTGTTGAGATACTCGTTATAATATCAATGAATTGCTGTATAAGGTATAGCTAAAAATAATAATTATGGATCTTTTGTACTAATTATACATTTATGCTTGTATCTCCACAGATCATTTATCATGGCTTGAACTTTTGGGATATGACCTGAGGAGCTTAGCACCACAACTTTTTCCAGATTCTCTTCCTGGAATACCAACAGCTGCATTACCAAAGTATGAAGAATCAGATTACTCAGAGTGTCGTGCACCTAACCTTGCTCCACCTTTCCGCGCTGCTTCCGGATTTCTTGCACACCTTTCTCAGTATCGTCTTGGAGCTGCAGGGTTGGCAGCATTACCTGCACGAGCAGCGGCTATGAGAGCCAAATGGCCTAGAGGTGCTGGCAGTCAGCCTCGTCTTCCTCCATTCAGAATTGCAGCCACAGAACCTCCCTTTGGTAGGGGGATAGTTGTCTCAAGAGTGCCAGGTGGAAAGGTCGATGATTTGGAAGATGGATGGGGTCTCAGAGGTGATAGAGCAGTAGTGTCAAGTGCACCATCGGCCAACCCCATTTTCCGTGATGTCTTTACTTCTGTGTTCAACCGCTCCTTACTTCTCCGGCCTGCCCTGTTGGTTCATTCACAAGAGGCCTTCTTCTTTGTGAAAGAGGAGGCTTGGCGAGCTGTCGAGGATGTAGCACAGCTTAGAAGACTTGGAGGACAACTTAACGTGACACTTCATGAGAGAGATGCTACATCACCCTCCCCTACATCTCTCTCATCCTCTGGCTCATCTTCTGGGTCAGAAAGGGCAGTAGACCTTAAGATTCATGGAGCAGGAGCAGTAGTAAATGTGAGATATGGGACAACCCCTGAACGAGAGGTGACGAGACTCCTGCACCATGCTAAAAATGCAGCAGTGCGCAAAGCATGGCAGCGTGAACTCGAGCTTCTTCGGGCTGGATTAGCCGGCCCAGTTGGTGGAGGTGTCGGAGCTTCTGGTGCAGTAGGAGTAGGAATGGGTGGTGGGTCTGGTGCTGCAGGTGGAGGTGTGGAGTGGACTCCAGCAGAGGCAGAGGAGATTGCAAAAGTGGGTTATGCTTCAGCTTATGAAGGAGTATATGTGCATGACCCACGAAGATATCCTGAACTTGCTGAAGATCCTTTCAACATTAGATTTGTTAAGAGGTCAAGGGAAGACTCCAGTAGAGATCATTCATTAGGTCGTAAGAGGAGGTCATCGGTAGAGGGTTGGGGTAGTTCTCTGCATTCTTTACCGATACCAACTAACCTCTCATCTTCTTCCTCTACGTTGCCATCATTGGAACAGTCTAGGACTTGTAAGCAATGGTGGCTTCCCTGGAAACACAACATGTGCTAGGACATAATGCCATAAAAAATTAATCCATGTGAGAAATTGATGTTTCTCAATTGCTCCTTAAAAGCTCATTTTCAAGGGTTGTATTTAAATAAAATATAACCTAAGAGCTTATGGAAGGAACTTACCTTTTTAAACAATTGTACCAATGTTATAATTCCAACGATGCCAAAGTATACTTTGCCTGTTGTGGTCCATATACATTTTACGAATTGCAGTGAAATTTTGGTATATGACATGTCAATGAGGTCAAAGATTGATAAATGAGCTGACACTATCATTTTAACAGCTATGGAAGTGTTATGGAAGCAATTGAATGTGTATACGTTATGTTTTTGCAGACAATTATGGAACTGTGGGTGTCCAGTGAATGTGATCATGTGTGCATGAGAATGTATGTTTCCTGCTATATTTTGAAAAAGCTTTGGGCAGCTTTTAGCTGACTTTTTTATGTTAAAGATTGTCGTCTACTAAAATTGCCAAATATGTGCTATAAGTGTACAAAGTAAAGTTTATTATTCTCCACATATATATATATATATATATATATATATATATATATATATATATATATATATATATATATATATATATATATATATATATAATGTGAAATTATATATTATTAAAGGGCACAAATTGGATAATGCTCATTGAAAATGTGTGTGCGTGTGTGTGTGACTAAAAAGGGCAAATACCCTTACAGCATCACACTTGAAATCATTTTATGTGCAGATTGGTTCATATACATGTTTTAAGTGAATTGTGCTGCCTCTTTGGGAATGAGATTGTTCTGCCTTACATGAATACGATATTAATCAGGCTATGTATTTGACTTCCATGAAGTACAGTGTACATTACTACATTTCCCATCATTGAATAGAATATGCCCGATTAATTCATTATCCAGCTTTCATCCGACTTTGTTGATGGATGGATTACAGAGGTAAATAGCAAACTATGTTGTGTGGATTTCATTATTAGATATCTTTCCAATTTTATGTACAACATTGCTCCTCTTAGGCATTACAAAATTAAGAAATATCTTCCATTCTTAGTTGTAAAAACACAAAGGCTATTTTAGGCTGCAGTATTAAGTCCATTCAATATTTAAAGAAAGGAAACAGTAATGACCTATGATTTTTGATCTAAAAGATGAATATCTTGAATTTGTATGTAATGATTATTACAAATTTCAATGGTGTACATAGCAAAATAAATATTGAGTGTTCCATGTAACAAATGGAATGTGCTATCTTTGAATAATGGTTGCCAATTTTACCATGAGAGATCTTGAACAATTTTCAATGGCAAGACTCTCTGACACACAACACAATGTTCACTAGTAGGATCCTCTAGTGGATACAAGACTAAAACTGTGAGAAAAGGCAGTTTTATCAAGATTGAAATTTAATGTAAAGAAACATTCAATCAGAATTTTGGGCAAATGTTTGGTCCTGTTTTATTACCAAGTATTGTTGCCTGTGATTGAGAGGTTTAAAACTGAAAGCACATTCTGCATTCAAATGTCCAATGACAACTGTCATTATATGGTGTTTTAAATAAATGCATTTGTTTTCTATCAGCTATTTTTATTGATAAAGCCTGGTCTATATAAATTTATATATGATGGAGTTGAATGAATGTTTGATGATTACACGCAAAATTTAACAAGAAATCTTTTATCTTATGATGTGATTTTTGTAAAATAATGTCCAGTTGAATATAATCATTCTACCAGTTCAGTGACTAACATGACATTGACACAACATTTAAATGGAGCTATATTATACCAAAATATTGAAAAAATAAATAATATATAAATAAAAATGATGCATTGTGTAAGTGGTATTAACAGCCATTAAAAATAGTTTTCAGACTTGTTATATCTGCTAATGAGTCTGTTTTACTTGTCATTATAGGGTCCTTAAAATTTTGATTCATTGAGAAGTTTTGTAAAATGTGCTCAATCAAGATAGTATTTCATTATATTTTTTTATACAGTACTATTTAAAATAAAAACGAGTTTATAACTCTTTTGGTAAAAAAATACACTATATATAGAATAGAACAGAAAGAATTACAATTTTTTTTAAATGTCAGATTTATAGCCAGTTTGTATTTTTATTTAAAGAGTTGGTCTGGTGCACTACTCCCAGATATATGAAATGTGAGTTAAGTATTTATGAATTTATTTTAAAATATTTGTTTAGAATTCTGATAAAATGATAAGGTACTGTTTGGTTATACACCTACATGCAATTATTTACTATATGCCTTGAGTGGTGAGAAATTGAACTACTTTTAACCAACCACTTAAGCCTACGAGATAAAAAGTAAACAAAGAATAAATAATAATTTTAAATTGAATTTAATTAATTTAAAATTAATAATTTTGGAGTGTATGGGCAGATTTCGAAGTCGTGTTGGAGGTTGAAGGCATATAGGACGGCTCCGGCATCCGCCTACACCAATGTCACCCTCCATGCCAGCCACGCCAGCGGAGATTGGGTTCTCGAAGCAAAGCAAACGCGTAAAACTACGTGTGTACACCACTACATACGAAGTAGTGTTGGAGGTTGAAGGCGTATAACATGTGTACAATACATAATAGTACCATTTCTCGCCACTCAAGGCGCCACTTACCATTATACTGACGTGTGGGCGTATAACTGAAAAAAACCAATGATAATATTAGTTAGGATTATTACAGCATTAGTACAGTATAACCCACAAATTCGCGGCTTCCAAATTCACGTGATTCGCAGTTTTGCGGGTTTTTCGACTATTGCTGCCAATCTGAAGTGAAAAGAACAACACGAAACAAATGAAGTTCTCCATCTGTGAGTTTTTTTATCAAGTTGAGATCACGTTTTTCGAAAATGTCTACTAAGATTAAAGCAAGTGATAATACAGAAAGCAGAAGCAAAAAGAAGATACTGACTTTAAGCGAGAAAAAAGAGTTGCTAATAAATTTGCTAGTGGCCAGAGTGCGGCATAGCAAGCAGATAAACTTATATAATAATTCTCGATTGTCCGTCCGTCTGTCTGTTCCAGTAGTTTTGGGCATTTCGCAATGGAATTAAGAGCTGAAACTTTCACAATCGTTAATCCGCCATGAGGTGGTCCCTAGAAAAATCAAGCATCCCGGAAAAAGTCCCGGATTCGACTCCGGGAGACGATTATATTTTCCCATAAGTTCACACGGGATTTTCGATTTTTCAAGGTGCTAGGTTTATTTCCTTTATTCATTAAAATATGTAAATATGGACAGAATTTCTCCATTTTTATTTCATTCGACGGCAAAAACTATAAAATATCTTATTCTTGCAATGTTTAGATGTTACACGGAAGAATCTTTCAGAAACACGCATTTCTTTTCGAAATTTTATGGCTTTTTCGTACTCTTTCCGGAATTTGCCAAGGCGAACCTCATTGTTGCCTCCAATTCAATTAGCGTCTATTAAGCCTTCAAATAGACGAAATAATTGCGTTATTCGCTTCGCGAGTTTTATGAAACATCGAAATTATTGTTGTAGCAACGTCAAACGTAATAGATAGCAACGTAAATAATTTCAGATAACCTATAAAGCTGTATTCATTTGTATTTAAAGTAGCAACCTTTAACCCTTCAGGGATATTTTGGTCACAGAGCACGAATGCTACTGGGGTTCATTTTGTAGTGCACATCAATTTTAATTCATGCAGTTTTTTGTCTTTTACGTAATTCAATAAATATTTTTTCGGCATATTCTTTGCTAATCATGGTTTACGCAAAATTATCTAGGCAAATTTTTTGTATGGCTACGACAGATTTAAGTGCCACATTGTATTGGTTCCAAACCACTTTTAGTCTAACATTTCATTATTTATTGTTGTCAAAAGATTGGAGAACCGCGAACCTTACCCCCATTTTCTCATATGGCCTATGCTTCCATTTTCGAGGATTCCAAATTCGCGGTGTTTTTGGGAACGTAACTCCCGCGAATTTAGGAGTTTTACTGTATTTCATTTGCTGACATTTTATAACGTGATTTGTAGCCTATATGTTTTTTTATTGTTGGCGAAAGAATTTTTATTTAAATATTCCTAAAATTATATAATTTTCTGTCAGCATAGGAAGAATTGAAGGATAATATTTGTAACAAAAGAATGAAATGTGAGCACTATCATGTATAGGTACTACCTTAGTAACTGTGTATACTTATTGGATGGGAACTAGCTCACATTACGTAAAAAGATATATTTTTTAATTGTTGGTCAGTCATTAATTAAATAACTCGAGAGAATGCGAATTGTGCTTGAATTGAAAATTGTCTCATTTTCTATTCGGTGAATAGTACGGATGTGATTTTAAGGATATCGTAATGTATGAATCTAATTATATTTTAACTTTCTCAACAATTTATTTTTCGACTACTTTAGCTTTTTTTATTTGCCCACTACCATCCTATAGGACAATCATCACATTAGAAAACTTGAGAGAAAAGAAGTTCGTTCCCACTAATCGGCAATTTCAATTCCACCTGCGTTATCATAATGTTTCTTGCCATTGTTACTCGCCTCTCACAACGAAACGCAGGATGCATTAACTGAATATTCAAGCTTGTAACCTCCGTCTCATATGCGGCTGCATTCAAAGCCATTCGAAGCAGTCTGTGAACCTGTGAACGATAGTTGGTGATTGGTCGAACCGACCGACTATCGTTTCAATTACAGAAATCGAATATGAAAGAGCGCAAGGGTGTGTCCTAATTTAAAATCGCATGTTTTTTCGGAGAACAAGTGTTTCGTTGTCTCAATGTAGTCTACCATAGTAAGATATGATGGATTCTTTCTTAACGTGTAACGTCTGTAGGCTTTGTCTCAACAAAAGTGAGAGTTTAATTAATATTTTTGAAGAGAAAGGTAGACATGGATATGTCGCGTCGGAAGTCATCCGAGATATGCTCCAATTTGAGGTGAGTTAAGTTTGGTGCTGATTTAAATCAGCAAATGAGTTCTTAAATTTATTGAGATATGGCCTTTTTAAATATAAATGGGGTACATGGCTCTGTGTCCACGAGGGGCGTTTTCAACAGTTGATGTAACCCATTTTGGATTAGTTCTGTTGCAAAAATCACAGTTAATACATGTTAGGGGCCATCCCTAAATTATGTCACAGTCTTTGGGGGTTTTTGACTCCCCCTTCGTCCTTTGTCACAGTGTCACATAGAGCTTCAGATCCCCCCTCCCCATGTCACGATGTTTCTTAAGAAAGGAAAATTTGATGTATATACATAGGGTTAACGGATCTCACATTATTTTAGATATACTCCCTCCCATCTCTCAAAAAATGTCACATGTTCCCAGACCCCCTCCCCCCCTTGAAGCGTGACATCATTTAAGGATGGCCCCTTATTGTATAGCAATGTATGTAATAGGTGTGGTATAATTGTCTATATAGAGAGTGATTCAAAAGTTCCTTAAAAACTTTAATCCCCATAAAATAGCTTGTATGTGACATGCATTTAAATGCATTAAAATCTGTTTAAAATGTTGTTTATTTTACATTTTCCTTCGTTAATTTGATACACAATTTTTGGCTTCAATAACTCGATCTATTTTACATAATTTAAATTTTTTTAGGACACATTTGATTAAAAAATAGTTAGTTCACATCCTTTTTGCTCTTCTTTATACCAGCATGGATGATCAAGTGCAGTACAACAGTTATACAAATTCTTACAGTGTTTTGTTTAGTAATTCGATTCACAAGTAACTTTCTTACTTCATTATATGTTTCTTGATCGCTTATAATGTTTAAATGTATTGTTAATAGCATCCTGTAGCTATTATTTATTATGGTATCTTGCCTTATGTTGTAATGATCATCCATATTAATGAGAGCCATCTTTTATTTTTGGCATATGTGCATATTACCTACCTTCATCAGGTTTAATTTACTAATGATTTAATTTTGCTGATAATTGTTGCCAGCAAAAACATTCATACTTTGGTATTAACAGGGCTCCACCTCCGCAGCACCCCAAGGGGCGAGATATGGAACTACAAGGCGCTGAAAGTGGCGAGATTTGTAATTACGCTGAGCAGTACTCTATTTGAAATCGGCTGGGAAATTGAACATGAAGGAAAATTTTACTCGGCCCCACCAGGTTGGGTAAGTTAGTCAAAGTGTTTCTGGTTCCTCTTCACATTCACTGTGTTCCCTCCTCAGGTTAGAAAGCGTTCATTTTAATATATGCCAGTCGGCGATGAAGCTTCCGATCTATGTGTACAACTGCTATATATTAAGAAGAATGCTTCCCAACCTGAGGGGGAACACAGTGAACGTGAGGAGGAACCAAAACACTTAGACTAACTTACCCAACCCAGTGGGACTGAGTAAAATTTTCCTTCATGTTCAAATTTCCCTTCCCTGGTCCAGCTGAGTTTCATGGGAGCAGTACGCTCCACGTAATTCCAAATCTCACCACTTTCAGCACATTGTAGTTCCATATCTCGCCCCTAGAGGGGTGCTGCAGAGGTGGAGCCCCGTTAATACCAAAGTACCAAAACATTGCTCAATTTGCTTATTTTTATATTTTGCTTTGGATTGTGTCATTATAATTTGATATTTGTTATTATTTGCATAACATCAACATAATTAATGGAGATTTACTTGGAAATTATTTTAATTATGGTTGATTGAAAAATACCATATTTTAGAATTAATTTATGTGAAATATTATTGAATAATAATTTTATTCGTCCAAGTGATCTGTTAATGCAAATATAGGATAAGTCATTGATTATATATATATATATATATATATATATATATATATATATATATATATACATACATACATAGATATTCATAAAAATGCAGGTACAATAAAACATACAAAGTTAGTCATGATCTAGTTATACAAAAATTCATCAGTTGAGTGAAAACAGCCATTTACAAGATACTCCTTAAGTTTATTCTTAAAGGATCTGTTTTTTGACTCATTTTTAGCATAGCAGGGAGCTTATTGAAGAATATTGATCCAGCATAAATTGGACTGTTAGCACACATTTTCAAGGTCTGTGACGAAAGGTGACAGTCCTGTTTACTTCTCGTATTATGATCATGTATATCCGAATTAGATTTTAAATTAAGAATTGATGCATTATTTTTAATAAACAGAATTGAGTAAAATATGTATACACTAGGGGCAGTGAGAATGTTGAGGTTTTTAAATAAGTTACGTCAACTATCTCGTCTTTTTGCCTTGGCTAAGATTCTTACAGCCCACTTTTGGAGTTTAAACAGACGTAAGGAATGGTGAGAGTGACCCCATACCATAATGCCATATTTTAGATGGCAATAAATATAGGCATAGTATATTGTAAGTGCTGTGTGTAGGTTAGTGACCTGCATCACTCTTTTGAGGAGGAAGTATCCTATACTAACTTTCTTGCATGTGGCATTAATATGTGCTTCCCAGTTTAGTGTTTCACTTAAATGAACTCCTAAAAATTTTACTACTGCCGAATTCTTCAGAGAATTGTCTGAAACTTTTAACCAAGGAGTTTGAGTTATTATTTTTTGGGAGGGGTGAAATTGTATTAATGTGGATTTGTTATTATTTAAGAAGACCTTGTTTTTGGTTCACCAACTTTCCATTTCGCTAATTGCATTTTGCGGGCTGAAGGAATCACGGGTTTATCAGTAGATGGTTAGTATCATCAGCAAACATGTATAGATCACCTCCTTTAAGGTAGGAGGGGAGATCATTAATGAATAGTAGGAATAACAAAGGTCCAAGAATTGACCCTTGAGGGATGCCTCTAGTAACATAGTGGAGTTCAGAGGAAATTTTACAATTATCAGCTTCAGAGTAGATTGTTACAGCTTGTTGCCTGTCAGTGAGAAAAGATTCTATCCATTTATTAGCTAGTCCAGAGATCCCATAAGACTTAAGTTTGCTTAGGAGAATTTTATGGTCGATGGAATCAAAAGCCTTTGATAGGTCATAAAATCCCAATAACATTATTTCGATCATTCAATCCATCTAGCACAGCATGGACGAACTTTGCTATGGCAGTTTCGGTGGATCTACCTTTGCGAAATCCATATTGGTATTCGGAAAGAATATTATGCTTGTCCAAGAATGAGGTAATTCTGTTATACATAATGCTTTCAAGGATTTTGGAGAAGACAGATAAGGTGGAAATTGGTCGAAAGTTCTCCATAGTGTAGGTGTTACCTTTTTTGGGAACAGGAATCACTTTGGCAATATTTAATTTTTGGGGAAACGTTCCAGAACTTAATTATTCGTTAACAATATGGGTAATTGGAGAAAGAAGATATTGGATGACATCACCTCTGAGAAGAGAGCATGGGATGTCATCCCACCCAGATGAATTTTTATGACTTATTTTACTAATTATTGATTTCATTTCATTTTCATTAACAGGTTGGAGAAATATAGGAGTAACATTAGAGTAGGATGGAGTTGGGATGTTGACTGAATTGTCTATTATCTGTGGGTTGACAAGTTGATTAACAGCTCCTAGAAAGTAATTATTGAGCTCATTGGCTATGGATAATGGATGAGACACTATCTTGCCGTTGACAGAAATTTCATTGATGAAATATTTATTTGTACTCAAAGATGTAGATTTTTTATAATATTCCCGGCAGATTTAGTTTTTTTACTGGAAGAGTTTATTAGATTGATGTTGAAGTTCCTTTTAGCATCCTTTACTAGGTTTGCAAAATTCTTTTTGTGCTCAAGGTAGACTTTTTTGTCAATAGAGTTATTGGTGAGAGTCAGTTTTTGAAACATTTGTTTCAGTTTAACTGATTCAGACCTAACTTCATCAGTGACCCAAGGGTTACTACTATTAAGGTAATTGTTGATCCTCACACATCTGAGAGGAAAGCAGTCATTGAAATAGGAAAGGAAGGTAGATAAGAAACTGTCAAATTTATCATTGACTGAAGTTGACTGATAGACTTATGTCCAATTCTTATGTTTTAGAGCAGAGGTAAATTTGGAATGGGCTGAAGGCGTAACAATGTAATTAGATTTCTTTTCACATTGGTTAAGAACCTTTATCATGCTATCTAGAAAGACACTAAAGTCACCGTTTGGTGATCTGTATGTGGACAGAATTAGTATATTTTTGTCTTCAAGAGACAGTTCAGTGACACAACATTCAAAATTTTGTTCAGAACAAAAGGGGTTAGCAATTGGCAAACCCCTGGCCCTGTAATTATTCTTAATTAGAGTTAATATACCACCACATTTTAGGTTACTTCTGCAGAAGCTGCTTGTAATAAAATAATTGTTAATTGCAATGCTAGGTAGTTCACTTTCTTTGAGCCAGTGCTCAGAAATACATATAATGTCAGGGTTGAGGGGGCTAATTAATAGTTCAATTTCTTCTATCTTATTTCTTAGGCACTGAATATTAATATATAATACTTTGAGACCTGATTCACATCTTAGTGTACCAAATAGTGAATTGTTAGTAGTTACCGGATGTAGTCACTTAATTTTCCGTTTAGAGATCCTATCTGGCTACGGGTAACAACACTTGATGTCGGCTTGCACATTATTTCAGGGATAGAATCACTGCCAGCCTCAGCATCAGGAACAGTTTTGGTGTCAGTTGCTGGGGATTCTTCGTCAGCTACTTGAGACACTGTTCCTGATTTCGGAAAAACAAATCTTCTAACATGAAAACCATTGGGCCATCTACTGGGGTCATTTAAGTCCTCCAATAGTGAAAAGTTCGCGCTTATTTTGAACGATGCACTTTTATTTCCTTGGAACAGATTTTCACACGTGAAATCACGGTCATTGAAGTTCAATTTTAAATAGTGAAGAATGTCGTCACACGTGGCTAGTGCGTTAACACGACTCACATGGAGCCATGCTCGCCGAGGAGCGCCGCAAAATTTAGTTTCGGTGTTTTTATTGACACCTGACCCTTTAATGATAGTGCGATTTTTACCAGTTATATTTTTATACCTTACAACTTGAAAGTTATCCACATCAACCGGTGATTCCTGGAGAACTGCGTCTTCTTTAGTGACAACGCTTGGGGAAGCAGTCGTTTCCGGGATTCGCTGGTGCAATTTAGTATGATGGAGTGGTTGATGCTTAATTGAAGATTTAATTGTTTTGGTATTAGAGGAAACGGGCTTAGAAGAGGGATTTCTCTCCTTGGAGAGAGAAATACTTCCATCTTCAAAGTTTCAATGTCGGCTGCTATTTTGGATAATTCGTTTACCTTCCGAACACGGCAAAACAAACACATCCAAAATACGGAAGGAGTTTCTCTGATGACGTTGAGACTTGGCTCGTTCAATTCCGTACATCTAATGTGAAATAAATTCGAACAAATACCACACGATATTGCATTATCGCCGTTCACAAGGCTATTTTGGCAAGAGCCACAATTGTACGTACTCTGACAAGATGCCATATTGATATTTTTTCAAATCCTACATCATAATAAGATAGTTGAGTTTTGAAAATAATGTGAACCTATTTGTGCTCTTTTTTTCTTGTCTGGCATCGCATGTTTAATTAAAATGGCTTGTATTGTCTAGGTGTGCAAGGCAGATGGATACCCACAAGGAGTTTGCTATATTTGTCTAGATAAGTTAACTGATTTTAAGATTTTCAAGGATCAGTGCATATGTTCAAAGGTTATCTATGATAATGAATTTTCTCGGAAGATAGCTCTTTTAGAAGACAAGTCGTATCCAAATTCAGTAAGTAAACACTTTTCTTTATAAAATAAACAATAATAGTTAATATATAATATGTAATCAATTAAAACCGTAGCTTTGCAGCATTTTAAATTAAGGAAATAGTATATTTTTCACATACATCCTTTTGAATACTTTTTTCTGTGTCAAATAATTTACATTGATAAATAATTTGCACTTTAAATAATAATTGAAAACCTAGATATCAAAATATTTACCATATGTATTCATACCACATTAAAATTTGAAGGAATTATTTAGCTTTGTATATAATTTAAATCATTTTATTAATCCTGATTAGCATTGATGAGATGTTATACTCTTTTAGGTCAATCCTGTTAAGTTGGAGACAGAAGAAATCACCATTGAAGATGATGATGATAATGCGGTAATTATAATTGAATGAATTTAACGCACATTAATCTTAATGCACACATGTTGTTAGTTTCTCTTTGATCCAAAATTATTAAGTAACAGTCTATTGATAATTCTACTTCATAATAAAATATTATTTTTGAAGAATTTTCCTTTTTATAGTAATGTTTTTTTTTATAAATTAAGTACACTGAAAAGGAATTTTGATTGTAAAAAATACTGTATTAGCCTGAATATAATGCAACCTCGAATATAATGCGACCCCTAAGATTTTGAAAGTTTTTCAAGAAAATACTGGGGAAAATAACAAAACAAGAAAACCATGAAAATTTTCTGCATTTCACCTTTAAATACTTAATAAACAGATTTATATTATCATGTGCTGTATTTAGGGTAATCCTGCGCTTATAATTAGGCTCTCCCCAACATTTTACCTCACTTTCCAGATTCTTCTTCATTCACCCGAGAACATATTTCTTCTCAACATGATCAGCAGCACTTCTACTTTGATCATCATCCATAATAAAAAATCATATAGACAAAAACTCGTAAAAGTAAGCAGCAGGAATGTGCCAACTTACTGATAGCTATAGTTCAATGACTACTGAGGATTTGCCGGCTGGAGAATAGATACGTGCAAGTTTGTTTCTTTTCCCTCATCCACTTCAAGGTATTCAGAGTGATGAAATTTTGACGTGAATGAAAGATCTCGTCGTTTGAAAGGAAGACTGAAATCCCCATCTCAAGTGTTTGGACTTGTTTGTTCCTAACCTTCTAATATTTCCTCATGAGATGCTACGTGAAAATACTCCCCAGCAATGAAGGGAAGTTCCCATTCATAGATTACTGGAGTTAAAGTGTTTTGGACTTCATGCATGATTAGGGTTGCTGCCTCCATGGGTTTCACCCAAAATCTTCGGGTTTGGCACTCAATATTCTTGCTCCGAATAGCACCAAGTAAACTTTCGAGTTGAAATTAATGTTGAAAAACATCAAAAATAACTATTTTTAGCCACATTTTGTGATGAGATGCTTTTTATTCAATTATAAATTAAAACTATATAAAATTTATTTTATATATATTTTAAAAAATAGGTAATAAATCATAGTTATGCCTCTGTGTACCTCTTATACAAACAGGTGGAGATTAAAGTGTTTTTACTATTTGATAAAAAATCATTAGTCCTCGAATATAACACAAGTGCTACTTTTAAAATGTCATTTCAGAAAAAAACATTGCGTTATATTCGAGATATACCTTAGGCCTGGAATATAGCATGCTACTTTTACTGTGTCATTTCAGGAAAAAAACATATTGCGTAATATTTGGGCTAATACTGTACGAATTCAAGATTTTAATGAATTTTTCCTTTTCAAAATTACTGTTTGTTCTCTAAATTTGTCCATTTACAGCTAAGTATGCCTTTTAAAAATTGATAATTACAATGAATTCATACTTTTTGAGGTATATCATTGAAAAATCTGATGTGTCCAGCACATGACTTTCATCATACAGAGTAACGGATTGTTTGTTTGTGTATTTATGGCTAATCAACCTCTTTTATTATTATTATTATAGCCATAACTCCTTACACTCCGGGCACACACACAAGGTAGGAGGGAAACCCGGTGCCGACATTAGCCTACTCTTTACAAAGATCACCAAGGGGGCCAGCTGCTTAATGTTCCTTCTGAAGGACAGAGTGCTGACTTGCACAGTCTCCTCAAACCACACAAGTACAGGACAGAATGATCCCAGGTTGAAAAATCCGACCTCTGCTGGATTTGAACCTGGGATCACTGCGTGGAAGCCCATTACTTTAACCACACCACCACCCTGAGAGTAATGAATATAATTGCAAGTTGCTCTTGACAAGAGCATCCTCTAGAATTGCCATCAACAATTATATTTGTAATTAATTTTTTAACACATTAAATAATTTTCACAATGGAAAATATTTTGAATCCTTTTTCGCATTAATAAAAATGTAAGCAAACAAAATTGTTATCTGTTACTATGATTGGCAGCATTGATATTGCTATCAACATTTCAAAAATTTTAACTACAGCGTTGGAAACAATGTGTCACCTAATGACATTCAATGTACTGAACAAATTCAGATGGTTAATCAAAATATCCTTTGAAGAATCCATTCTATGAAAAAGAAGGTATTTCAAAAAAAATTATATTGTCGTCAAATTTGATAATAAATGATAAAGCCCTAAGGGAGATATTTGGCAAAAACAGAAAAATGACAAGAGTAAACCTCCAATTCCAGTTGACCAATTTAGCCAAAAACTAATCAGACCTTGAATTTTTGATAAAAATCTTAAATATTAAGTTTTGTGCTGATATATGGTCCGATTTGATGCGTATCTCAAAATTGATGGTGGACAATCTTTAAGGCGCTGTTCGGCTCAAGTTTCATGTTTGTGTGACAACAGCAATATGGTAAGGGTAATTATAGGGATTTAGCATATATTAATCTTCTGTGTGTTTATGGTTTTTTCATTAATTTCAAATTAGTATATAGCTGTTTATGAATGTACTATAAAACAAAAATTAAAAAAAAAGATTTTTCCTTTTCATATTTATTTTTTCTTGTGTGGCCTCAAAGTTTCTCTGCATGTGACAAAGGAGGATTTTTATACATTAATTATCACAACAGTTGAACCATTCAAGTCTAATTCTTAATTAGAAGCATTTCAACAATATTGCTGCTGTTTTTATCATATTTGTCTTTTTCTAAAAATATTTTCTTACCTGTTTTGCATCTTCAGCCACAGAAGAAAAGTATGTTGGAGAGGGTTATGTTAATATTTTGTTATTATTCTATTTCAGGTAAAATTGGAACAGGAAGAAATCACTGTCGATGTAGACAATAACAATATGGTAAGGGCAATTATAGGAATTTGACATATATTAATCTTGATGTATACACCACCTTTTTGAACTTTGCATGCTTGTGGTTCACGAATTTGCACTTCGCAACAAAATTATTTATGACCAATACTTGTTTCGTGTTATTTCAAAATTATTCACTAATTCTTCCTTAATGTCTAAAAGTAAATTTTTATTCCAAAAATCTTACATGTAGCCTGGGCTGAATTTAGTCACATTTAGGCATGTGAAGAGGCATCCAAATATGTAATTATTGATTTTTTCCATATATTGCAAGCATTTTTTTCCAATTTAGGAGGTGGCAAGGCTCCTTGGATAGTGAGGCCCCAAGCCATTGCTTATTTGGCTTATGCCTAAATCTGTCACTGCATATAGCTGATAAAGGTTTCAGATATTCTTGAAAAAATGGAAATTTTACCCAACAAACATAATCTCAAGTATCATTTAGTTAACGAACGCCAGTTCCTCTCCTATTCCACCTTACTCATTTCAGCACTTCCTCACCACCTAGTGCATTTATTTATTTTTTATTTATTTATATATTAAACTTGCTCATAAACATCGCTTTACAATGAGCACAATGACACTAACAAAGGCAAACACATGTCCATGCCATCGGCAGAATTCAATCCCACAGCCCTAGTTTTGGGAGCTAGACACGCTACCCTCCCATTTACCAAGGCCGGTATATGACCACCCTCATTCCCATAGTGCTCCCTTTGATCATCTGTTCCTGCTTAATCAAACTAATCCTAACTTCTCCCCACCCACTAATCATCATTTACTCCTTTTTTGTCTGCCGCTCCTTTCTCATTTTACCTATCTACTCCTTTCCCCCAACTCTTTCTTCCTCCCCTCTCCCCTGTTGGTATAAAAGCCTGTAATTTGAATGCTTGTTACCTGATGGTGGTGATTATTCATTGGAACCGGTTGTTGTTATGTAGTGTTAAGTGGAATAAGTCGAAGTGTTATTAAAACTGTTTGAGTTTTTGTTTTTAATTTTAATAACTCGACATTTCATCCTAATTCTGCAGTCTCGGCCTCATCTATTTTTATTTTTTTCTTTAGTATTAAACAATTAATGACTATCAGCTGATAATGATGCAGTCAAATTGTGAGTGTGGTTTATAGCAGTAGGATTTACCTGATCTATGAAAGTAATTCTTTACTTACATAAAGAAATCATACTTTTCAGGAAAATTTCCGGCCAATTCAACTCAAGCAGGAATTAGGAATATTTTACCAAGATACTCAATCTCAGGTAAATCTAATGTCACTCATCAATTCAGCATAAACTTTGATAGCAAGTGCCTATCCTGTTGTATATCAGCCCATAGTCATTATAGTTGAATATTTCTTTAAAGAATTTATAATTTTATATGGCTGTTTTTTATGTTTCTCTAATCTCTGAAATAAGACTTTTCACTCAAGTAAAGAACTAGCAGAAATAAAAATTGAAATTTCTTATTGACTATTAATTTAAAGTTTTAAGATCTTATTGAAGATCTTTTTGTCTGTCGCCACAAGTGTTCAAGGAAATGACCTAACCAAAATTTCTAAGATGTTTGTGAGAAAATTTAATTTTAGATTCTCAAATAAAACAGATAATTACTAACTCAAGAATATTTTCTTCTTTTTAAAATATAATTTTCCTATTGATTTACTTTACATGACATGATGTATCTGATGGCATGTTATCTATTTATGATTCAGAAGGAAGTCATTAAGATTTCAATTTATATCCTCAAGTTGTAAGCCATTAGCATATGATTTACCCTGTCACTTTCATCTCTGAAAAATGTATTTATCTAAGTTGTCTGAAATACAGAACTTTAGTTGTATAAATTACTAAATCACAGAACTACATGGTTCCTAAATGCAGATTGAATCATAAAGCAGTTATAAATACGTAATTATCTTTATGATGTTAATAAGAAAGATTGAAGATAAGGAACTGGTGAGAAGCACTAAATTTTATACTTTCAATTAATATAGGGTGCGGCCGAGGAACCTGATGATTTTTAAAATGAAATGACTTATTGAAATTTTACTTTTCTATTTAATGGTTATTATCACTAGAAACTACATTAAATACCATTTTATTTTTTAAAAAGCACATCATTGAGATGTCTTCCGCCATTCCTCATGCACTGTTCTAATCTTGCTTGAAGGTTTCCCAGTACTTGCCGTGTCATTTCTTCCGGGATTGACGAGATTTCGTCCCGTATTCTTTGCTTAAGGTCCTTGATGGTTCTAGGCCTAGTGTTCTACAATTTACTCTTAAGATATCCCCAAAGAAAGTAATCACATGCGGATAAAAGGTGAATGTGCTGGCCACTGAACATCGCCGTTCCGTGAAATAGCGTGCTGTGGAAACATTTCTTGCACCACATTCATTGATGCCCTCGTCATATGGGCATTCGCCCCATCTTGTTGGAACCATATGGTATGGAGATCAATTCCACGACGACGTAACTGTGGTTCGAGGAAGTTGCGTAACATTTCCATATAGCAATCGGGTGTTAATGTAACTGCAGTACCTGCATTGCCTTCAAAGAAGTAAGGGCCTATGACCTCAAAGCATGCCGACCCACACCAAACAGTCACTTTTTCACTGTGAAGAGGATGTTGGTGGAGCTGATGTGGATTTTCAGCTGCCCAGTAGTAATAATTTCGTTTGTTTACTTAATCCGATAAGTGAAAGTGTGCTTCGTCTGTCATAAGGAAATCGTTGATCACATCTTCGTCATTCAAAATTTCGAGACATTGCTCGGAAAAAATTCCTACGATTTTCCATGTTGCGATCACTTAACTCCTGAACTATCACAATTTTTTACTGATGGAAATTGAGATCTTCGTGTAAAATTCTGCACATGCTGCGATCGGATATTCTCAGACAAGTGGCATGTCTCCTGACTGAATGATTAAGACTCCTAAGAATAGCTAACCTTAATGTTTTCAATATTCTCTGGTGTTCGTATTGTACACACACTGTCTGGAGGTTTCCTTTTTAAAGCAGAAGCATTCACGAAAGTTCTGTACCCATAACTTTATGGTGTTACGGCTGGGAACCAAGCCATTATGTGGAATATTGAAATGTCTGCTAAATAACGTTAAGTTTTAATAAGTCACCATTTTTGAAAAATGTTTCAACAATAAGTGCACGATGTTGCGCAGTCCACTGCTCCATGGCTACTGAAATGGTATGAGATGAGCTAGCCACTGACCTTTGTCTCACTACCCCCAGCGGTTGTCAACAACAGATTATGAAAATCGTCAGGTTCCTCTGCCGCACCCTGTGTATACATGGAGACTGTAAATGATAGTAATTTTATGAATCTCAGTAAAGCATTCAAAAAATAATTTATATGTTTTGATCAGTATTATAATCTAGAGAACACTGAAAAAATCAAGTTTTATAAATTTAGAGATGTAGAACTTGAAGTTATTGCATGCAAATATTGACAGGGAAAATATCTTATTTGTATCAATGAAAATAAAAGCAGTAACATTTTATTCATGAAAAAAGATAGGAAGTTGATGGGGAATTTGGTTAGGAAAATGTGTACTTGAAGTTTGACCAATCTATTGCTGTTTGTATATTTATGTACTTATTCTAATTAGGGATGGGACAGTTCCTTTTTCTCGGTTCTGGTTATATTAATCCGATCCCGGTTTCGGTTCTGTTAGGTTAAAAGTGCTTTTTTATACACCACAGGAAATTCTAGCTTTACAATAGTTGCATATAGCATATTTGTCATTTGTACTGTCAATTCTGAAGTTGTTCCAAACATCCGACATGGCTTTATTGTTAGGGTTCACAATAAATCGGCTAAATTTAAAATTATCCACTATTCAAAATAATTACACAACAAAATAAAACATTTCTGTTAATAAGTTAGTTTGTAACACTTCAAACTGATGGATTTGACTCAAAATATTGCTTGAATTTTTACATTATAAATTCATGCAGCTGCGAACCAAATATTGAATACCAAAAGTTCTAAACCCATCATTCATTTTTGATAGATATTTTTGCAGAACTATCATTCATTGAACTGATTCGTCGTTCTGATTTTTGTATGCGCACAAAGCTCTTTTCCCTCATGAAATAAAGGAAATTCAGACTTGCTCATCCTGTTTGAAACTGATAACACATCAGCATAAAAATTTATTGTACGTTGTAATTAATGAACAACTTCCATCATCGATATATGTATCGAAAATCGAATGCTGTCGTGGAAAATATGGCGGAGTGAGGCGGTCGCTTTTCGGTTAGCGTCTGCATCCAAGACGCAATCATTTTTAGGCATTCTTTACAATTAATAAAAAAGAACGCCTTATGTTCAGGTCATGTCCATCCGTCTGTCCACATGTTTCATCTCAGAAACTACTGGGTGGATGTTGTTGAAATTTGGTATTTAGGGCATAGGGGCAAAGACACTAAGAAAATTATATAAATAGTTTATGTGATCTAATCGGGAGTGCCTCTTTACAGGTGACAAAAATGATCTTTTCTTTATATCTCATACAATGTAACTTATAATGAAAAAGTCTTTAAAGAACTTAGTAGAACTAATCAAAAAGCATATGTTTTGTTCAGTACAATTTTATCAAAGGAGTAGCCGGTTTCCATAAAATCAAACAAGAAAGTCTTAATTTACTTAGGACTTGTTTTATTTGTTGTCAACGAAAACAATCTTCATGACATCTGATGTACACAATAACTGCTGTAAATACCTAAATAATTTAATTTTCTTTCGTGCACACGCAACATTAGGAAAATGGATAATCTACGATGAAGAAATGAACGTAAATACGTCTATTGTTTTACGTTTAGACAGCGTTTGCAAGTGAAAAGAAATGGATAATTTACGATGAAGGAATGAACGTAAACATAAAGATTACATTACTACTATTCCAGTGAGGTAAGTTTTAAATAATTGTCGATTGTTTTATTAATTACAGTTAATTAGGAAATTAGTCGGTGAATCAAAAATTCAACATTTTCTTGGCATCACTAATGGCATTTCAGTTCATAGACATTATACTAAGCCATTAAAATATTTATCTTTTGTGACAGGATTGTATAAATCGTAAAGAATGCCTCTGCCTCGTGTGTATACATGCATGATGTATGCATCTTTCCACGCTTTTTATTAAAATAAGTATCAGAACCAGATTATAAACAGTCGGTTCCGGTTATTTCGGTTCTTAAGAGAACCGGCAGAACCGAAGAATCAATTGTCCCATCCCTAATTCTAATTCAAAGCATTAAGAATTATTCAAGATGTATTCTGGGAAAAGTGGAAGATTGTGTTTTAGCCATGTCTTTTTTTCAGGATATAGCTGTAGTGAAAGAAACACCAAACATATCCCAGACAGCTGATAAAATTTTATGCTCAACCCCTCCAGAAGGACAGCCTGATTTACATTCAGGAGAAAAAAGTAAAGTCCATGTAGATATTCCTCAGGTAAAATATAATCTTCATCTATCTTTTATTACAGTAGTGGTGCTTTAACTTTATTTTCTGTGGTTTAGTAAAAGAAATAACCTCTTAAAATTTTAGTTATTTGCGCTTGTTATTATGCAGTGTGTCCTTGATTAACCTCGTTAATCCATCTCTGAATATCTCGATGTAGAATGAAACAGCATTAAATGAATCAATATTTCCCATAAGAACAATACATATTTGGTTCCAAAACCTCAGATTCAAAATCTTTTGAAACACAAAAAGACATTATATACTGTATTTTATGGAGCTTTATGGTATCATATGATATGAATTGTCATAAATAAATCGATAGAACCATACATTAACATAGAAATGGCATAAAATAAAGAAATAGTATGATATAACTACATTTTAAGGTGGCCAAAATTGGAAAAAGCTACATTTCACAATAGTATATCTAATTACAAGAAAAAGGAACTATATGATATGATACTAATCCGGCGATATGCAGTCATACAAACAATAGAGAACAATTAGTTTTTGCTAGAAAATTTAAAGAGAGCCATGAACACTTCTATGAATGCAAGTTCATGACTTCACATTTCTAGAAAAGAAATGCAACAAATAAATTACCGTATAATTAATGAAAATCTACCATAACAGATGTAAAGAAAACATTTATTTTGTTGTTTTTATTGAACTGCGAGTTTCATTAAGCCCAAAGAATAATGATCACTCTATCGAGACAGTTGATATAAACAAAAATAAAGCCAGAGGGCATTAAAACTCAAGTTATCCCAATAGTACA
Source organism: Tanypteryx hageni (assembly GCA_028673005.1). Classification (NCBI taxonomy): domain Eukaryota; kingdom Metazoa; phylum Arthropoda; class Insecta; order Odonata; family Petaluridae; genus Tanypteryx; species Tanypteryx hageni. The sequence continues at coordinate 170,058,105 of CM054114.1, read as the reverse complement.
GAATAATTTCAGGTTCATAAATAGGGCACTCAGCAAATCTTTTTTGCCCAACTCACAAAGCTTGTAGAGCTTCTATTAAAGAGGATTAAGGGGATTTTAATGACTGTTGGGGAAGACTTCGAGTAAGACCGAAAATTACCACTTCTGTCTTTGGACCCATTGTTATAAAACATATCGCCATGTAAGTAATGTAAATTTGATAAATATACATCAATACAAAACATTTTTCCCACTCATATCTGCCACGATGCTGCACAACAGATGTGCATGAGAGTTATCTATTTATTTGTTTGTTATTTCAGCACCGAGTAAGGGCAATGTTAACTTGAATCATCAATGACATTATTTCAAATGTGGGTAGTAATTTTTGAACTATATTAATGCAACTTAACATTTATTAAAGCACCATTAAGTCAGCCTTCCGTCCTTCGGAAGGGACGTTAAGCCGTTGGCCCCTTGGTGTTCTTTGTTGAGAGTAGGCTAATGCTGGCACCAAGTGTCCCTCCTCCCTTGTGAGTGGTGCTCTGTGTGGAAAGAGCTATGACTATAATAATCCAAGAGATTGATTAGCCAAATACACACAAAGTGCCATTAATCCAAGGACACACTGTATGTTTTATATTGAGTAATGAGTGTAGAAGGTAGTTATTTCTATATTAGATGCCTTAACATTCTGCAAAGAAGCTGTTCATGAACAGACACCAAACTTGTACAAACAACTGATATGTTTATATACTTGCACTCTACTGTAGCTCTTCAAGATTTAAGTTTAGATAAAATTAAGCTCAGAAAAAATAACCTCCCGCAAGAAATTTTTTATATTTTCCCACTGGTTCAACAAGTAATTCAAACAGTGACCCCTCACACAAGAATCAAACATTACAACACCCACTTCATTAACCTTTTCGCTGCTATCGATGCATATATGCGTGGAGGTAGCGCACAGCCGCTACTGCTATCGACGCATATATGCTGGCAGGCAGAGTGGTGCCCTGACTGCTAACGATGCTTATATGCATTTCAAGCTTTTCCATTCGCTGCTCAAAATGCATATAGTCATATCGATGCTAACGAAGTGCCGTGGCTTTTTGTGGTACTCACAGATGTTTCAGGCACTCTGTAGATGGTGTAGACATTTTCAAGCTGTTTTTAGTCGAACCTTGAACAATGAAAAAGGCTGCTTCTACTTTGTTTCCCTGGGCTTTTTACACCCGCATCAAACCTTTTTCGTCCTTTAGCCATCACTTTTCTCACCCCCTATGCCCTAAAAGGCCTAAAACAGATAAAAATAAGCCAGAAATATCTTCAGTTCTGTGTCAGCTTTCATACGTAATACATCCCGTGCTCAAACCCTGTTTTTTTTCAGTCACATTTAGATTCTTTCATTTTCTTTTGAACTTAGGTGAGAATGGAGGAGGATACATTTACTGATAAGGAGTTACTCGAAATTATAACGAGAAGTGACAGTGAGGAATATTTATTTTCGTCAGAAGATGAATATTTTTTGAGTGACCGTCCCCAAAGAGACCAAGAGGTAACTCCCCAGCCATCAACGTCAACATCTGATCTGCAGCCATCAACCTCAGGGCTTTTTCATGCACGGATCACCCCATCTCCCATCTATTCCTCAGAATCTGAAGACGAAGATGATAGCCAAATTCAAAGGAAAAAGGTAAAATATAGTGACATTGTGTGGAGCAACAGGGATCTACAGCCAACAATCCATCTTTTTGATAGTTCAGATTCTGGCTGCAAGGTAGCCATGGATGAAGAATCCACTTATTTTGATTATTTTAAAATGTTCTTCACAGAAGAATTAATTTCAGTAATTGTAAACGAAACAAATAAATTTTTCCTTTATGTAAAAGACAACAAGGAAAAATCAGAGTTTTCTAGGCTAAAGAGGTGGAAGGAGACATCTGTTTCTGAGATGTATATTTTCTTGGCAGTAAGTCTGCTGATGCCACGGATGAGAAAATTATCTATCAATGAATATTGGTCGAAGGACAGGTTGCTTTCAACCCCAGTTTTTGGGGAGATAATGTCTCGGGACAGATACTTGCTCCATCTCCGATTACTGCATTTCAGTGATAATAATCTGCCAACAGAAGGAGACAGGCTTGTAAAAATCAGACCGATTGTAGATAAAGTTAGGGTATCTTTCAAAAACAATTTTTATCCGTTTCAAAATTTGTGTATCGATGAAAGTCTTCTTCTTTACAAGGGGAGAATATTTTTCAAACAGTATATTCCGTCCGAAAGAAGTAGATTTGGCGTGAAAATATTTGTTTTGTGTGACTGTGAGACAAATTATATTTTAGATTTTATTGTTTATACGGGCCGAGAAAGTGATGTAGAAAATGTAGGAGAGGGTCTTGGGAAGTCGGGTGATGTAGTGGCAACACTTATTGAGCCATATCTACGAAATGGCCATACTCTCTATGTAGATAATTGGTACACTAGTCCAGCACTTTTTTGTTGGCTGCATGATAAAGCCACCAACGCTTGTGGGACAGTAAGAAAAAACAGGAGGAACATGCCGAAAATGGTCGAAAAATTAAAAAAAGGGGAAATCAAATTCATGTCTTCTGGCATACTTCTTGCATTGAGATGGTGTGACAGGCACGATGTTTGGATGCTGTCAACATGCCACACAGCAGATATGATAGATACAGCAAAAAAAGATTTTTGCATTGGCGAGAGAATAAAAAAGCCTAAGTGCATTGTTGACTACAACAAATTTATGGGAGCTGTACATAAAACAGATATGGTGCTAAGTTCCCTAGAATCGGTCAGAAATGCCATCAAGTGGTATAAGGAATTTTTTTTTCATGTAGTTGATATGGCAATTTTGAATTCCCATGTGTTGTACAAGACCAAAACAAAAAAGAATATAAGTCTTGCAAAATTCCATATTTCACTTATACGCAATATTATAGAATATCATTGTATTGAGAGAAGAAGACCTGGAGGAAGGAGACCTAATGAAGACATTCCTCTGCGATTAACAGGAAGACATTTTCCGGCACTTGTTTCATCCGAAACACGTAAATCTGGGCCTGCGAGAAAAAATTGTACAGTGTGCAGAAATAAGAACAAAAGACGAGAAACAAGGTATTGGTGTCAAGAGTGCGATGTTGGACTGTGTGTGGTACCTTGTTTTGAAATATTTCATATGCAGAAGAACTATTAATGTATGAATTATGTAAATAGAGGAATATCAATGCAATTAGTGGGTAAATTTGAATATGTTACTGTGCAAATTTTGTAAATAATAGGATATAAAGTGAAGAATATGTAAAATTGGACATGTTGACCTGTAAATTTGGTAAATAGTAGAATATTGTTTACTACTAATTTACTTTTATTTTTGTATATATTGCTCTATTTTTTAAGTTAGGAATTAAATTCTACCTTTATTCTGAATTTTTTCACTTTTTATTTACATAACCTGAAAATTTTGAGAATATTATATAGATTATTTTATTTATTCCAGAAAGTTTTAGGGTTGTCTAAAATCTATTAATAAAAAGAATCTACAAAAAAGATGGAAAAATCTTTTTGAGATGGTTAATAATCAATATGAATGTAAATGATTGACAAAATAACTTGTAAAATATAAAGAGACTAAAAGATGAACGAAAGAACATAGATGCGGAGCTCCTAGAGAAAGTATTCAGCACAGGGGTGCCTTCAAGATCACTGGACTCAGTGCGCATGGCTGACGCAGAAGCTTAACGTTCATAGCAGCGAAAAGGTTAACCAGATTAAAAATTTAATCCTCAAAGACAGCAAAATTCTTGTTTCTTTTGATGTACTTTCGCTTTTCCATAGTGTCCCCAAAAAAGAAACTCTAAAATTCATAAAAATATGGCTCACAGAACAAAACCTACCTAGGAAACATTAAATGAATGTGTACAGTTAGCATGTCTTCATATGAATCAGGATCTCTTCAAAATTGACAACAAAATATACCAACAAAACCACAGTACAACTATGGGTAACTCTATCTCTCCATTTACTGCAAACTTCTTCATGATAAACTATGAAAAGCAATGCAAAGACACTTTTCATCTACTTCCCTAAAACATGGCTCAGGTATGTTGATGATATCTTCACAATTTTTGACAAATCAAAAAGCAACGTCACAGATTTCTTGCAAAAATTAAATGAACAATACGATTCTATCTAATTTACGCATAAAAAAGAAAAAGACAAAAACCTTCCATTCCTTGATTTACTTGCCAAAAGACACGACAACCAGCTAAAATTCAACATCTACTGGAAACCCACACATGTGGGCACATTTCACATGTTTCCCACCATCACATCTCACATAAGTTACCACCTTTCCACTCCATGATACACAGACTCTTACATGTACCTCTTTCCAAAACAGATTTTTGTAAGGAACTCACATTAAAACCTATGTAACAGTTAATGGTTACAATACCTGAATAGTTGAAAACATGCTACATAAACACAAACTCAACAAAAATAATCACATAATACTAACAAACATATCCACCACAAATTCAAAATACAGGCACACTCCGGGTTACGTAAGCCTCGACTTACATAAACCCACATGTAAGCGGCACCTTAAATTATGTACGAAAAAAGTTTGTTATGCCTACGTTAGCGGTTTTCGTAAGCAAGCTCAAAATAAATCTATATGTATGTGCGCAGAGAAAGAACACAAGGCATGAGTTGTAATGCGATATCCCCACTTTGCTACTCTGCCAATGTTGTCATTCTAGTGAATTTTTTAGCAATATGTAGCGACTTTGGTTTCGAATTACACATGAAAAAAAGCCACAGTGACTACCTACTAATGTAGTGAATCAATGTAACAATCTACCTAATTCTAGTGGCTGACTACAATTGCAGCATATATCTGCGCTCCTATAAATACAGTAGTAGGTTACATTGTTGTTACCTGTATGTGTGGTTTCTCTCCCAATCCCTTGTCTTTTTTCGATCATTGACACGGGTGTTGAATCTCTTAACACGTGTTTGCTTTTGCACAAATTAACAGAAGTGTGGCCCTGGTAACCATGGCTGATATGCATTTAGCATTTTAGTGAACAACTCTTTCGGAAATTCTCCTTGAACAATTAAAGTGACTCCCATAACTGCATTATACATAAATGGTTTGCATTGCCTTCGCTTTAGCACAGAAATTAACAGCTTGACAAAATGGACATTTTATGTTTTGTTTACCAAGAAAATGTCTATTGGACACTGCAAAAGCAAACTGCGTTTGGTAAAAACCGACATTTCACCTTGCGTAATATATTATTGATTTACATCAAGAATTCATTTATTCATCTTTCAATTCACACCATTAGTCTTAATTTTCTTTGTAAGCTCCATTATCTGTTAACTATATACTCACATTACATGCCTCTATTTTAACCGACTACTTGTACCATACTGATGCAGTAAATTATACGTAGGTACTTTAATTTTCAGAGATCATTTTTTCGAAACAGCTTCGCGTGCCGAACAAACACCTTTGGGGACTGGATCCAGCACGTGGGCCATAGTTTCCCCACCTCTGCTCTACTTGCTGTAGTAAATTTCGACTTATGCAAATTTTGAGTTATGCAATGGGTGCCGGAACACATTACTTACATAACCCAGGGTGTGCCTGTACATAAAAATCTCTTGCTCCCAGCATCACCAACAAACTTGGTAATATTTTCTCTAAATTTTAACTTAAAACTGTACATGTCAATGATAATAAACTGGCCAACCTCCTCTACAAACCAAAAGACACAATTCTGTTTTTACAAAAATCTGGAAAATATCTTGCAAAACATGTGATAAGATATGCATATCAGTGTCACAGAAATGATAGTACATGATTTGTTTTTATATAGTTTATGAAAATAAAGTTGTGAATTCTGTGAAATATCTTTTTGCAAAAATATTAGAGTTCACATCAATTAAAACCAATAATAATATGTTTAGTAGTAAATATTATGAACTTGAAAAAACCTCTATTCAAAGGACTCGCCTACAACAAACAATCAAAAATTAGGTCCCTTCACTTTCTTCATACAGAGATTTTACTAACAAAAATTTCACTCACCTTAGCCTACAACCACTCTAGTTGCATGACTGAATAAGATGGCTCACAAAATGCAGATAGGGTAAATCATACAATGATTGGCCACCTAATGTTCTTTGTACATTCATTCTGCTATACTACAACGTAACTCATGTCTGGTGTTATATGGCATCACAGAGGTCTCCCCTTCCCTGAGCCTTCAGCATTATTGCCTTGGCCTGCTGTGACATCTTTCTTCTGAGATATTCTTTTCAAATATGACCTCTGTAAGCTGTCTCAGATCTAAGCAGGCCAAATATGTTATGTTTATCCTGGAGCGAACACAATGGCACCCTCGGGGCATGTTCATCATTTAAAGGTTAAAGGAAGGTGGTGGTCACTTCCAAAACTTGCTATGAAATTGATGTGAAGGTAATGTACAGCTAATATATGTATAGTATATAATATACAGCTGATTTATAACGTAAAACTTGTGTGTAGGTGTTATAGTGAAATATATAGGGTTTCACAACTTTTGATTTAATGGAGATTTGCATAAAAGTGAATCATTAACAATAGGCTTTCAAAAAATATTGCTAGGTAAGACAGTCTTTAGTATATTTGGGCATTGAAGATATTTACTGTAGAGTATGGAAATAGTTTTAACCATGACTTGTTATCAATTCCAGAATAAAGATGCCACACAAGCATCAGATACTTCCAAAACAGTTCACTCAATATTATACTCACTCTTAGTAGGAGGCCAAATAGATTCAAGAATAAATGGAAAAAGAATTCAGGAAAAATTACCTAAGGTGAGATGAAATTTTATGTATTATATAAATTTAACTTTATTTATGGTGGCTTATTCATTGAAGTTTGATCTTAACGTTGTATAGAGGTGCACACCCTCAAATCTGGAACTCAGAAAACCAGCTTCACCAGAAAACTGATTATTTTTACATTAGAAATCATTGCACCACTGGTGTTTTATAACTTTGTTGTGACTATTGGAGATACCTGAGACAAGTATTTTTTAAGTGCTTGTTCTTGAATGCTTTAATTTGTGCTCATAATAAATTTGATTTTTTGTAAATACAACTTTTTCATAAATTTTTTTTAATTCATGAACGAAAGTTATATCACCCCTAGTACATCACCACCCCTAGACAAGTGCCTACTGCACTTTTTATGGAACCCAATGCTTTACATAAATGGCATTTGAGGAGAAATAAAAAATAAATAAAATGAAATTTTTAATATTTTTTTATATCTTATATAAAACAGTAAAATGAAAAAAATAATTTAAATTATTGAATTAATAGAGATATTGAATATATAAAAGTTATGTTCCAATTCTAATAAGTAGTTCAGATGTCTTAAAGAATGCAACATAACTTCTACACATTCAATATCTCTATTAATTCACTAATTTAAGTTATTTTTTCATTTCGCTGTTTTTATAAGTTACTAGCTGAAAGTATCCGGCGTTGCTCGGATTTTTATGTCAACAAAAAATATTGAGTAAGATTTGTGAATAAAACCAAGTAATGAAACCATGTTAATTTTTCTTGTAATGCTTAATGGTATGCAGTAATATAAGTTATTAATAAAAAAATTATTAAAATTTTTATTTTTCTCTTTTTGTGTGCTTTATAAAAGTTATTTACTTAAAATTTTTATTTTTATTTATTTTTCCTTTTTTCTTTTTAGTCTTAATGTGAAATATATAGGTATGTTTTTATATTCTTCAAAAGTTAACTTTATTTACTAATAACACTGGATAACAAAAGAAAACTTTTTTGTTACATGGTAAGAAGATGGTGATTCTTATAGAATTTTATCATTAGATTTGTAAAAGTATATGCTGCCAGTAAGTAATCCATGATAAATGGAACTGTGCCTGAAGTTTGTGGTATTAGCACATTCACTGCCATAATCGTCTTGAGACCTAAAACCATATCTGCAAGTTTTGGGGATTTTTACCTAGAGGACAATTTTCAAATGAACTTTTAGTGAAATTCAAGGATGACATTTGTGCCCTACCATTTTTTTTGTCTAGCCAGCAGAAAACACTGCAGAAGGACTTCTGACCAGGCTAAGTCATCCTCCTCCTGTTGAAATCCTCGACCCCACCAGTGCACACGATTGCCCTCCAAAGACAAAAACAGAAGTACTGAGGTGGTGGAGGAGTATGTTGCCATAGGGGTAGAGGCAGATGGAACAAGTGAGAATCCATTCCAGTCAAGCCGACAGTATCAAATAAAACTCACCATTCTTCAAAGATCTTCTGATGGGGAATACCTTGGGGAATTTCACGTCAACAAAGACTACATGGAAAGCAGTAAAAATGCAGTCTCTTGCAGGTGAACTCCCCAGAATGTTGATTGCTTTCCTTAACCGATCATCAGATTGCAGGGATATCCCCCTTTACATATGCTTGCACAACATACTTTCACTATAACATTCTTATAATATTGATACCTAGATCTCTGTACAACTTACCTACAGGATGTCAACTTTGCTAAAGTGTACACTGACGCCAAGCTAAATTTCGGCCAATCAGAAGCTGCATACTGTGTGCTCTCAGGGGCATGCAACCTATAGCCTGCGGGCCACAATCGGCCTGTGAGAGCATTTTATACGGCCTGCGACACTTTGATTAGGATGCGGTCTGTGATATTTAATCCAGATAATTTCATAAACTTTAATTAAGATTGCAGCCATAAAACCTTTCCTAGTGAAGATTTAACACTATAAATTGCTAAGAGCAATGGTTTTCAGGCCAATTCATCGGGTGACTCCCCTCCTCTCCTCCCCCTCCTCTCCTCCCCCTCCTCTCATCCCCCTCCTCTCCTCCCCCTCCTCTCCTCCCCCTCCTCTCCTCCCCCTCCTCTCCTCCCCCTCCTCTCCTCCCACTCCTCCCCTCCCACTCCTCCCCTCCCACTCCTCCCCTCCCACTCCTCCCCTCCCACTCCTCCTCTCCCTCTTCTTCTCCCCAACGAAATTTAAAAAACCTTGACTATGATAGTTTAATTGCCGAAGCTGCGTGTCTTCCGTGGCACACTATTGAATATGCAGACGACATAGATGCAAAAATTGAAGCACTTAACACTTTTCTCTTACATCTACTCGATAAATACGCACCCATCAAAACCTCGCGCCCTGTGGATAACGGCCGATTTAAAACTATTGATGGCTCGACGCGATTCAATTTTTCGACTCTTCAAATCAAATAAATGCCCAAATATGTTCAATACCTACAAAAATATTAGAAACAAAACCAAGCAACAGATTAGAAATGCCAAAATAAAATTCGCTTATTCTATATCCAGCTCCAATATAACAACATCCGCCTTATGGAACAATCTGCGACACCTTGGAATTGGCAAGTCCAAGGATTCTTCCTTACCTCCAAACATATCACTAGATTCTCTTAGCGAGAGCTTCTCGACGAATCCAACAACAATCAACATAGAACGAAAACACAAAGTAATTAGTAGTCTTACTGCAAAAGTGAACGAGTCATCCGGTTCTCCACAATTCCACTTTAAAGCTGTTTCGCAATTTAACGTACTTTCAGCAATACGCAGAATCAAAACTACAGCCCAGGGTGCTGATGGCATTCCTATAATTATCATAAACAAATTAATACATCTATTACTCCCCGTACTTACTAACATTTTCAACCACTCTTTATTACAGAGAAAATTCCCATCGCAATGGAAACACGCATTAGTCCGCCCAATCCCTAAGAAATCTCTCACCGCAAACAATGACTATCGACCAATTAGCTTTCTTCCCACTTTATCAAAAGCCCTGGAGCGACTTGCGCACGAACAGGTAGCAGCTTTTCTCAACATTAATCATCTACTTGACCCCCATCAATCTGGCTTTCGGAAGTCACATAGCACCACCACCGCTAATTAAAATCACTGATGATATACGCAGACACATGGATGACAGAAAACTCATGGTACTAATATTGCTTGATTTTAGTAAAGCGTTTGACTCAGTAGATAAGCAAAACTCCGCTGCATGAGATTCTCTTCACCTTCAATAGATTGGTTCTCTTCGTACCTTAGCAACCGTTCCCAGCAAGTCATCTACAATGATTCCTTGTCCTCTCGGCTTAATGTTAACCAAGGCATTCCGCAGGGCTCAATTTTAGGTTCTCTATTGTTCTCTTTAATTATAAATGATTGTTCTCAATACTTAACTTACTCCAAGCATCATTTGTATGCCGATGATCTCCAAATCTACTTAGACACAAAACCCAATAACTTATCTCTTTCCATAGCTAACAAATTATGACTTGGCCCAACTTCAAGAATGGAGCTACAATAATTTTTATCACCATAAACCCCTTGAAATCTCAAGCCATTTTAATCGGTTATCCGAAACTACTGGCATCTATAAACCTTGCAGAATCAGTTCCTCTGTCTTTGAATGGCTCAGTTATACCCTATTGCAAAATCGTAAAAAATCTCGGGATTCTAATTAATGAAACGCTCACCTGGAATAATCATATAATAAAAATCTGCAAGACGGTAAACTCCTCCTTACACACTCTAAGGCCTCTCGTTAACATTCTTCCCTCGTCACTAAAAATACAGCTAGTGACCTCTCTAATTTTTCCTCACTTCGATTATTGTGATGTTGTATACCAGGACTTATCAAAGGAACTCGCCATTAAGCTACAACGTTCTCGTAACGCCTGCATCAGATTCATCTTTAATCTTAAAATATCTGACCATGTCTCAGAATACTTCCGTCGACTCTCCTGGCTAAAACTTGATTCCCGAAGAAACCTTCACCTTCTCTCTCTATTGTATCAAATTCTAAATAACAACATCCCTGTTATCTTTCATCTAATTTTGTCACCATTAATACAGTTCACCATTGCAATACCAGAGGATGTGATAAACTACTAACTCCACTTCATAGAACAGAAATTTACAACAAATCCTTTACTGTCACTGCTTGTAAACTCTGGAATGGCCTTCCAACATTAATAAAAAACTCTCTATCTCTAGACACTTTTAAACGCTTGTATTACAAGCATCTCCTCTCACTCCCCATGCATTGAACCACACTCTATATTTTCTTTCAGGTTGTCACAAGAATGCGCTTACTAGGCATAAATTTACAATTTTATTTTACTTTATTTTCCTGTATCATAATGGCGATGTAATCTCCCAGGCATATCTTACCCTACAATCCCTGTTCCCCTCTCACCCCCCCCTCCCTTATATGGATATAAATGTATGTACATATGTTTGTATTTATGAATGTTTTTTTTTCTCTGTTTCTCATATTATTGATTTTTTTTCTTTCTTTTCTTTTCCTTCCCCTGAACTATTTTAGAAATTTTCGCTGTTTTTTACACCTCTCTTCTCTTCGTAGGTGTTTTCCGCAGTGGGAATTTTTCTGTGTTAAAACATAACTGATACACAGTTTTTTATGACCCACAAAACTAACATTCTTTGGTAATGCTCTGTTATCTACTAACAAATATATTAACTTGTAATTAATTTGTATGTTGTTAAAATCTGTATGTAATTAATTTCTCTTATTTTGTAAATATTGTAATTACTTATATGACGAAAGGGTTAAATGTAAGAAGGGACTACATAGTCTCAATTTCGCCCTAATAAAGTCGTCTGTCTGTCTGTCTGTCGGTGAAGGTAAGTTCAGTCATAAGATATATAAATACGTTATCTTTTTTACGCTGAGTTCCGCGCAACATCGCCAGCATATTGTCGTCTTGCAGTCAACTTGGTATGAGATTACATTTAAAATCATGTGCGAGCTGAAAGCAACTACAGTAAATTCTGTAAATAGAATTTCCCTCCTCCCTTCCCTGGCTATTCATTGTACTACCTCTGAGATACCCACTGTGCATATGGCAGAGGCGAATCGGCTGGGCATTCAAATACAAATAAGAAAATTACCATATTTACCCTCCTTTTTGCAGACTGCCAAAATAGAAAAAAAATTTGACCTAATTTCTCACCGGCTCTATTTGGTGTATATTTTGAACACACATATTCAGTATAGGTATAATAGTTCATTCATTAATTGAAATGGTTTGTTACAATTTTTTTCTGAAACAAAAAGAATTTTTTAAATGTATTTTTAAAATTAAGACTTTATTAATCGTTTGCTGGTTCGTAAGTTTGCAATTAAAAATACAATTATTTTATCTTATGTTTCATTTGTTTAAAAAACATCAATTAAATGCATAACCATACTTCCTACGTTTCTATGACAACTCGTTGCAGTCAATTTGTCACACGTCAATACATCACACGACAAACTCATCGTGCATCAATTCATCTCACGACATGGTGTTTCCTTTCAATTTGTTTTGCGACGAATTTGTCTTGCAATGAAATTGTCACACGATGAATTTGCCTAGCAGTGAATTGACAAGAGATGAGTTTGTCGAAAGATGTATTGACGCACGACTAGTTTATCGTGTGACGAATTAATGCACCATAAATTGTAGCGCTGTGAATTGATAAATGATCAATTGACCACTATGTATTGATGGTATATGACTTCATACTGGAATTTAAGATGTCCTCCAATTTTTTCAATCTGGAATTTGGGAAAATGCCTCATCTTGGATTCGGGTAAATACGGTAATAATAAGAGTTTTATATTTTGTGGTCTTTATAAATACAAGGTAAGCACTATAAATTATTTTATTTACAGCTACGTATGTGTATTAAAAACATTCAGACAATATTTAGTGTTAAGCTTAATTTTTTAAGTACTAATCACTACTGATGTGAGATATAATTTCTTATTTGTTTTTATTGCATCAAAATAACTCATTTGTTACAAAACATTTTGTACATTGATAAGCTACGGAATTTTCTTTAATCTTTTAACAAAACATGTCCATAAATTAGCGCTTTATTATTGGGAAACGTAGTACTACGTGTTTTACTGCCCTACCATTGTAGTCGGGACATGTATTAGTACGTATTTTGCCTATGCATAAGGAAACGCATCACAACGTGTTTCACATTCGTTCTGGAGCCTTATGCTCAACAGCTAGGTCTAAGAATATTGCCCAATGATCCAAGCAACATAAATAATATTGTCAGTTTATTTATTGGAGATGATTTACTGATGATGATTATAAATGAATCGAACAGGTACCATGCTCAAAATTCTCATAATTATATAAAGTATTGAATAAATGTTTAAAGTGGAAGGACATTACACTATTGGAAATGAAGAAGTTTTTTGGATGATTCTCCTAATGCTGTGAGTGCAAAAGGATACTATGGACAAGTATTGGAATACAGAACCAACAATTGAGACTTCTATCTACCGTAAATACCCATGTATAATGCGCACCCTCCTATAACGTGCAGGGGGGGTTTTCAGCCGTGTAATCTACGATTTTTCTATATACCCGCCTATAGCACAAACAGATTTTTTTAGCATTACCGTTCCAGAATTATGTAGATGGTGTAACGTGGTCTAAAGCAATGATCGAATTATTGGTATTATGTATTGGTAACATAATGAAAGTGCGAAATGAAATTTTTTAATAACGTTCCAGAAGAACGTCAGCTAACTCAATCATTACATACTCGGTTTACTTATAAGGTGATATTAGGATATGCACAATAATCCAATTATATTAATTTCATAGTATGGCATATGACATTGAGCTAATAAAATGAAGGAATGACGATAATCCTATGTCGAAGTTTTTTACATACGTTTTAGTCACGCCTGAGATGGACGGGTTCGCCCAACCTTCAGTTTTACCCTTATTAGAACATTCTGGAGCACGTAAAAACAATAGCAAATAACCATAATTAACGACAGACTCTAAGATTCAAGAATAAATCACTTATGAATGCTGAGAGAAAAGTAGGGAACGATAATTTGATTTAATTCTACAAGAAGCATCAACTCCGAGCATACTCAAAGGTATCAGCTACCATTTTTCTAATTGTAAGTAGTACCAGTACCTCACCACCAGGCCGGGCGCCGGTGTAGGGTGAGGTCATGCGTAAGATGCTGATTCCAATGACACTATCAAAGAAGAATGGTCCAGTGACGAAGTATTTTTTGGCTTTTAAAATGAATAAATACTGAATTCATTCTTTGCATATCTAATTAATGTATGTTTATAGAATTAGTTAATAAATTTTAATTATCTTACTTTTCGTAAAAATCGCCAATAAAATTATGAGGATACCCAGGCAGTAATTAATGTGCCAAAATTGTGGAAATATAGAGTCAAATGAAAATTGGAAGATTATGTACCCTCACATAACACGCATCCTAATTTTTAACTCAAATATTTTGAAAAATGAGCACATTATACACAGGTATTTACGGTATTCTAAAATGATGAGTAGAGACAGGTTTCGTCAAATATAATAGATGGATGCAGCCTTGACATAGTGGAATTCCATATTCAGGAAAATGAATAAAATGTTTAGTAAAGAATCCACTTTAATAACTCACACTTTACTTCCTACTCCCAAAAATCCCATTTTGCAAAACACCTCATTGACCACAAACATTCTGCCAATTTTTGTCCAACCATATTGCATCTCAAAAACAAAAGCTGGAGACTCAACCTTCTCGAACCACGTGAAGATCCATGCCAATGACATTATTAACGAACATCTTCCCAACCCACTCCCCGCTCCTTCCCTCGGTCTTTCCCTTGCTAAACAATTACCCCAACCATCTTCTTCCCCCTCTGCCCACACCCTAAAAAGTACCATTTAAGAGACCTTCTTCCTTCCCCCTCTCCTGTTTTCTCCACACCTCCCTCCCTGACCTCACCCATTTCCTATGTATATGTTGTAGTGTCCTTATTCTTGACCTGGTGATGACTAAGTGTTAGTCGAACCGGTCATCTGTTTTGTGTGAGTTATTAAAGTGGATTCTTTACTAAACATTTTATTCATTTTCCTTCATCAAATATGGCAAGCATGGCACTTTTTCGACAGTTAAAAATTTTCAGAAAATTAAATAGATTATTTAAAATTGAACCTGTTTTGAGTTATTTAGTGTTATAATTTTAAAATGTATACAGGTCTCAGCAAGAATTATCACTTGATGAAAATATTATACCATGGCAGACTATCTTTCCGGACTTAAATCCTTGCAAAAATAATAAAATATGGTCTTCTTGTCCGCATGGAATGCAAAGCTGCCACAGGATATATATCTAATTTAGAAATATATGGTGCATAAAGGAAGAAGTTAAGAGGAGACAATCATGTCAGTTTATAGCATCATGTGTACATGGACAATTATTACAACAGTGTGCACACTGCTGAAATTCTACTAGACAATGGGACAAGAATTTGTGGGATGATTAGAAAAAACAGGGGTCTGCCTCAATGCTTGAAGAAAGTAAAACTAAATAAAAACCAGTGCACTTTTCGAAAAAAAAGTATGTACTCGTGCAAATCTGGAACTCAAAAAAAGAAGTTCGGATGATCTCCACAATTCACTCCTCGGAAATGGTGTATACTAAGAAAAGAAACAGGATGACAGGAGAAAAAATCAAGAAGCCTTTACCCATGGCAGAGTACAATATATACATGAAGGGAGTTGACCGCTTTGACTAGTATCTTGAGAAAGACAAAGAAATGGATCAAAAGAGCAGTAATGTATTTATTGAATTGTGCTTTATTCAATGCATTTATAGTGTACACATCTGTAAATGAGAAAACAATGAAGTATAAAAAATTTTTACATGCTGTTGCGCTTCACCAGATAGAAGATCGAAATCGGAACCCTGAATCCAATGTTCAAGAGGCAGGTCTTTCTCTTACAACTACTAAAGGTACTCCTAAATGTGACCCACCAGGAAGGCTTTCAATGGATATATAGAATATCATTATTTTATATAGTATTTATATATCACACAACATGAAATGTTCGTTCAAGGTCGTTCCAGTTTGTTCATGTTCATATAGTGTAGACTTGTATTAGCCAAAGAGTTCAGTGTCTATAGAGATGGAGTTGATTGGACGACATCACCGCATCTTTTGTTGCGGATGTAGAAGGCCTTCCCATTTTATGGAACACCAAAAGCCCTCAATACAAATTGGGTAAGAAGAAGTTTGATGCTTTTAGTATCCAAGTATAATTCAACTCACTCTTCACTTACCAAATGTTGTCGAGTTACTCGGAGTACTTTACAGGAATTGATTCTCTAAAAAATGTGTCTTGTTTACAGTGGCGGCTCGTGTATAGGCACTGTGGAACTGCAGCACCCCCTATTTCCACTTGATATTATTGATAACATTTAATATAATGAGTCCTTTTTTCTTTAATTCTTTCTTTATTTTTGTAGTACAATATATATTCCTTAAGCTTAATGTCAGTACTTCAGTAGCCATCCCCCAGTTTATGAAAAAGATACAAAAATCTTTGTATAGAACTGTGCGCTTCACAGTGCCAGCGACGTGGTGTTTGACTGTTGTGCGCATGCGTACATAGGAGGGGGGGGTGGGGAGGAAGGGGGGACTGCCAGGTAGAGAGAGCACTGTTGCTCTCGCAGTGCCGGCTCTGGCGTGATGGTGGAAGGAAGTTTTTTTTTACTCAGCGTGTGTTGTGCTTAAAAACCGTGTACCATATTCTTGAATGTGATAAAGTGTAGAAGAGTGTAGAATTAGATTATTATTCTGCTTCCAGCTATTCTATTTGATTCATTTTTTTTCGGTTCTTTTATGGATTTCATTTTTAAATGAATAGATCAAGCTTGAACTGTAACAATTTAAGTTAAAGTAAGTAAAAAATGTTTGTTTTTTTGTTAAGATTTTATCAAGTTCCTGAATAAATTTTCTTTTTATAAATGTTTTTTTCCTTTTACACAATTTTAAAACAAAGGCTAAAAATTTTCTGGAGCAGCACCCCAACTAATTTTAGCTACGAGCCGCCACTGCTTGTTTAGCAATTCTTGGGTTCACCATTTGTATTTGTATCTCCAAATCTAATGCTGACATAAAGTTTTCATAATGTCCACAGTTTTCGTGGCTCAGGTCCATTAGTAAATCAGAAACACTATAGAAACTCCTATTCTTAAACACTGAAGTCATCCACCAGCGGAAGGCCACACTTGCAAAATAACAATTATCCTAGGCATTATATCGTGTCTAGAATGCAACAAAAGAACTGAAGAATGCAAAGAGTTGGAAAATGAACGAACAAAGTGTCAAACCTACGAAACATCGTTTGTCAGCATACATTCATGTGCGTCTATGTTCGCTCATGTGTGTCTATGGTCGTTCATGTTCATCTATCATCTATCTATGGTAGTATGCGCGTTCATGCTCATTCGCCAAGTGTGGACCTACAGAATTGGAAAAACGACTTTTTTGGTCATAGATATTGCTGAAATGTATATTCATCAAAATCTTGAAATCAAACATTTTCGCAAACTCAGTACCTTCTCTGTGCTTCCTATATGAGAAAATGATAGGTATTACATAATTAAATTTGTGTAGAAATGTATAAACCTGACCTCAAATGCATTCAAGATGATGGTCATAACATCTATAGAAAAAAAATATTTCTAACCTAACATCAATTTCACATAAATGTCTTCCTTTTCGAACATTTTAAGATGCTCAGTTTTTATGCTGCCTTTTGAAGGTCGAAGTTAGTATTAGGGATGGGACAATCAGTTCTTTGGTTCCTCGGTTCTGCCGGTTCTCTCAAGAACCGAAATAACCAGAACTGACTGTTCTTCGGTTCCGATCCTTATTTTAATAAAAAACGAGCGGAAAGATGCACACATCATGCGTGCATACATGCAAGGCAGAGGTGTTCTTTGCGATTTATACAGTTATGTCAAAAAAGATAAATATCAATGGCTTAGTATAATGTATACGAACTGAAATGCCAGTAGTGATGCCAAGAAAATGTTGAATTTTTGATTCACCGACTAATTTCCTAATCAATTGTAATAAATGAAACAATCGACAATTATTTAAAACTTACATCACTGGAATAATAGTAATATAATCTTTATGTTCACGTTCGTTCCTTCATCGTAAATTACCCATTTTCTTTTCACTTGCAAATGCTGTCTAAACATAAAAAATAGACATTTATGTTCATTTCTTCGTCGTAGATTTTCCTAATATTGCATGCACACAAAAAAATTAAATTACTTAGGTATTTACAGCAGATATTTTATACATCAGTTGTCATGAAGATTGTTTTCATTGACAACAATTAAAAAACGGGTCCAAAGTGAATTACAACTTTCTCGTTTGATTTTTCTGAAATCGACTACTCCTTAGGTAAAAATGTACTGAACAAAACATATGCTATTTGATTAGTTTTACAAAGTTTTTAAAAGACTTTTTCGTTATAAGTTATATTGTACGAGATATAAAGAAAAGATCATTTTTTGTCACCTGTAAAGTGGCACTCCCCGGTTATGTCATGTAAACTATTTATATAATTTTCTTAGTTTTTTTGCCTCTATGTCCTAAATACCAAATTTCATCAACATCCTCACAGTAATTTCTGAGATGAAACATGCAGACAGACGGACGGACACGAACTGACCATAAGGTGTTCTTTTTTACTTATTATAAAGAATGCCTAAAAATGATTGCGACTCAGAAGCAGATGTTAATAATGTTAATAACAAAATTAGAAACCTTAGGCATTAATTCCAAAATTGTTTGTTGGATCCGTGAATTATTAAATCATAGGAAGCAGAAGGTTGTTATAGATGGGAAATCTTTGAACTTAGTGGAGGTTGTCTCTGTAGTGTATATGGCCCGTTATTATTTCTAATATATATAAGCGATATCAGCTCAGTAGTCTGAAGTAAAATTAGACTTTTCACCGATGACACAGTCATTTATAGAGAAATAAGCAATCCGGAAGACCATCAGTATCTCCAAAATGATCTTGAAGCTATTTCTGCATGGCGTAAGGAATGGCAGTTATCATCAACTAAATGAAAAGCTGCATCATCAATTTCTGGAAAACCAAGAATATCTCGTTGGATGTTAGTTATTCGTTGGACGGGGTAGAGATTCCAATTTCAGACTTGATTAAATTTCTAGGAATCACGATCCACTGTGATCTCTCGTGGGACACCCACATTTGCCGATTTATAGGTTCAGCTAACAAAAAACTGCCCTTCAAAGTAACTCAGAAAAAGTGAAAGAATTATGTTATTTATCCTTGGTTCGACCGCAGGTTGAATATGCGGCAGCTGTGTGGGATCCCTACAAAAAGGGATTCACTAACGAGATAGAAAAGGTTCAGTGCAGGGCAGCTAGATTTGTAAAGAGAAACTACGATAGTAAACAAAGCGTAACATCATTAATAGAAAATCTGAAATGGACATCGTTAGAGGAACGTAGGCTGCAGGCTAGATTTAAACTGCTGGAAAAATTTATGTCAGAGGGATTAGCAAATGAGGTAGTAGGTCTTATCAGAAGCCCAACGTATCTCGGAAAGAAAGACAGTGAGGATAATATTCGCGAGATCGATTGTAGAATGGAGCGATATAGAGGATCATTTTTCCCTAGGACGATAAGAGAACATAATAGGAAAAGATAACGTAGGAAAACTAGGGAACTTTGGTGCACTGTACCTCCTGCCATCCACCAAAAAGGTGACTTGCAGAATATCATGTAGATGTAGACACTAACCGAAAAGTGACCACCTCACTCCACAATATTTTTCCATGACGGCATTCGATTTTCAATACATATATCGATAATGGAAGTTATATATTTACTACAATGTGAAATATATTTTTATCAGTTTCAAATGGGATGAGAATGTCTGAATTCCCTTTATTTCATGAGGTAAAAGAGCTTTGTAGCGCATACAAAAATCAGGAGATGAATCAATTCAATGAATAATAGTTCTGCAAAAATATCTATCAAAAAATTGAATGATTGGTTCAGAACTTCCGGTATTCAATATTTGGTTTGCAGCTGGGTGGTTTTATAATGTAAAAATTCAAGCAATATCTTGAGTCAAATCCATCAGTTTTAAGTGTTACTCTGACTTATTAACAGAAATAAGTTTTATTTTGTTGTGTAGTAATTTTGAATAGATACCCAGTGGATAATTTTTAAATTTAACTGATTTATTGTGTCCTCTAACAATAAAGTCATGTCGGACATTTGGAACAACTTCAGAATTGACAGTACAAATGACAAATACACTATATGCAACTATTGTAAAGTTAGAATTTCTCATGGTGTATAAAAAAGCACTTTTAACCTAACAGAACCGAAACAAAAAACCGGGATCAGATTAATATAACAGAAACTGGGAAAAAGTGGAACTGTCCCATCCCTAGTTATTATAAACTATTACTGATCCTAGTAATTAGGAATTAATCAGACAACCATAGGGCTATTCTGGCTATGATTGTAATACTGTAAACATATCTTTCATTAACTTGTTAGGCATTTGGGTCTGCTGTTCGTGCGAGTGGAAAAAGACCAGTTACAACTGAAGTGCCTGTGACAAATTCAAGGATCAGGCCGCCATCAAATGATGAAGAGCATCCAAACTGTTACAAAGGCTCAAGTGGAGGGAAGGAATTTATATGCGAGGAGTGCGGGAAGGTTTTTATTTACAGGAGCTGGCTCAGTATGCATCATAAAATTCACACAGGTGAAAAATTTTTCCATGCAATTTTTGCGACAAGACCTTTATACACAGAGCCGGACTCGTCCAACATCTGAACTTGCACAGTGTCGAAAAACCCTTTAAGTGCAGTGTGTGCAGATTGTCTTTTAATAGGAAATATTTTCTTATCGATCATCAGAGGAAGCACAACATCAAAAAGACCTTTGATTGTGAGAGTTGCAACAAACTTTTTGCCTCACAGTATTATCTGCATTGTCATCAAAAGTGTCACAGTTCTAATAAGAATTTTGAGTGCAATGTTTGCGGATCCAAATTCACATTCAGTGAAGACCTCAAGAACCACCTCATGATCCACCGTGGTGAGAGGCCATTTGAATGCGATGTTCGCGGGAAGACATTCAGACGCAAGGCCGTGCTCATAAGTCACGTGCATACACACATTAGAGAGAAATTGTTCTCGTGCCATGTGTGCATGAGGCGCTTCAAGCAAAAGTGTAGTCTAAAGAATCACATGAAAGTGCACCACTAAGGCCTCACAACATACAGTGGCAAGAGACCATTTGGGTACGATATGTGCGGAATGGCATATAGATGCAAGAGCATACTTGTGAATCGCTTGCATAAACTCACTGGGATAAAAGTGTTATGCTGTTAGCACACATGGTGATACACTACTTTTTAAGTTTTTTGAATAAATGAAAAGTACATATTGTGGTGAATGCAGGAAAGAGTTTCCATACCAACCAGACCTTGTATCGGTACATCATAAAATAGATGGCATTCATGTCATGTTTTCCACATCTCATTGAATCGAAAACATTTGTTGGGAAAAATTGGGTAATGAAATAAATGCACAAGGGTGACTAATATAATTTGCTCAATAATGTTTCTATGAAGATGTTTGCACCATTTGCTATTCCTTTTGTTGGACCGTAGATTTGTTGTTCAGAATAAACAATTGTGATAAAAATGCTTTAAAATGATGGCTGTTGTGTTGTTAACCAGTATTTCTACAATTGGTCTGGCAAGAATAAGATTTGTTTATCTTTATACTATGAAATGGTTACTATTTATCTCACATGGGTTAAAATATTGATCTCTTTTGGGTTTATTTGTCAATCTGTACTCAGGTAAATATATTTATTATTGTTTATTATTTTGTATAGATGTATATTTTTTAAATCTTGAATAATTTTACTTGTTTCCACAGAAAATATAAATAAACTGGTATAAATTTCCATTAAAGATGTGATGGGAAAATATGAATTTGTTTTTAAATTAGATATTTAGAAATAACCTTAATGTTAAATGATCCTTTGAAATATGAAGCATGATAAGAAATCATTAGGATAAAATAAGGCAACCTACTTCCTTTGTGTCATCATCATCATCAGCCGTTTTCAATCCATTGACGGATGTAGGCCTCCCCTAGACTCTTTCAGTTTCCCTATCACCTGCCTCCAGGGCCAGCGTGATCATTTTGGTTGCCCCTACGCAAATCCGATTTTGTGGCCCCCCTCACTTTTTCTGCAAGAAAGTTTTATAGCCACGGCCATCACGTGACGTGAGTTAGTGAGGCAGCGCTGTCAGGTAACATTTCATTCACTGTATATACTCATGTATAGCATGCTCTCATGTATAATGCCCCCTTCTTTTTGCCAAAAAATCCTGACTTTTTCGTACACCCTAGATTTTTGAGAGATACAAGAACAAAATTTTAGAATTTTAATGGCAGGTTAAGTATTACACCAGAATACTGGAAATAAATATGTTAAACCATTAGGTTACCGTAAATTAATAAGTTCAAAACAAATTTACTATGAATGTGATGTGCATCTAAGTAATTGTATCTTAATCATCAGTGGGAGAACTGTTCAGTTGACTTTCAGTCACTGACGAGAGAAGTTCACCCTTGAAGATGCCCACTTAGTGGGCAAAATGCATCGGGTTTATAATAAACTTTTATGGCTGAAGGAGTTTTCCCACCGATGATAAATCGAGCCATAAGTTAATCAAGCCGCCAACCTTTATAAATCGTATCTTAAGTCAAGTTGAATGAATTTCAACACGAAGTTAGCACAGCTAAGGTCATCGGTAGATTAAGAAGAAAAATTTGCCCTTAGCCAGAAGTTTAAGGTTAATTAATTCCACATTACGTCCTAGAATACATCATACAGCAACTTGGCCAAATAATGATGCCACGTAGAAAATTTTATTTTAATAAGTTCCTTTTCCATCTTATATTTATTCAACATTCTCTATAGTAGAATTTTTATATTTAATTATGTCCTATTAAATTTAAAAAGAAGTTAGCTGTTAATTTTCAAAGTGAAACAAAAGAAAAACAATAATGGCCAAGGATTCATTGAGCAGAATGTTCATTTAGTCATCGGGGGTTCACGTCCTGTGTTTGCTGCTCACTCTGGCGGAATGCATTCATTGCTAAAATAGCTTGAAAACTAGTTATTCTCATATTTTGTGTTGTGTAGGTATAGTAACTAATATAAAAGATACATAATAAAAAATAAATAAAATAGTACAATGCGTTCAGTAATAATTTAATTTAATAAAAGACACATCTTCATCCACGTCGTCATAGTACCGTTTCATACAAAGGTTTTACATTATCCTCATCAAATGTAGAATCACCTGTTGCAGTAGAAAGGGAGAATTCGACATCTTCATCAGTCAGATGGG
Organism: Tanypteryx hageni; assembly: GCA_028673005.1. Taxonomy (NCBI): domain Eukaryota; kingdom Metazoa; phylum Arthropoda; class Insecta; order Odonata; family Petaluridae; genus Tanypteryx; species Tanypteryx hageni. The sequence goes on along the minus strand of CM054114.1, from coordinate 170,034,713 downwards.
TTTGGAGAGGTTTCTTGTTTTTTTTTTGACAGATTTGTTACGAAAAACGAATGGATTTTTTACGTAACTTCAATTCAGACTTACTGCCGGGAAAGCCACTCGCCGATCTCGACATCAACCTCCCCCTGCTCCGTGCGAAGGGATGTCCAAGAAGCACCACCACCGCCACGAATACGCCCAAGTCCAGAAGCTTTACAAGAAGAGTCCTGCCACTGCAGCCCGCCTCGTTCTTGAGGGGGAGTCGGTACCCATAATACCTTCGATGGAGGATCTCCACGCCTACTGGACACCCATGTTCAACGAGGAATCAACCTACTTCCCCCAAGAGCAGGGCACGGTTACACCACCATTGCAGCGGCTGATGCGGCCGATATCCATCCCGGAGCTCCGGGAATCGGCCGTATCCAACTCCAAGGCTCCTGGGCCTGACGGCATAACTCCATCGTTGTGGAATGCGGTGCCACTGGACATCCAGGCTCTGCTGTTAAACTCAGTCCTCCTGCATAGGGATCTTCCTGGCTTCCTGAAGACGTCCCAGACTGTGTTCATCCCGAAGGGCAAAGGGTGCACACCGGGGGATTATCGCCCCATAGGAGTAGGGTGTGTGTTCCTTCGCCATCTCCATATGATCCTGGCCTCCCGGCTTCAACGCGCCCCGGTGTTCGACGAGCGGCAGCGAGCCTTCAATCTGTCTGATGGATGCCTGGAGAATCTAACCACTCTCTAGAGCCTGACGGAGGCTCAGGGAACTCCATCTCATTTCCCTCGACGTCCGCAAAGCCTTCGACATGGTCAGTCATCAGCTGTGTTGGGGGTCCTGCGGGCGATCGGCTGTCCACCATCGTTCACTGAATACCTGGGGTGCTACTATGAAGAAAGTAACACCCTTCTTACAGCTGGGGGGGCTGTCAGTGAACCAGTCCGGATACGCAGGGGAGTACACGAGGGGGACCCTCTCAGCCCTCTACTCTTCAACCTGGTGTTGGACACCATGATGCAGCGTCTGGCTTCTGGCATAGGCTTCGACATCAGGGACATTCGGTGTAACATCCTAGCCTATGCCGATGATCTTGTGCTGTTATCCTCATCCCAGCACGGGATGACGCTGCAGCTTCGCCGGGTTGAGGAGGCGTTGGAGCATGTGGGTCTTGGGGTGAACCCCGCAAAATGCGCCGCACTATCCCTAGTACCATCGGGCAAGGTGAAGAAGATAAAGACCTTGACTACACCCACTTTCACAATCCAGGGTACCCCCATCCATCAGGTTGGGGTCCTTGGATCGTGGAAGTATCTGGGGATAGATGTCGCCGACCGCGGGTATTTTTCCCCCAAGCCTCTCCTAGAACATCTGTTGGAGAGGACCAAGATGGCACCACTCAAGCCACAGCAGAGGATGTGTATTCTCCTGAACCATATCCTCACCCACTATACTTACGGCTTGAGCCTCGGGAGAACGTCGATTGGACGGCTCAAGGAGCTGGACTCCATGGTTCAGGCTTCCGTTCAGCGTTGGCTTCATCTTCCCAGGGATGTGCCTCTTGGATACTTCCACACTCCAATCAGGGAAGGAGGACTTGGTTTGGCAGCATTCACAACGACCATCCCGGCTCTTCGGTGGAGCAGGAGTCAGCGCCTGTTCCAGTCATCGTCCTCTGTCTCCCGAGCAGTCACGACCACCTCATGGTTCCAGAGGTGGTCGGGGTGGGCTCGGCATATGAGCAGCATTCCTGAGGGAGGGGTTCTTAATGCAGACGTGGTGCGCAAGGAGTGGACCAGAAAACTCCACTCCAGTGTCAATGGCCGGGAATTGCAGGAGTCGGCCCAGGTCTGGGCTTATTTGGCCTGGGTCGACCTCCAGAATAGAGGCATTCCCGGTCATGACTATGTGCAATACCACCACGTCTGTATCAACGCCGTCCCTTCACGAATCAGGACAACTAGAGGATGCCGCCAGCAGCAGGAAGTGGAGTGCCGGGCCGGCTGCGGACTTCGGGAGACCACAGCTCACATCATCTAGAGCTGTTGGAGGATGCATGGCGGCCGAGTCAAGCGCCACGACGCTGTGGCGAGGAACCTAGGCTCAGCCCTGGAGAGCAAGGGGTGGAACATCGTGATGGAGCCGCATATTCGCACGGAGCAGGGACTCAGGAAACCGGACATCGTCGCCAGCAGAGGATCGTCGGTTCAAGTGATCGACATGCAGGTGGTGAGTGGAGCACGACCCCTCCAGGAGCAGCACCGGCACAAACAATTATACTACGAGGAGAATGCCGGTGTTCCCTCCTGGGTGGAAACTAAGTATCCTGACCACCCGGATATCCGCTTCACCACCTGCACCCTGTCCTGGCGAGGAGTCTGGTGTGGGCAGTCGGCGATGGACCTCGAGGCATGCGGAGTGCAGCGGAGGACTCTCGTGGGTATTACCAAAGGCAAAGGCATGAAAGGCTGTAAAGAGCAATTGATAATTGACTCAATAATACTCAAACAAGCACAAAGACACAAGAAAAATCTCTCATGCTGCTACATAGATTATCGCAAGGCGTTTGATTCTGTCCCCCACTCTTGTTTAATAGAAGTACTAAAAATATACAGAATAAACCCGATCATAGTTAATTTCCTGGAGAAAGCCATGCGACAATGGCACACAATAGTTAACCTTATTGATATGATAACAAAACAAATGTTTATACAAAGGAAATAAAAATAAATAGAGGTATATTTCAGGGTGATTCCTTAAGCCCAGTATGGTTTTGTCTTGCTTTAAATCCACTCTCAAATATGTTAAACAGAACGAACACGGGATATTTAATAAAAAATAATCAGTCAAAACATATAATATCACACCTACTGTACATGGATGATTTAAAACTTTATGCATCAACACATCCAAAACTTAGTGAATTAATAAAACTAGTAGAGAAATTTTCGACAGACATTAAAATGGAATTTGGACTGAATAAATGTAGAACGCTAAACATAAAAAAGGAGGAATAGAACCCTTAGGATTCAAAACAGAAAATCAGGGAATAATAGAACCTATGAATGAATTAGAAATGTGCAAGTATTTAGGATACAAACAGTCAAAGAAAATAAACCATACTGATATTAAGAAAAATCTGACAATAGAATTTACCAATAGGCTTAAAAAGATACTCCACACAGAATTAAATAGAAAAAATATGACAAAAGCTATTAATACTTTTGCCATTCCGGTTTTAACATATTCATTCGGTATAATAACTTGGACAGACACAGATATTGAAAACTTACAACGTAAAATAAGAACCGAATTGACAAAGTGCAGAAAGTACCACCCGCACTCAAATATTTACAGATTGACACTACCTAGCACAAAAGGAGGCAGAGGTATAATAGACATAAAAAACTTACATAATAACCAAATCAAACTGCTAAGGAAATACTTTCACGGGCGTCAAGATTCTCCTCTTCACATAAATATTTGTAAATCAGATAATAAATATACACCTTTGACTCTAACTGATACAGTAACACAAGTTAATGAAGAACCCCAAACAATAGCAGAGAAAATTGATAGGTGGAAATGCATGACCCTCCACGGGAGACACCCCCAAGATTTGAGCCGATCTGATGTCGACAAAGAAGCTTCGAACACCTGGCTTAAACATGGAAATCTCTTCCCAGAAACAGAGGGATTCATGCTAGCCATACAAGATCAAGTGATAAATACAAAGAACTACCAGAAGTACATAATAAAGAATAGACAAATTCAAGATGACAGATGCCGAAAATGTAGAGAACACCCGGAAACTATACAGCACATTACAGAAGCATGCATCAGACTAACACAGACTGACTATTTATACCGTCACAATCAAGTCGCAAATATTATACATCAAAAACTGGCTCTAAAACGTAAATTAATAGAAGACAACACGCCCTACTATAAATACAAACCTAAACCAGTTTTGGAATCGGATGCATTTAAGTTATACTATGACCGCTCAATAATTATAGACAAAACTATACACAGCAATGGACCGGACATAGTCTTGCAGGACAAGGTAGCCAAAACCACTTATCTAATAGACATAGCTATCCCAAATACACACAATCTTCAGAGAACCATAGTAGAAAAGCACCACAAATATATAGAACTAAAAGAAGAAATTAAATGAATGTGGAACATGAATACTGTACACATTGTCCCAATAGTTTTATCGACCACAGGAATTATCCTTACAGACTTACACAACAGTACCTCATTGAAATAACCGGCTCAAAAGCTGTGAAATACAAAGGTAAAACAATAATAATAAGAGCATCACAAGGACCTAGTAGGTTTTGAAATTTAGGTTGCACTAATAAGATGCTTATGTCGTCCGCATACATGATTACTTTGTTAGGGACTTTAATCTTTAGATTATTGGGCAAATCATTGATAAATATGAGGACTAATATACGTCCCAAAATTGAGCTCTGAGGTACCCCTTTGTTCACATATTGGGGTGAGGAAAGATACTTATGTCCCTCTATAAAGATAGCAACAGTCTGCTGACATTTTCTGAGATAGGTCTCCAACCATTTCAGAGCTATTAATGAATGAATGAAATTTTATTGATTCTGTAGGTCTACATAGACATGGAATAGGTCATAATAGAACATAAAAAACAAAGACAATACAATATAAAAAACTGAAATGAAAACAGAGAAGACAATTAGCCAGTATTATTGTCACATTACAAATCACTATCAGACAAGTATTCAGAGACACTATAGTAATTTTTACTTAATAGATAGCGCTTCAATTGCCTCTTGAAAGACAAGGTACAGGAGGTTGACTTAATCCTAGAGGCTAAGTTATTAAATATAATAGAGGCAGCATGGTGAGGTCCTTTTAGGGAAAGGGACAAGTGATACTCATTTAAATGAATGTTTAGTCTTTTGCGAGTATGATGCGAGTGGTAGTTGGAATTTGTTGGGAAAAGGTGAGGGTGTTGTTTAACAAAAGTAGCACAATTTAAAATATAGATTGAAGGGAGAGTTAATATACTAAGGGAATGAAATAATGGCTTGCCAGGAGTTCGGTAAGGTAATTGCAACATTGCCTTGATAGCATGCTTTTGTAAAGAAAAGACTTGGTTGGAGTAGCTGACATTGCCCCAAAATATGATGCCATAGGACAGAAAAGAATGAATTTTAGCAAAATAGAAAAGTTTTAGGGTACTGATAGAGACAATGGATGCCAATTTTCTTAGCATAAAAATGTCAGTGGCCACTTTTTTCATAACAGAATTAATATGGATTGACCAATCTAAGTCATCACTAATATGTATACCTAGAAATTTTACCGAGGTAGAACGTTCAATGTTTGAGTGGTCTATTTTTAGTAATGGACTGCAGGAAGGAGGTGACTTTTTTGTGTGAAATTGAAGGTAAAGGGTTTTATTACTATTCACTCTAAGATTATTGGATTGAGACCAGTGAAGCATGCTGTCCACAGAAGAGTTTGAAATATTAATTAAATCAGGCAGATTTTCAGAGTGCAATACACATGATGTGTCATCTGCATATAATAGGAGTTTGCTATTAGCAATATTATGGGGAAGGTCATTCATGAAAATAATGAAGCAGTGGCCCTAGTATTGAACCCTGAGGGACACCACTCCACACTTTTAGCGGTTTAGATTTAGAAGTGATTACACCATTAGAAGTCTGATGTGTGTATTTTACAATTTGCTGCCTGCCAGATAGAAAGGAATTTATCCAATTGAGGGCATTTCCATTTATTCCCACATTGTGAAGTTTAGTATATAGTATTTCATGGTTAATGCTATCAAATGCCTTTGACAGATCATAGAAGATACCAAGAGTGAAGTCTTTCTTATTTAATGACTGATGGACCTGGTTAATTAATTGGAAGGAAGTTGATATAGTGGATCTAGCTTTCCTGAAGCCATGTTGAGATTCATGGAGTAGAAGAAAAGATTCAATAAAATGGATTACTCGGTTATAAAATATTTTTTCGAATATTTTGGAAAATACTGATATAGGCCTATAATTATTTGAGTTAGAGAGAGAGCCTTTTTTAGGAATGGGGAGAACACAAGCAAACTTAAGGCTAGAGGGGAATTGCCCTTCATAGAAAGATGAATTTATTATATTAACTAGAGGAAGAATAATATAATTAATGACAGCTTTAATTATAGGCATTGGGATCTCATCAAGACCACATGACCATGAGTTGTCAAAGGACCTAACAATATTTTTTATTTCATGAACATTAGTAGGAGCTAAAAATAGTGATTTAGAAGAGGGAGTAAGTATGGAATGATAAGAAACAGTTGGGGTAGTTGCAACGGGAGTGGTTTGACAGAACTGTAAGTTGAAGTGCTGAGCTATTTCATCAGGGTTGGAGAGAAGGCAATTATTGAAACTATTATTATTTTGGTTTGTGTTAATCATTGTGGCTTTGGTATTGCATTTAATTATGTCCCAGGCAGATTTAATAATATTATTGGATGAATGAATATAGTTTTCATTGATTAGTTTCCGGTAATCTGAAACACATTGTTTGAATTTTTTAAGAGATAGTTTATAAGAACCGGAGAGATTGGGATCAATGTATTTGCATTTATAGTGTAAATCTCATAGAAATTGACCCATGATGATTAAATCATTAGAATAAAAATTTTTATTTAGATTTAAGGTTCTCTGCTTAACTCGTTTAATGGGAAAAACAGCATTGAAGTACATCATAAAATAATTCATAAAGGCATTGAATTTAGCATTGGTGCCTAGATCATTTGATACATCCTCCCAATTTTCATTCGATAACATAACACGGAGTTGTTCAATAGAGTTTTGCCTAAAAATTCGTTTAGATATGTACATAGGATTTACAGCTATGGATGTCTTGGGAAATTTTAAAGTGAAGTTTAGTGCCAAATGGTCCGAGAGGCCTGTATGTAATGTTTTGCAAGAGAAATTAGAGGTGAGGATATCAGATATTAGGAAATCTATGATAGAACATGAGTGGGAAGATATCTTTGTGGGCTCATTATTAATAATTTTCAGACCAAAACTACTTAAGAAGTTGGAGAAGTCTGTTTTATCAACTGTATCTTTAAGAAGGTCTACATTCAAGTCCCTGCATAGCAAAAGTCCATCAACATTTTTGAGTAATGCTGATAAGATAGCATCATGCAGGTGCTTAAGAAAGTCATTGAAAATACCACTCGGTGCACAGTACAGGCAAAAAACTGCATAAGAGGAGGAGTTGACTTTTAAGGTAGAAATACAGCATTCAAAAAGTTTCTCGCTGCTTTCTTGAAAGTCTATGCATGAAAGATCAAAACCAGGTCTGGACTACATGTCTACCCCACCACACTTGTTTTGATGGTGACAAAAATAAGAAATAAGGTTAAACCCTTTGATATTAAATTTTGTTAATTCATCCTCAGGTTGCCAATGTTCGGATAGAAAGAGAATATCGGATTTTAGTTCTTGGAGGAGTATCTCAAGAGCATGCCCCTTGTTTCTAACAGACTGAATATTGCTGTAAAAAAAATTCAGCAAATTTTCACTTTTTAGTCACTTTGTAGTCTTGGGCTTACTAATTCCCAGTTTCCATCTAGTAGTTACACCCCTGATGCCAATAGAATTGCATTTAGATAGTAATTTTATATGGTCAACTGCATCAAATGCACTACTTAGGTCAAAGAAGATTCCCATAGTCTTGTTTTTAGAGTTGATTTCATTTATTATGAAGTTGATGGCCTTAAAGAGTGCTTGTTTAGTAGATTTTGTCTTCCTAAAACCATTTGAGAAAAACTTCTGAGAATCAAGAAAGTCAAGGAGTCTTTAACAGAATACATACTCAAAGATTTTCGAAAGTTGGGGAAATAGGGAACTAGGTCTATAATTTTGTGGATCACCCGTCACCTTTATTCTTATAAATTGGCAGAACCTTTGACATTTTGAGGGCATCTGGGAATATACCTTGAGAAAGAGACCGATTAATTAAGAATAGAAGTGGAATCAGGATTTCATTTCCCCAGTCCCTGATGAGAAAACCAGGGATTTCATCAATGCCAGCAGATTTCTTTTATACAACTTTAAAGAGGTATATTAATAGTTCAGCCTGACTACAGGGTTGAAGATACATTGTCTTTGATGAAAATATAATGTTGGGCTTGCAAGTATTAGCTGTAGCACTGGTTGCTCCTTGTGGTAAATTTAAGAAAAAACTATTGAGGGCATTACAGCTTTCTATTGGGTCTGAGATGACTCTGTCATTGTTATCTCTTAAAATAGGAAGGGATTCAACGTTTTTGGAGCCTGTATTAGTATTAATGATTTTCCAAGCTTCCATTGTCTGATTAGAGGCATTATTGATTCTTGAATCATTAAATGTCCTTTTAGATACTTTTATAAAACTCCTGTGTTGTCTTTTGGCTGCTACTAGCTGCAGATGGTTAACTAAACTGCCAGAGTGTCTAGCTCTATAGGAAAATGATTTTATTGATTGGCCATAACCCAGCATTTACTTTTCTTGACTTTTGGCTTGAGATTAGCTAAAGGAAAATCATAGTTAAAAAAGTAAATAATTCTTTTATAGAAAGCATTAAAGTTATCATTGATTGATGCAGATAGATAAACTTCACTCCAGTCATTTTGTCCAAATAAATGACAAAACAAATTTATTTTTTAGTGGCTCAGTAATTTGTGAGCCAAAAGTGCAGTGACATTTATTGAGACATTAAAGAGATGAAAGTGGGATGCAATAGCAAGATGATCTCAGAGTGCAGGATCAAAAACTGTGATGTCCATGCTCTGTTCATTAAAGTCTGTATAGATACTATCCAAGAGAGATTGACATCCGTCAGTTACCCTGGTTGTAGTATTAACCATTGCTTTCAGATTATAGGCATATAAAACACCTAGCAATTTCTTTTGATCATGACCATTAGTAAGCAGATTGCAATTAAAGTCACCTGTGACAATTGAAATAGACCTGCATTGGTGATTTGTGAGAGAAAACAGAAGACTGTCTAGTTTATCTACAAAGGAGTTAAAGAAGCCCAAAGGAGACCTATAAATTACTAGGAGATTGAAACTGAAGTTGTAAACAGAGAAATTGATAGCAGCACATTAGTTCTTGGTTTAACCTGTCTAAGTCACAAATATATACAGTAATAAATGATTGTGAAGTTAGTGAAGTGCCACTTCACTTATAATTTATGAATGTTTTTCAGCTGATAGGTACAATTCGATTACTTGGAAATATAAAATTTCAAGTCAAAATATTTTATTTTTGCCTTGAATTTTTCCAGAAGTAAAGCCACAGTTCCATGCTCTTCTTCAAAATGTTATTTCACAAAATCTGACAATGAGTTATGTGAGTAGCCGCTATCCATGCCGATTGCCACTATTTGAGCTGTGTGCTCAGCAGCCTCCCAGTTGTGTGCGCAGTAGTGAAGTTGAGATACTTATTTGGCTCCTAGGCTGCACCGTTGACAGTGGTTACCATGGTAACGATGGATGCACCGACTACCTAACGTTGACCTTGGTTGGCTAGAGTGAAGCTCTTCTCACCTACGTGCTTTCCAGCTTCACTCGCCCAGTTGGGACAAGCCTGTGTAACTTCGCTGGCCGTGGACGTTGATTGTCCATTATTTCGAACCCTGAGAGTGTACATGCTATTCTGAAGTGCATGCAAAACGACATTTCAATGCCAAGAGGAGATCAAAAGGTTCTTATTCCTGAGTGTTAAATAGTTAAGTAAATATGCATCCTTCCAATGATGCAGTGTGTGTAGTAATAGAAACGCTCTTTTCGCGATGGAGGGAGGACGATAAAAAAGATCTTTTACTTCTTGGGAGACCTACACCTATTATCAGCGTGAGTGTAAAAAAGGAGATTAAATGTACTGAAAAAATCATACAACAAACATTTTAAAAGTTCATGGTAGAATGAATATCCATGGTTATGCGGAAGTCATTACCATGCAAAAACTATTTTGTTGGTCTTACCTGCTTGTTGGAGTCAAGAAGCACATTTGGAACAAGGTTGCTCTTCACAAACATTCAGATTCATCTGAAAATCTTAAGTGCATCTTACAGTTTAAGAATCTTAAAAAGAATAGGAAAACAATTGTCGATGCCCTGAAGAAAAATTCTCGGCTCTATCTCGCTCAATACAATGAAAATGTTTGATTAAACAGGTTCTTCATGCACACGATCATTGACGCAGTCTTGTATCTAAGCAAACAAGAACTTGCATTCTGTGGACATGACGAAGGAACTTCTTCTCTGAACCGAGGAAATTTCAAAGAACTTTTATCCTTGTTGATTTCAAGAAGTCCTTTAGAAATTCAAAGTACCTATAAAAATATTAGTGGTGTATTTACTGGAGAGTCTAAGACAAAACAAAACGAATTAATTGAATGTATTTCAAACTACATTCAAGAGTATGTTAAAGATAAAATTAGTATTGCGGACTTCTTTTCTGTTCATATAGATGATACTACCGACATTACTCAAAAATCACAATATTCAATCATATTGATATTAATTAATTCAGATGCTGAATTGGTAGAACGTTGCTTAGGATTTCATAATGTCAGTTCTGACCGAACATCACAAACTCTATTCAATTTAGTAGACACAGTTTTAGGGCAGTTTTATTACAGAAGCAAACTGGTTGGCTGGCCAACCAGTTATGATGGTGCCAGCGTGATGTCTGGGCATTTGAATGGACTTCAAAAGAAAGTAAAAGAAGAGGCTCCCCAAGCTGTCATTGTCCACTGCTTAGCGCATTGTCTGAACCTTGTATTGCAATAGAGTTGCAAACAAATTCCAAAATGCAGCATATTTTTCGCTAGTATTAGCGGGATACCCTCCTTTTTCCATCATTCAGCAAAACGAATTTACGCAGACGTATACCAACAGTGACAGATACCCAGTGGTCTTCAAATTCAAAACTTCTCAGTGTAATTGTCGAGGAGTGAGATGGATTAAAAACTGTTTTCGAAAAAATTCTGGCGGACATCGAGTCAGGAGAGACAGCCGTTCATCTTTCAAGAAGGTTCCTGAATGAAATGCACGATTTTGACTTTGCATTCTTAGCTCTAGTTTTTAATGACATTTTCCAAGTGTTTCATTTGATGTTTTGCAAAAGAAATCCTTGGATATCAATTTCTGTGATTCCAAGATTAACAGCACCTGCAATATAATTGGCAATAAGAGGAATGAAGAATGCTATGCCAAAATTTTTGAAATGGCTAAAAACAAAAGTGACCTATCAGGAAGGAAGTACAGCAACTTAACAGAAGAAGAAATGGTTCTGAATTACAGAATGTTATACTATGAAATAATAGATAGCATTTTAATGGAGATGAACACTAGATTTCAAGACATTAATAAGCTAAGTTTTCTTGGCCTAGGGGATACTTCAAAATTTGAAGAGTACTCAACAATATTCCCGAATAATGCACTTTCTTCTTTGCAAGAAACATACCCAACTCCATTTAAGAAAATTTAGCAATTGAGAACTGAACTTGAACTGCTCTACCAAGATGTTCAATATAGGAATGTTCCCCTTACAAGAGTGATTTCACTTCTTCGTGAAAATGAATTACATAAGGACATATTCCAAGAGGCCTACAGACTTTTTTCTTTAATTCTGACTATATCTTCAGCAAGTGTATCAGTGGAAAGAAGTTTTTCGTGCTTGAATAGAATTAAGACGTACCTAAGAAATTCAGTGTCACAGCAGAGACTGTCTTCATTGGCGAATATTTCAATCCAAAAAGAACTCTTAAGTGAAATTATGAAAAGTCAGCCTTTTCATGAAGACATTGTGGATAAGTTCTCCACAAAAAATAAGCGAGCATAATTGCAACAGAAACTCTATATAGGTTTCACATTACACTCAACCCTCGCTATACGAGCAACTGCTTTATGAGTTTTCGCTTACACGAGATGGGCTTTTACATGCTTGCTTTTCACTGTTCGAGCTAATTTTTTGCCCTTACCAGGATAAAAAAGATAAAGGAGCAAAACTTTTGCTCTTACCAAATTTTGCCTATCTTGAGCTGCATTTCTACGTTCCACTTTAGAAATAGAGATTGAGGTTTTGTCTTCAAACGAAAAAACAGATGTTCCATCACCTATAAGGCCGAATAAAAACTAAGACCTACCACCACCGCACCATACCCGATGTCAACTTGTTTGGATGAGTGCTCATTTCTCATTTTATTTTATCTATTTAAAACATAATTTAAGTATTACAAAGTATTGTTTCAATGTAATATATTTTTGCTTCGCTTTCATTTTCTATTTGGTAATTTTGGAGATGAACATTTTGCCATATTTTTTCATATGCAGAGCCACCGTATTTTCAGTGTTTTTATGTATTATGAGTTTGATTTGTAAATGTAATTTCAGTGTAAAACTTGGATGTATTAAGTGATTTTCTGAACTCTGGAACGTAACGTAATGTTTTTCATGTATGGTTATGTGAATTTACTTCTCGTTATATGAGATTTCGCTTACGAACAACTTTTTGGAAGGGATTCAGCTCGTATAGCGAGGGATGGATTTATTTGGCCCTGCGATAAATACCTATTTTTTATCCCTGACCTATATATGAACTTCACCTACTTTTCTGAGCACAAGCCGCCACTGGACTGCAGAATGTTCTATTCGTAATATAATGTTTAATGTAAAATGGGATGGTGTGAAAGCTGTAAAAATGAATATGGAAACCAAAAATAATTTTTTAAATGCAGTTTCTGGTAAGCATGCATCACATATAGAGCAATTTTTTAACTAACATTTATCAGTTTGACTCTTGAAGGTGTCAAATCTATTCTTTATGCAGATGATACAAATATTCTCATGTCATCCAATACAAGTTCAGATTTGAACAATGACAGTAAAGTAATTACTCAACAGTTGGACAACTGGTGTATAAATAGCAACCTTAGCCTAAATACTGAGAAAACCCATGTAATTCGATTCTATCATACTCGCAATTCACAAGAACATATTCCATTAATGCTGAATGGCACTGTATTACACCAAGCTTATAATATTAAGTTTTTAGGCATGCATATTAGCTATGATTTATCTTGGAAGCAACACATTAGTTTACTAGCCAGTAAGCTCAGTTCAATGTGTTTTCTGATCAGGTACATAAGGTACACAGTGAGACCTGAAGTTCTCTTAAACCTATATTATGGGGAAATCTACTCCCACCTTATATATAGTATTATTTTTTGGGGCGCATCAACAGATTCCATTAAGATTTTTAAAATAAAAAAAAAATTGTTCGGCTAATGGCATATGCACCACCCAAATCCCCTTGTCGCCCAATATTTCAAAAATTGAATATTTTCCCCTACCAAGTGTATATATTTGAACCCTATTATTATAAATAAAAAGCAATATTAGTGAATTTGATAAGAACTCAGACTACCATAATTACAATATGAGAAAGCACAATGACATACATGTTCCACGTATTAAGACAAAACTTGCATCGCTAGGTCCTAAATTTATGGGACTACACCTTTACAATAAACTACCTGAAGAACTGAAAGGGATCAAAGGACCCCTTTAAATTAAAACTTAAAATGTTTCTTCAGTACAAAATGTACTATTCTGTGGATGAGTTTCTTTCCGATATTCATATGTAATAATTGTAACATTTATGTTTCAATGTATTGTGATTGCTTGAATTTTATGACGAATCCTATATCTGTAAACAGATCTTTGGAGAATAAATATTATTATTATTAATTGACACATTCAGTGATTCGACAGATATTTCTAATAAGGAAAAAAAATGTTTCCAGTAGCAATACAATATTTTAATGTAAATGAAGAGGAACCTATTGTAGATGCTCTTATTGAATTCAGGCAACAGTGGAGAGATACATCAGAAGAAATATTTCATTTAATCGAATCTTCAGTTACAAATACAGGATTAAATATTCATTTCATGACAGATTTAGAAACTGATAATGTTCCTGTTATTTCAGACATAAATCATCAGTTTACACAAAACTACATATCTTAATCCTAAAATAATAAAAGTAAATTGTAACTGCCATGTGCTGCATAATACAGCTAAATATGCTGTAAAAACCATGAAGTTTGATGTAGAGACCTTAGTATTAAAAATTTTGTGAATTTTCTTCCAGTACTTTAAAAACAAAGAACTAAAAGAATGCACTGATTTCTTAGAATAATCATATTTTGAAACTTTAAAGCCTGTTTCTACTAGATGGGTTAGTCTTTATAAGGCTATAGATAGATTATTAAAAATTGGCCAGTCATTAAAGTTTATTTTATTAGTCAAGGTGAAGATGGATGTAATCCTGTTATTTGGAAATTTGTATGTAAACAAGAGGGTGGTTTAAGTGAAACAAAAACCTTATGAGAATTAATTCTATATTTTGAACAGTCGTTTTTATTTATATTTCAAAAGTATATTTTAATTCTATAAAAAATAATACAGCTATAACAGAAATAGATAATATTTTTAATGAATTGAAAAATAATATTTTGCAAAGACAACAGATGTATTTTATGGTTTTGTTGTTAATCAAGGATTACTTCATCTGTCAGAAAATGATAAAGAGCATTTTTAAACAGGAAGCAGACATGGTGTATTCTATAGCAATGAATGGTATGACTTTGCCAATGTATTTTTGAACTGTTTAAAGAACTTCAATTTAAAAAAATGTATTTCTACCATTAAAATTTTGTTACATTAAGCAAATATTTAAATGGTGACATAGATACAAGGAGAGGAGCTGTTTCATGAAATATGTACTTGAACAGAAATTGTAGAACATCTTACAGATGAGCAAAAATGAAAAGAGCAATGCACAGCTATGAGCGTTCATTCTAAAAAGAGCTCATGGTTTACGAAAAATTAAACATTAATTCTGAAGAATTTCGAGCAAACATTATCAACAATAAAGAATTACTACAGACATCTAGAAGCAACACAAAATATAATTTTAAACAAAAAATAGAGTGTAACAATTGTTTCTCCCCCTCCCCTGGATTCATCGGCACTGACTTAGTCTGGATGGAGCTCATGAAAAAGGTGATAAGACTGGTAAGTCTAGTGTGACAAAAAGTGGCAAGTATGAATTTTCTGTGATGAAAAACCGGTAAACCATAACTTAGCTTGTGTCTCACCGGCAGCAAAAACGTGGAGCATGTTAAATAGCCATCCTCAAGAATGCGAAGATTTGGGCAATGTTGTTTGCATTTCACCAATCAAGACTCCTCAGCACCCATGAAGTATTAAATGCGCAGAATACCTCAGTGGAGATACCGCTGGCTATCCCTTCACTCACAGAGAGAGGCATGTGGACTAAGTACCATTTCTAGGTACTAGGAGGTGTTGTCGTTTGCTCCCTCCCTCTCTCTCTCAGGACGAAGTACCATTTATAGGTACCTAGAGGTGTTCCTGTTGCTCTCTCTTTTTCTCTCGCCGAAGTGTCCGTACTGTGATTTAGCTAGTGAAGTGAGTGTTTATAGCAAATCACAATTGGTCACAATATTGCACTATATGTTAGAGAACGGCATTATTGTTGAACGCTTCGTGAAGTACTCAGAAGTGAAAGAAAAAATGGATGTAGGTTTGGCAACAACAATTAAATCTGTTCTTCATGAATGTGAAGTGCATAAACATAAACTAATTGCTCAAATGTACGATGGCACAGTAGTAATGAAGGGTAGAGTGAACAGAGTACAGGCACTGATAAAAGAAGAATTACCTCTCGCACATTTTGTGCACTGTTATGCTCACCAATTAAACCTCATAATGCAGCAACTTTGTTCCACTACACACAAAGAATTGAAAGTATTTTTTGCACATTTGTCTGCATCCCCGTAGTTTTTTCTGCTTCACCGAAGCATACTGCTCACCTTGACGAAGTAGTGAAGAGGAGTATGCCGAGACCCAGTGCAACATGGTGGAATTTGAAAGGAAGAACTGTAAATAGTGTTTATGAAAACTTGGAGGAGTTAAGAGAGTGTACGGAAAATTTTCAGGAAGAATAGGGGTGGGATTCAGTAACCATTAATGAGTCATATGGACTACATAATATTTTGAATGACAGACAGTTTTGTTGCTTTCTTTCTTTCTTTGCCATCATTATGCCAGAAGTGGAT
The DNA here is from genome assembly GCA_028673005.1 of Tanypteryx hageni. Taxonomy (NCBI): domain Eukaryota; kingdom Metazoa; phylum Arthropoda; class Insecta; order Odonata; family Petaluridae; genus Tanypteryx; species Tanypteryx hageni. The sequence continues at coordinate 170,018,535 of CM054114.1, read as the reverse complement.
ATACTGTACAAAAAACTACAGAAGAGAAGTATAGACAGTACAACTGTGAACTCTGCAATAGCAGCTTTCAAAAATGCATTAGCAACTACACGGGAGCAGGCTGATGACTTGGCAACTCTTTACAAAGACAACACAACAGGCCCTTCAGCCAAGAAAAGTTACACAAACAGTCCTGAGACGAGTTATGAAGGAAGCTTGTGATACAATAGTTGTCCACGCTGAAGACAGATTTTCACGCAGTGATCACCTAATTGCTGCCAAACTGGTTGATACGGAGTCGTTTAATATGTGTGCCATTTTTCTAATGATAAATTAAATACAGCAGTCGAATATTATCCGATTTTAGAAAAAAATAAACTGAAGACAGATCTTGGTATTTAGTACTGACACAAAGATCTCATAAATGGTGTAACATCAGCAACATCACTGTTGCATTCCTTGGAACAAAACAATGTAAAAGAAATTTTCAGTGAAATGATGAAACTCCTTGAAATTATTATCACAACACCCATGACAACATCTGAATCAGAAAGGTGTTTCTCTACATTGAAGCATGTGAAATCTCACTTGAGGAACACGATAAGCGAAGAATGACTCAACGCACTATCGATGCTATCAATAGAGAACGAACTAGTAAAATCTATCCCAGACTTCAACATCAAAGTCATTGAGCTTTTTGCAAGGCTGAAGAACAGGCAGGCACATTTTTTTACAAGATGCTGTCAGACCCTGGAAAGAAAAATGGCACCACTGTAAAAGGTAATTCACTACGAGTAATTATGAATTTCAGTTGATTTTTCACTTCTTCTGTTTTTCAACATATAGCAACTAAATATTCTTGTATTATTAGTATCATCTTAATGATGAATAACCAATACTGTTCTTGTTATGTCCGATATTGTTGTTTTAAACCCTCATTGCGTTATATGCACACGTACAGAAACACTCGAGTCTACTACAAATTTTTCTGTGGATATCCCTACCAGCTAAAAAGCATTAGAGCCGCCACTGATATTACGGATATTATTTACACATCCGGAGGCAGACCCCTTGCCAATTTTGAGACATTGAGATCATACAAACAAAGGGAGGAAGTATATTCGCTTATACGGTGTTATAAAAGCAAATCATTAACAGCTCAATTCCATTTATTAATAAGGTAGGCTTTTCATTCAAACAAATTCAAAGAAATATTGAACCTCGGTTTGATAGAGACGAAGTTGGTATCATCCCAAGTATGCATTTGCTTGAGATGTTTATTTATTTTATTTATTTATTTGTCCCAAAAACAGCGCAATGGCCCAATTACATTGGAAACAGTAAACAAATATAATACAATAATATACAATATAATATTCATTCATTCATTCGTGTTCTGTCTTGCGACAGGTCCTACCGATTAATTAATTAATTGGTTTTGACTAGGGAATATACATACACGGTGTGGTGGTTTCCCGTTGCCTTCCACACCGGACTCACACACAGAAGGGAGGAGTGAAACCCAGTGCCGGCATTTGCCTGCTCTTACAAAGAACACCAGGGGGGCCAATGGCTTAACGTCCCTTCCGAAGGACGGAACAGCTGAATTTGTGCGGTCTCCTCAAACCACGCAAACAGGGGGCCGGGTGACCTTGAGAAAAAATTCTACTTGCGCAGGATTCCTACTCGATGACTTTTTCAAGCATCGGGCGAGTAGCAGCCAGCGTCCTAACCACTACACCACCGGCACCCCACAATATAATATAGTAAGTAATAAAATAACAAGATCAATATGGTACATAGCTTGACATTAAGAGAATAAAAGTTCTGCTAACTGTTTTTTGAAGTAATTACCTGAAAATATGTCAACACCTGTGTTACGATGCAGCAGGTTATTGTATGCTGTTGGAATCCGGCTGAAGAGAGAGCGCTTTGAACTAGATAGATGAAAATTGGGAATATGAAACAAGTCCTTCAGACGGGTTGTGCGCGAGGGAATACAGAGGGCAAAGTATGCTAAGATTTCAGGTGAGCGGTAGAAACCGTTAATAATTGAATGCAGGAAGGTAAGTTCGGAGAACTGTCGTCTACTAGGAAGTGAAGGAAGGCTTAAGTTATAGTTAGGAATCTGTGAGTGGTGTCGGATTATGGCTAGGAAAAACCTCTCTATTGAATCTAAACGCTTTAGATTTGTGGGGGCAGCAGTACACCAAATTGGAGAGCAGTAGCTTACCACTGGTAAAACACAACCGTTATAAAATGAAATCATAGCAGAAGGATCTTTGATTTCTGGGAGTCTATATAATATTCCCGGAAGTGAAATGGATTTAGAGACAATTTTTTCAATTTGCTTATTAAAGGTGAGTTTACTGTAAAAGATGACTCTTAGATCATTAATGTCGTGAACAATTGGAATGGTATCACCGCTTATTATGTATGAAAAAGGAATAATGGTGGATTTTAAACTGAACGGAAGAAGCTTACATTTTGTAGGATTAATTTTGAGTTTCCAAGTTGTGCACCACTCGGCAAAAGAAGTGAGTGCAGCCTGGAGGACCAAATTGTCCTGGGGAGAATTTATCATTTTGAAGATTTTGCAGTCGTCTGCATAGAGTAAAATTTTGCAGGAGTGTAGTGTGACTATATCAATAATGTCATCAATAAATAAAGCAAAAAGTAAGGGACCTAAGACGCTGCCTTGGGGTACACCAGAGAGAACTGGAATAGCTGAAGAGGAAACTCCATCAATTACAACTCTTTGAAGACGTGATTGCAGATAATCTTGAATTAATCTCAAAAGCGCACCATGAATATTGAATCTGTTGGCAAGTTTGTGTATGAGTAGCCTGTGGTCAACAGAATCGAATGCTTTATTCAAGTCAATATAACACACATCAAGTTGTGATCTATCCTCAAAGGCTGTTGTTACTTCATTGTGTAGTATAGTTAGGTTCGTTAAACATGAACCTCCCGGTAGAAAACCATGTTGTTGGTGGGAAATACATGGGAGAGAATAATGAAGAAGATTTCTATGCATTATTCTTTCAAAGGCAATTGAAATTATTGGGAGAATGGAGATGGGTTGGTAATTTGAGACGTTTGAGCTGGTACCGGATTTTAGGATCGGTGTGATATTTGATAATTTCCATTTAGTCGGAAACACACCACTTGCGAGACATCTATTAAATATATTAGCTAAGGGGAAACAAAGAGTTTCCGCTGTGTTTTTGAGGTATATTGCGCTTACTCCGTCAGATCCGGATGATTTCCTCGTATCCAATGCTAGGAGAAGATTTCTAACTTCGGAGGGCGATGTGCTCAAACAAGAAAGTGGCTCTGATGTAACAGAATTGACTTTAGGCAAATTACTAATTGCTGAGGGAATAGTGAAGTTCGTTGAGAAATAATTGTTGAAAACGGAAGGACGTTCATTACCAAGGCCGTGTTTGGTTAGATTTGGTATACGCGGTTTTCGGCGTCTCGAATTAATAAGGGACCAGAAACGTTTGCAATTTGATTTTAAGTCGTCAGTGACACTATCCACATATAGCTTATAATCTCTCCTTAAAAGATATTTACAGTGTCGCCTCATGTTACTGAAGACGTTTTTGGTTTCGGAATTTGGGTTCTTTTTAAAAAGGCGCCAACATGCAAGTTTATTTTTCAAACATAAATACGTTTCACCAGACATCCACGCCGGCTTCCTCGTCGTGAGTTTCCGGGAAGGAACCCAATCTGCGATGGTTGCTCTGATGATGTCGTAAAAATTGTCAAGCATCTCTTCGATGGAACCGGAACAAAGAAACTCCCAAGGCAAAAGAGAAAGTACACGGTTAATAGCTGCCCACTCTGACTTCTTCCAGACCCTAACTTCACGGGGGGGGGGGGGGGGGGGGGTAGGGGGCAGGACTTCACCATAGGGAGAAATATAAGTGAGGTTTCAACGGACATGTGGTCAGAACTGATAATATTTCGGCCGGGGGAAACGGTCTCAAAGTGAATGGAGGACACTATATAGTCCAGGGTGGCCAACTGTCTATTTTTGTGCAAATTAAATTGACCGAGTTGAAGTCCACTGATGAAATGCTGGAAGAAAAACTCGTCATTGCTATTATGACACAAACCGTCGTAGGGTGTATACCATTCGATAGCCAGATTGAAGTCACCTAAAAGAATGACGTCACCTAAGGAACGAACACGTAAAACAGATTCAAGACACGCATCGAGAACTGATATATCACTTGCTGGAGGGCGATAAAACACTCCTACAAAAACTTTAGTTTTACAGGTTCTGCTCTCATTTAAATAAACACAGAGTTCACACCATAACAGCTCAGGGCATGTTTAGAGATCAGTCCTCCTTTAAGCAGACAAGGATGTGTGGATCGCTAGTAGCACACCAGCGCCTCTGCGACCTTCGCGATCTCTTCTGAACACCCGATGGCTTTTAACAAGCAAAAGTTCACTGTTATTTATTGTAGAGTTAAGCCATGTCTCGGTGAGGGCGATTATATTGAAAGATGACAATTCTAGAAAATGAGTGTCAATAGTATTTAATTTGTTTTTTAGGCTCCTCACGTTCTGTAAATAAACGCTTATAATAAACCTCCCTCTCTCCTCTCCCGCTCTCCCTCTTCTCCTACTCCCCCCCCCCTTCTCCTCCTCTCTCCCCCTCCCTCCCTCTCTCGCTCTCCCCTCTCCCTCTAGAGTTTTAACAATGTAATTCGTTGGCAAGGCCAAGATTTCCCAAAAATATGTGTATTAAACCTTTAACATGAGAAATTTCGAGCTGTAGGCGGGAAAAGATGAACAGAATAAGAAACCTTATATATTTTTTCTTTAAAATGGACTAGATCCGAAGATCATAGGTTTATTATTTCTAATTTAGATTTTTAAAAAAATAAAAGCCTGCAAGTCGTAAAGTCGATTTTTACGTGTTAACATATGGGAAATGGAAATGCCTACCTCGGAGTCAAACCTAGAACTTTTTTCGAGATTTCTTTTCGTCGTCATCTTACAATATGTGAATCGATCATTCCTGCAAAATATCAAAAATGTATCTCGTTCCATTATCGAGATATTCGCATTTTATAGCGTGACAGAGGGAGCCACAAAGTGACAGAGGTAACCTTTTATAGATTTTAGATTATATTGACCATAAATGAACTTTTTACAAGTTTTTATAAAACACCTAAAAGGATATTTAATTTTTTACGAAAACATTGAGTTGATGTTTGCGTACTGGTACGCTTATGGATGTGAATGGGTTAAGCTTTTGGCATAGAAAAAATATATTAAGAAATTTAGAGCCAATTTACATCTCGTAGTGAAACGTCCTTTTGTGTAATCAATGGCGTATCGAAAAATTAGTCGGGGAGTGTGGGGTAAGGGTTATTGAATGACATTTTTATAAGATCAAGTGGAAAATAGTTTTTGAACCGAAACGGTATTTTATGTCATTGAACTGTAAAAATAACTAAGTAATGATTTCTGTTTTGAATAAATAAAAATAATCAATCATGGAACGTAAACTTAAATAGAGTAGGTTTAACTCCCCTCCCTGGATACGCAACTGTGTGTAATAAATGTTCCGTTTTTCGTAAGCTGTACGAAGTAACTAGGTTAACTAGAATACTTAAAACTTCGCAGTAAGTACGGAAACTCAATGTTTATGGCGATACTGAAATAAAATCTGTCACTGAGTTGACTGACCCGTTTGCAGTGGCGTACCGGAAAATCTGGGGAGGGGGCACACTATATAGTACGCCCCCCTACCCCTTATTGATATCTTAAATATTTTCCAAGCTGAATTGTTTATCATTGCCTGTATATTAATGAGGAATCCTCCCTCCCTCACACAAACGCAACTGCTATTTTCAAAAGTATGAAACTATAAAAAAATATAGCAGTTTTTCTTTTACTAAATTTAATCCATTTGGAGAAATGGGTTCAAAATATTATATTATGTACAATAATCATTATAATGCCATAGAGGCAGAAGAAAAATAAGACGCATCAATTAGTCTATGACATTGAGTATGCTTATTAACTTACAATTATCATCAATGGTTTCAATTATTGCGGGTTCGACTCTCGACCGGGGTCGATGATATTTTACGGCTAAAAAATATGACTACTCCTTTGGCGAGGAAGTGAAGCCGTCAATCCCGTGTATTGTACGATGTCGGTGCACCTCAAAGAACCCCTTTTCACATGGGACATTGGATAGTGGCAAAATTTCCAGTTGTAGGAGCTAATCTTCTGGCGTCTGTGATTAACCCTCCTTACGGGGGAGGGAGCCCCTCCACACCCAAGTCAGCTAACGTCAAACCAATGCTTACGTAAGATTTTTTATTTAAGAAATTCTTTACTTTTTACGTGCGATTTACGCGTCCACGGCAAGCTTCCACCTGCTCGTTACCTGCATTTCGCCCGACATTAGAACTCTTTCCGCCGTATTTAACTGATTTTTCAGTAAACATAACTTTTTACCTTGTTTGCTCTGATAAGTTTGCCAAGGCAACAAATGGTTAAAAGGCAATTTTTTCCAAAATAAGCGATTTAAACGATAAGTTTGAGCAATTTTGTATTCATGACAAAATTTGACGATAAAAATAAGGAACTTGAATCATTCTTCTTTGAAATAGTCCCAGTTCAAAGATCGATAGTCAATTACTTCTAATCTTAATTTTCAAAAGAATGAAAATCTGCACGTCGAGAAATCGCTTTTTACGTGTTATCTTACTGGAAACAGAAATTATATCCTGGAATCGAACCTGGGTCTTTTAGTGCTTTTCGTCAATGCTGAAAAGCACTATTATCTTCGTGATGTACGTCCATCCGTCCGTCAGTACGCATGTATCAGGGAAGAATGGACTTGACTTATTTCAACCAAATTTGGTACATAGAATCTTCACATAAACTCATGACCAAAATAACATATTTCGACGGAATCGACTGAGTATGAGTGCCAAAATTGCAAAATTAAACTTTTAGATAATTATAAATTTGGAAGGAATTGGCGAAACCGATTTCAACTAAATTTTGTATAAAGGAAATGTACAACATAAAAAAATAAAATCAAGATTTTTAGCATAGATACCGAAACTAGGGCTGCCACAATACAAGTAATAAAATAATTCTTTTTTACAAGTATTTGTGTGGAATTGCCAACATCAATTTTAACCAATTTAATATTTATAATGTACACATGCATGCAAAACTATATTAGCATATTTAGACCGAATCAGCCAAACATGGGGTGCCACAATCACAAATTAAACTCTTTCAGTAATTAAGGATTTGGAAGGAATTGGCTGAACGGATTTCAATGAAACGTTGTATATTAGATTTGTACAACATACCACAATAAAATCAAGATGTATAAATCGGGGCAAACGAGCAGGGCTACCACAGTAAAAAGTAAAATAATAATTCTTTTACGCGTATTTCTAGAGAACTGACCACGTGGATTTGAACCAAATATGGTATATATAATCTTCATGTAAATAAATAACCAAAACAGCATATTTCAACCTTGTCGACTAGACAGGGCTTCCGCAACATCAAGGTTAGGATTTATCTGTAACTACAACCTTCGAAGGTATTGAGTGAACCGATTTCAAAGAAATTTTGTTTGTAGGGCGAGTACAGAATGGCAAAACGAAATGAACATGTTTATAACGGATCTAAAAAGCAGGGCTTCCACAATATAAGAAAAAAATAATTTTCTAATTTCAAAGCAAATGCATTAGTATACTTCTGTACCACGGGAAACCCGTGTGCATCCCTACTTGTTTCGGAGCTTTTCTTTAAACGTAATTGACTTAAATGCGTCATTGAACTATTCCTGCAAAATTTCAATCTTCTATGTAGTAGGGAATTTTATTAAAAACACGTTATTGAAGTAAATACAGAAAAATCCAAGGTCATTCTAATATCAGGCAAAGAAGAGAATCTGAACATAATTGGAGGAAAGCCTTTAGAACAAGTTTCAGACTATAAATACCTTGGAAGCATCATAAGGAAAAATGACATCAAATACTTGGAAAGCTTTGAAAAGTGGACTTGGAGGAGAAAGCTGAAGATAAAATGGTCAGATAGGATGAAAAACGATGAAGTGCTACGAAGAGTAGGAGAGAAGCGAATGATTATAAATACTATTGGAAAGAGGAAGGCAAACTGAGTTGAACATTACCTGAGGAGAGAGAGTATGATTAAAGACGAGTTAGAAGGAAAACTAGATGGAAAAGGGGAAAGAGGTAGGAAAAGGTTTCAGCTGATGGACGATTTGAAAGGGAAAGAGTTATCAAGATATGAAGAGGACAGCGGAAAATAGGAGTATAGGGAGAATCAGGTTTAATAATGAATAATCACAGACCTGTCTACGGACAGACTACCTATGATGATGTAAAAACGTCTATATGGAGGATAATGTTACTAATTAACTTTTTCAGAACAAAATTAATACCAAAAACTTGTTTAAAGCATTATAATTAATCATCTGACTGATTTTGAACAGTATACCAACATCGGAGGGGAAACAATTAATACTTATTCTGGTGCCTGGAGACACTTTGTCCTACCTTGCGTTCGGGGACATTTTGTCCTACGCCCGTGTACGTAGAACTCATGCTTCACTTAATAAGTAAATACAATATACACAAATAAGCGCAATAATCTTCCCTAGCTATATGTAGCATCCAAGATGTGTTGACACATGAGAAAATACTTGGGCATCGGGGCGCCAGTAAGCAATGGGTGCCTCGGTTATGGCGGTCCCGATGACTCGAACCTCGGGCAGCCAGCCAAGCGGCATCCCTGGACGCCAAAATTTAAGAGCGGTTTCTCGATCTTTAGTTCTCATAAATATAATGCCAATGCAATACTCTCGCACTCATTTATTTTCTTTGATATCCTTTCCAAAATAAGATTCCGATGGCATGCGCAAACTGATTTTGACAGTTAGATAGCTGAAAAATTTTCAGGGTGCGGAATTTACACCCAGTCCCCTTCCATTTTCGAAAATAATATTTAGAAGGGTGGAGTAAATACCCTCGGTAAGAAGTTTCCCAGGGCATTCGCCCACATCAAAGGCAGGAAAAGGCTGACCAGTCATAACTGCAACGCCATTTCAGGGTCATGGGGGAAATTTATTGCTACCTTCCCACCCTTCTTTGTCTTTCTTACTGAAATATCTGCCGATCACCTCCAAGATGAGTCTCCTTGAGAGGACGCTCCCCACGGATCCGTGCTCTCTTGCTCCTTGAAAGGGATTAGCCCAATTACATTATCTTTTCTACGAAACGATACACCCTACTCCAAGCGTGTATTTCTCCTAAATATCATTTCTTCTCTGCCTTGCTTGCTTTCCATCAGTTAGCCTTCACAACTATGTAGTTCAGACATTCCTTCGAACTGCATAGTTTCATTTGTTCTGTCGTGAAAGCAACGTGGAAATGTTTTACGCTAATGTGCTTATTTCTGTTTGATCCAGAAGAGTTTTTTTTGTACGGACATCGAGAATATCATCTCTGTCCATAATTAGAAAACATCTCATCATTCGAAATATGAGGTAAGACCTATTTTTTTACTGCTATTCCCCAGCCTCAAATCAGCGTTAATTCTTATGAGAGGAAAAACTTCATTACTGTTTTTTATTCATTAATGTACAATGTTGCAATTATCAAAGTTTCGGATAATATCTTTTTCTATATCTTTTGTTACGAACTTTTTTGTAAAATGGATTTTTAAGAAATTTAATTTACTCATAATTCACCGACGCATATACATTAAGACTGCGGTTTACAGAGAAAGTATTGTGTAGTTATTCGATTTTTTATAGGATAAATATTTTTTTACATTTTATTTGTCAAATTCGTTTACACTTTTATATGATCAACGTAGTTAAGCCTGACTTCGAGGAAATCCATAATTGAAGAGAAAGAACTGAGTGTTTTCCATTATAATAAAACCACTTGCCAAGTTTTTATTTTCTACTTTTTGTTATTTTCTATGCACGTCTGTTTTCATTTTGATAATGCATTATTAGAATATAAAACATAGAATTAAGGTATCCATCAGATTTCTCTTATAGATAACATAATATTTTTTCGTGTCTATTGCATCTTTTAATGAGGTTCTCTTTTCTTCTCTTTATAACTATTAATGAATATGTTATTTTAGCGATTTATTCACAACATAAAAATTGGTTAAAGAGTCTAAACAATAGAAAAATACTTAAGATAAAACCAACTAAATTATAGTTTTCTCTAATTAAATAATAATTATTTGGAATATGTTCACCATACAATTCAAAATGCTCGTAATGGTTTCGGATCAGTGTTGCATTGAAGTTAAAAAATCGTGGTTTTGTTTCTGTTGCAGATTTTAGAAGTTTTACTTTAAACTCCAACAACAATGGATAAGAAAAACAAATTGTCCGGTTTTCAAAATAGGAAGAGAAAAGCTGAGAAAGAATTGGAAATAGAAAAACAGAAAGGCGGATTAAATAAATATTTTAAAGCTGTGAGTGAAACTCCTGCTTTTCGACAGGAAGATGAAGAGTTAGAAGAGCATAAGAAAGATTGTTCCTGCCTTAATAGCTCTGTTCAAAGTTCGGAGTTTCAGAACGAGCCAAAAAAATCATTTGCCAATACAAGTGCTCTCAATTTACTCCAAGCGATCCAGCAACTTGGCCTAAAATTGTCGATAAAATTAGAAAAATTATCATTGAGCAAGGTCCTGGACAGATTAAGAATTTTATCATTTCTGAAAGACGAAAGTGGCAGTAAATTTAGCAGTAATTATTATTTAAGGAAACTTAATAACAATGAAACAATACCAAGGAATTGGCTTGTATATTCTATTAAGAGCAATCGCGTGTTTTGTTTTTGCTGTAAACTCTTTTCTATGGGAAACGATAATACTATTAGCCAATTAATATTTGAAGGCTATTCCAATTGCTAAAACTTGTCAAAGACTTTAAGCGCTCACGAGATTTCCTCCGTTCATTTGAAAAATTTTAGAAAATGGATTGATCTTAAAAGAAGTTTATATTTAAATTGTACAATTGACTGTGAAACAGAGAAAATGATTGATAAAGAGAAGCTTCATTGACGTTTTGTTACGGAAAGGATATTTGAAATTATTAAATACTTAGGCGTACAGTGTTTAGCTCTTCGAGGCTCGTCGGATAAGCTGTTTGAATGGAACAATGGCAATTTTTTAAAATTAGTTGAGCTTCTTTAAAGTTTGACATGGTGATGGCAAACCACGTGCAAAGATCATCCAAGAAAAACAATATAGTAAATTATTTAGGAAAAAATATACAAAATAAAATTGTAAATTTGATTTCAACTAACATTTTGGATTTTATTTTAGCGAAAATTAAAAAAGCTAAATATTTCTCTATAATTCTAGATTGTACGCCTGATATCAGTCGCACTGAACAAATGCCAATTACAGCACGCTTTGTGAATGTTAAACAGGAAATATGTTAGTATAGAAGAACATTTCTTAGGTTTTGTTGAAGTTTCCGACACAACAGGGGAAGGGTTGTTTAATTGTAAGTATTTCATACGAAAGCTTCAAAGTTTTCAATTAGACGTAAAAATTTTGCACAGTCAGGGATACGATAATGGAGCAAATATGCGAGGCAAAAAAACGGCGTCCAAAAATATATTCTTGATCTGAATCCCAGAGCATTTTTTGTTCCGTGTTCAGCACATAGTTTAAATTTAGTAGTAAATAATGCCGCCAAAATTAATTCCGAGACTATAAGTTTTTTCGGAACAGTTCAAGAATTATACATTTTTTGTGCCTCAAAAAAAGATTGGATATTTTGAAAAGATATTCACAGTTGATACTGAAACCATTATCAAACACGAGATGGGAATCCAAGATTGCTGCTCTTCGACCATTACGGTATCAGATAGGAGAGGTATATGATGCGTTAATGGAAATAAGCGAGGATGCAACAAGATAATATGACCAAATATGAGGCTCAAGTTTTAGCTTCTAAAATCAGAGAGTATAAATTTTGTGGTCATTAGTGTTGTGGCATGATATTTTAAATAAAATAAAGATAGTATACGTATACTATACGTTAAAGAGTATCGTACAGACGAGACCTTTCAAAAAATGTTGGAAGAGGCAAAGGAGATGTCAATCATTTTAGAAGCATCTCCTGAGTTTCAAAAGAAATCGGCGGTACGCAAACGTACAAAAAAAGGCTTTACGATTACGAAAGTGTAGATGAAACACCACAGAACCCTGAGAAGAAGTTCAAAGTATATTTTTTAAGGCAATTTTAGATACTATATCAAATTCGTTACAAGACAGGTATGAACTATTAAAAAATCACAAAGAGACATTTAACTTTCTCTACGACTTTAGCAAAATGAACAATGAAACTCGGCTTAAACAGTGCAAAGATTTAGAAAGTATTTTAACTGATGGTCAAGAGAAAGACATTAACGCAATAGAACTATTTTACAAATTAAAGGTGTTAAAATATTTTGTTAATATGGAAACAAAATTCATTCTGTATACTAGAATATGTGTATTCAAATAATTTTAAATATAACTTTGTTAATTTAATTGTTTCGCTTAGAATTTTGTTAACTCTACCTGTATCAGTAGAAAGTGGGAAGGTCTTTTTCAAGGCTCAAGCTTATAAAAAATGATTTACGCTCAAGCATGTCACAAGAGCGTCTGGTAGGACTTTCTATGATAGCTATAGAAATGACGTATGTGAAAAGTTGAGCATCGATAAATTAATCGACGAGTTTTCCAGCATGAAAGCACGAAAAATTAAACTTTGGTTCAATGTTGTAAATAAATAAAGATATTCTCGTTCTACGAGGCTTAGTTATAGTAGTATAAAATTTCAAATTTACAAATATTGTTGTTGTGATAGGAAAATATTTGATTATAAGTTTAGCAGTACTTATGTGTATCTATTTTTTACGGTTGTGTGATGATTTTGGAGTGTACCGCTGCAGTATTATGAAACTTGATATTTATATGTATTATTTGGACCGTAACTTTAAAATATGGTAATATGTTGTGCAGTGCTTTAGGTAGAGTTTGCAAGTTAATATTAATTATATATCATTTTAGAGTATCGTATTTATTGTATTGTGCAATATCTTAGATTTAATTTGATACTATGTAATATAATATAGGATTGTATTGGAAAGAGGGCGAGAGACTGTTAATAATAATAAGCTCACCCAGTGAAAAAAGGAAATTCTATGAAATATTTATTAATCGCTCATGTTCTGCGGCCGCCCAAATATAAATAAAACCACTAAATGAAACCGGTTTCACTGTCCTTATATTTTCTGTTGAATATTTGGTTTTTCTGTATATATACAAGACAGTTATGTTTGCCAAAAAATACATGAAAATAAAAATTATCTATTTAAAAATGATAATAAATGTTGTCACTCTTTAAACTTTTTTATTAAGTATATTAATTATTTATCTACTCTAACTTGATTATAAAATCAAATATAAATTATAGCATATACATTAATTTCATGGCGTTGTAAAATTAATGTATTCTCTTACTAGGAAAACTGAGGAGGGGCGCTTTCAAATGATTTTGCATCGGGGCGCCTGTATACCTAAAGCCGGCCCTGCATCTGAAGGGATATAATTGTAGCCTATATATTGCATTGGATTTCGTGCCGAAAAATGCCTCTTCTCAGCGTTGTAAAGCCGTATAGTAGAAATCGCAATAATATTTTTCGGGCGGGTGTGTGCGTATTTTTGGCTAATCAACCTCTTGGATTATAATAGGTCTTTTTATAGTTCTTAAAGAGGGTGTCAGACGTCTTCGCCAATATGGTTTGAATGACTGAGGGCCTCCTAAATATCGGGGAGCCACTAAATCTCGCCCTCCCCCCCGCATTGCGGAGGTTGCGGGGCCTATCAGTACGCCCCTGCCAGTTTGCTCTCAAATGCTTCTTCTCTGGCTGCATCCTTCCTATCATTGATTATTGTTCACCTGTGTGGAACTCTGCCTCGCCCTATAACCTGAAGCGTCTGGTCCTTCCCTCCGTCGTAACTTTCATCTCCTAAACCGCTTGACGGATTTTAATTTAATTAAGTATGAGTGATTGTTATTAAAATTTATCGCCCAATTGTGATTTTTAACTTAATCCGTCAATTAGAACTTCCACTTTACATAAGTACTTTAATAAGCATATACTCGTAACTTGTTAAATGGTATCCGTCAAGCAACAATGAAATGCCAAACTTTTCTCTCCCTAGCGCTTATATGATCTGTAAGGTATAGATCATAAAATTTACTCGGATAGAGAACAACATATACTACAAGAACTTCCAACTCTGAAAATTGCAGACCTGTCTTCTCTGTCTTTTCTAAAATTTTTGAAAAAACCTTTTTTTTAATGTGGTTTGTTTTTTGGAATCCTTTCATTTACTTAATGAATCCTAGCATGGCTTTAGAAAAGCTAAATCTACACCATCTGCATCTTTTCTTTTGTTGGAGACGAAGCATCCGGCCTCTCAAAATATGTTATTCGACCTTATGGAGAAAAAATCTAGATAAAAATAGGTATTCATTTACCGTTTGTCACGAGCAAGAAGATATATTGAGTGCTCTTTCTGTATACTTTCAAACAAGTGGAGAATTTTTCACAGACCTTTTAATGTTTCAGTTGAATTTTCTAAAGACATAATCAAAGCATGTGTCGTTCTCCACAATTTTGTCCGAAAAAGGGATGGTTTTTCCTTTGAGGAAACCCTCTCTTATGAAGGTTTACTTGATGAACAAGGAAATGTAGATAACAGAGGTTTGGTGTCTCTACAAATACAGTAGAGCCTCGCTAATCCGAACTAATTGGGACTCGGGTATGTTCAGATTAGTGAATTTTCGGATTAACCGGGTTTTACAAAATACAGGGGGGTGTCGGAATTTCCCGCGCTCTCAAGTGGTCACGGCAAACCACTGTATTCATTGTAGTTTCTACCGTCTTAGCGTACAGTTGTGTAATATAGTGCAGGGCTTTTGCAAGTGTTTTAAATTACTGTTGCCGTAGAAATGTCCAAAAAGCGTAAGCACAGTTTCTGTTTGTTAAAAGATAAGTTGGGATTGCTCAAACGCAATAACAAAGGCGAAAGTGCAACCAAACTAGCCTTCGAGTTTGGTGTTGGAAAAGCAACCATCAGTGACTGGAAAAAGAATCGTATTAAAATTGAACAATTTTGTGCCACAATTAGTGTTGAATCTCTCGGCAATAGTCACACATCGAAAGTGTCAAAATTCAATAAATTTGATGATGCGTTGTTTTGACTCGAATGAAAGTGATTCAGTCGAAGCTACAACGGAAGTAATCTCACAGAGTCTGGAATTGAAAGCATTGGAACGCGTTCTGCTGTAGTACGTAGAGCAGTACAGTAAAGCCACGCCAAGCCACGGTGTGATTTTTATGAAGCGCTGGCGGCACATTGCAGCCTCTTCTTGTCGTTCAACACTTTTTCAGAAGAAAATAACAGATTTTGTAAAAAAAGACTAATTTATAAGTGTGTAAGTTATAGTATTCTGTCAATTTTCGTCTGAATAAATAAAACTTTTTCTTATGACTATTTTTTTACATCCTGTTCGGATTACCGAGGTTCGGATTAACGGGGTCTTTCTTTACGAGATATTTTTGCCAACTATTTTGTTGGTATTGAAGAACTACCCTGGCAATATTCTCGTATCTAATTGTATACTTAAGTTATAATCTTTTGAATTTAAAATTTGCATTATATGTAGTGAGACATTATTTTTTCAAGTGCACAATCATCTGTCAATCTATTTAACACCATTGTACATAAATTTCAAGATGAAATTACATACATTGTATAATTTCATTTCATGATATACTTTTATTTCTTCTTGTGTTATGGCGTTCCAAAAACATACTGATTATAAAGTTCTGCATTAATATTTATTTTCACTGGTAATTTTATAATAAATAATATGTAATTGTAATTCATTTTAGGGAATGTTACCCTGTACATGCATAAGCATCATATCATAAATAATAATTCTAAATAACAAAATAAATAAATTTGCAAGCAATAAAAGAAATACACTTACCTATTTCCTGCTTTATTTCTTTCTCCAAATCGTCGAAGTCCGGATAAAATATTTTGCAAACTTCTATCCAGGAGTTCAGCTCGGACTCTTTATCGGCATATTCACTTGAAGATGCATCCCAAATGGCTGGACGTTCATGGATAGCCGCAATTAATCGGTCTGGATCCACGTTAAAGGATGACATTTTTGGGAGAATCACGGAGTAACAGTAGCTCGTGAGAAAGACCGCATAAGACTAACAAGGAGAGGACACGGTAGTGGGATTACGGATTTTTATGCAGCTTGGTAGGTTTATAGCTCTGGATTCCAGAATCACTGCAAACCCCCCTTTTGGGTGTATACGGCCGATAGTTTTTCCGAAACTCGTGATTAAATATTACAATTTCTCGTCAATTGGTATAAATGCTTTAATGCACGCCTAATTGATGAAGTAATTGTTGGCGTATTGTGTGCGCATCCGAAACGCGAGGGCGCGAGTTCGATTCCCTCTTGGTTAGCATTTCTTTTTTTCATTCCTCTTTTTACAATTCCTTTTTCGTATTTTGCATTAAAGTTTAACTATAAAAATGAACTTAATGTGCCCTAAACAGGGGAATTTAACTCCTAGATAACATTCTAGTACAATTCAAAAGAAGTTTTTAACCCTTTGAGTACAAGGCAATTTTCATCTAGCTATGCCGAAATTGCCAGGCGATTTTTGTCGAATTTACAGCAGTGTAGGAAAAAATTACAACTCCCTCAATTTTCAAGGAATGTTTTTGAAATGTTTACAGAACATTCAGTACAGATAGCTTTCTATCTAGAACATAGGAATTTAGGACTAGATATCATATTACTATTGTAAAAGGAATGTTTAACATTTAAATTAGCTTTTTAGAAAAACAAAATTAAAGTTTGAAATTAGAAATGTTTATTAAAAAATTACTTAACTCGTGTATTTGTTGTATTTCTTGAAGTCCCAGTATGTTAATTGGCCACACAGATATTGCTATGAAAGAACTGCAGGAATTTATTTATTTCAATGGGCAAAGCCAAATTACATATGGTTATAATAATTGTCAAAAAATAAAATTGTAAATAAAAACGCTAAAAATAATTTAAATATACCATTAACTAATAAAAGTTATAATAACAATTATTAGCTACTACTAATAATAAGTAGGTACGTGATACACATAATAATATAAATACAAAAACTATAATAACACAATTTATAAATAATAATTATAGTAATATGCTAAAAATAGTTAAAATATATCATCATCTTATCAATAAAAGTTATAATAATAAGTAAACACATAATGCATATAATAATATAAATAATAAAAATACAAAAATATAATAACACAATTTGTAAATAATGTATGTTATAATATAAAACATATACAAGTAATAAATGCATAATAAAAGTATATCAAAAATTAAAATACCATAATAATAACAAATGTTATGTGACATACTATAATAATAATAAAATATAAGTAATCAAAGCACATTAATAATAAACCAATTTATAAACAATAGACATAATAAATACATATTGGTAGTAAAATAGAAATAACTAAATTACAAAATATAATAAAACAATTACAAAACAAACAAAATTATATAAAACCAATAAATCTAAGCACCATTAAGCTTAATTATGTTAATAATTAGTGTATAGTTGCACTACAGGAGCTTAAAACCTTGCACTAGCCCCTTGGCCAATATTGCACTTAAAAATCTTTCGTTTGAAAACTCTCGGGGTATCACTGACAATGTCAATGAAATCCAGAAGTTTTACTAGCCTAGTAATTCTTGGAATTGATCCGTAACAACTATAGTTAGTTGAATAAAATTCTCTGCTAAACAATTGTTTCAACCTTTTATGGGTGGCAGGAACATGAAACTTAATTGATTCAAGAAGGACAGGGCAATCAATGTTATGGTTTATAATTTTATTCAAAAATACTAAGTCAAAGCATTCAAACCTAAGATATAGTGGTTCAAGATGAAACATATTCATAATGTCTAATTGTAAGCAGGGAATGTTGTCATATGTATAACCTAGCCTAACTGCAACTAGCCTCTGGACACGTTCTATTTTTTCGGAAAGTGACTTAGTGTAAGGGGACCAGACAACAGATGCATATTCAACAATTGTTCAGATAAGAGTATAATAAAGTGACCTTAAGTCTTTTGTCCAAAGATGAACATTTGTCTAACCTTATCCACTAAGAACAAATATCTGCCAATCTCTTCTCTAAGGGACATATTAAATCTCTCGAATTATTAACATTTAACTGTCACTAAAACAGCTGACATTGTTGCTAACTTCCAAAGGTGATGTCAGCAACAACTGGCTAGGTCATGAAAATATTATTTTTGAAACCACTTTTTCATTTTCAATATTTTTAAAAGCTGTAAAGAACATTTTATAAATTTTGTAATTATTTACTTAGCTGTTGGAGCTTATGTATCTGGTCATGCAGTTATTTTCCGTGGGCGGCCTGTAATGAGATGGGAAGTTATATCTCCATATTCTTTGGAAGAACATGTTCCACGCAATGCCTCGGTCTTAACATTAGTGGATGTATGCATCACTTACAATGGACAACATGCTCCAAATAGCATTGGTTTGAGATTTTTCATTTATTTTTTTGATAAGGTATAGATATACTGAACACAAAAATGTTCAGTTGGATAGGCTGCCATGTCTCTGTGCACTGTTCTTGTATAATAATAAAAGTCAATATTGTTTGGCTGTAACATTGGATTAATTTAAAACTACTAAAATTATTGCTGTGATATTGAAGCTTTCTTGAATTGATAGTTGCATTCTCATATATTCTTTAATTTGCAAAAAATTATTGAATTTATTCTTATTACAGGAGTTTGGAGAACAATGGAGGTAGATACATTACATCAAAGGTGTCATATGAAAAATGGGGCCACATTTTCAGATATGATTCATCTAACTAAAGGAAAACCTTACTGTGAAAGCAAGGAAATAATGCTGAAGGTAGGTTTAGAATTAGGAAATTTGAAATATAAATATTTTTATCAACAACAATGATCATCCAAGAGAGTATCTTAAGATTTTGATAAATAAACATACACATCATGAATGATTGTTAACACACCTATATATGTTTTTATATGAGTTTCAGGGCCATGGGCTAAGGTAAGAATCAGAAGGTACAATTAGAGCACACCATCATCCTGTATCTGTCTGTAATGATCTGGGATGGCATTTAGTGCTTTTATCTCAGGGAGTAGATTTTCACTCCAATGCCATAAAGAGCATAATAAAAGTAAAATGTTTTTGTTACTCTCTATTGAGTTCAATTCATGCCTCATGCTAGTTTGATAGTGAGATAACTTTTTAAAACTCCTTAGAACCAAATTGTTGAATTTTAATGGGAAAATCAAAATATTTGCTTTATTACAGCCGAATATACAGAATTATATGAATCCAATTGAAGTTAACATCTGGTACCAGTTACCAGAGGAAAAAGAGTTGCAAGAGATACGTGCAGAAAAAGGAAATTCAGAATTCAAAATACAGCCCATACTTATTAAAAGGAATGGTGTTAGAGGTTAGTAGCAATTTAATAAATATATATTACGTAATTTGTGTTATTATAAATTTTTGAATTTTATAACAGATTACAAACTAAAGAATAAACAAAAGTAACTTAAGTTATTTTGATGGTGATAAATTAACCCATGATTTCTAACTAATGGATGATTTGAGGTATTGTAAGCAGTTTAGAGGAATGGCTAAAGTCAAATGATTAGATATTACACTCGGTTAAATAGAATATTACCCTTCCAGGTGCAGACAATTTCTGTAAATATTGTCCAATTCCACGAGGAATTTCTAAAATCAGCATATCAGTACCATTTAAAGTGGAATGTGGAAAGGACAATATTTGTCATGCTGATCTTCACATAACTGGCATCCTACCAAAATTAAGCAAAAGGTCAGTAGCGGATTTACAAATATTGCACCCTTAGGCATTTAGAGATTTATGACCTTCCCTCCGTTTTCTCTTCTTTAGTTAAAATAAAAATGTATCCATTTTTTATTAAACTTTAGAATTCATTTTCATTCTAATATTTCTAAATAAACATCAAATTAACAATCTTAAATATCATTTGTTGACTACAGTTAGACCCCCATTTAGCACAACCATTTGTCCATCATTGACATTGGTGCTAAACCAAGGGTGGTGGTAAATCGAGATATATGCTAGCTTTATGTATTCATAAGATGGAAGTTTTGTTCACAATGATTCATGGGTGGTATGTGAGGGTGGCACTATATATGGTGATGCTAAATTTGAGTTTGACTGTATATTCAAATAATAAATGTAAAATATTACATGAAATAACAAATATGCACCCACTAATCATTTGTGCCATTAGGCACTGCCTTAAGGTAACTCCACTATTGCAAAAGGTAATGTTAATATATCTCCATATTTCATCAAATAATTTTTCATTTATAACTGAAAAAAGAAACTTTTTGGGTCAACATTTAGAATTTGCTGGATTCTATGACTACTATAGTATGCTACTATAGCAAATAATGGGTAGTAAATTAAATTTGTTGTATGGGTGAATTGTTGGAAGCTTAAACATTGTATAAAACCTCTCACAATCATGACCAATAATGAACTACATATGTTATATGTACAATAGCTTGGCTGATACCAATAAACTTTCACCATAAGCCACAATTACCCTTTACACAATGCTGGAAATAAGTATAAAACACCCCTAAAAAATGAATAACAATTGCAAATGAGATGTTTCGAATTAGATATTTTTGGCCACTTACAGCTATGCAAAAAAACTGAAAATCGTGTTGCATGCAATATTTAACATATAATAAAGTATAAGGCACCAACAAAAAATTAATGTTCTTCAATCTTTAGAAATTTATTTATACTCCTATAGTCCTTTGTCTTTGTTCCTTTATATTGTAAAACACTTGGGTATAGATCTCTCAATGCTCTTGCAAGTGCTTTCAATGTTTTTTGGAGCATTTTATCCAATGACTCAAGGACTACACTCGCGAATTCACCATGTGGCTGAAATTGTTTGCCTTGACTATAAAATTTTCTTGCTAATATTGACTGAAAGTTTTCAATAGGATTAAAAGTCAGGGGACCTTGCTGATCATTTCATCACAATATTTTTCTCCTAAAACCATTCTTTTGTCTCAGTTGATGAGTGATGGGTCTATTATCCCACTGAAATGAGAAATTTGTTCCATAATACTAAAAGTTGACAATTGCTAAGAGATGTTCTGAGAGTGTGTAGATGTACCCTGAAATGTATCATTTTTCCTCCAAAATTGCCAAATTTAACTTTTCAGGAAATGAAATAGCACACAAAACAGTGCTGAAAATGTTACGCATAACGAAACAAAAAACATTAACAAAATTTTTCAAATAGCTGTAACGGAAAACATAATGAAAACAAAAATATAAATTTTATTTCGTTAACAGATGGTAGCTTATGTTCTAATGGCATTCATCCCAGGTGGCATGTCGTTATAGGGCATAATTGTTACAACACTAATATTTTAGTCTTAAATATGTGTTAAGTTTATTGACTTGAATATAAAATTTTGAATATGAAAATCCGAATTTTGAAATCTTAAAAACATTCCTGATCTACAGCATATATTTAGAAGTGCCTATAAATTAGTATTCTAAATGAGATGTATTTAAGGTGGATACATAATCTCTCAACAAAAAAATAAAAGAGTAACTACACTTCATTATATTTTGCCGAATTATTTTATTATAACGTTAAACGTAACAGAAAACAAAATGTAGATTTTAGCATAACAAAAAACAAAATCGCTTTTGTGCCTGTAATAAAAAACGTAAATCATAATTCCATATCTTGCCACTTGCAGTGCTGCATATTTCCATATCTCGCCACTTAATGGTGCTGCATTTCGATAGTTCCATTAGTACTTAAGTACCAATACTTGTTATTGGTAAATATAACCACCAGAATCTATTGCTTTTCTTATAACTTATCTAGAAATTTCAATTGGAAAACATATGAATTCAGAAATTGGTGAATTTATAAACTCGATATTTACTTTCAATAAAAAAGTAAAATATTGTGTTAATTGTGAATAATAAATTATGCTTGAAGTAATGACATTATTCTCGATGGACCCTTACACGGTTCCCAGAATGAGCATTACAAAAATTAATAAAGTTATAAGTTACACCATGATAATTCCAATGAAAAATAGTGCATTATATAACAAAGAACAATATATATAATATTTTCTAGGGAAGAAGATCCTTGAAAGATAGCAAATATGTCTTCAATGTAATTGGAATTTGATTTAGGAGCACCATTCGTTATATTGGCATATTCACTTTAGCGGCATGACTTTAGTCCCATGGGCGCTGTTAGAATGGGCTTTTACTATAGATCAAAACTAGAATAACATATCAAAATCAAATTTATCTTATTATCATGAAAATATAGTTGCATGTCGCTTAATATCATGATAGCTTCAGTATTCTCGATAAAATTGTATGAAAATTAAATCATTGATTCATGACCAAATACCACATTGCTTAATAAGTATATCATAACTAATCTCACTGGTATGAATTTTAGTTTGAGAGAAGATAAAATTTCATATGTGATTGGATCAGAGAAGATTCTTCATCTCAAAGTATTAGTGTCAAATAAGGAGACAGCTGAGCTGGCATACCTAACTCGAGTGCATATAGAACTTGGGGATCCTGCAAGGATAACAAGAATACCAGCTACATGCTGAGAAACATCTCAGACCTCTTTTTTGTAAAACCTCCTTAAATTCACCAAAGCCTATCAGAAATCATCAGGAAATTCATCAGACTAGCTATTCCAATCACATTTATCAAAGAGTGCAAGTTTATCTCAATTTCCTCGGGAAAATAAAGCAGCCATATACATAAGCTGTGATTTACACAACCCACTCCACCCAAATTCATATGTGAGTATATAACACTAACTAACAATAGTTTCAATATGCTTGTTAATTACTATTCAAAACCTAAGTTGATTTCTTCACTATTAGTAAGAAAATTTACTGTCTGAAAAAATTTCAGCTATATTCAAATAACCAAATCGATCATTATGCCAGCATAACATGGAAAAATATCATAATGGGCAACATAATTAAATTTAATTCATAATTGTCTTATCAAATCCCTATACCTTAGCATTTCCATATGGAAAATTTCCTTTTCTCATGTCAGTCTCAGGAAAGGCAGATTTAATTTGCCTTATTATGCACATTTTCCTGAATGAGATTTTTTCTATTTTACAAATAGAAAAATCAACAGTTATCTTATATTTACTAAGTACTATGTCATTAACTTTGCATGGAAGAATTGCAGCAATGTGATGCATCACAATAATCCAGCATCCCTTAAGTAAATATACAATATTATAAAAGATCAAATAAACTAGGGTGCACCACCTACACAGGGAAAGTATTTTATAAAGCCAGCAAGCATTAGTTCAAATATAATCTATATTCGGAAAATTTCAGGACTGACTGTATAAAAATGAATACAAGATAACTTCATGCTATTGCTGTTTGTACCCTACAACATAGTCTCCCCCTGCATTGGTACACATTCATCAAGGTTGTTGAAGCAGCTCTGGCAGTGGCATAGGGTCTTCGGCGCTCAGGAGGCAAGGCCTCTTCTTGGCCCCCTTAGGGAGAGGGTTATATCCCCAGTCCGGGCCATATGACTTTTTTCTCCTCACCAAGTTCCGGGAGGGAGGAGTTTACAGGGTCTTCTGTACTCAATTTAGCATGTTGGCATCCTTAAGCAACTCCCTGTTTTGCTACCCCATTATGGTGGCTCTGGGAAACTCAAGCATGCAGCAAACATATTTGAGAGTATTTATAATATTCAGGTATCCCCTGATTTATGCGAGAGTTGTATTCCTGGAAATTGTTGTGTGAATTGAAAATATTTTTCCCTTTCAAAATGATGTAATAGTCATTGTTTACATTCCTGAGCAGGTGTTTTACTTAGAAGCCTTTAAATTTGATTTTATGAGCGTTGTAACTCCTCAAGCACGTATAATGATATACAGCATCCTGAGCAATGCCCACTTTTACAATTCCTTCATTTCTTGAGCCTTTAGTTTCTGCCATAAATCACAGCTGTCTCTCAGTGAACATTCCTATACAAAAATATTCTCCTCACCCATCTCAATGAATATTTTTGTGAGGGTTTTCCCCCTTACAGTTGTTGACCGCTAACAGTGCATCACTTTCTAGAAAAAAACCCATCTTCAGGACAAAAAAGGAAGGGTTCAAGTTCATTGTTTGCTCAAAGAGGGAAATAAGAAAAGAGATTCTACTAATGTAGGAACACCAGGGAAACCTTGCTCTGTCATACAATGCAATGAATGCCATCACTGCATGGATGATTAACAGGCAAGAATCAATTAAATATTTAATTAATAATAAAATATATTAATGGTGCATACTGTAAGCATAACGGATCACATTAATGTAAATATGCAATGCATATATTGAAAAATTGTCATAAGAATAAAATTGTGTCAAAGCAAATACACAATGGGTATATCGAAAAATGGTGGTAAAAATAAAATAGCACATATGTGAAAATCCATAAAAACAACACGTAAATACAAACGATTGGATAAGCTTTTAGTGATATTATTGATGCCCCAAATAAAACAAAACTCTATCAAAAAAGACACTGGAAGCTGAAGGAAGTGCAAAAAGAGACTCCTGAAGTTTGTGTTTATCTTTTGGAAACTGCACAGAATGATTACACATTCACCTCTGCCATTGTTGCTGGAGATGAATTGTGGTGCCTGCAGTATGACCCTCAAACAAAATGTCACAGTTCAGAGTGAAGAGGTACCCATTCACCTCATGCACAGCTGCCAAAACAAAGACAACGTAGATTGAAATGATGCACAAGAAATTTGTTCCTGAGGGACAATTGTTAACCAAGACTTCTACAAAAATTTTCTGTAACGTTTACTTTCATGCATTTGTCATCATCATCCTCAGGACATCATGGAAGTGGTTCCTCCTGCATGGCCAAATACTGCATTGTCCATCCAGCACATTTTGACACAAAAACAAATCACAGTTTTGTCCTAAAATAAGTCTCTGTGTGACTATTTTCTATTCCAACAGATGAAATGAGCCATGAAAGACCATCACTATGCTGACATTCAAGCCATGACCAAGGAGCTATTCAGCATTCCAGAAAATGCCTCCCCGAGCTGTTTCAATGCCCTTCAGAAATGTTAGAAAGTGTATCGATACAACCAGTCCTGGGACATTAGGAATATATTTAGTTTGTATTTCTTCTGTAATTAGGAAATTCCATTAGGAAAGGTCTTATATCTCATATTGAGTCATCTTATATTCTGATAAATAACACAAGAGGTTGGCTTTGTTAAGAGTATGTAATGGTATAGTATGCTGTATAAAGTGGTTCCATGAGTTTTTGATGCATGCAAATTCTTTTACTACATTAAACTCCCAGTTATCCGGTACTCAAGCATCTGGAATTCTCACGCAACCGGCATAAAGATTTGAACTTGCTTGAAATTATGAACTTTGGCGTTCCAATTCTCGCGGTAGTTTTTTGGTTGCGGCAGTCGCTGGCGTCACTTTTCACGTATTCGGTACCTCGATATACTCTCGATAGTTGCTATCTTGCTATTTCCTTTAACCCGCCAAAACGGGAAAGTCTCCGGCTAACTAAACATAGAACAAGTGCTGAAAGCCTCCAGGCGTAGCAGCATGAAAGTCCTGTACCTCAGGCAAACTCCAATAGCAGTACCAGTACCTGCTATTTCTGGCTATTTGAGTAACACGTGCATTGGAGACATTATGAACTAGTAATCGTGTTGTTTATCGGTGAAAATTGTGATCGTGTTTTTTATCGGAAATTTTCCACCCCTCAATTTGCGATGTTGTCTAAGAAGAATTCCTCTAGAGGACAAAAGCGGAAACACGTCGTTTTGACTTGAAAACAAAAAATTGAAATTTGCAAAAGACTACCAAAGGGTGGAAATCGCAATGCCCTTATGCAAGAATTCAATGTTGGTTCCTCAACAATCTATGACAATAAGGCGCAAAGTGAAAAGCTTAAAGTTTTTTTGTGAAATCCGAAAGTGATAACAGCATAGAACGGCGTCATACACTTCATACCCCTAAGCTTGAAGACTTGGATAGTGCATTGCATGAATTGTTCTCGTTGAAGAGGTCGGTCGGAAGGCGCATGCATATCTGGTCTAATGTTAGTGGAAAAGGCGAAGGAATTTTATGACAAGATGGAAATAACGGAGCAGTGTACCTTTTCTCAGGGATGACTCACTTGTTTAAAGATATGGCATGGAATACGAAAGCTTTATGTATCAGATGAACAGAAATCTGCAGATACAAAGTCAGCTGAAGAATTCTGTGATAGTTTCAGTAAGTTTGTGATTGAGCATGGCCTGACTGCCGACGAGACAGGATTAATGTGGAGGTGTCTTCCAAGCACTACCTTAGCTGGTGCTGATGAAAAGGTTGCTCACGGTTTTAAGCAAAGCAAAGACCATATAACCCTGCTTTTATGTGCGAATGCTGCAGGGACAAACAAGTTGAAATTAACTGTAATTGAGAAGTATGCAAAACCAAGGTGCTTCAAAGGCGTAATTAATCTTCCTGTTGATTACAAGGCCCAAAGCAATGCTTGGATGAATGCAGAAATTTTTACTTGGTGTTTTCATCATGTTTTTGTTCTTTCTGTGAAAGAACATTCGCGAAAGAAAGGAATGCCTGAAGATAGCCGTGTTGAACTACTATTAGATAATTGTCATGCCGCAAAAGACTTAATTAATGGCAATATCTTTGTGTTATCTCCCTGCTAATGTCACCAGTTTAATTCAGCCAATGGATCAAGGATTGATCCAAAATTTTTAAAACTCTGTACCGTCGTAATTTCATGAGAAAACTGATGAACCATGACGGAAAAATCCAAGAATTCCATTCCAAGTACTCCATCAAAGATGCGATTTTTAACGTATCATGTGCATGGGACCAGCTGAAAAATGAAACACTCCGAAGATGCTGGCGAAAATTATGGCTCTTTGCTATGTTTGAAGAAGGATCATCTGAAGAGGAAGAGGGTTTTAAGGGATTTTGTGACCAAAAAAACAAGCAAATAAAAAGTGCTTGTGACGAAATATTAGAATTAGTTGACTGCACAAGTGCTTCGCATCCAGTTAAAAACATTTCCAGATATGAACTTGATGAATGGCTGGATGTTGACAAGGATGCTCCGGTTACGGCGACATTAGATACTGATGAAATTATTGAAAGTGTATTGAATCGGGACAAATGTAACGTGCAAGAAGAGGAAAGTGATGAAGAGGAGGAACACGTTGAACGAGTCTCATGGCAGGCTGCTGCTGAAGTATTCGAAAATGTCATAAAATTTGTTGAGCATCAAAACTGCTTTACTGCCCAAACTGTAATGCAATTTCACCTTTTGCATTCCAAATTTTTACAAGCGAGAAGGAAAGCATGCAAGCAGACAGACATAAGAAATTTATTTAAGAAAGCTGCCAATTCTACCTCTTCTCAACCTTTGACATCAGCTGCTGTTGAAGAATCAAATGTTAGGGCAGTGGGTGACCGAGATTCTTGACATGACCATCCATGATTCTTGAATCTAGCCAGTCAAGTGACAGCCTCTACTAACGCCTAGGTAATTATTTTTTTCTGAAATTTATTATTTGCTTGTTTTACTATTCTCGTGTCCCAGATATTATTTTTTGTCTTGTTTATCCTTTTATACCAACTTTACCTCTTCAAAATTCTCTTTTACATTTCATTATTAAGAAAATAAGGTGGTTCCGGTAGCCAGTGCCTTCCGACTGCCAAAATAGCAACTCTTTCCTTGAGCATTTGCAGTGAAGCAGTTACCGAAGTTTTTGTCAAGTGCATGGGCATTAGACATTCATAAAGTGGAATAATTCGTGTAAAAACAATTAAATTTTATATATTTATATTTGTATTATGGACATTTTACTTAATTTTCTTTGTTTTAACTGTATTTTTATGACAACTAAGGCTTGAATACAAGAGTTTACTTACTGTTTTTGGTTTCTATAAAAATATTTCTCATGTAACCACCATATTCATCTATGCGGCAACCCCCATTCCCCATATATGCCGGATAACAGAGAGTTTACTGTAGTATGTTTACCATGTAAGATATTAGAATACTTTTATCAATAATCAGAGTAATTCTTGACATTCATTTGCAGAGAGAAGTATTACTGGAGTTGGATGTGACAAATGTGCAGAAAAGTGAAGGAATGCAGCTAAGAGCTTGGGTTACTACCTCTAGCAATGAAACAAATCCTTTTGATAATATTTGGAATCTGTACCTTCCTTTTTGCTCTGAAGCAGACATTGCAATTGATGGGTTTGTTACATACAAAGTTTTAGCTGGCATGCATTTGAAAGAGAATTCAATTTATACTGAATTTTGCACATAAAGATTCTTGCAGTCCCCTTGAAAATATTTGCAATACCCTCCTATAATGATATGCTTTTTTCAGCACAACACAAAATGAAGTGCTGACTTTCTACAAGGGAAACAAAGAAAGTGAGGAAAAAATAAAATTCATGCATGTCTATCAATTAAGCAATCAGTTCTTTCAATGACTGAACATTTTTATTTTGCTATTATCTCTTTTAAAAAAATTGAATATTAATAATGTTATTATATCGGTTGAATACAGGTAGAAAAATTTGGCCACAGTCCTTTGGAAAAAGTGGATGTTGAATTTCATATCCCATCAGCAATATTAGATAAAAATAAAAAAAGCTGTTTAACTTCCTTACCATAAAAAGACTTGAGGTATGTTTCTGTTGATTTATTAAAAATTTCAGTAGTGAATTCCTTAATGTACCATACTTTTTGGCCTATAAGACGCACCATAAGACACCCTGTTTTTTAGAAGATTTTTCAGGAAAAGTTTTTGTTCAACAAGGCATTTAGGAAGGGCCATGTCATGTATCATTTCCAGCCATGATTGTCTGTATCTGACAACATTTACAGAAAATATTACAGCATGATAACAGTTAAATATAACGTTTCAGATAAACTTGATTTGTAAAATAAATAGGGATGATCTAAAACATAAATAATTGCTTTCAGACTTGTATAGCTAAATGTGCCCTGCATGAACTTGACAGTTGGGATAAATAATAAATGGAATGCATATGTAATAACAATATACATGCTCAACCAGTCTTTTTCTTCTGCAACTCTTTTTGCCTCATACATAACAATTTTGATCGATACAGCAATACCAAACTCTCTGCTGTCCATCATTTTCTTCTCTAGTTGTGGCCATTTAAGACCAATCTTACGAAGACTATGTTTCTTTTATCCTGTCAGCTTCAGTTTTTCCTTGTTTTCTGCATTCACGGATCATTTTTTTCTGTGGGAAGTGGACTGAAATGACAT
This sequence comes from Tanypteryx hageni, assembly GCA_028673005.1. Taxonomy (NCBI): domain Eukaryota; kingdom Metazoa; phylum Arthropoda; class Insecta; order Odonata; family Petaluridae; genus Tanypteryx; species Tanypteryx hageni. The sequence continues at coordinate 169,988,889 of CM054114.1, read as the reverse complement.
GCTGCTGCTCAGTTTCTGTGTAATTTTGCATATTGGATCACCTGAAGCTTATAGGTAACTAGATTTAAGTACCTGGCATTGCTTCTAATAACAGTTTATAGAAACTTAGAGCATTGCAATTTCTGAAAATTTAAAAATCAAACTATGATATAATGATTAATTCATATTGTTTATTCTTTTAATTCACATAAGTTAAAGAAAACAAATTGATATATGAGGACCCAAGGTGTATCTGTCTGTCTGTGTGGGAGCTACACTGTCATAAAGAAAACAAATCAATATATGAGGACCCGCTGTATAGTCGTCCGTGTGGGGTGGTTGTCATGGTTCCTGGGTATACTATGTTACTTGTAGGGTCATAGGAAGTCACTTTGCAAAGTTTGGTTCCGATAGGTCAAAGGGTGTGGGAATGTATAGGGAACAGACTGACAAACATACATTCAATTTTATATATTAGATAGTATAAGCATATCCTTTCAATTTTGTAGCCATTGTGATTTCAATAAATTTATTTATTCTAGATATGTATAAAATATTTATGACATCTACCATAATTCTAATGTATCGTGGCTTTGGTTGCACTATTCATTAAGCTCATTAGGAACTAAAACATATGAACATGACAAGCACACCATAATTGTAATCACCATGAGCAAACGTAATAAAGCACAATGATGAAAATGCGTTGTTGGTATTCAACATTTTATAAAGTTTTACTGCATACATTAACAATTATTTTGCTATTACTTATTAATAATGTATATTTTAATGTTTTTGCATCGAATGACTGTCAATTAATCCATTTTGGAGACCAGTGATTTGTGAGTGTAATACTGAAGACAGTAATAATCTTACCTTAAGTTTATAACACGCAGAGTGATTTCGGGAGTCATTTTTGTGGAAAAAATTATCTTATATGCAGAAAAATAGTAGCATAATACTTCCATAATGTCACTTGCATCTTTTAACATTATTATTTCTGAAATGCCCCAAGTACTAAACTTGGAGTGAGATAATGCAGTCTCTTACACTTATAGAAAGATCTAAGATTTATATTTTTTAACTTCAAATCTTTGTTTAGAAGCAGAGTAATTTCACATTTAACCTTGGCTGTTCACCATTCCTGAGAGCTAAAGGTCATCGAGTTGAATGTACAACAATAAAGTGCGATGCTGGAACCTTTTTGAACTCATTGACAGTTGCTCAATTTTTTCTGCATGTGGAACTGAATGTGAAGACACTCTGTAAGATAGTGGTATCATAGAAAAATTTCCAATTTCTTACTTTAGGTCATTGCACATCAGAATGTCTTAAATTTGGAATAACATTTATTACTCAACTCTTTGGGCACTTTACTAAATAATGAAATTCTTTCTTTTTTAAAAAAATACCTTCATAAGCATTCAAAGAACTATTTCAATAGCAACCACTGGCACTGTCAAAGTAAAAGAACCAGAAAATTTAAAGCAGCCAACTTTAGACAAGTAAGTTCAGTTGGATTGTAATAAAGCTATTTATTGCTGTCACTTCTTTAGAGTAACAACCTCTCTCAAAATTAACTTTTAGAAAAGCAAAACAATGCATAATTATAATACCGTATTGAGTCATGTAATACCTTCTTGGGTGTAATGTCTGCACTTCCAAAATTTCAGTTTTACAGCAACATCAGTTGAATAATGTACTTCCATTTACATCGAATATTTACATGATTTAGGTTTACTACCGACTGCTGGCAAAAATTTTAAAAAATACCTGATAAATATTGTGCTTTTTATATTATTACATGCATTTTTAAAAAATACTCAAGTTAATAATCAGGAAAATAAAATGCATGGCATATTGTACCCACAGAAAAAAATGCCTACTCATTATCTCATGCCAGGGACGCAGTAATGAGTTAGTTTCATGAGTGTCTTACCCTTATCAGATGAATGGACAAATCTCATGTAATGCCCACACCTTGTTTCGATGGGAACTTTTGGAGAAAAAATGGCTGGTATTACACGAGTAAATACTGTATACAATCAAAAAGTGAATGTGAATTTGCACCAAGACATAGAGATAGAATTGTTTGATATACAATGCTTTGAGAACAAATTTATTTATAATCCATTCAGGCCTGATCAAGCAATAATATCAACATGGTTTGCTGAAGAGAACACAGGAGAAAATTTAGAATCTTGGACAGTTGCACTGTCCATTGCTACTGGAATGATGATTTTTCTATTATTAGTAACAGGACTTTCTAAAGTAATATTCAAATGGAAATATAAATTCCCACCAATTAATTTGTGTAATCATATTTTTAGGAATTTACTTATAGATTCATCATTATATATAGACGTTTCTTACAGAGGAGGAGGAGAATACTAATGTTTAGGCACTTCCAGTTGAGCTGGATATCCGAAATTTTTTTCTTAGGTAGGATTTTGTGCAAAAACGACTAGAAAAAACGAAAATCTTGAAAAAGTGCAACAATGCGGCCGCTAAAAATTCGCAATTGTTTAAACAAATTTTCAAGGTTTATGTATTTCCGAATGTGCTATGGAGCTGAAATTATTTTAGAGGTACGATTTGTAAAAAAAACTAAATAGGGATTATAGAAGTTTTGATATTTTAATTTGTTTGGCAGTTAAAAATTCTTAAAGTTTAAATAAATAGGTAAATGTTTTGATACCACGGGGCAAGATAGGGAGCTGAAATTATTAAGTTATTTAGAGATTAGTCTATACAAACGAATAAACATTTCAGTGATTTCATGAAATTGTTATTGCGGCCGTTAAGAATTAATTAATTTTAAACAGATAAATGTTATATCACTTCTATATTTGCTACAAATTTAAAATATGGCATAAATGTGTGGCATTATTAACTCAATGTGGAAAAATTATAATATTCCTAAAATTGCAAAAATTAGCTATTGTTTTACTCCATTATTGTTCCATAAGGAAAAAACGAAAATAGGTCCCGAGGAGAAATATTTTGAATTAAAGAAATATTTCCCTTGATGAAATATCTCTCTGAAAAATTAATGTTTTTTCAAGGTGAGATGATATGCTTGCAGTACGCAAGCACCTTCTACTAGTATAATATATTCTTCCCATATCGTAGCGTGTTAGTTCAAAATTTATACACATGGAGTGCTCGATTATCTGACAGATTACGTTCAGGTAAACTTCGTTGGGTAGCGAATTGTCAGAAATCGGAACCAATTTTCCCATAAGAGTTATGTAAAAAACAAGGATCATGTTCCCAGCCAAGTCAAACAACTATTTGATTATACCTAACTTAGTTTTGTTCTTATACAGGCAATTTTAACACAAATATCTAACAAGTTGCATTTTGTGACAAACAATAGATTCTATAAAATGAGACCTTGGTTTGGCATGCAAAAATAAAAAGTAGCGATATGAAAAAATAAAAAATACATTTGCCTCCCTTATCGTCTTACTTTCTGAATTCAAGAAATTCGATTTGATATGTAGAATGCAGAGTCCTTCATTAGATGATTGGAGAAGAGGATGGGCCTCTTTCAGCAGTGTTCAGTCGAAGTCTTTTTGCAGAAAATTCAGGATGGCTTTTCTTTTGTCTCTCACTTGAAGCAGATGGTTGGTGCTTTCTGAAAAACTTCTATAATAAATTTGAACGGCTTAATTCTTCTTTCTGTAGAGCTCTCTGTGACAGGAACATTGATCTCTCAGGCCATGTATCACTTAAGAGCTGTGCTGAGCATTTGGATCATATTCCTCCAAAAGGATGATGACAGCTTCCAAATGTTTGGAGATATCAGCTAGAACTTTAATAGATAAGACCTTCTTTTGAGTAGTTTCTGGTGCAATAATGATGCACAGAAGGCACAAAGGAATCAGAGAACCATTCCTCAAAAACACTACCTGACACCCAAGCCTTAGGATTTGGCTTCCATATGACTGGCAGTCTCCTTTCCATGCTTTTAATGCTCTATGGTTGGTGGAGTGGTAAACAAGCAAAGGTCTTATTTTGAAACCCCCCTCAGCATTAGACCCAAGCAAAAGAGTAAGCCTATCCTCTGCAGCTTTAAAACCTGGCAACAATTTTTCTTCTTGAGTAATATAGATTCTGTTGGCCATTCTCTTCCAGAACAAGTGGTCTTTGTCTATGTTGAAGACTTGCTTTGCACAGTAGCCACCCTCCTGAATTATTTCAGTGAAATGTTTGGGAAAAATATCAGATGCATCAAAATCAGCACTAGCTGACTGACCAGACACTTTAATGTTACATAAATTTGCCCTAGCTTTGTAACACATGAATCAACCCTTACTTACAGTGAATGAAGCATGGATCTCATGCCGGTCCTCTTTTTTAGGTGTTGAAACAGATTCCTAGCTTTGTTTTGAATGGCAATTATATTCATTGGTGTATGATGCTGCATTTGATCTTTGATCCACAAAATTAAGAGATGCAGGATTGTACTATGTATGTATGCTACTTGGTTTATCATTTCAGGCTGGCTTCTTTGAAAGGAGAAAGAAGGAAGAACTGAAGGAGTTTAAAAGAGAGGTAATTATTTTAGTATGGTAAAAATCTTTTCTTAAATTTATTCTTGAAAAGAGCTTAATTAAATACTGCATTTGATAATCAAGTATTATTTCTTAATTGATAATAAAATATGGATTTTTTTCAGCTATTACTTGGAGAAGAATCTCAAGCAGATTAATGTTAAAGTGGAAAATATTAAAAATCGTGAAAAAAGAAGATGAAAATCTTGTAAAGAAAGTCTAATTTTAACTCTATAGAATCTGAAGCTTTCTGCGAGTTATCCAGAACTAGCCTTTTTGTAAATATAAATTGTAATCTTAATGAATCGTTCCCATGATGAATGTTAAGTGGACATGTAAATATAATTAACTGCTTTAAACAAGATGTCATGCATTATATTTCAAACTGATATGTTGAAGTAATTGGAAATGATTTATTATATTTGTAAGCCAATGGTCATATGCTCAAAATGTAACAAATATGAAAATAGAAAATTAATGCTTCTATAAGACTTTTATTGTATAACTCCTGAACCAAATGCCATAAAAATCAGTTGAGTGGTTTGTGAGATGAATGAAACAAACAAAAGGATGGACAGTCACAACTTTCCATAAATGTATTCACTTGGTGCAAAGAGTGCATAAAAATGACAACAAAAGATTTCTCAAATATAAAAATTGAATAATATAAATATATATGTGAATACAGCAGAAAATGTTTCATTCCACAAAAATCACAGAGCAGATGAAATAACATAAGTTGGTTTCTGCATGAAATTCACGATAATATATGGAAAACAGCTATGACTGAAGGCAGTGTCTGACCTTTTCTATGTGGCAGGCTGTATTGATGGTTGCAAATCCTAAGGTATTGGAAGTTGTTAATTCAAATCCATACTGAATTGGTATAAAAATTAGTTTTTAGTCAGAAAAAGGGACATTTTTCACAGCTTGGGCAGGGGGGTTGGTGGCCAGAGGGGCAGAGCTCCTAGTTGTAGTTAAATCTCTAGTTTCTGATTGATAAAAAGATACTTCTTTGGATTTTAACCTAATTTTGTGACCAATTCAGACAAGAAGCTGATGAACTTGTTAAAAAAGTTAAGAAAGTGTCGAGTATATCGCAAATAGCCACTTTTCATGCAATGGAATATTTTAAACTAAATGATATACTTTGAACAAATGCATACCATAAAACTTATATATGACACAACCAGATTATGTCTGTTTACTTACTAAAAACTGCTTCCTCCTAGGCCTACTAGGGATGTGCCAAAAATAACAGAACAGGGATTTTGTAACAGGATGTGACATAACTGTTCTCTAAACTACCTATTAATAGAAAACCATATCATTTTCTTAAGACCTTCTAAAAAGTATCCATATTAGTTTGACAATGCCTGTTTTTAAAATAATCCATTTCATGATACCTTTCTCTCATTTAAAAAATATTCCCTTCATGATACCTGTTATGCCGATTATTTTCATGATACCTGTTCTACCAGGATATCTGTTCTAAACTAGGGGATCCACGGGATCCTCAGCCTTGCTCAGGAATCACATGTTCAATATTATTATCGTCTTTATAGTTCTCCTGCACTTCATACAGTGGGGATTTAAATTTTCAATAGAATTAAAAGTGCTACCCTCAGCAGCAAAATAAGTATGAAAGAAATGTAAACCTAAGAAATGCACCAAATAAGGAACTAATGGCAAATAAACCTGAGCCTTGTCTCCTCGTTGAGACAGCAGTTATAGTAGAACAGACAAATAAACAAAGTGCACAGGGATTCAACAGGAGAGACTGCATGAATGCAAATTATGCACCTCTTAGAGGCTCCCTGTACATTTTAGAGAAATTTTCATTAGATGTTTTCTTCATCAGTTGACGTTTTCCATATGTATGCTAAATATCATTTTTATTGGATATGATTTAGAAATTAGCGCAATGCGTGAATGCAAATTGCATGGGACTATAAGGGTGATGTTCTAGAAAAACTATAGGCAGTCAACTAAGTTATTTGTACATGGTTTTACTGAAGGTGTGCTTCTAAAATTGCACTTGTGAATGAGTAATTTTTATTGTCATTACTCTTATTATTATTTTAATTTCTAATTTGGAAGCAATGCTTCCCTTATTTCAATGGAGGATTCGCCCATCTCAGCATCACTACACAAAACACAATCATTATCATTCTTTTCAATAACAATAAACCTTTCAGTCCACCAATACTGAAAAATCCTTAAGCTTCCTTCACCAGAAAATTTGCTTTTTTATTCCTTGATTCTGCTATGATTCAAGGGTAAAAATTTAAAGCGATATAAACTGCTATTCACAAGAACAAAATTTACCTAATTCACTTGAAAAAGCTTTAAGTCAACTGGTTAATTTGAAGCACTTGTAAACATCGCTTTCATGCACTATTCAGCCAAGTTTTACTAACGAAGTGAACTGCCTGTCAATTAGAACCGATATTCAATTTACTTAATTTAACTTCTAATTGAAGTTTTTAGATGTCTCAAGTTCCTCAGGTTTTCAGTCACCAATACCAGCAACCAGTAAGTTGTCGTTATATATGGGTTTCTTCCTGATTACCTTTAATAGAGGCGCTATATTCCCACCAAATACAAACGAAACCTCTTAGCGATATTCAAGTTATTTGAAAAATCCGAAATTACAGAAAAAGTTATATTTAAGGAGTGTTTTTGACCCCAAAGTCCCATTTTAATCACCCATAAGAAAAGCATTGAAAAGTGCAGGTCTATATAAAATTGTTTTTAAAATTATTTATAATTAAGATTCAAAGTCGGAACATGCACCATACTGTGGAAAAAAGATTTTTTATTTTTCTTGAAGACAGAATTCAAATCCCTGCTGAATTTGCATAAAAATTTTATTTTAACCATGAAATTATGAGACTTATTTTCGGTTTTCAACAATGATAAATATCAACTACCATAGCAATGACTCCAATGCCTTTCAATGGGAATTGATTTTCCATACTTTAAGAGCATTGATTTAATGCTTAGACTACATTATAATCCATTTGATTTCAGCCAAAGATGTATACATATGATGACGTGACAATTTTAAATTGTTTAAAGAAATATATATATATATATATATATATATATATATATATATATATATATATATATATATATATATATATATATATATACATATATATACACACATACGTATACATATATACACACGCTTACAGCAGAGCATTGCCATATGACGACGCAGTGCGTTTACTCATTTCAGATATCATTCAGTCCTTATTGGTTCTCATAGTTCCTTTTTTACTATGTTATGTTATAAGTGTTACACTGTATATTTTGTGAAAAGATCCAACCTTTCCTACATTTTAACAAAGTAACTTCAATGTAAATATGCCCTAATTTCATGAGTTTTTTTTCTCTGACAAAATAGTCGATTATAAGTAGTAGCTGGTGGAAATTGAACTGCAAATGTATTTCTGAAGGAGGAATAAAGGCAAACATTTTGTAACAATCTGTATTTTGCGAGTTTCTTCCTCATTTGTATGCCATACGCCAGTCACAGTCATTTCTCTCTCCTACCTTTATGGTTGCATGGTAACTGTCTCCTCCTCCTCCCCAAGAGTAGGCCGAGTTTCCTAATCTGAACAAAATACAAGGCTGGAAGTGATACATTCAGCACATTGGCCAGTCAAGTGTTCACATTTACATTGTCATGTGCGTTTGGCAAATAAAAAAGAGTGGGAACATGATTCAAGTGCACCAAATGTGACATGGGCCTCTGTATAGACCCATGTTTCCGCATTTACCACACAAATGTAAAGTTTTAAAAGTTTATTAACTTTTTATTTCAATGTGTTTTGTTATGTATAGAAAATAATTCAAGTTTTGTTTTGGGTGTAAACTTTAGGTATAGGGGAAGTTTACATATGAGATGGTGAAAAAGTGATTTTTGTGAATTTTTTAATTTGTTTATTTAGTAATTAAAACTTTTATTTTAAAAGATGCTTGAGCCACAGCACAGTGTAATATCACACACATCAAACAAAGTTTGATAATTTTACTCTAAAAAAATATGTATATCTTCTCAGTTTATTTCTTTTAATTTGATTGTTTTCTTATTTTTAGGATTATTTATAATTAAATCATCGAATTAAAATGTTGATAAATTTTTTCACAAAGTTAATAGTGAGAAATATATAGGGAATTTATTTTATTATGCTTTTTATTTGAATTTCTATTTCTCTCAGCTTACAATTTATAATCATTATACAGATACTTCTTCAATTACGCATATTTATATTGTGTGAAGTTTCTAACAACTAGCAATCTACTCATGAAATTTTAGGGCTGAACCCCTCCTAAGAGAAAATCCTGGTTGCGTGCTTGGTGAGATGTATTAGACGTGAGAGGTTGATGGTGTCAGTTGCTTTGGTTCTGTTGCTATGCATTATTAACATAATTGGCAGTGAATCCCCAAGCACACACAGTTAATTTTGAGGAAGAATGTAGTGAGACCAAACATATATAGGTATATGAGAAAGTTTGTGCAATGTATATTGCACCGTTTATTTTCTTAAAAACATAGTCATTTACTTAGAATCCAGCAATCTGAACACCTTGATAATCCAAACACACAGTTGCACCGATTAGATCAGATTATAGAGGCTTCACTGCATATATACACAGGACTGCCGCTTCCATGGATTTTATCCTTTTTTAGAGATTTTATCGGTTTTCATAGACTTTTAAATATAAAAAACTGACATTTTCATCATTCACAGATATTTATAAGATAAAATTCAGATGTTATCTAAGCTGTATGCTTAACAACCCCATAAAAAACTAAGAAATTCAATGAGTATTAATATTTCTATGCAAATACAGGTATCCCCCGATTTATGCGCGAGTTGCATTCCTGAAAATCGTTGTGTAAATCAAAAATGAAAGTGGGATTTTTTCTGAGGTCACCCCTCCGACTTACGTGGTTTGAGGAGACCGTGCAAAAATCAGCACCCCATCCTTCGGAAGGGACATTAAGCAGTTTACTCCCTCGGTGCTCTTTCAAAGCAGTAGGATAATGCCGGCATTGGGTTTCCCTCCTCCCTGCTGTGTGTGTGTCTGGTCTGAATTGGTAAGACCTGTCATAAGACAACACTAGAAGAAGAAATTATGATATACTATTTATAGTGCCATTGTAAACAAAAATGGAAATGTATCACTGATGTGCAAAAGGACAGTGTTTTTTATACCACATATTCCCATAATTTCTTGCGACTAACCCTTTTCAATTCAAACATTGTCAATATCCAGTAAAGATTTGTTTTACAATGACCATTTATAAGGTCCAAGGTCAATCACTACAAGTTTTTGGCATCGATTTATGTGCCTAATGCTTTTCTCATCATCAGTTTTACACAAGGCATTCAAGGGTAAGTAACCAAAAAAATTTGTGTATAATTTCGCCTAGTAGGAAGGCCATCAACAATTCTTGAATAAATATTGTAAAAGTGTTTTCAGTATGTTTTTCAAAATTATGGAGGTCAGAGAAGATAAAGTTATGATTTCAGAGTCACAAAAGATCCTTAATACCTACCTAAGGAAGCTTTTCAAGGTGTCAATTATAAAAACAAGGCAAAGAATGGGTTCTTCTAGTTATATGTAAAACAAATCACATTCAATGAATGGCTACATTAAGCACACCAAACTTTGCCATTGTTTCTAACAGTAGGTTATCCAAATTCTTTATTTTTATCCTTAATTACTATTGATTTGCTTGAGGAATGCCCAGTGGATAACCTAAATTTTTTTGCAATGATACAATTGTTAGATTTGAATCTTGATATTGTTTAATATTTTAAATAGAAAAAGTAGAAGTGATATGAGTCAATTTTTCACAGAATATCAAGTTGATTCTGTTCCCTGAATGAAATATAAAGGACTAAAAACCAGTAATGCATTGATTAAAAATAGCTTACTCCTATCTGTATCATACCTAAATGTTGTCCTATTTCAATTATAATAATATCCAGAAATAAGAGTCGAATCAGACTCTAAAGCTCTCTGAGAAATAAATTCCTTTCAATCGTGAATATTCTGCTCCACACAGTCATACTGTGCTAAGTTGAACTATTTGACTTGTGTAAAGCAAAGATCTGGATTAACTGTCGTAATCACTATGCTAATATGTTCAATAAATCTTGAATTAAATTGTTAATATTTTTAATATTAATAGGAATGAGTCATGATGCATAAACTAACAATGCCTATTGGATGATTACTGTATCCAACGATGTTGAATATTTTACGGCATCTTGGTCATTGTCCCAGGAAATGCTTAAATTGCTCAATCAGGAATTATAGAATAATCAACCTCAGAGTATAATTTAGAATAATAGGACAATGCTTAGTGCAACAAAATTATAAAATATTATGTTCGAGATAAAAACCGATATTTTAGTCTAATGGGAAGTTTGGTTAAGACAAGATTGCTTGAGTGAAATAAGTTACAAAGAGACTATTTTTCATGTGAAAGAAAAAGGTAGTTCCACAAAATGAATAGGTTTAAATACAATTAGTGTAGAGACTAAGCATCTTATAGGCAAAGATAAAGTTGAAAATTGCTGGAGGAGATGCTGAGGTTTCTGCTCGAAAATATCAAGATTAAGTGAAGGTCTGATCATAGCCGTCTTGAGGGGAAGACAATATGGGCCTTGGCCCAGGGTCTCAAAATTTGGGGAGAAGTAAAACAGAGATTCAAAAGTCAGAAATACTTATGAACTATTACACATGAGGAAAGAATGATTTTTATTTCAGTTCCGAGAAGAGTCGTGTTCCATTGTTATCAACTTTCTGTTCCATTGATATCCTGTGCAGTCGGGCATGTTGCCTACCCCAAGTGCCATGCCTGTCACCCATTCAGTTCACCATGTTTCAAGCTGCCTTCGTGTTTACACACATAATGCAATATTTGGGCTGATTCCGTCAGTTAGTCGCAGTAAATGCCAGTGCATGTACCAGTGCTGTAAACAACTGGATTTGATAGTGAATTTGTGTAATTGTGGTTAGTCAAAGTTATAATAAACTAGCTGAAACATCCGGCTTTGCTCAGGGAGGGGTTTTCTTTTAAGCAAACGATTTTTATTGATATCACTTTTGATGTCATATTACAATAAAACTAATATAATAAATTCTGAAATTTACTTACTTTCACTGTTGGGTACCCCAAGTTTACCAAACGTTCCCCTTTCCTTAATTATGCAAGCGATGTTTGCATTAACATTTACTATTTTATCTATTGTATTGTAAAGTTTTATCATTAATATAATTACGCATTAACTTCTTACTTAATATTCGCATGGATAGATTCACCAAAGCCTTTAAAGCAGCAATAAAATTATGTGGATTATGTCAATAGTATTAGGCAAAATGTAAACAATAAACATCTTGGGAATAATTTTGAAACGAGAAAAAAGTCTGCTATGACCGGGAATCGAACCCGGGTCTTCCACTTGCCGGGCGGATATTCTACCTCTGAACTATCGTGGCAGAACAATTTCTCTCGTTTCTGAATGCGGATGTTTCCTTGGTTGGGCCACCTTTACAGCTTATGCCTGTCTGCATATGATCTTCGGATCATATTATTCCATCAATAAACATCTTGGTTACCGAATAAATGTAAGTAGGTGTATCGATTTATGTTACAATAAATCTTTTAATGTTAATGGTGAAAGATGCATCTGAAATAACATCTGCCCACATAGATTAATCCTTACTCCCTTACACCCATTATAACAATTAAGCAAATACCAAATGTTCTTTATTTCATTTCATTTATTCCATAAAAGTTGCAAATACAAGGCATTCTACAATCTTCAAGAGTCGTCAAACAAACATTAGATTTGCAATCTACCATAATGATTGATACCTAAATAGGCATTGAATTTTCCCAAACTTTTGATGGCTATTGTATGTTCCTCTTTCCCAAGTCATTAAAATAACAAGATATATGTAAAAGTCATCAACAAGATGTTTGAATTTTTTGCATAAATAGCTATTTTAGAATGAAGGATAATAACACATATTGGATAATTATTATCTGTTAACTAAAAATAAGATGTTTCTCTTTCAGTAGCCTAGAAAAGTATTTTTTTTCAAATCATGACTTCATCAAACGTTCAAAAATTACACATTCTTTTACAAAAGCTGTTCTATTACTTCTTGATGTCTATTTCCCTCATTTTTCCTAAAGGCAAATAAATTTTATTCCTTGTAAACTTTATCAAACAGGACTGCCGATGGAGCTCTGATTGGTGTTAGCATGGCTGTTGTGCTCCATTCCTCACCTCCAACTTTTATATATATTCCTGTCCATTGCATATATTCAATTTACCACCCAATTTCTCACATGTCAGATCATCACTTTCTATGCTCTTATTTTCTCATTCAGCCTTTCTATCTCTTGAGTGTCTATAATTTTCATTATTATCTTTCCTAGTACGCTTCCCTGTAAACCAGGGATACACAGACAAAGTATTAACAATTGGAGGCTTCATTTTTCTTTTAAATAATTTCTTCTTTGATTTACTGCATTTCCACTTCATCCACAAGTTTATCGTCTTCTCTGCAAAGAAGGCCACAGTTGCCACCAGAAGGCTAATCCCCACTGCTTGGTATGTTGTAATTAGGTCAGACTACACAATTGCCTATCTTTGTTTCTTAGGTCCAACGGACAGATCTCTGACTGAGGGAGATCCGATTGTATGAGATGATCTACTATTCCAGCTTCAACAAGTGATGTGAGCCTGCCAATAAAAATGGGATATTGCTTTGGTTTAGAGTTGGAAGAGATTCATTTTGCATTAGCAAATTTTAAATTAGCCCTAATAAATGTCTCAAAATCTAATCAATTAGCATGCTTGAGAGCAAGAGAAGTTAAATATAAGTAATATATTCTCAAACTATGATAAAATTGGGTTTTTTGTTCAATCTGAATAAAGCCAAATGCCATGTAAGTAACTTAAAAAGCTAAGACATGAGAAACAACTTCAATCCCAACAATTCTTCACCAATATAAGATCTTAATTGAGGTTTTGAAACACCCAGTACAGGAACTCATTTTCATTAGAAAATATGAATGAATCCATTTAACATGTTTGATATGATTCAAAAGTTACCACAAAGTGAATAAGGCACTGGCAGATTCTAAAATATCGAAATATATTTCCTTGGATTTTTATATTTTGACTTTATTGTATTATTTTTCTATAAATAATAATAGAATTATAACTTTACATTATATTTTTTTTATTTTACACTTCTAATGCTCCTACAAATGAAACAGAATGGAGGAAAATCGCTAATTATACCAAGTACAGAACTTTAGTAATAGTAAAGTATAAAAAATAATATGGTTGATTACTTACAAAACAACATTTTGAGACAAGTTTTAGCTTTAAATTATTATGGTTAATGGCATAAACTATAAAATAGGTGAATGGATATTTAAGTTACTAACTTTTTCAGTGGTATTAAAATGGATTGAGCAAATCAGTTGGCTTAGTCACAGACCAAGAGATGGTCCTTAAATGTGAGACCTGTAACCCCTATCATTCTCTAATTAAATCACTGGCCTTTGGAATCAATGGAAAATTTCCAAAAATAAAAAATAATTCCATTCTGTTTAATTGCTAACTTGAGAAACTTAATGAAAAAACCTGAAAATTAAGCCAGAAAAAAAAATTAAATTACTTACATTGGATTGAACATTTTTGGTAGAGTACTGTTGTGTGGGAAGACAAAAGCAAGGGGCAATGTCAGGAATGAAGGCAAAAACACATCTGTGTGATTCTTCCACTCCTTCCTCAATCTGTTTCATGTAGGCCTTAAAAAGAAGTCTCTCCACAACCCTCTTCGCTCAGTCCTTCTGGAAAAAAATTAATTTCTCAGAAAGTTAAAAAATTAAACATTACAAATTACATGTATGCACTATTTTATAAAAATTGCTATATATTCATTTGAACAAGTCTACAAAAAGTAATTGCCAAAAATATGTAATATCATCAATTATCCGACTTCCAACATTATCCAGCAGTCCTGGCCAATCTGGTGAAAGTTGCTAGTAATTCGGCGTTAGCCAGAGAATCACATCAATGGCAGTATCAGTCCGGCGATACCGCACCGTCTGGTGCCAAGACATTTTGGAACAACTGCAATTAGTACAGTAGGATCTGGGTTATATGTAACCCAGTTATACCTAATACTGGTTTATCCATATTTTTTGTAATCCCCGCGAAACACTATGCCAAATCATACCCACACATACTGAATTGTACATAATTCTCTTTTATACATATCGCTTCTTCCATCCCATGGGAGTTTTTCTCTCACTTATACGTATACAATTTGTGAATGATTTTAATGGCCTTTTCTTGCATACCACTTCTTCGGCAATATGGCAGAAATGTATTCTATATCACCACTACATTGTGTACTTTATATCACCTGATACCCATGCAATCACTCTCAAGTGTTGAATACAATGTTGTAAAAGAATGTTCAAAAATAAGCTGTATAAAAATTTTGACATGATTATCCAGCATTTTTGAGAATCTGGTGACCCCATCCCCCCATTGCGCCAGATACTCGACGATCTACTCTATTAAAAATAAAAACAACATTATGTATTATAACCTCATGTTGTGCAGACATCACCTAAGTATGGTCTGTGGGTCATATTCAGCCTGCACAGTGATTTCATCTGGTCTGACTTACCTCATCATTTTCTTTCAGCCATGCATATTTGTATAGGCACAGTAAACCCTCGTTAACACAAACACATGGTTTACATGAACAAATATTTTCCCCGGCACTGAATGTATGGATTAATGTATGCGAGTTGGTTGGTTAAAACGAAATTCGCTTAAGACGAACTTTGAACAAAATTTGGGAGCCAAGAACTCAAGTGATTAGTTAACACGAACACTTGTGTTTCGTCAAAACTATTTTACAGCCATATTACTTTATTTCTGGCATGTAGAGAGGTTGTTTGTGAGATAAGTTCAATATGAGGATACCTTGGGATGCTATGATCGATGATTCCACAATTTTCTTCATTCCTGGCTCTAACTATCTTCAGTCGTTTTTCATCATCAGAAGGATGTTACAAACGCAGATGCTTTCATTGTATTAACATAGGTATTTGCATTCCTTGAGGTAATTTTTTTATTTGAACAGATCACCAAAATTATTTTGCCTGATATCATCATTCACAATCAACAACGGTATGCCTTGATACGATAGCAATTCTGATGAGGATGCACAACTGCTAAATGCTCAAATTCACAGGTGCTGAGAGCTTACTGCGCTTCTGCACCATTTACCAAGCCTGCGAGAACATGGCTGTGCAGAGACAGAAGTGTTTTTCTCTCACTCCAAGAAGTGGAATTCAAAAATTCGGGTAAGCTATTGGGTGTCATCAAACAAAATTTATATTTTGTATTTGACCTTCGCCTTGCCAAAGAAAATCACATACCAGGCAATTCCAACATTGTCCTCTGTTTCTTGCCACAAAAAATTATAAATTTAGCAAGGCGACTATGGCTCGACCAATAGTATTGCTTCTTGATTGCGAAAGAAGTAAACATCCGCATCTCACCATCTTCCCCTGTTAGACAATAGTTTCGTGTGTAAACATTCAACCATATAAATGAATGGCACAAGTTGCAAAAGAAGCCAAATTTCAATTACATTGGCAACAAAAATGAAAATACTACAGGTATAGAAATGGGGTATTAAAAAAAAAAGTATTATAGAAAAATATAAAATTCTGAAATTGACACTATCCACAATTGTAAAAATAAATATAATATAATCGACCAAGTTGTATCTGCAGGGACAACAACGAAAATAAAAAACCTACGTGATTTAGATTTAGTAAAAGTAAGTTAAGACATATGTATTTACATCATTTAACTTCAAGGTGAACATCATAAATTTGCAGATAATTGAGATCTATCATTTACATCAAATTTAACGTTACGTTAATTTGAATATTACTCAAAATTGTGCATTTGTGGTGTTATTAACAATAATGTATTTAACATGAACAGGTTTTAGGTAGGTACCTATATTTAAGCAGAAATTTGTAATATTTTTTCAGTTTTTCATATATAATTCGGTTATCACGAACTCGGTTAAACCGAACACATAATTTGATTCTCCCTTGGAGTTTGCGTTAACAAGAGTTTACTGCATTTGCTAGCAGGAGGTGTCACTAGGTATAATTTATGGATTCTAAATGCGATATTTTTCAAGTACATGGATCCAATATACCATATATACTCATGTATAAATTGATCTCGTGAATAGGTTGACACCTGTCTTTTTCATCAAATGTTTTGTTTTTTTGTGTGTCTCGTGTATAAGTCGGCTCCAGATTTTCAGGTGTAGTAGAATGAAATTACATTAAATTCGAATGCTTAGGTTGGTTACATTTAAATCTGGGCTCAGAGGAAGGTGACCGGTTGCTGAGTAGGTGGAGTCATTGGTTTCGTTAGGAAACTAATGGGAGGGGAGGGGGGGCATATGGAGTGGATATCAAAGAGGGGTGAGTGGGAAGGGTACAAAAAGTCATTAATAACATTGTGGCCACTTTTAACAACAGAAACAATTTCTATGATTCCCAATGCATTAAGCCTGTGGCCCTTATTTTCACAATGTAAAATTTTTGAGTCAAAATCAGAAAAATATCCATGATCAAGAAGGTGCTGAGTGAGTTGAGAAGCAGTCCTATTGTTGTAGATGTAGCACCGCCAATGTTCTTTTTCCCTGTTTGTAAATTCCCTTCCAGCCTGACCGATATATATAGTTTGGCAGTCACCACATTCCATTTTGTAAACACCACATTTATCACTTGGAGTCACATGGCCTTTATTGTTACACAACATATGGCTAAAGTTCACTTTACTAAGGAAAGCTATCCTGTGGGTATCACTAGGGGATAACTTATTCAATCAGTGGGATAAGGGTTCAAGAAAGGTCAAAAAGCAACATTTTTGGGGGGTGGGTCTATCGGGAAGCTGTAGTGGGAAAGACTTGTTGAGAGTGATGTTTTTTTGTTTTTCTGGAGAATGTATTCTATTAATTTTTCTGGATATCCACTATTTAAGACTATTGTTTTTATGATTTGTAATTCAGCAATAAAGACATTCTTTCTTAAAGGTAGTTTAATAAGTCTATGTACTGACGAATGGAACATGGTTTGCTTATGAAAGATTGGATGGTTGGATGAGGTATGAATAATGTTGTCCACGTATGTAGATTTTCTAAACACAGCAAAATGGTGACTTGTTTTCAAGGGTAATGGTTAAATCAAGGAAGTTGAGGTGGGAATTTACTTGTAACTCATGCATGAATGTGATCGAAGGATGCAAGGAATTAAGAATGGAAAGAAAACAAGCAACCTGTCTATCAGTACTTTTCCATAAACAAAGAACACCATCTACATATTGGTACCAATAAATAACATTGTCTAATACTTTCTGTACCCTTCTCACTCCCCCTCCTCATATCCACTCCATTTCCCACCCCCCACCTCCCATTACCTATAGTTTCCTAGCGAACCCCTTTGTATTTACTTGCCTTTGCAAGAAATTTATTACGAGAGAAATTAATTTATTGAGAGGAATATGATCAATATGAAAGTATAAATTTAACAGAGAATTGGCAATTTAATTTTTAAAAAGATCATTCCAGCTGTCATCATGATGTAATGTATTATTAGTTAGACTTAACAAATAATTGTAGCTATTAACAATATTTTCAAAAGAGAGGGAAATTAAAATCTCACCTGAAATAGGATTGAGAGTTGAATCCTGTTTCACTAGAGTGCCATAAACAAACCAAACATAAGATGGCCGAGGGAAGATGAGCATCTCCTTTGCATAATTTTATGTGAATGATTATGATGACATACATAACAGGGCCAACAATTGAAAGAGACAATCAAATGAGAATCCAAACCTGAAAATCAAATTAATAAAATGAGAGAATAATTCCATATTCTATTAAAATTTTAATTAATCCTATCCTTATTCCACTGACTGATGTATAAAACAATAAATGAGTACCTATGCTACCCATTTACAAAACCATGAAATTGGCCGTTTGAGTGATTCCTAAAAAAATGTCTAAGTAATACGATAAATTCTAGACTCTATCGTTTGAAAAATAATCACATTATTATAATTAAGATACATTTTTTGAAAAGAGAATACACCAAAATTATTTTAAACTACTCAAACATGCACAATGCAGAATGTTACATTATCCCCTAAGGAAAATTCCTAAATAATTTCCAACATTCAAGTATACTGTATTGAAATTCCAAATATGTACTTACAATATAGTATGATGTATAGTTGTATGTATATCATCAGAATTCTAGGTTAATCTATCAATTGTTAACAAGAGTCATCGGTAGGTGGTGGCAGCTAAAAATAAAAGATATCTCTTAAACAATGCATTCTATGGGAAAATGTTACAAATAAAGGTTGTAGAAAATTTCATTTTCCACAACTTTTATTCCAATACATTTTTACATTTATCAAATATTAAAGCAAATATGCAAATCATGGCTATGTAACAAGAGTAAACACTCATTTCTGGTTGACCGATTTTTACCAAAAACTAATCAGTTCTTATGACTTTTATAAAAATGTTAAATGTAAAATTTCACGTTGACCTGATTAATAATTTCTGAGTTAGAGCACCCACAAATAGCTATCACATACACACAGACATTGAGAAAATTGTCAAAGCGTGTTCAGGGGACCTCAAAATGTGTATTTCCGTTGAAATCTCAAAGTCGATTTTTTTCATCAAAACAATACTTTCCACTATACTACGTATGGAGAAAGTAAAAAATGAAAGAATGTTCATTGGTTATCATAGATAACGCAGATAAAGGACTCTTCCTAAAACACCACTTTAGCATAACTTTTCTCCGTTTCCTTGAAAATGTATTACCAATCTATGAGATACTTTCGGAGCACTATCACTTACTCATAAAAGAGTAATTCTCAAAGCTTTTACATACCAAGAGTATATTAATTTAGAAGTAACTGGTCACAATGAACTCATTACAGATAAATTAATTTTTGATGATATGGAATATTTAGGCCACCCCACTCTGCTGCAATATACCGTAAATACCCGCATATACAGCACACTTTTTTTTCGAAATATTTTAGTTAAAAATAAGGATGCGTGTTATGCGAGGGTACATAATCTTCCTATTTTCATTTGATCCCATATTTCCACAATTTCAGCTCATTAATTACTGCCCGGGTATCCTCATAATTTTATTGGTGATTTTTACGAAAAGTAAGATAGATAAAAATTATTAACTAATTCTATGAACATACATTAATTAGATATGAAAAGAATGAATTCAGTATTTATTCATTTTAAAAGCCAAGAAATTCTTCGTCACTGGAACATTCTTCTTCGATGTTGTTATCGGAATCGTCATCTTACGCATGATGTCACCCTACACCTGCGCCCGGCCTGGTGGTGAGGTACTGGTACTACTTACAATTAGAAACAATGGCAGCTGATGCCTTTGAGTACGCTGGCAGTTGATGCTTCTTGTAGAACTAAATCAAGTTATCGTTCCCTACTTTTCTCTCAGCATTCATACGTGGTTTATTCTTGATTCTTAGAGTCTGTAGTTAATTATGTTTATTTGCTATTGTTTTTGCGTGCTCCAGAGTGTTCTAATAACGTTAAAACTGAAGGTTGGGCGAACCCGTCCATCTCAGGCGTGACTAAAACGTATGTAAAAAACTTTGTCATAGGATTATCGTCATTCCTTCAATTTATTAGCTCAAACAATGTCATATGCCATACTATGAAATTGATATAATTGGATTATTGTGTCCTAATCCTAATATCATCCTGTAAGTAAACAGAGTATGTAATGATTGAGTTAGCTGACGTTCTTTTGGAATGTTATTCGAAAATTTCATTTCACACTTTCGTTATGTTACCAATACATAATACCAATAATTCGATCATTGCTTTAGACCACGTTACACCATCTACTTTATTCTGGAATGGTAACGCTAAAAGAAATCTGATCGTGCTATACGCGGGTATATAGAAAAATCATAGATTACGAGGCTGAAAACCTCCCTGCGCATTATACGAGGGTGGGCATTATACGCGGGTATTTACGGTAAATAATAAAATAGTAGAGTATTAATTTGGGTAATCTAAAAAATAATACTGTAGACTCTCAAATGTTGTAGTGATTGCCGTGTAAGGATACCATGAAGGCATAAGCTACGATGACTGAACCAAGGGTTTATGGGAAAAAGGCAGATTGGTTCCTAACTAACCTAACATTATTTTGACAACAATAAATGATGTGAATGTGAACTAATCTTTAAAGCTGATGCTGTTGATGATAACAAAGATGTTCATGAAGATGAATACAAAGAAGACAACAAGAGGAATACAAGATGATGACAAAGACATTGGTTGTTAGGGTTTTTATTCCTCTGGAGCAGTGCTCCGCAACCATTTAAATTTCATAGCACCCTTTTCTGTTCACTCAAACTTCATGGGACTCCAAACCAAATTTTACTAAACATTTTTATCACCTTTTATCCAAAAAATGGAAGAAAATAATCAATTGTCACACATCAATCAATCAATCATTAGTTGATTTACAAAAGCATTTATTGAAATTTAATTTAGAAAAAGCCTTTAAAAAAGTGCATGGAGGTGTGAGGACAAAATTAGGCCTTGCATTTGATATTTTGTTATTATTCCATGCCAGGTCAAATTACTGTGAGTTTTACTAATTATAAATGTATGGATGTAGTGATGAAATATGCAGAACAGAGATTAGCTGGCACACTAAAATATGAAATCTTTAAGTGCTCTGTCATTGGTATATATTGATGGTGTAGCACTAATAGCAGATAGCAAGATGTCAGCATTCAAATGGACAAAGGGCTTAGAAATAACGGAAATGGAATTGAATATCAAGTTAGATTTACATTGAATAAAGTTGGGGAGATGGAAAGAATGTGCATAGAAGTATAGGAATGGAAATTTTAGTTGTAATTATGTAATAATATTTTAGCTCAATTTTTAATAAAGAAATAATTAAGAGCCAAGAAAGAAATAATAGGGTATAAAGAACTTAAGCTTTAGGCAAGAATTCTGGTTTACAAGTTACTTTTGGAGCCAATTATATTGGATAGGCATGAAAGCTGCCATGCATAAGACAGGAATTGCAAGTTTAATAACCATTGTCTAACAAAAGTAGAATACTCCTTCAGCCAAAACAACTAGAGGGCTGCAAACCCAATGCATTTCGCCCACAAGGTGGGCATCGTCAGGGGTAGAACCTGTTTCACCAGTGACTGGAAGCCAACTGCCAGGTTGAAACGGAAAGTATTAAGAAGACAACCGAGAAACAAGCGAAACGCGGAAAGATTTTTCGGCGTGTGTGTCGTTTAAATCTGTCAATTTGTATAGGGTCTTGTTGAAATCTGTGTCTGTGTTCATAAGTGTATCGCGGTTTTTGTAAATGTGAAGGTTTTCTAACGAGTTTAGTGAGTTATTGGCTGAAGTTATCAGTGTTAAATCGTTTACGTGTATACTATGACCTGTTTCAAAGATGTGGTTGGCAACGCTTGATTTTTCAAAACGATTATATTTATAGTGAGCCATGTGTTCCTTGAAGCGTGTTATTAGTTTCCTTCTTGTTTGTCCTATGTACTTTTTGTCGCAGTGTGAGCATTGTATTTTATAAATACCGGACTTGTTCAAAGATTCTGTTCTGTCTTTTGTACTGCCCAGTAAATTTTTCAAATTAAAAGGATTTGTATATGTTATGGTATAATTCTTATGTTTAAAAATTTTGTTCAAGCCTCTGTTTAATGGTGGAAAATAAGGCAATTTTACAAATTTGTCCTCTTTTTTGGTGTCTAATTTTAGGGAAGTGGCATTGGACAAAGTTTAATTAAAGTTATGTTTTCTCACTAATTTATTAATTAAATTATTATCGTATCCAAGTTTAGCGGCAATTTGTTTTATGTGTTTAAGTTCCTTTGCATATCTGATTTTATTGAGGGGGATGTTACATAATCTGTGTGTTAAAAATTGAAACACAGCTGTTTTTTGGTTCATAGGGTGAAAGGAGTTGTTAGGAATAAAGTTATCAGTATGTGTAGGTTTTCTAAAAATGTCAAACTCAATGTGTTGTCTATTATTTATGATAAGCAAGTCCAAAAATGGCAAGGTGCCAAATTGCCGCTAAACTTGGATACGATAATAATTTAATTAATAAATTAGTGAGAAAACATAACTTTAATTAAACTTTGTCCAATGCCACTTCCCTAAAATTAGACACCAAAAAAGAGGACAAATTTGTAAAATTGCCTTATTTTCCACCATTAAACAGAGGCTTGAACAAAATTTTTAAACATAAGAATTATACCGTAACATATACAAATCCTTTTAATTTGAAAAATTTACTGGGCAGTACAAAAGACAGAACAGAATCTTTGAACAAGTCCGGTATTTATAAAATACAATGCTCACACTGCGACAAAAAGTACATAGGACAAACAAGAAGGAAACTAATAACACGCTTCAAGGAACACATGACTCACTATAAATATAATCGTTTTGAAAAATCAAGCGTTGCCAACCACATCTTTGAAACAGGTCATAGTATACACGTAAACGATTTAACACTGATAACTTCAGCCAATAACTCACTAAACTCGTTAGAAAACCTTCACATTTACAAAAACCGCGATACACTTATGAACACAGACACAGATTTCAACAAGACCCTATACAAATTGACAGATTTAAACGACACACACGCCGAAAAATCTTTCCGCGTTTCGCTTGTTTCTCGGTTGTCTTCTTAATACTTTCCGTTTCAACCTGGCAGTTGGCTTCCAGTCACTGGTGAAACAGGTTCTACCCCTGACGATGCCCACCTTGTGGGCGAAATGCATTGGGTTTGCAGCCCTCTAGTTGTTTTGGCTAAAGGAGTATTCTACTTTTGTTAGTTTTGGCCAAAGTTATTGAGCTACTATCAATTAACCATTGTCTAGACAAGTATGTGAAGAAAAACTAGCAGGAAGAAGAACAGAGCTAGATTACGAGGGAAGCACGTGCAATAGATACAATACGTTGCACAAGCTAAAGATAGAAATGGCTGCAGAGAATACTCACTGTGAGATAAAACTAGAATAATACATTGTTTCTTTTTATTATGCTTAGATTTTCTTAACTGTTAATAAAATATATTTTAGTATATAAAAAGCCAAAAAAGATATTACTAAATTTGAATAAAATATTAGATGAAAACAGTACAGAGTCCAAAAACCTACAATGGGAGTAAGAGATTTTTTGATTTTATCCATATCTGTGACAATGCATATACCTAGGGTTACCAGATAACAGAGGTTAAATAGTTGGATAGCGCTTTGAAACTTTATAAGAGTGCCCGGATAAACAGTTGCAACCTAAGCAGTTTTATTAGGTCACCTTTGCTCTAGCCTATTAAAGGTAGCATCTGATGAAAGACATGGTATCATACCTACCTCCACCACCACCGACCCTCCATACAAGTACTGGAGCCTGGCCACTGGGCTCTGGATAATCAACCCCTTCCCCATCCAATCCCTCCCTCCCTCTTAGTTATCAAAAACCACCTCCCCTATTACCACCTCCTCCGCCAAGTCCACCAACCCGTCTCCCCCAAAATTATCCCCCCCCGAATAAACCCTGTGAAACCCCTGTAAGGCCATTCCCCGATTAAAATCCCCCCTCCCAAAAAACACTTCCACACCCCCCTCACCCCCCTCCTGCCCCTCACCCACTTCCTCAACCACCTCCCCCTCACCTCCTTCCTCCCCCTCACCCCCTTCCTCCCCCCCACCCACTTCCTCAACCTCCTCTCCCTCACCTCCTTCCTCCCCCTCACCCCCTTCCTCCCCCTCACCCTCTTCCACCACCTCCTCCCCCTCACCCCCTTCCTCACCCTCACCCCCTTCCACTTAACTGATTTGTAGAATCTACAAATCATCATGAAAAATCAAAATGCTTAAATTAAATACTAATCAACATAACTCTGCACAATTCTCATGCTCTATTCCTACTGTTCAGCCAATTAAGCTATATCAAACAACACACACTTGATGTTCTTAAATGGTGCCAGGAAAATCAAGTGCTATTCGGAACATGTACTTCCATAAGAAATGAAGTTATAAGATACAATTCATCCTTCAGATTCTATTAATGGAAATGAAAATAGGTAGTATTTTACAAATAATACACCAAAGTATTATTTGTTAACCATATTACATAACATAAAATAGGTCATAATTTGCATTGCAATTATATTTTAAATTGAACAATAAAAGTTGAATATAAATGAAGAACGGAGTAGAAGAAGATACCTGCATTTACGTATATATACAGGGTGAGGCAATAGTCACTATACAGCCACAAAATCATTAAAAGAAAATTGGAACATAAAAACATAAGCATCATGACTGAAGATACTGTTCAATTAAGAGAAGGCCACCAATAAGACAAAAACAAAATCGTACATCGAAACTATCAAAATCTTACTAAGTTTTCATAAAGAAATACGGATTCATAAAAGAATTACCACATGTGCTTGATAAATAAAGGAACATGGAATGAGACCAAATAAAGAAAAAATTCAAATACCTCGGTATTACATTTTAAAAAACTGAACAATCAAAAAGGAAGCGATTCACAAAAAAAAAATGTTGGCACTCTCCAGCTTTTAGTCTCCATAAAACCTCTAATTTAACCTAGAGAGTAAAGTTTTTCCTCTTTTTCTCCTCTGACTGCCGGTTATGACTCACGGACTTTTTATTTAAAGGGGAAATATAATTTAAACAAAGTTCACTCTATATTTTGACCTAAAAAGCATCGACAAGTGTACACAGAATCATCAAGCTACTGAAAATACTAACGTCAGAGGCGCTGTGCAGTGGACTTCATAAATTACAGCAGAAATTTTGAAGAGCGTTAATGTGGAATGCATGAGTGCAATTCGGAAAAAGGTATTACATTATTTTCAGTGTTATTTGCCTGCTCTTACGAAGAACACCAGGGGTGCCAACGGCTTAACATCCCTTCCGAAGGACGGAACAGCTGAATTTGCGCGGTCTCCTCAAACCACGCAAACAGGGGGCCGGGTGACCTTGAGAAAAAATCCTACTCGCGCAGGATTCGTACCCGATGACTTTTTCAAGCATCGGGCAAGTAGCAGCCAGCGTCCCAACCACTACACCACCGGCACCCCATATATATATATATATATATATATATATATATATATATATATATATATACTCTTTCGCTGAAGAAGGGCATAGGCCCGATAAGCTTGCGTGTGTTTTTCTTGTGTGCGTGTTTTACGTGTCTCTTCGACGCCCCCAGCAGCCTACCAACTTGGTCCTCAACTTGGTAAGTGTCCACTGGGCTTTCCTCAACACCTTGTTGTATCGCCTTCTGTATTCTTGCAAAAATTATTTCCAAATCTCGTACTTAATTTCTTCAAAACAAAAAAATTGCTGTGACACGGTCAATAACCTTATATGTTTCACCTGTTTTCTTCACATATCTTCTCAGGCTTATAAATTGAATGGGAACATAAATTGGTTCTGATCATATGGACCTTTAAACTTCATTTTCAGTAACGGCGTTAAGCGAATCCCTTTCATCACCGAAAAATTTTAACACATTAAAACATTACGACACAAAATCTGTCGTTATTGCAGAAAGAAATATGTCTTTTATTTCTCACTAACAGAGCACAACTGAGATGTGTCATTATTCATGATAACCCACTCATACTTAAGGTAGATTCATATTATCAGGCATCGAGCGTTTCAAGCACGTAGCGTATCGGTTCCGAAAAATATTGTTGTATAGTTTTCAATTGATGTATTCATATTATACGGCACATTACGTTTATAGCCGGTATTCTTGCTGAGAATATTTTGCCCGATATGCGACGTGCTTGAACGTGCCCAACCGTACAATGTGAATTACCATCAGTTTGGTTTCGTTC
The DNA here is from genome assembly GCA_028673005.1 of Tanypteryx hageni. Classification (NCBI taxonomy): domain Eukaryota; kingdom Metazoa; phylum Arthropoda; class Insecta; order Odonata; family Petaluridae; genus Tanypteryx; species Tanypteryx hageni. The sequence goes on along the minus strand of CM054114.1, from coordinate 169,962,222 downwards.
AGTATCGTTCGAACCCAGCAGTGGTGAACGATGGTTCTTTGGTTGGTGAAGAATAGTTTATTGCGTTATATATTGTGTCCAAAGTCAAAGCAGTGAATATGCTGGAAAATGGAAAAGCTGCAGGTGTGGATGGCATAACGGGAGAGATGTTGAAGTATGGAGGTGATTTGCTTATGTGTTGGATGTGTGATCTGTGCAATCTGTGTGCAAGGAGTTCGAGAGTGCCTGCTGAATGGAAGGATGGTGTAATTGTACCGTTCTACAAGGGTAAGGGAAATAGGACTGAATGTAAGAATTCGTTAACAACAGGTGACAAGCATTGTGTAATAGGTGATTTTAATATTGATTTTTTAGATGAGAAAAGTGTTAATTCTAGGGATTTTTTGCTACTCTTAAGTATGTTTGGTTGCAAATTTCTCATCAAGAAAACCACAAGGCCAAGTAGTAACAGTTGTATAGACAATGTTATTACAAATACTGCAAATTCTACTGCTCATGTAGTAATTGCCGAACTGTCAGACCATCATCCCATTATTTTTAACTGTATAAAGGAAATTTTGGAAGATAAAACCCCCATCAGGATGTGTAGGGATTTAAATATGAGTAACATAAATAAGTTTTGTAAGCACTTGAGTACGCTCAAATGGAATGAAATCCATGAGGATTGTGAGGATTCGGTACGTTATTTTCTTAACTTTGGAATATTTTTATGGGTGACTTTGAGCTCGTTTTTTCCCTACATGACTAATAAAAAAATATTAAACAGAAAGAAAAGGCTACCCTGGTACACAGACAATCTAATATTAAAGAAAGAAAATATCTTTAAAATTTCAAGGCCAATTTCCGATCAAAACTGCCACGAAAGACTATAAATTAGCAATAAATAAAGCAAAACTAGAATATAATGACAGGTTGATACTCCAATAATAAGTCCAAGCATAGCTGGTCTATCATAAACTCTACAAAAAGTATAAAATCCAAGCAAAACTCCTTGTCACCAAAGGTATTTGCTAAGTATTGGGAATTATCTGTCACAAATACACATAAAAATTTCACTCAAAATATTAATGATTTTGTTTCCTATCTTAAAAATGCAAAACTAAGTGGCATAAACTGTAAAATGCTAGAAATTGTGGCAAATCTTCTTTTCTTCATGGTTTGCCTGTAATAAATTGAGCCTCAATGTTACCAAAAACCAACATATGCATTTTAACCCATCCAAAAGTTTCTTAAATAGAAATGAAGCAGGCAAACTTCTAGGAATAGTTTTGGATCCTGGGCTAACGTGGAACAAGCACATTGAATAGTACTTAAAAAACAAATTGGCAAAATTAATATATCTTTTAACTAGATTAAGGACTAAAGTATCTATTCTATGATGCCCTCAGATGCGCCTATTTAACTTTATTTCATAGTGTTATGTCTTACAGAATTCTATTACTAAACAGATATTCTGTATGCAGACAAAGACAATTAGAATTATACACAATCTCAAACCAAGAGAACATTGTAGAGATGCTTTTAAATGTAGCAATATCTTAACATTACCCTTTGTGTATATCTTGGAAGCCCCTTGTTATGTTCACTCTGGCTTCAAAAATGTTGTACATGGCGATATTCACAAATATGAAATGAGATATTGTAAAAATATTGATATGAAATACTGTGGGCTTGCAACAAGCCAAAATGATTATGAATATTCTAGTAAAGAACTGCACAATTCACTCCCTATTAAATTCAAATCTATGCCTGCAATCATATTTAAAAGAAATGTTAAGGATATAATGTTAAAAGGTCCTTATTATAGTATAAATGAGTTTCTCTCAGAAAAATTGTAAAATTTTTCATAAATGGTGGCTTTTGTATTGTAGTGTTGTGCACTTTTATTCATTGTATTTTTTATTGACTATGCTCTTGACAATGGAATCCCTCATACTGGGGTCACAGCAGCAAATTATTATTATTATAACAGAAAATGAATCTCGACTAGACAATTGCATTCACAACTACAAACGTTTTAAAACTTTTCCATAATGCTTCCTTAAAACTACTATTCAAATTGCATTCCTTAAATTAAAATAACCTTTAGTGGCTTTCAAAATAAAAGAAAATATTTTAATAACAAATGAGGACGTACAGCAGTTTCCCTCGGCACAGTAGTGCTTCACATCATATTCATAGTTACAGAAAAATTTTAACCCCGATATTGTGCTAGCTCTGTTTAGTCGACCCGGTTAAAATATGTTTTCTTGGTTATTTATTTATATGAAGATTATATATACCTAATTGGGTTAATATCGTTGCCGTGAGTTCTCTAGAAATACGCAAAAAAACTAATATTATTTTAATTTTTACTGTGACAGCCCTGCGCTTTAGCTACGCTTTACACATCTTCATTTCATTATGGTAAGTCTTACAAATTTTATATAAAAAATTTAGTTTAAATTCGTTCAGCCAATTCCATCAAAATCCATAATTACTAAAAGAATTCAATTGTAATTGTGGCACACCTGTTCGATTGATCCGGTCCAAATATGTTATTATGGTTTTATATGTATGTGTACATTGTAAATATTAAATTTGGGTAAAACTGATGAGGACAGTTCAACTCAAATACTTGTAAAAATAATGTTTTTATTACTTGTATTGTGGCAGCCCTGCTTTCCATATATAAACTAAATATATTGATTTTTGTTTTTTGTGTTGCACACCTTCTTCATACTAAATTTCGTTGAACTCGCTTAAGCCAATTCCTCCCAAATTCATAATTACTGAAAAGTTTAACTATGCAATTGTGGCACCCTTGCTAAGTCGATCCATTCGAAATATGTCAATTTGGTCATTAATATATGGGAGTATTGTGTATACCAAATTTGGTTGAAATCGATTTAGCCAATTCTTTCCTTATATATGCGAACGGACGGACATCACGAAGATAATAGCGCTTTTCAGCATTGACGAAAAGCACTAAAAAGCAAAAACGAATACTTTCTACATTCATCATTTATTGCTCTCTAACTTATAATTTTTAAAACCTTAGCTGTATGAAATGCGATGTAAATAGATATCTGTATGTTATAAACTGTTATAATGAAATCGATAAATAATGTGAATAATTGTAATAAAAAAGACATTGTAGGTAGTAAGACACTGTACGATAATTTTGTATTTTATTGTAGTATTATATTTTTGTATTTTATTGTAGTATCATATTTTTGTATTTTGCATAGGTATTTTATTTTTGTATTATATAATTGTATTTCATTTTTATTATATTTTAGTATTACATATTTGTATATATAGCACCCCAGTTATAATACCGTCGGTTAACCCGGGGATTCGGATATTCCCTTCTCGCCATTTCTTGGAAAGAAAGTCCGGTCAAAAATAAGATCGTTCTTCGGTTATATGGTGGCTGTCTAATAATGCGGGTCGCTGCTCCTGCCCCAAAACCCGCGTTATAATCGGGGAGCGGTGTATTATATTTTTGCCAAAAAATGAAATATAAATATATAATAGTGAAGTCTATTGTATTTTTTCCTATTCCGTGATTTATTGATCGGCAAATCAGAAAAAACATTTGCAATATTACTAACATAAACAACCAATCTAATCAAGAATCGTTTCATATTAAAATAAAAGAGTTGTGTAAAGTAAAAAACAGTAGCATAACACGAGGGGACTGCTGAGTTAGGTAAGTCTGGTAGCGACTGTGCGAAACCATGGTCATTGTATTAGCGGTGGCGGCGGACGTCAATCGACTTCCACTTTTATTATTACAAATAAATATATTTATATAATTACCAACTTCAAAAATACTATGCCAAACCTTTCTAAGGACCCGTTACAAGAGAAAAAAATCAAAAGTGAAATCAGTCACCGGTAAAAGATTTCAATTTTAAGGCCAACGTATTGAGTTTATTGCCATGTATAATAAGCACCCTAAATTCCGGTCAATTTGTTGTGAAAAATATGCACAAATGGCAAATTGCGGTAAGTGGAATACTTGGTATGGGATAAACAAAATATTTCATAATTGCCTAGCGGAAAATGGGAATTGGGATATATTAACAATTCGTGGATGGCTGAATCCGCGGATAGCGGTGGAGACCTCATATAGATGACTGAAGTTAGACATTTCTGCGCAACTCTTCCTTTGGGCAATTATGGAAGTGCTGTAATATATAACTGCTTTCTGATTGTTCGCTCCGTCATTTGTCAGCCATGCCAAGAATATCATCTGTACCGTAAGGCTGATCAAAAAAACAACTCTTATTTACTGTTTGATTGAAGGGGTGAGACGTGTGACGGACTGCCTTCGTCTGCCCATTCTAACAGCGCCACTGACAGTAACGACTTTCAACTCAAAGGACATGGAGCCCATAGCATATTTTTACAGTTAACCTTGTGCAGCAAACGTCTTTTATATTCATTCTGGAAAGAGGCTGATGGCAAAACAACTTCTTATTTGTGAAATAGTCTTCTTTGATTAATATTTTTAAGCGTTATCAAAAATGGATAAAACGATCTATTGTTATCCATTTGTTGTCAGTGCGTTTATGGAAATTCATTTTTTTTGTTTAAAGAGATAATAGAAGAAATTTCATTTTTGGTTCGATTGGTACTAATAGTATATTTTGGGGCTCCCAAAAGTTGAAATATCTTTCTCAGAAGTTTTATTAGCACATCACTGTAGTAAAAAAAAGCACAAAAAGATCTTAATGTAGTATAACATTAAGGTGACCAAACGTCCTCCTTTTGGAAGGACAGTCCTTCTTTTTCAATCGCTGTCCTCCCTAAACCTTTTGTCCTTCCATGTCCTCCTTTTTGAACATTTCTCTGCTATTGTCCTTCCTTTTACTCAAGCCACGAGTTCTTTTAATTGGTGTATTTGTGTATTCTCAAGTCAACTGGCTATAGATATAGAAGTAATCCTTCCACAAATATACTTACATTTTCATCGTTTCACTGTGAGAGTAAAGAGTCAAACTAAATTTTGTGAGGTCGCTTCAGTTGAGCATAAGAAATTATTAGGTTACTCAAAAACCAGGTGGTTGGCTTTAACACCTGCCATTGAACGTGTTACTCAATTATTTGAACCATTAAGCTTACATTTTTTAAGTTTAGATAAATGTCCAAAACTTCTAAAAGATTTTTTTGAAAATCCATTAGATGAAATTACTCTGCATATCATGCATAGTAAGGCAACATTGTTTCAGTCGAATATAGAGCAAATTAAAAAGAACAAAATATGTGCAGCTGAAGTAATGTCAATTCTTCACAGTTTTAATGATCAATTGGAATCCAGAGTAAATATGAAATGTTTACCAGTAAATGCAGATAATTTATTGAAAAAACTAGAAGAGAATAATCCAACAGTTAGAGGGGCATTCACGGACGAGGTTCAACTATTTTATAGAAATTGCCTTGATTATTTGATAAAAAAATTTCTGGATGGAATAAATTTTTTTCAGTGGACTTTATTAAGAAAATCGATCGAGTGGGAAAAGTGGTAGAATTGGTGAAATTTGCAAATCAAGTGTCTCATAAAGATTGATGACAATACTGTTTGATGAGGTTCGGAGACTAAATGAGCACTGCTCAGCTAATAAGTTTTCAGAATGGTCTGAAAATAAAATAGAAGTCTACAAAAGATGGGAGGATATATTTCAGTTTTTAAAAAACTGAATATCTTCCTTTTATTAATTTAAAGATATTGGTTGAAATAGCTTTATGTTTACCTGGGACAAATGCAAGTGTAGAGCGTGTATTCTCGATAATTAATGATGTGTGGGACTGTGTAAAGAGCAGTCTTTCTTTGGAAACATTGACCTTAATCATAATGATAAAAGTTAACATGGATTATAGCTGCGAGCGATTCTCAGAAATGTTAAATAAAAATGACGATTTTTTGAAAAAAATTTACAGAAATGACAAATATTTCAATACAAAACAATCATGTCATTATTAGAATGAAAACACTTCATTTTTAAAAACATACTACATATTTCAGCCTGTAGAGAAAAGATATGTTTCAGTAAATATATATTTTGAATAAATATATTTTCAATAAATATTGGCTTATATAAAATAATTTTCAAGCAATCAGGATATAATTTAGAATAAATAACAATTTGTAGGATTGAATCTATTATTTTCAATTTTAATTGCTTTTGAACTTCGTTTAAACTTTTCCGTGTTGGGGTTTATTTTTCTCGAATATGTAAAACACACATAATTAATGAACACTTACGTTTAAAATTTGTGCAATTCACCTTTGAACTTCTGAAATTGAAATTCGTTCAATACGATTTGTCATTATGTAATTTTAGTGTTTCACTGTGAAAAATGGTATCTAAAATTATTATTTTTCTTGAAAGCTTACAACATTTTTTTAAAACAAAAAATTTCATGTCATGAGACTATTGTAATGTATGTTCTTTTACAACCTTTAGTTTGTTTGAAAAAATATGAAAGATAGCATATAAACAGTTTTTCTGTCATGAAATGTGTCCTTCCTTTCTCGTTTCTTTTCCCTCCCTTTGTCTTTACATTTTGTAAAAATACGGGATCTGTCCTCCTTTTTGGAAAAAAATATCTGGTCACCTTAATAACATGTCATACTATTTGCAACGATTACAGTGTCGTTAAATATGTCAATCGTTCACATCCTCCACGCGATCTTAGCCAAGTCCCTAATGCGTTTATCATCGGCACGTTTGAATTGTAAAAGTAATGTGAAGGTAATTTAATCCTGAAATACTTCACTTCTAAGAAACCACGCTACTCCTGCACATGGGTGAATTTTCACCCGGCAGCTTTCGTATGCGGATTTAGTTTGAATAAATGTTTTTGACAACAAGCACCGATGTTTTTATTAAAAATGTTCATATCATCTACTGCACACATAAGTAGTGCAAAATTGGCAATGATACAAAATGAATTTAAAAATATTAAGAATCACTTTATGAAGAGCTATCTTCTGACATATTTTTAATACAGTTTTCACAGATTATAGCGATGTTGACCACAAAGAAACTGCTGGAACGATTTGCCCTTCACCGAATATAGTTTGCATCAACATCTTTTTTCACAGCGGTAATATATAAAAGCCCCAAAAATGCTTCGAGCTCCACTATAGAAATATCTCTAGACAGCGACACGCTATGACCAAGTCAAAAAGCAAAGTGACCACAGTAGGAGAAGACATGCGGGAAGAGATATGTAAGGGGGGACGATGTTTACTCCGTACATTCTTAAGCTATAAGTAAACACAGCTGCCAGAGACGACTGGACACTTCTGTTATCAACTATTTAAAATAACATATTGGAAGAGTTTATAAAATAAGAGAAGTAATTGCCAGTTTAGACCTATTTTACTTACAGAAAAAGTAACTGGGTCAAGGACCCCGTCCTCGACACACCATCTCCTCCGACAGCAAATACGTTGGAAACGTACCCAGGCCCAATAACCTACGAGGCAGCCGACGAAAACTACGACTGCCCCGAGGACGGGAGGACGGCGAGCCTGGATAACGTCTCGGTCAAATCTGCAGAAACAAATGAAAAAAGAATTTCAAATTTAACGTATGTTGTCGGATTTGCGAGGGATGCGAAATCCTTCAAATTTCTGAAATATGCCAGATTATTATTAATGCTGTTAAAAAAATTCAAATACCTTTATTCGGCATCTTCATTAACAATGAACTAGTTCTGAATGGTGAGGTTGCCACGGTAACGGGCAACAGAGGAGTCAGCTGGACGACACGAGAAAAAAAGCCTCCTAGTTTGATATGATGAATTTAAAGCAAACAATTTTTCATCGAATTGCGGTAAAGCACTAATGGCAATGACACGATTCTTTATATGCGCTGAATAGTAAACTACAAGTTCTACTAGTCCACAAGCTACAGCGGCGCCACTAGTGGCGGGATTTGGCACTACGCGCTCGGGTTCAGTTCGATGTCACCATGTCACGCCCAGGTTGGGTTGGCTGGTAATGGGCGGGAATAGAAGGCGTTCCTAGCAATTAATGCTATCGTGTCAAAAAAGATCAATTATAATGGCTTAGTCTAACGTCTAAGCACTGTTAAAGGATACACCAGAAGCGATGTCCGGGGAATATAGAATTTGTGATTTACCGATTTATTTTATAACCAGTAGGTTGTAATTAATAGAACAACCGAAAATTAAGTTATTTAAATCATACATACCTCACTTGAGATGAGCAATAGTAACTTAACACTCACGTTCATTCTCTCTTCGAAAATTATTTATTTCTTTTTTACTTACAAATGCTGTGTGTGTACGTAAGGAAACAATGTATTTACGTTGACTTCTTCGTCGTGAATAATCCATTTCCTTTCATTTACTATACGTATTTATATTAGATCTTGTTTACTTCATTTGCTACGAAGATTGTTTTCGTTGACAACAATAAACAAGAAGAAAAAGTACCTCTCTACATAGCGTAACAAGACGATCCAAAAAGAACTAATGATGCGAACTTTCCGTTTAATTAATACTTATATTGGCTTTAATTTATTTTAAATACCACGGATATGTTGATCTATGTGTTCCCAAATTTCATAATTTAGCGTTATAAAATATTACAAATACATTCGAACGGAATATTCAATTGATCACGAGTATTTGTTCGGCAAACAAAACAATACCTGTATGCACTATACCGAATCCGAGTCCAACAATAGTCGTTCCAATGGCAACACTCGTGATGAGTGATAAAAACTGCAAAACGCCAATTTTTACTCGAAATTCGAAAAAATACGATACGATAAAAATTAGAATTTACATTCCTTTCCTCATAGAACAGTACAAATCCCGCTCCGACATTACGATTCTAAGATATTTTAATGTGCAAGAGAATATTACCCTGCACGGTGGATTTCAGATTTCCCATGCAGATCAAATTTGAAGGATTGTTCCCGGAATCAAATCCGGGATTTCAATCTTCGCAACAAAAACTATCACCGGGAGCTAGGTCCAAGTAGCAAGAGATTTCCACCAAATGTCATGAAAATCGGTCTATTGGTTCAAAGATAATAGGGGGACAGAAAGACAGTGCAGCATTTTCCTACTTTTGACAGTTTATCGAGTTCCCCATCAGTTTTTCGTGTTCGCCAGAAGTTTTTGTGTTCGAACTCTTTCCAATGGCGATATACAAAGGCGTTTTTTTGCGACGATTCATCGAACATACTAACCAGGACCATTATTTTAAGACATACTAAACAACTATTTTTAACAAGTATTTAAATGAAATGGGGACCTTGAGAAATTGACGTACTAAAGAGGAAAATGTCCTAACGAGGAACATACTAAGTTCCACTGCAATTAGTCCCAAATAAAATCAGTGACAATTCTCATTGGTAAAGGAACTCATTAGATATTAATAAAAAATACAGTATATTGCTGCCTAATTTCCACACTATATATGCCAATAAATTATTTTTAAAGTTGAAGCACAAAAATATGCAAGAAATTTTCCTCAATGCCTTGATATTACTAGGAAGATTGAAATAATCAATAACTACTCTGTATAATAAAATAACCCTTATGGTACTATTTATTTACAAATTATTAATGAACTCAATATTTATGCAATGCTATTCGAAAAATGTATTATAAATTATGCAAAGAAAATAAAAATTTATTTTATCTTATTGCAAATTAGGGTTAGAATTACATTATGGCAAACATTATCTAACAAATATGGTAGAATATAAAGAATTACCACTTGGATTTTATATGCTGTATATGCACACAAATGGTTCTCGGTTCGTGTCACCTAAGGAAAAATTTTACATCATTTTCCTTCCTCTTTTCACACAAAGCAGATGACAACCTCCCAAAAAAGTGATTTTAAGACTTTCATTTTATGTTCGTATGCGCGAAGAAACTATAAAAGGCAATGCAGAAGGTGGGAGTAAAAGAGAAGTATGTACTAAAGATTGATACCAATGAAAAATGGAGAAACCTCCTATTAGCCATCAAAATAATAAAAAAAGGGAAATTTCTCCACACCAGCGACCAAACACTCAGGCAATCTCACACTCTCCATGCTCCTATTGGAAACTAATTGTGCATTTTTGTTCAAAGAAGTTCATGACTAAATTGGGCAAGAAAGGTGAAAGTGGGTTCCTAATGGCTGTCCAGTCATGTTAAAAAAATTTTGTTGAATAGCAAAAAACAGTTTCATGCAGTTTAGAAAGCTTAATTAATTCAATGGATATATCGGTGGAAACATGATCATTAGTGAACCACTCTTCAAGAAAACTACATGTAGTATTTATTGAGATGGTAGGAAAGAGATATGTGACAACAAAAGAAACTAACGTTGGGAATCACCAAGTTTTAAATTTTTGGGATTTTCAATGAAATCTTCAGCATTTTTAGGTAATATTTTAAATTTGTCAACTATCCATTTAGAAATGAGATAAGTGTGAGAATCAATACATGGCACAATAGGTCTCATAGAAATCCCAGGTTTGTAGACTTAAGGTCAATGTAATATTGAGATGGTAAGATTAGTAATATATATATATATATATATATCATCATCATAGGTAGTCTGTCCGTAGACAGGTCCGTGATTATTCATGGTTAAACCTGGTTCTCCATATACTCCTATTTTCCGCTGTCCTCTTCATATCTTGATAACTCTCTTTCCCTTTCAAATCGTCTATCAGCTGAAACCTTTTCCTACCTCTTTCCCTTTTCCCATCTAGTTTTCCTTCTAACACGTCTTTAATCATACTCTCTCTCCTCAGGTAATGTCCAACCCAGTTAGCCTTCCTCTTTCTGATAGTCTGTATAATCATTCGCTTCTCTCCTATTCTTCGTAGCACTTCATCGTTTTTCATCCTATCTGTCCATTTTATCTTCAGCATTCTCCTCTAAGTCCACATTTCAAAGCTTTCCAAGTATTTTATGTCATTTTTCCTTAGCGTCCATGTTTCTGCCCCATACAATGCTATACTCCATACGTAGCATTTTATCAACTTCTTGCGGATATCTTCCCTTATATTCCCTGTAAGTAGTTGTTTCTTTCTCCTGAAAGCCGCTTTTGCTTTTCCTATTCTAGTTTTGATCTCATCCGTACATTTTGCCTCTCGTGTTATGATACTTCCAAGGTATTTATATTCTGAAACTTGTTCTAATGGCTTTCCCCCAATAGTTATGTTCAGATTCTCTTCTTTACCCGATATTCGAATGACCTTGGATTTTTCTGTATTTATTTCCATACCGTATTTTCTACCTGTTATCACTAGTCTATTTATCATTTTTTGTAGCTCCTCTTCCTTTCTTGCTAGAAGTACTTGATCATCTGCGTATTTTACTGTTCTTATAATCCTTCCTCCAATTTTGAAATCCCCTGTGCCTTCTAAAGCTTCTTGCATTAGACTTTCTCCATATATATTGAATAGGGTTGACGATAGGCAGCAGCCTTGTCTTACTCCTCTACCGATATTTATTCCGCAGGTGTCCACATTCTCAAACCTGACCTTTACAACTTGATTCTTATATAGATTCCTAATCAGTCTCCTGTCTTTCCAGTCTACACCTATATCCTTTAATATCTTCATCAACTTTACCCAATTTACTCTATCAAAGGCCTTCTGCCAGTCTACGAAACATGCGCAGATATCTTGACTGTATTCTATTGCCCTTTCTGATATGATTCTAACTACTCCTATAGCATCTCTAGTTCCTCGTCCTTTTCTGAAACCGAATTGATCTTCCCCTATTATTTCTTCTGCCTTTTTCTCCAGCCTTTTATTAAGAATCCTCGTGATGATCTTCGATGTGTGTGACAGAAGGCTTATAGTTCTGTAATCTTTACACTGCATTGCCTTTGGCTTCTTCTTTAGAGGGATCATTGTTACTTCTAGGAAATCCTGAGGCCACTCTCCCGTGTCGTAAATCTTATTAATTAATTTCGTGATCGCTTTTAGTCCTTCTGATCCTATGACTTTAAGTATCTCAGCCGGTATTCCATCGCTGCCCGTGGCTTTCCCCTTCTTAAGTTCCACTATCGCTTTTTCTACTTCGCTCTCCATAATACTTGGTCCTAAGTTGTCTTCTTCAATGTTTTCCTCATTTTCCAGTTCTATTTTTGCCGCTCCTGTCTGTTTGCTGTATAATTCCTTAATGTATTCTTCCCATACCTGTGCTACATCCTTTGTTTCTGAGACTATCTTCCCATCCGTATTCATAATTCCTTTACCACAAATTCCATTAGACTTCTTATCTTCTAATTCCAGTGCCCTAGCGTACATCATATCGTACCGTCCTAATTTCTCCATTTGTTCTATTTCATCACATTTTCCTTTTAGCCAATTTTCTCTAGCTTTATCTGTTACCCTTCTCAACTCATTGTTTATACGCCTATAGTTGGCTCTACCTTCTTCACTGTTAACGTTTTTCCATTTTCGTCTCTCATCCATTTTCTCCAGCATTTCCTTCGTGATCCATGGTTTTCTGATTTTCTTCTCTTGTTTTCCAATCTCTTTATCCAAGGTATCCTTGATACTGGTTTTAATTTCATCCCATTCTATATCGACGGTCTTCGGTTTGTTTTCCAACTTTCTTAGGTTATCTTCCAACTTCATGCTGACTACATCCTGCCTTTCTTTCAGTTTTTCTAGGTCCCAGGTCTGTCTTTCTCTTCTCGTTTTTCTTATTTGTTTGAGCTTTGTACTCACGTCAAGTATTAGAAGGCTGTGATCTGAATCAATGTCTGCTCCTTGCAATGCCTTGGCGTTCTTTATGCTGTTCCTAAATCTTTGTTTTACAAGGATGTAATCTATTTGGCATCTCATTCTATCTCCTGGGCTTTTCCATGTGTATAACCTTCGTTTATGGTTTTTGAACCATGTATTAGTCACTACAAGGTCATTATTGATGCAGAATTCTACGAGTTTCTCCCCTCCTCGATTTCTCTTCCCAAGTCCGTATTGCCCGACAACATTTTCTTCCTGTCCTTCTCCAACTATGCTGTTCCAATCTCCCATTATTATGCAGTTTACCTTTCCTCTTCCGTCTTCTTCGTAAATTTCATTAATTTGCTCATAGATCTCATCTATTTCTTCATCGTCATGAGCTGACGTTGGCATATATACCTGGATTATCAGCATGTCCACTGGGACTGCTTTTAGCTTTATTGCCATCAGTCTATCGTATATATATATATATATATATATATGAGCTGGTGGTGTAGTGGCTAGAGTGTTGGCCCCACCAGCTAAAGCGACACCTGCTTTGAATACTGTAGGATTTTTTCGGGGAAAAGAGGAAATATATATATATACACACAGCTTTTCTCTCTTTATGCGGGGGTTGTTGTCCAGGAAAGAGACAAAGTGAATTCGCATAAAGAGAACACAAATTTACATGTAAAAGATAGAGTTAAATTCCACAAGCAAACCTAACTCCCTTCCAAGATGCTCTTCTTTTGCTTCATAATGACTTCTTATGCGCGAAATACAAACCTAAGGCAATTAACACTTTAAATTATACTCGCCAATAAAAGGAAGCAGACGAGCACAAGTACTGGTTGTTGTGAGTGACATAATTGTGGAGGTTTAAAGTGCTGGAGGGTTGTCTTGGCCCAATGCAAGTTCCATGGGTAAGGAGACAAAACTTCTCAAGTGTGCTCAGACAGTATCACATGAAATCACCTTCTCATCTCCACTCTACAATATCCTCTCCACTCTCATGTCTTTTACTGTAGTATTAATATGCAAAGCATAAGAGTCAATGAGAGACTAAATGGTCACCTTGTGGTGTAATGGAGAACTTTCTTGCATTTGTATTGCCCTGGCCACATAATTGCATAAGAGTGAACAAAGATGGTTTATAGCCTTAAAGGAATTAAACTGGATCTTGATAAATAAGCTTTGTCTGAGATTGAATCTAATACTGATTGAAATATATAACATGTTTTCAGGAATTGATTACTGATCAGAGTGATGTCAAAAGTTTGAAACTTTTTCCAAATACATAACCAAAAAGTCCAAAATCAATTGAATCAAATACAGTAGAGTCACGATTATCCAAGGTAAAGTAGACCAAGCTAACCTCAGATAATGATAAACTCTGATAAAATGGATGTTTCATTTTTAGGTATTAAAAATCGGCCTATTTATGTTCAGAAATTTTATTTTATACATACATAACTAATCTGAAAGAACAATTTATTGATATTATTTAAACAAAATAGCCTTTTAATTATTTCTGCCTAACTTTGGTCGATCGCTTTTTGGCCGCATTGTTATGTCACCAAAATCATTGAATAGCCTTTAATTTGGTATCTAGATACACCACAACATGCTTTCTCTTCCCACTCATTATTCAGTCGAGTCAAGAAATGTCTAACTATTGCAGGGTAAAAAAAATGATAAATGTCAAGGATGGCCAAGTCCATGGGTATCGAAGCATAGTTTAATGTCTCCTTTTTACTGAGGTTCATTGACAACTGACTCGACAATCTGAACCTCCGTAGAGAGGACCATGCCTCAGTTACATACATTTTTGTGGCTGAATGCAGCTGCATGCTTCGTGAATCTTACACTATGCATCAACTGAAAACTAAAGTCATGAGGAGTCATGATTTACATGTGATAAAAAACCTGTGACCTTGACCACAAGCTAAAAACAACAATGTATTTAGAGGGGGCTGCCTCGGTTAACACAGAAGCTCGGATAAGTGGGGCTTGGATAATCTACTCTACTGTACACAATAAAGTCAACTAAATAGCCTACAAATGCAAAATAATATCACAGAAACTTTTACTCACATACAAATATGGAAAATCTCTGTATGTAAATACAAATATGTATTTTATTGCACCAGTCTTGGCCATATGAATTAAACTTTTTAATTCCTTATATTTTCATTCAATAGAAAAACACACGAGTGACATCCTGACATGACACACAATTGATGAAAAAACACTACGGGTTCAACGTACACGTACCTTCCAGCTTACCCTCACAGTGACAACTGACAAATTCTGGAAATAAAAATGGTTCGGCATCTAGGCCAACCCTCTTTGGCACTGCCATTGGGTCTGTTGCTACAGGTGATACATGAAGTTGCCAAATGGCAGTTAACTTGTTTGGAAAATTCTGATCCAATGTAAATATAAAAAAGCAATAACATTGTGTTATACATAAAAAAAAGTTTTGAAACTTTAAAGGAAAAAATCAGTATAAAGTGTAAAAACAGCACTTTATAATTTTATCAATAATAGGATTTAGGATCAACTATTTAATAAGACAAAATCTATTATTATATTTTTATGTCTGCAGAATTTCTTCTATATAGCACGGGCCTCCTTAAAGCATGGGGCCTAGGGCACATGCCCTAAATGCCCAGGGGTTCACATGCCCCTGACCCTGGTACCTCATATGTCGAGAAATACAGTATATTATTATTTTCATTAAATGGTTTATATATGTATATAAAAGGAGTAATGCATTTTTTTAATAAACAGAGTATTTTGTGTGTTATGATTATGATATCATATGTTTGTCACCGATTAAAATTAATGGTATTATGCTGTTTATTTATTCTCATTAAAAGCATTAAATCAATTTTATTATAATATATACTATGAGTTCCCATTTGAAAACACTGGACTAGTTGCCATGATAATTAATATTTTTCATTGTTAAAAACTGAAAAATTTTCCCTCTTTTTCTGATTAAAAACTAATTTTTGTACCAATTCAACACAGATTTTAATTCTGTTAGTAGGAAAAATAAACTTCATTCTTCTAGCTATGAAACTGTTTACATTTAGAGTTTGCATCTCAGTTTTAAATAATTTTAAAATAAAATATTAATAAGCCCTGCACTGGTTTCCATGCTTTTCTTATGGGGCAAGAAATGGTACAATGGGGGTCGGAAAAACTACCTAATGAATTTTTGTAATTTATATCCTCCTATGTAAGGATATTACATTATTTCAAAAAATTTCTCCTTTAAAATGTAGGTATTGGAAAAGTCTCTGGAAAATCTAGTGATGAAGGCCAGGACCTTTAGAGATTTGTTCACCAGAGTTAATATGCTGGTTGAATTCCTTAGAAGGAACCATAACTATACCAAGATCTTTTGTCAAATCAGTACAAGGGAGTTTCTGGCCATATAATTATAAAATGATTTACATGTAATAAATTAAAACTAAATTTAGATAAAAACCAGCATATGTATTTCAACACTTCAAAAAATTCAAACCTCAGGAATGAAAAAGGTAAATTGCTCGGAATAATTCTGGATCCTGGCCTAACATGGGGAAAACACACTGATTATCTGATAAATAAATAATCTAGATTAATTTACTCATTAATTAGGCTAAAATCTGAAGTTAAATTTGATGTACTTCGCTGTGCCTATTTAACACTATTTCATAGTGTGATGACATACGGTATACTCCTTTAGGGAACCTCTAGAGCTAGAAGGAGGATTTTTATATTGCAAAAAAAGTGATAAGAATTATTTCAAATCTTAAGCTACATGACCATTGTAAAGATACATTTATAGAGCATGGAATCCTTACACTTCCTAGTGCCTAAATATTGGAAGCAGTCTGTCATGTATGTACATAAAAATTGCAACAAAACCTGCCATAGGATATCCATAACCATGACACCAAACTGAAAAACCATTTAAACCTACATTATTGCTGACTGGAGGCAAGCCAAAAAAATTATGCACACATGGGTTTTAAACTGCATAATCTTTTATCAGCTGCCTTAAAGATTCTGGGCATAAAAAATTTTAGGAAAGTTATTAAGCTGATTCTGACTCATGGGGCATTTTATAGTATAGAAGAATTCTGCAACAGTAAATTTTGATGTATGTATGTTAGTGTGTAAGTGATATTGTACAAGTTGTAACAAAATATGAAACGTATGCATTATTCAATGTAGGTTTGTGTTATGTTACCTACGTCAAACCTAACAAAATTATAACCTAATGTATTGATAATCATGAAATTGGTTGTGTTACCATCATTTTGTGTTCATGACAATGTAATACTCCTGTTGGGGTCACTACAATAAATTATATTCTATTCATTATTTCTACCTATAACTTCTTACCTCCACAGAATACTTCTTTTTTCGGATTCTAATCATTGTTTTCCTTTTCTCATATTATGTCTGTCTCAACATATGCAAAAATACATGTTATATCATGCAGGGCATCTAGTTTTTTTATAAATAGGAAAAATTGTAATGGCTATTTGTTTATAGAAAAACTTTCTTATTATGCATGTTCCTTTAAGAATAAAGTGAACAAAATTTAACTCATTGAAATACCTTCAGAAGCTAGTATCGTTGTTCACACTTCTCTAGGTCACCTGTGGAAATTTTTATTAAGAAGTCTGATGTTTTTGAACATGGACATAGGAATAGAATGTCTCTTTTTAAGAGAGTATGTCCTTTTTGTTTGCTCAGATCTTTTTTTCTCTTTTTTTGAGAAACTGTCCTCTTTTGTCTTCTTTTTTCAGAAGGTAAATATTAATACAAGAAATTAGAATTAAAACTATCATTTCTATGAATGTGCTATTGCAAAAATAACTTAATAATCAAGGTGTAATGCATTATTTTGACTTTTGGCAGCAACAACAAAGGAATTTTAAAATATGGGAAAAGCTCAATATTACTGAACAATAGGGCTTTAATACCAGAAGAAACATAACTGCAGCTCTCCAAACACCACTAAGCACCCTATTTGTATTTGAAAAGCAATAAATTTATTACAACTCAAGGGAAGAGTACAAAATTCGGGAATCCCCCAACCTACAGAAAAGGAATTTTGAAGTGTAGTGAAGCAAAAAAGTGGATTCTGTGGTTTTGTCAGGTGCAGTAGTGAGGAAATTTAGAGAGCTTTAAAAGGACCTCCCTGCCTATAAATTTGCCCAACCAATCATGTTTATAAATTTACTTATTTAATATTTCACCGAGCCTAGTGAGGAAGATGAAACTGTGAGTAAAGGATTGTAAGAAGTATTTTATTTAATAAATAGTGGGAGGATGGAACTGCAATAATCTCTGGAATACTCCTAAATTCTCAAATTCCTACTGTAAATAGTGTGCCGGGCTATTCAACAATTCCTTGCCTCATGCTGTAAGTAGATTATCTTCTAGCTGAGCTGGTTTGTTTTGAAAAATTGGTAAATATTTTTCTTAATTTGAAATTTGTTTGACATTATTAATAGAAGTTACTAATTAGACAATTAATAAGCAATAATTAGTATGTATTTTTAACATTATGAATTATTTTTTCTACTGAAATCATTTGCTCTTAAGATAATTATTTCAATCTGCTGAAAAATTGGATTAAAATATTAAATTTTAACATAATTTTCAATGAAAAATTGGAAAAATTTTTACAACATACTATTTAATAATTATTAAAGATAAAAATTCTTTTCTCTTTTTAGCTACGAGTAAAAGAAAATGTACATTTAGCAATGATTTAAAAGCAAAATACAAGTGCTTTGAAACAGTTGAAAATTCCAAGTATGAAGCCTTTTGCACACTTTGTAAAGTAAAAGTCACCTTTGTGTATAAAGGAAAGTATGATCTGGAGCAATATGTTGAATTGAAGAAACATAAGTCATTCATTACAGCAGGTGAATCATCGAAAACTCGAGATGCTTTTATAAAGCCCAATTTTTCAAAAATACATGACATTGTGGCAGCTGTTAAGGGGACTTTGGCATTTCATACACTAAAGCACCACTTCAGTTTTTGTCCAACAGATTGTACAACAGGTTTGTTGAAAGAAATGTTGCAAGATTCTGAAAATGTTCAACAGATATCATCTGCAAAAACAAAAACTAGAGCAATTGCAACAAATTTTATCCATTTATTTATTCCATTTCTGTCAGTTTCAACAGACAGTAATAATCATGGAACAGCAAAATTTTTCCAAATTTGATTCAATATTTTTCTATAAATGAGAGGATAAACAAAATGACAGATTTAGGATCATTAATCAGTGAGACAGCTGAAACTATATCCAGTTATATCATCATATGTTTGAATCAATTTAATATCCTAAATAAATCTGTTGCCTTTTTGGCAGATAACTGTAATACAAATTTTGGTGGACTCAAGAGAGCAGGCAGAGGAAACATCTGTAGTATTTTGAAAACTGCAACCAATAGAGAATTAACTGGTATTGGCTGCCCAGTCCACATAACTCATAATGCTACAATACACAAGTTAGATGCACTTCTGTTCAATGTTGAATCAATAGCGATGTGAATTTGAAATGATTTTATAAATTTGTTGAGGTGGAGTATAAAGAGCTATTGAATCATAATGCCACTCGATGATTATTATTATATCCAGTGATAAATCGTATTTTACAAATGTTTTCAGTTTTGAAGTCTGATTTTTTATCAATTGGTGGCTGTCCGAGGATTTTAAAATTATTTTTTTATTAATTTTATTAATTTAAGTGAAGCTTGCCTTCTGTTCACCCATTCCATTATGTATGTGTTTCATGAAAAAACAAAGGAGCTAGAAACTGAGAAAAATTCTGTAAGAAATAATGTTAAGTTTGAAATCATTAAAAGAATTACTAGAACAATGGTTAGAAGAATCTTTTTTGCCATTAAAAGTAAAATTAATTCTACAAACCATGGCAAAAGAAGGAAATGGACATGAACCTAATGAATTTTTTAAAAAGATGTTATTTGTTACTATAAAAATTCACTAAATTATATAATCATGGACAGAACAATTTGATGAGTTGGCTTGTTTGAAGTGCATGTCACTAAATAGTGTTACCAAATGGGAACATATTGAAAATTCAATTTTATTTATTAATTCAAGAAGTGATAATGTTATTAATGATGCAAAATGTTTTGACCAATGCTGTACCTAACTAAAAAAAATATAAAAAACATGAAAATGTTAAATTTAAGAAATTATTATCAAGTATGAAGTGGATAAGATATTTTCAACATACGAAAAATTTTGAATTTAATTCAGAATTTTTTAAAATGTCATTTCTTTTTGCGATCCCTGGACAAAATGCAAATGTAGAGAGATTATTTTCGATGATAGAAGCACAATGGACTAAAGAACGAAACCGCTTGAAGATGCCAACAGTTCGTGCAACTCTAAATGTAAAATATAATTACAAAAAAGTTACATATGCAAAGATTTTTTCATTGAAATAAAAAATGAAAAAGATGTTTTGTTAACTATTTAAATTCGGCAAAATATGAGAATGAGAGCTCCGATGAAGTTAATTAAATTATCTTAACATTATTGTAAGGAAAGTAATTCCTATTTTTTGTTTAAAGAAACTTCAAGTTCATCATTATTGTTTAATTATTGAAATTTATTTATTATCGATTTTGATGCTTGTGAAATAAAAATGTATTTCTGCATGTTTTTATCAAGTTTTTTTAGAAACCTGTCCTCTTTTTACATTTTGCCTCTCCGGCCATCCTACATAGAAAATATAATGTAAATTTAGGAGCGACAGTTCGAATCAAACTGCCCAAACATGACAGTTAGCTTAATCTATAATTAGATGAATGTGAAGTGATTTATGACTCATTATCTTTTGCATATTCATGATTTTTACAATTGTTTGATGCACTTGGAAAATTACTTTGAGATTAGATGATTCAGGTTAAGATAATATTAGCGCTACTTCTATATGAACGGCTGTTTTAGAAATACAGATTTTTAGCCAATAAAAGACAAGCCACGAAGGAGGGAAGGAGGACTATACATTGCATCACATTGCAACCAATTAAGATTGAGAAACAGAAAGCGTGGCATGCCCGTAATATCTGTGAAATAGCCCAAGGAAAGTGAAGTTATGGCAGAAATAAAAATTGACATTCAAGAAAAAATCAAGCAACAAGGGCAACTTGTTCGAATTTTGAAAGCTGAAAAGGCAGACGTTGATAAGGTATATAATGAATCTTGACAGAATTTTATAAGTTATTATTTTGGTTGTGGTGTATCTTATGCAGCCGTGATTCAGTCAGAAGTTATTGGAAATTGCATGTTACTATTTAATTATAATTGTTTGTCTTTTTGAATGGTAAACGATACGCAATTGGTGAAAGAAGAGTTGTGTTTCTTACATTTCTTCGTTACTTTCTTATTTATATGCTATTGGAAACCGGTAATGGTTCATATATTTTTTATGGCACCGAACTTATTCATGCGTTCGGGAAATTTTCTGAATTTGTCATCTTTTCGGTTGTTTTCCATCGCTGGATCTCAGGTGATTACCGCAAGTTACTTAATCTGTTCATATGTCGGTTTTGTTTTCATGAAATGTATTTAAAATGTTTCCTTTTCCAGATAACCCAAGAAGTTAATAGGCTTTTGGAATTAAAGTCTCAACTCGGAGATGAAGCTCCGTCGCAAAAATTTATTTTGAAGACAGCCAAAGGAACTCGTGATTATGGACCTCAACAAATGGCAGTTCGTAACCGTGTTTTGGATAAAATAATTACC
Source organism: Tanypteryx hageni (assembly GCA_028673005.1). NCBI lineage: Eukaryota > Metazoa > Arthropoda > Insecta > Odonata > Petaluridae > Tanypteryx > Tanypteryx hageni. The sequence continues at coordinate 169,940,698 of CM054114.1, read as the reverse complement.
GTCTTCAAGAGACACGGAGCAGAAACGATAGACACTCCTGTATTTGAATTAAAGGTTGAGTGATTTTATTTGTAGATATATTATGCTGGATATATTCTTCTCGTGAAAATGTTCTATATTATACTGAATGTTTTCATTTTACATTTAAATCAGGAAGTTCTCACTGGAAAATATGGGGAGGATTCCAAGTTAATTTATGATCTGGCTGATCAGGGAGGCGAAATTCTCTCACTTCGCTATGATCTTACAGTTCCCTTTGCTCGACATTTAGCAATGAACAAAATCAGTAACATAAAAAGATATCAGATTGCAAAAGTGTATCGCCGTGACAACCCTGCCATGACCAGAGGACGCTACAGAGAATTCTTTCAATGTGTAAGGTTTTTCATCATAATTCTATATTTGATTCGGATTTTCGAGTCATTATATTAAAAATGTCTGTACTGGCAATTATTTCAATGCAATATATCTGTTTTCTGTGCAAGTAAATTAAGTCAATGTATATTATTCTTTATTGGCAGTTTCCTTTAGCCTAGAAAATAATTTCCTCCTTAAGATTAACTTTCCTAAGCTGCCAGTGACCCATTATTGATTAGGCACAAAAAATAAGCACTAGTAACTGATGTTGTTACAAATTGTTCTTACAATGAAAAGATGGAAGAAGTGATTAATTGCTCTGAATCAGAAAACTACTGTTAGGAGACTTCACAAAACAGAATAGTAGTTTTTTCGGAATTAAATCTTGTTAAGAAAAAGTACAAGTATATTTATTCAACTTCAATGTTTGAGCATGCTGCTTAAAAATTACTTAACCATTTCTAGGACTTTGACATTGCGGGGCAGTATGATCCAATGATACCAGATGCTGAATGTGTTCGAGTTGCAGCTGAGATTCTTTCATCCCTTGAACTCGGTGAATTTGTCATTAAGGTATGTGTATTGAGTGAGACAAAGTTTGATTTTTTCATGAAGCATTTTCAAGAACATTTAATCATACTTTTAAATTTTGTCAACCCATTGTGGCCATATCCACAATAGAATGTAATGCTATTCACTAGACTTGTTTAAACGATCCTGGGCATTTTGAATTTAATTCTGATTTCTCAATAACAAACACTGCATAAGTTACTTTTTTTGTACCTTATAGATTCTGAAAAGCATATTTGAAAAATACTGTGATTAATTTTGCCCCACATGTATTTTCCCTTTCCCAAGGTTTGTGGAAATGATTTTTTTCCCGCTTAATTTACCAATCATTACTAAAACATGATGCAGTTGTACTACCATAGCTAAAAATAAAATTAATCCTGTTCTTGCCTTGTATACTATTGAAATCAGTCTTATTCTTGTTTAGAAATCTGTTAATTGGCTAACTGCTGAAACCACAATTTTCACAGTTAACATAACATGCATTATTTCTCCTTGGTTTTGAGTAAAAATATTGATGATAAAATTGTATAAATCATAGGATAAATGTGGTAGCCAGTCCTTGTCTACTCTGTTTAAGATTGGGATCCACTGAAGTTGGTTCAGGCATATCAAGCAATTCTACAGTATAGTTCCAATATTCTCTACATTTGATGGTTACAGTAAAATGTTTGAAATTTAATGTCCTTCTTTTGTTGGCTTTTTAAGCAATTGTGTACTGGGTAAGGAAATCCTCCTTTGCCGTAAAAAGGGAGAGAATACTCATAATTATGCTGCAGGTCGCTGGTAATGCAGTTGCAGAATCTAAATCAAAGGGAATCACATGCATATGCAGAAACATAAAACTTTGTCAAAATGCACTCACAAAGTATACATATTCTAACCAATACTAATATTAGACACTGACGTTTCGACAAGTAAGCTTTCATCTTCAATAGCTTAGCTGTCGAAGTATCGCTGCCTAGTTATTAGTTCTGGTAAGAGTTTACTGTGTGAGTGCATTTCGACTGAGTGTTGCATGTTTCTGTATGTGTGTGCGTGTTCCTTTTGACTTAGGTCTTTCGAAGGTGTACTCCAGCAACCTGAGCGTGAAGGAGTTTTGTTTGTATGTTATTAATTCATTCTCTGATGAACTAAAATTCATTGGCCTTAATGTTTTTATTATTAATTAGCCCACAGCAGGGGCGAACTAAGATGTATAAAACAGCCTGGTAATTTGTTAAGAACACCGGACCAGCCCCCTCCCCCCCCTTTACATTGCACTATTAGCAGAAAGTGGATCAAATCTTATTTAAAATCAAGTAATATAATGGAGAGAAAATTTTATCATGAAAAAGAATGACTAATTGCTAAAAAATTAATATATAAGCTTCAGCAGACTGGCCCTTTGCCTTACCGGCTGGGTGATTGCACCGGAAGGTTATATGGGCAGTCCGCCCCTGGCCCACAACAATAAGTTCTACATAGCATTTGACTTTCCATGGACCTTTTAAATTTTGATTGAAAATAATTTTCCTTTGATAAAAGATTAACCACAGACGTCTTCTGGATGGATTATTTGAGGCCTGTGGTATTCCATCTCAGTCATTTCGCACTGCCTGCTCATCGGTCGACAAGTTGGACAAGTCTCCTTGGGAAGAAGTTCGTGCAGAAATGGTTGGAGAGAAAAGGTTGGATCCTCTGGCAGTAGATAAAGTAGGAGAATATGTTAGGCTAAGTGGGGATGCAGAATTGGCAGATAAGCTTATTGCTGATCCTAAGGTAATTTAATGTCATTTCTTTTTTGTGTGAAAACTTAGTTGAAAGGGGAATTTATATTGTTCAAGTTCTAAAACATAAACTGTTGAATCAGTCTGTTGCACATTGGGTTGCTAATTGTTTTCAGTTGATTTATCAGTTCTGCTATTTTAGTTAGTATTGTTGCTAATTTACTGCTAGTTTTCAGGTGTCTGCAAAATGTACATAAATATATTAAAATATATTATTATCTTGAAAAATATCTTCAAATTCTAAGTATAAATATTTATATTTATTTTAAAAATGAAAATTACTCACTGAAACAAACTGTTCACAAACAACTGTGTTTATGTGGTGATTTATGGTAATGACTGGAATCATTTAGTCATACTGCGTACAATATCTTCTTTTGGCTAATTTCTGTGAATGAAATTATAAGCATTGAAAACACTGCAAAATAATATTGGGTAGTTTTACTAAGTAAACCTGATTAAAATATTTATTTGTATCTTAAAACTTTTACATTTCAGTTAGGAGGTGTTTCTTCTGCAGCTAAAGAAGGCCTTGAAGCGATTAAGGTTTTTCTGAAGTACTGTGATCTGTTTGGAATAGGTGATAAAGTTTCATTTGATCTCAGCTTAGCTAGAGGTCTTGATTACTACACAGGAATTATCTTTGAAGCAGTTCTACTTGGTGAGTAGAATAAGAATTAAACGTGTCTTTTATAGCGAATTCTGATGTATGATGTCCTCTGATAAAAGTAATTTTAATAATTTATGATTTAATATTTCAATTTTTAAGTTGCTAACCAATAGCTATTATAGCACTTCAACTCTCTCATATCCTGATATAGAGGTTATTTTTTGGGTGATTTATTAATTTCTTACGCCTAATCAAAAATTATACATACCATTTTTATTCTTGTGGGTTGTGTAATTTATTTAATATGTATGGTTATAATTTCCAAAACGAAAATTTCACATATTGATAATTATTAATATTTTGTTAACTTTTATGAAATAAAAATCGTAATATTAATGTTATGCAAACATGGACATTTAATGCATTTTATCATACTTGACCAATTTCAACCAAATTTGGTATATAGAATTTTCACAAATACTTAACCAAAATAACATACACCCACTCCCCGATTAACGCTCTCAATTGATGCCAGGAAAATCAAGCGCTAACTGAAACCACTATTCAGAACACTGAGAAATGACGTTATAAAATTTAATTCATTCCCGATATTCTATTAATGGAAATGAAATTAGGCAGTATTATTTAATAATACACCCAAGTATTCTTTGTTAACCATATTACGCAGCGTAGAATACTGTAAATTTCCGATTTTAATATGCATTTTTTTCCACAACATATTGGCAAAAACTTAGGGTGCGTATTATACATGTTAACAAACGCACATGACTTTTTCTAGTAAGGAAATAATTTTATTTTCGGACAAGACTTTCTAAATAAATTGTACTTTTCATTGCATTCTGATAGCATTTATTTTTAAAAAATTCAAAACAAAACAATGATTATTTATTTGTTTATAACTGTCCTAATCAATAAAATCTCCTAATTCACAATCACTGCCCTCGCTGTTTTCAAATAGTTCATCCGTGATCTTGTGTTCACTCTCATCGTCTTCATAGAGACAGAAATAGATGAAATTTTCATCAAGGAGACGTAGGTAATATTCTCTTAAAGTTTTGCTTGGCGGCAAAGCAAGAACTGTTATTCCAACTGACCAAATTTATATAAAATGCATCGCTGAGACATATTTGAATACATTGTATTAATCTTTAATAAGTGAGTCAGAACATATTGTGATATCCTCGTAAACTCTCTCGCACATATATCACTTGGCAGCAAAACGAGAACTGTATCAATACTGCTAATAATATAATGAAAAGTTACACTGATCTTTATACAAAAAATTAGGCACATATTATGTATGGTGATAAGACAATTTTCACATTTCATTCGTAAAAACATGGGTGCCTATTATAATCAGAAAGTTACGGTAGGTCATCATTTGCATTGCAATTATATTTAAAATTGAACAGTAAAGGTTGAATATAAATGAAGAACAGAATGCATTTTATGGAACATATGTTGATCTCACACTGAATAAATCACACAGGAGCGCTAAGGAATATGAATTAGAGTAGAAGAAGATACCTGCGTTTGCAGACTGAGGCAATAGTCATTATACAGCCACAATTTTATTAACACAAAGAAAATTGGAACATAATAACATAAGCATCATGACTGAAGATACTGTTCAATTAAGAGAAGGCAACCAATAAGACTAGGGATGGGACAATTGGTTCTTCGGTTCCGTGGTTCTGCTGGTTCTATCAAGAACCGAAATAACCGGAACTGACTGTTTATAATCCAATTCTTCGGTTCTGATCCTTATTTTAATATAAAGCGTGGAAAGATGCATACATCATGCATCTATACACGCAAGGCAGAGGCATTCTTTACAGTTTATACAATCATGTCACAAAAGATAAATATTAATGGCTTAGTATAATGTTTACAAACTGAAATGCCAGTAGTGATGCCAAGAAAATGTTGAATTTTTATTCACCGACTAATTTCCTAATCAATTGTAATATATAAAACAATCGACAATTATTTAAAACTTACATCACTGGAATAGTAGTAATGTAATCTTTATGTTCACGTTCATTCCTTCGTCATAAATTACCCATTCATTTTCACTTGCAAACGCTGTCTAAACGTAAAAAATAGACATATTTATGTTCATTTCTTCATCGTAGATTTTCCTAATATTGCATGCACACAAAAGAAAATTAAATTACTTAGGTATTTACAGCAGATATTTTTTACATCAGTTGTCATGAAGATTGTTTTCATTGACAACAATTTAAAAATGGGTCCAAAGTGAATTACAACTTTCTTGTTTGATTTTTCTGAAATCGGCTACTCCTTAGGTAAAAATGTACTGAACAAAACATATGCTATTTGATTAGTTCTACGAAGTTCTTTAACCACTTCCCTGACGGGTTTTTTTCCATTAGTGGGTCAAAAAATCATCACATTATTTTATTACCTTTTTCAATTACTTATAGGTTGGTATAAAAGGAAATGTAGTCATTTCTGTTGTTACAGCTTTATTTAGCAAAATATTTTACTTTTTTCATTGCCAATTACCCTTATTTTCACATAAAATTATACATTTTCATTTCAACACCAATCATTAATTCATGTTATCTAAAATGCTATTTTTAATCCTAAATACTAATACAAATATACTCTAAAATCAATTTCTACAATTATTTGCATATATACCGATTTTGACGAAAATCCGATTGGCATACGCCACGTTATGAATTACGCACGAACAACTAGACGGACGGCAAAACAAACGGATAGAAGAAAGATTAGAAATGCTCCAATGATTGGCAGAAATGTTTTCTGATCTATTTCAAACATTCAATGAACGAATAATGTGTTATTATTTCCAAATATACTGATTTTGATGAAAATCCGATCGGCAGAAGCCACGTTATGAAATACGCACGAACGGCCAGACGGACGGAAAAATAGATGGATAGAAGAAAGACTAGAAATGCTCACAGAGAAGTAATATCCACATAAAAAGAAAGTAACAGATAGCTTGAGATAATATAAAAGATTTTCAACCACGCATTTATTTAATACTATGAATTCTTTGAAAATATTACGTTTTGTGTACGTAAAAACTATGAATAGATTTTAGTATTTCCACCTTCGATGAAACACCGAAGATAACCTTGAAAAAGCCGCCTAGAAATGTCGAAAATCCATTCCCTTGTGTCCTCTGGCGATGAAAATGTCAACTGCTACGAGGTGACGAGATAACTCGGCCGGAACAAGGCAAAAGAGAAAAAAGAGGCACAGGACGAGTTAACTCGTCCGTGTCAGAATTTGAGCGACTTGTTGGGACGAGATAACTCGGCCGCATCAGGGAAGTGGTTAAAGACTTTTTCATTATAAGTTATATTGTATGAAATATAAAGAAAAGATCATTTTTTGTCACCTGTAAAGTGGCACTTCTGATTAGGTCTTGTAAACTATTTATATAATTTTCTTAGTTTCTTTGCCCCTATGTCCTAAATACCAAAATACTTTCTAAGATGAAACATGCGGACAGATGGATGGACATGGCCTGAACATAAGGTGTTCTTTTTTATTTATTGTAAAGAACGCCTAAAAATTATTGTCTCGGAAGCAGATTATAACCGTAAAGCGACTGCCTCACTCCACCATATTTTTCCGAGATGGCATTCGATTATCGATGATGAAAGTTGTTCGTTAAAGAAGAGGTAAAATAAATTTTTATGCTGAATGTATTATCAGTTTCAAACGAGATGAGCATGTCTGAATTTCTTTTATTTCATGAGGGAAAAGAGCTTTGTAGCGCATACAAAAATCAGGATGACGAATCAGTTCAACGAACGATAGTTCCACAAAAATATCTATCAAAAAAGAGATCGATGGGTTTCGAACTTCCGATATTCAATATTTGGTTTGCGGCTGCGTGATTTTATAATTTAAATATTCAAGTAATATTTTTGAGTCAAATTCATCAGTTTGAAGTGTTACTATAACTTATTAACAGAAACAAGTTTTATTTTGTTGTGTAGTAATTTTAAATAGATACCCCACAGATAATTTTTAAATTTAATCGATTTATCGTGAACCCTAACAATAAAGCCATTTCGGATGTTTGGAACATTTTCGGAATTGACTGTACAAACGGCAAATACGCTATATGCAACTATTGTAAGCTAGAATTTCCCGTGGATTATCAAATAGCACCTCTAACCTAACAGAACCGAAACCGAGAACCGGGATCAGATTAATATAACCGGAACCAAGATTTGGAACTGGGAAAAAGTGGAACCATCCCATCCCTAAATAAGACAAAATCAAAATCATATATCGAAACGATCGAAATCTTACTGTGTTTCAATAAAGAAATATAAATTCATAAAAGAATTATCACATGTGCTTGATAAATAAAGAAACAGAATGAGACCAAATAATGGAAGAATTCAAATATCTTGGTATTACATTTTTAAAAAACCGAGCAATCGAAAAGGGAGCAATAAACAAAAAACAAGCAAGTGTTGGTTGGCGCTCTCCAGCTTTTAGTCGCTGTGAAACCTCTAATTTAACCTCAAGAGTTAAATTTTTCTCTTTTTCTCCTTGGACCACCAGTTGTCACTCATGGTCTTTTTCTTTAAAGGGAAAATATAATTTAAACAATGTTCACTCTATATTTTGACCTACAAAAACATCTACAAGTGTACACAGAACTATCAAGCAACTGCAAATACTGACGTCTTGTGTTTTAAATTCGCAGAGTGCGCAGTAGACTTCGTAAATTTCACCAGAAATTTTGAAGAGCATTAATGTGGAACGCGTGAGCGCAATTTGGAAAAAGGTATTAAAGTATTTTCAGCATTAATGTGAAACAGCGTTAATCTGGACAGCATTCAAGTGGGGAGTGGGTGTACTTGGACCGAATCTACTCAGCAGGGATGCCACAATTGCAAATTAAAGCTTTTCGGTAATTATGAATTTGGAAGGAAATGGCCGAACCAATTTCAACAAAATTTTATATGAAGGAGGTGTGAAACATAAAAACAAAATCAAGATGTTTAGTATAGATATAGAAAGCAGGGCTGCCATAATACAAGGAATAAAAAATATCTTTTTACACGTATTTGTGTTAATTTGTCCACATCGACTTAATCCAACTTCAATATTTATAATGTACACATATATATGAAACCATAATAGCATATTTGGACAGGATCAGTCAAACAGGGATACCACAATTACAAATTAAACTCTTTCAGTAGTTATGGATTTGGAAAAATTGGCTGAACGAATTTTGACTAAATTTCTATTTGTACATGTCATAATGAAATCAAGATGTTTAAAGCAGAGCTAAAGAATAATAAATAATAATAAAAGGTAAAATAATATTTCTTTTACACGTATTTCTAGAGAACTGACAGCATGGATTTTAACCAAATATGGTATATATAATCTTCATATAAATAAATAACCAAAATAGCATATTTCAACCGGGTCGACTAAACATGGCTACCAGAATATCAAGGTTAGACTTTTTCTGTAACTATGAATTTGGAAGGTATTGTCTGAACCAATTTTAAAGACATTTTGTGTGTAGGGCGAATATAGAATGGCAAAATGAGATGAACATGTTTAGAATGAAAAGCACGGGAAACCCATGTCCCTACTTGTTAATTTAAAATTTACATGGTACAGATTCATTGATGTGGGAAGACTGAAAATACAATACTTCTTTACTATGCATTAATAATTTTAGAGTCCAGCACAAAAAATTATTATAAATAGTAAAGTAGAAACAAAAAACACTAAATCAGGTACATCACCTTTTTGCACTTCCTGTGCTTGTGGTTCATGAATTTGCACTTGGTGACAAACTTTTTTATGACCATTATTTCTGTTTCGCGCTGATTATTTGCATTTCGCGTCATGCGTTTGCGATGCCAACAAGCAGAACTCCCTCTACTTTTTTGTTTCTAAGTTTAGTTTAAACTTTGGTGCCCTTGAAAAGCACTTATTATATTATATTTATAATGCTCATTATTAGCAGTTTTTGAAGTAGAAAAATGTGACAACTCTCGACTTAATTATTTTGTAGCTCAGCTTGAACTTCACCGCCAATACCGCTATTTTCGACAAGAAACTTTAGTTTAAAATTTAAAGAAATGCCATCATTTTGTAATGTAAGGTTTTCATTTACTATTATCTTTGTATTTTGAACGTAATTTAGGGAAATGTTATTTTGTTTTGTTAAATTATCATTTTTTATTATGAATTTTTAATGGAAATCTAAGAATGCTATCATCTTGTAACGTAAGATTTTCTGCCACGTATATTGAACGCGATTACTAAAAAAAATATTACCACTTTAATGCTTTGTTTTCATTTTTTGTGACGTATTTTGAACAAAAGAAATTTTATCATTTTCTTATGCTTGGTTTTGATTTTCTGTTCCGCATTTCAAACATAATTAATAAAAGAAATGTTACCTCTTTATAATGGTAGTGTTTTTTTTTTGCGGCTTGGAAATGTTTGTTGCAGTACCCAAGAATGCATCTGTGCATCACGTACTCAACATTCCATTCCAGTAGTTTATCAATTTAACTTTAAGAATTTCATTGCAATGAACAAAAGAAGATCGAAAATTGCATGCGAAAATGCACTTTGTAATGCTGGGTTTTCATTTGCTAATACCGTTTTGAAGATAATTAAAAGAATTTTTTTACTTTATGATGCTAGGTTTTCATTTGCTGTTACATTGCTGTAACATTTTCTTTTACTCTCGGTAAAACTGCATTATTTATGATAAAAATCAATTTATTAGGTTGACTGGGAACCATGGTCCTGTAATAACATTGCATCTTATGGGAAAATAGGACTTGCGCTTTGCAAATTTGCATTTCGCATCAGTTTTCCAGAACCAATTATTCGCGAAGTTCAAAAATGTAATGTATATGGAAAAATGTATTTCATGGAGCTGTTATCTCAAACATGCAGTATGCCTAGAGGTTTGTGTCTCCATGTATTAAAGCAGTTGTTTCCAAACGGGGGGGGGCACAAAGGATTTCCCATATCTTTACTATCTGTTTAACTATCCTGATCTTTAGACCTACAGTATGCAGCAGCCAAATTCTAGCCCTCATTTGCCTAGGACGTCTCATTTGCATCCATGTTTTTCCTTAAGATGGTTTTAATAATGGTAATTGTATGTCCAATGGGTATTGTTTATGAACTGTAATTGAAAATGGTATAGAGTGCTCCGCGAAAATAATTTTCTTAGGTGAGGGGGGGCGCGACTTTGTAATGTTTGGAAACCACTGTATTAAAGGGTCTTACTGGGCATATACATGCTTCAACTCAACACAAAAAGATTTAAGAAATACATACCATTGCCCACAAAATTCAATTTTTAAAATCCTAATAATTATTTTGATAACTGCATAGAAGCTTAATGATTTACGTGTTAAATGTAATCCCATTGGTATAAAATTATTAAATAAGTTTTCCTTTACACATAATTGAATTGGCATTTATAAATAGATTATATGCAGCTAAATTTAACTTTTGATTTTGTAGGAGATACTCCAAACAAGATGGAAAATTCAACCGAAGGAGGTGTTAGTGTTGGTAGTGTGGCCGGTGGTGGTCGCTATGACAGTCTTGTTGGAATGTTTGATCCCCGTGGGCGGCAGGTTCCGTGCGTAGGAATCAGTATTGGAGTGGAGCGAATCTTCTCCATCCTAGAGGCTAAGTTAGTAGCTGAAAAGACCAACTCATCTGGGATACGGACCACTGAAGTTGAGGCTTTTGTAGCATCAGCTCAAAAGAATCTCCTTCCTGAAAGAATGAAACTTTGCAGAGAACTTTGGGATGCTGGTATCAAGGTTTGTATTATCTTTGAAATTAGGATCGCAAAGCCAACTTCAAATACTCATGTGGATATGCTATTAACTAGGTTAGATTAGTTTATCACGAATAGTTGTGCATTTATATTTCATCCTACATGCGTAATATTTACACTTTTTGCATACATTAGTGTTTGTGAATAATACCTATAGATCAGGGGTGCACAGAATGCAGTCCGCAGGCCACATGTGGCTCACCATCGATGTCCTTGCAGCCTGCAGAGGATTTTACAATATAAGTTTAATACAGTAAAACCTCTCATTAACGAACATCAAGGGACCCAATTTTTCGTCTATTCGTTATTCGGAAATTCGTTGATCGGAGGTTATTGGGCGTTGCATAACTTCAGGGGCGCATTGTCTGTTAGATTATACGGGAGCAACGGGGTTATCCAAATGAAGGCATATGCGCAGATATGGCGTAACTCTACTAAAATATGCCCATTTTCAGGAAACGGTATCACATAAGTTGACGATATTCAAAATGCGCCCGCAATGTTTAATAACCAGCCATATTGATTTGAAGCTCCAACGACACAATGGGCCACTTTAATTCATCTCCTTTTGCAATGTTTGACAGTGGCAAGCTCCAAATAACTGAAATGCAGTGTTATTTTTTCTAGCATTGATTGGCAGGTTTTGCACGAAAACATCCTCTGCAATTTTTTATTATGCGACTTTTTTCGAGGTTGCAGTGCATGAAACTCGCTGAGCCTATCCTAAAGCATCTGTTGAGTCACTAAGTTTATAAAAAATATTGACAGCAACGCCACTTCTTAACACCCATTAATAAACTACTATTTGACCACCACGGCGCGGGTTGCAAATATTTCAAAACGAAATGAATGAAAGCAGCATTTTCCTCATAAGAAAGCACTAACTGTCGTTGGCACTCCAAATCAAGACTCCAATCAATATTTTTCACTAACCTTCTTAACAACACTCCAGCTCCGTCTCTGACGAATAAATTAACTTTCACAAAAAAGTGTATAGGAACCACCTCACCACGATACGTACCTCATTGCTACGATCTTTCATTGAAATTCCCTTTAAATGGATTAGGGGATTAATTTAATCGGGAATGATTTAAAATACAACACTTTTTTAAAAGATCTATTTAAAATACATCAACATTTTTTAATAAATGAATCTATTTTTTTCTGTTTCAAATTCTTTGTGAATTTTCGGGAAATGGCAATCTCCACTTCCCTAAAAGCATGCATAACGGAATCACTACAAGTCTCGGATGAGATTGTCACTGGCGCGAGAATGCCGGAAACACAGGAAATACGTCATCATGCTAGAAAACATGCTATGATTGGTTTGTTGTAAGCTTAACGCTAATTGGCGCATTGGCGACTGTTTTCAATCGTTTTCCGTACGTAAAAAAATGTTTAGCGAGCAAAATTTCGTTCAAAGAGGTAAATATAAACAGAAGTGACGTCTTTTTCTTTCGTTGTTCGGAAGTTTTCGTAGTACGGAAGTTCGTAGTAAAGAGGTTATAATTAGGGATTTTGTATACAAGTTTGGCAGGACCGCCGTCAATTGTTCGCTATCCGGAGGTCTTCTCTATAAAGGGGTTCGTAAGTTAGAGGTTTTACTGTATTACACAATCTTTTAACATAAGTTTTAAATAGGTAATGCATAAAATGACTCTTATAGAAGAGAACAAAATGCAGTAACACAGGAATAGAATTAACAAAAATGAGGTAGAATAGTTACCTCTTAAAAAAGTTATCTCAGGGAAGTTGCCATAGTTATGAGGGTGAGCTGAAAAGCAGCTCACAATTATCGGTATACCCAAGTCACACCTTTCTCCTGTGCGAAGCATTTGTTGATTGACAGTGTATTAAAATCATTTTAACATTGCTCTTCATGTGTTTTCTCGATTATGAAAGTTGAGTGATTCAGTTTTTTCATTTTTTCAGAACTACAGTCGAATCTCGATTATCCGAGCTTTTCTGTTAACTGAGGTGGCCCCCTCTAAATACATACATTGTTGTTTTTAGCTTGAGGTCAAGGGCACAGGTTATTTAACACACGTAAATCATGATTCCTCACAATTTCAGTTTTCAGTTGATACATAGTGTAAGATTTACGAAGCATGCATCTGCATTCAGCCATAACAATGTATGTAACCGAGGCATGGTCCTCTCGACGGAGGCTCGGATTGTCAAGTCAGTCGTCGAAAGGTGGCGTAACATGGCAGCCAGAAAGCGATCGATCAAAGTTAGGCATAAATCGTTAAAAGACTATTTTGTTTGAGTAATATCAATAAATTGTTCTTTTAGTTTAGTTACGTATGTATAAAATAAATTTTCTGAACATACATACACCTATTTTTAACACCTAAAAATGAAACTTCCGTTTTATTCAAGTTTATCATTATCCGAGGTTAGCTTGGTCTACTTTACCTCGGATAATCGATTGATATAACATCTGCAGGTATAGTTTGGTCCCTTCAGTCGGAAAAAGTACTAGTGAAAAACATTTAATTATAAAGAACTTGCAATAGATTCCTCATCATTTTTTATTGACATATTCTAGTTGGGAAATTCATTTTAATCTTTTGAGTTCTAATGTAGTTGGAAAACACCAAGATTTTTTTAATAAAATGGAAGGTCCAATTACAATTAAGATTTTTAATATATTATTATTCCATGGTATAATGCTTTTTTCTTGTATGTCTCTATGGAGTTGGATATTAAAATATCTTAGTAATTATTCTGAAGATTGTGTAATTTAAGATTTTTCTAATTTTACATTTTTATTTCATAAGAACTGATTGAAAACTGATGAACTCATTTACAGACATTTTAATTCATATTTGTTTATGTGGGTCTATCAGCAATTTTAGACTGTTGCCATACTTCATCTCAGTTATTTATAGGTTTTAACTTTTTAATTTTCAAGTTGTATTATAGGTTATGTGAACTTTTATCATTTAATGGATTTTGTTACAATGAAAATTGGTGATCAGTAGGAATTATAGTGACATCATGGTTATTCATGGGAATATTTTTCAAATAATGAAAAAGTCTGCTATGACCAGGAATTGAACATGGGTCTTCCACTTGCCAGGAGGATATTCTACCACTGAGCTATTGTAGCAGATCAATTTTCTCATTTATGCATTCTTCGGTGTATCTCTTTGAGGACATCTGTTGGGGCTGGTTGATACTAGCTTGGCTAGTTCGACCCCAACCAAGAAAACCTCTGCGCTCAGAAACGAGAAAATTGATCTGCTACGATAGTTCATTGGTAGAATATTTGCCTGGCAAGTGAAAGACCTGGGTTCAATTCCTGGTCATAGCAGATTTTTTTCTTGTTTCAAAAATATTCCCATCATTTACAGCTTATGCCTGTCTGCATAGGATCTTCAAATCACTTTATTCTATCAATGGTTATTCATATTATATTTTGCAATAAAACAAATTATCTAATTCCAGGATTTATTATGGTTATCCATGGATGTATAAATAATTTCATTATAAATTTATAAAAGCCGTATTCTGTCCCTTTGTAACTCCCTCAGACACGCTTTGTAAGCTGAAGAAGTGAGAGTTGGCAGCTTCACCCAGGGGGGGATGGAGCTTACTTAGTATCACATTTCATCAGAGCTGTTGACAATAATAGCAGATGGAGGAATAAATGATACTGATTCAGAAATAAAACAAAAGTCAATCAGATGACAGTTCGCCAGAGAGAGAGAGACGGTTCCCATGCTTCCCTCCACTCATCTCTCCTCTTCACCGCTCAGAGGACAATACTCAAGATTTCCATTTTATTTTTTACATTTATTTTTGCTCCCCTCATATCTCATTAAAGACAAAGAAAGCTTGAGCAGACGTCAAAGAGAAAATGCACAAATTTCTTTATTTTTACTTTATTTTTCTATTCCCCCAATACATATAAGCAGTACAACAGTAATGAAGATAAATAAATAAATATTCCATAATTTTTGTGTTTTTAATCTTTGACAAAAAAACAAAAATAAAATTTATTAAAATGTATTTTAATGAAACAATGTTTTATGTACACTAAAAATATAAAATTCACATAATAATACATCCCAGAAAGTTAAAATAGGTTTGGGCATATTAAAGTTGTCCAGCATAATGTTTATCAAATAAATATTCTTTCTGTATGTAAGATTTTTATATGATCCTGGGTAGGGAGAATAGGAGGAATGGGATGGAGGGAGGGAATAGGAAAAAAGCAGGGAATGGGAGGGAGGGAGAATGAGAATTATTTTTTATATTTTAATAATACTTTATTCATGCACATGTGTAACTTTTAATGGGCAATTATGCTAGTTGTATTTATAAACTCGTATGATTTCTCTTCTACAGGTTGAGATGTCTTACAAGCAAAATCCCAAACTCTTAGCTCAGCTTCAGCATTGTGAAGAGCGTGGCATACCACTTGCACTTGTTTTGGGTGAGACAGAATTAAATCGTGGTGTTGTCAAATTGAGAGAAGTGTCAACACGTAAAGAGGAAGATGTACCCAGGGCCAATCTGGTGGAAGAAATTAGAAAGAGGTTACAGACTGTATCTTAATCTTTGCAACATGTGTGGCAGATGATATGTTACCAAGAACATCTTTACCATTCTTTTTGAAGGACACTCTGTTAAGTCTTGTCCAGCATTACTGCAATGCTTTCATATGCATTGCTTGTAATGCTGCATTTTGTTTCCTCTGTTGCAAGGATGTCTCTAGAGAAATTCAATTTTACTTGAGCACGTATATTGACATATTCTTTTAATGTTAATAATTTTAAGAGAAATAATTGATCACTCTGGGTAAGCTATTGCTCTGGTAAGTTCATTTATGCAGTAAGCATCTTGATCTCTCTTAGCAACATTGTTGCCATTTTAAATTGTAATTGCATAAAAAGTTGCTTTAGAAAGATTTTTTCCTTGCCCACATTCTTCCATTTTGATTTTTATAACTATTTTGGTTTTAGCCAAGTTTCTTGTTTGGATAAAAAATTAAGATTATACATTTTATAGTTATGAGTGTTTCTCATATACCATGAGAAATTGTGATTATTTTGTTCTATTGAAAAATACTAAATTATATGTTAACAGTGCTTTTTTGAAAAGCCCAGTTTTGTATGGTCTTATGTAACTGATGTAAGATTTTAATTTATTTATGCCTACTACATTTTTGTATTGAGTATTACATCATACATACAAAATGCTTTGGGACATTGCCTGGTCTGCATTCTTTTGATGACTTTCTGGCAATGTCAAACTTTGATTTTCCCATCTTGAGACATGACAGAACTAGGGTTAGGAGCACATTCTTGCCATATTGTTGCTCTCTCTCCCAACATTTTTTCCCAATACATGCTTTCTGATCTTTCCTGTTTTCTTGTGAATAGCATTGTTGCTATGTTGCCCCTCACACAGGAGGTCTTTGATTGGCTAAAGCCAGTCACTTCTCCTGACTACCTCATCTTAGTAAGCTGTCATGTCCTAACTTGGAAAATTTGAAGTTAAATTTTTCTTTACCAGTCAAAAATCTTCGAACTGTGGATAAAAGTTTTTTTTCCCTTTACTCTTCCATACATATTAGCAGAAAATACCAGTATGGTACTTGTCCAAATTTAATTTCCAAACAGCAGTTATAATGCTGGATTTAAAACTTTTGTACACCAACATAAATTTTCATTCGTAAAATATTTCTGTAACATTTCAGCTGTTTCCAAAACTGATGCAATGATCTTCTAAATCTTTTGCAATGTTTATTGAAGCTGTATAACTATCACCACCAAGCTGTAAAGCATATAAGAAAAAGATCATCTTAGATTCCTTCTGACTTTACTGCTAGTTAGTCATTTAGCATTGGTAATGGTTGCACTAAATTTTTTTGTTGTTAATCTCTAAGGGAGCCTTTGTTGCATATAAAGACAAATCAGTGTTTGCATTTCTGTCTTCTCTCATCTTTTATATCTTTGCCAAGGGATATGGTTCTGCAGATAGAATCTCTTGTTGAAAATTTGTTAGCATAACTGAAATATATTGAAGCATTTGATAAAATATAATATCTTCCTGTGTTTTTATTTATTTGAAGATGTTTGTTTTGCATTGAATATTGAAATTCAAAAATTTGATTATTTTGTCAAATAAGAGATTTTAGAATTTATCTATGGCCACTAATCCATATTTGAATTATTTATGGGAGAAAGTAGCTTCTTAATTCTAAATCTTGATGGGCAGTAATGGATGGTGTATGCGTATGATGCGTTGTAATGGTTTTAGCCTGCGACAAAGAACTTCACTTTGCCAGCGTCTACCTTCCGACTTCACGGACAAACTAATAACTTTCCAGAGGCATGTAATATAGTTGCAGAAAAGTCAGTTACCTTCTGAGTCAAATGGGTAATGCAAATGAGACACCCATTTACTTCGATGTGCCATCCAATTACACAGTCAACAAAAAAGGGGCAAAAAATGTCATCATAAAAACTTCCGGGAATGAAAAACTGCGCATTACTGTAATGCTGGCTGTATTAGCGGACAGAACAAAGTTGCCACCATATGTTATTTTAAAACGCAAAACAGTGCCTAAGGAAGCACTACCAAATGGAATAATTGTTAAATGACAAGGCCAAGGATGGATGTCAGCTGATTTAATGAAGGACTGACTAAGCGTAGTGTGGAATAGACGATGTGGGACACTTTTAAGGCAGGGAGCAATGCTTGTCAAAGGTCATCTCACAGAGGAAGTTCAAAATACCCTTCATGGTATGAATACTGACCTTGTAGTTATACCAGGAGGCATGACATCACAAATTTAAGTGCTAGATGTTGTAGTGATGAAGCCCTTTAAGGATTACATAAAGTCATTTGATTCAGAATGGCTTTTGGCAGGGGACCATGCATTAACTCCTACAGGGAAAATTAAGAAGCCCAGAATACCACTCCTCTGTAATTAGATCATTGCAGCATTGAAAAAAATAGATCCCATAGGGGGTTCAAGAAATGCTGCATATCAAATTCCATGGACGGTATAGAAGACGACTTGTTCGAATTTGAATAAGTTGTGATGAATGAACAGGACAGCAAGAATAAGGGAAGGAAACAGAGGAGAGGGAGATGTAAGTAGTAAATTTACTTTTTTTATTCATCTTCTTAATGTTAGCTTGTTACACATATATGTAAAAGTTTTTTTGTAAGTGAACCTAATTTTTTTAGGGGCCGTCTTCCTTTCGGGTAAATACGGTATATTAAGATCATCACAATTGCACAGCAGTTCATATTGGTCCTTATTTTTTAAAGGGCAATGGTATCATTAACTTTAAAAAAATTTAATACGGTGAAACCTCAGTACACCCAGTCCCCTACTAACATGATAGATGCATTCTTAAAAAATTTTGTGTAAGGTGATATCGTGTTAGTTGGACACGAATTTCTCGTAAGAAATAATGTAAATAGAGGGGGATGCATTCCAGCATCCTAACCTAATTGACATTTTTAATTTTATTCCTTTATTATGACTATACTTTGGTTAATCCTTTGTTTTTTATTTACATTTGTATATTTCATACATGTAACTCATTTTTACAGAAAAGAAACAATAACGTGGATGGTTCGTAATGCTTCGTTAACACCTGTATCATGAACAATATCATGTGTTTGTTCATTGTTTTCATAGCCATTAAGTACATCTAGTTTTTACTCTAGCGATATAACTTTTCTCCGTTTCTTATTCTCACCACCAATTAAATGTGAACTATAAACTCCAGCATATTTTTCGATGTAGATGACTGCCATTTTGAATTGGCTGTTTAACTGTTCACCATTTATTTAACAGACATTACTTAGAAAATTTGTAAAATGATAATTTTAAACAACAAATAACTAAGAATTAAACATTTTTGTTTTAATACATGAAATAATTTTTCAAAAGATAACAACATACAATCTATAGAAAATTACAACAATGGTCAAAGAAAATTTTAATACCATTCAAGAATGGTATTTTTCTACATTGCAATTTAAAAACCATGATATCCCTCGCCTCCTGGATCAGACTCGTAGAAATTGTTAAATTCATCCCCTGGATCAGATGGTACAATGATGGGGTCATTGTCAACTGCAGTTAATGAAGAACAGGGATAAAGTTTTCAGAGGCGAATCCTCCATGGAAGCAAGGGAAGCATTGCTTCCAAATTAGAAATTAAAATAATAATGGTAATAACAAAAATTACTCATTCAAAAGCATAATTTTAGAAGCACAACTTCAGTAAAACCCTGCTACTGCAACATCATTTTAAAATTCACCTTGGCAGCTGGTGCCATGCAACAGCCAAAAATAACTACTAGGAAGCCATTCGCTGTAGTATACAGGCAGATACTAGACATCTATACCAGTTAATTTACTATTTCAATAAGTTGCAATTCTGACGTTTCACGTGAACCTTCATGCTTATAGAAGTGTTTGTTATAGTATTACATTAACATGTTCAGTGCGGCATGACTGGAATTCCCCTCATGAGGGGTGCTATCTCGCGACTCATGACTGGAATTTCCATCATTGTACTACAGCTGGTTCTAACAGTTCGGGTGGGGGACCGTCCGTCTTAGCGTCTTTTCTTTTGCCTCTAGCCATCAGTTTGGTTCCCACCTCCATTTAGGTAATGTCAGTTTCACAGCTGGCGATTGTTTTTCATTGGATATACATCGGATTGTGTTGGTCGTTAGTACTCACTCATAATCATCTAACAATAATAAAAGGCTACTTCTGTACCTTGGTCCCTTGGTGGCTCAGTCTGTCATGCTATAAAAATGCAAATAACTCGATAATGGAATGAGATTCATTTTTGATATTTGGCAGAAATGATCGACTCACATATTGTAAGATAATGGCGAAAAAAAATCTTGAAAAAAGTCCTGGGTTCGACCCCAAGGTAGGCAATTCCATTTCCCATATGATAACACGTAAAAATTGACTTTTTGACTTGCAGGCTTTTATTCTTTTTGAGATCTAAATTAGAAAGAATTCACCTATGATCTTCGGATCTAGCCCATTTTAAAGAAAAAACTATGAAGTTTCTTATTCCGTTCATCTATTCTTGCCTACAGTTTGAAATTCCTCATGTTAAATTCACATATTTGGGGGAAATCTTGGCATTTGATGTTACCATGCCAACCCATTACATTGTTAAACCTCGAAATCCTATTGTTATTTCAATCCTTATGAGTGAAAGCGTGCTTTGAATGCTCTTACAATTAGTATGAGAGAGAAATTCTTTTCATAGCAACCAATGTAAACAACATTCGTTGCGTTATTTACGAGAAGGAATACATTTGAATGTAGAACATTAATCATTTGCATATTAAAATTAGGTACTTAGAATCATCGTAGGAGTTCAAAACTTGAAACAATGAATGCCTAAAAGAACGAAAGTTTTTCTTGTCATCCAAATGAAAGTCAAGGTATATTTATGTTCGGTTTTTATTTCACAAAAAACTTTCCCGTTGAATTTCAGCGGGCATCTCCCTAGTGTAATCATATTAAATCATTTAATCTTGGTGTTTTATTGTGTGTTTGATCACTTGCTTCATTTTTACGGGTTTATTTATGTATTTATAAGAGAAACCAAATTCCGCTTAGTGAAAAAAAATTTTTTCAGAAAAATACCAAAAGTTTTCAGCAAAAGTAGTGTTTTTGTTCATACTTTTTAATTGTTTATTAAGCATTTAATATGTTTCGAAGCACTTATTTTTATTGTAGTATCAAGGATAAATTGTCCTGAACATCCTACTCTTAAGAAATACTTGGAAAATTACAAATAATGTAACAATCTAATTAAAAACTTTGAAAATTCAATTCAGTCACTCGTAAGAAAATCTGGATTTTGGGGCCATGTTTAAAAGGTTAACAGATATTATTTCCAAAAATTTTGGCTCGGGAGGAATTTCGTGGTTTTTCTCTGCGTGATCAAATACAGAGTGGAAGCAATTTTATAATTGCAAACAAGAGTGAACCGAGTGTCTCAAATGCTTCTGTTGTGCTTTCAAGCAGCTCTGGTGAGGTTTCATGTTGTGCAGTGTTTAATTTATTAACGAAAGTTTTTCATCAAACATTTTTCAGGCAAACAGGTAGGCCAAAACCTCTCCTACATTTAAATATAAAAATTAAGTCATGCACAAGACATTTTAACGTATTTACTATTTATATGACAAGAAGAAACAAGTGAAACTAGTCTGTGACGATAGGAAAATTTTCTGTGTTGTTACTTGCACTAAAAATCTGTTCAATCACAGTATGAATGTTTGTTGGGTTTTGAAACTATTTTAGTTTGTTTTAAATTTATTGGGATGGTTATTAGCCAAAATATTCATATAAAGGTCCTCGATGAATCATAGCTGCTTTTAAATCAATATTGCATGTGCCCACTCCTGACAATAATTACTTATACTTTTGAATTAAGCTTCGTTTATCTGCAACTTCTCTTAAAGCAGCCAACCTTAATGTGAATCCCATAAATTAGATCGGGTCTGCAGCCTTGTGCTTGCAAGCACCACCATGCTATTTGGCAGTTTTACCATGCACTTCTGCAATGCTTAAAATCATCTTTCCTAGCACCAATTTGTTCTAAACGTAAAAAAAGTTGAAAATTTACAGTTAAAGAAGTTTTCAATTTTTCACCGTAGTCTCCTTTCTCTCATATATGTAAAAAAAGAATATTTATATATCTTTAATGTTGATTTGATTTTGTGATAATTCCTTTTTTTACAATAGTAGTGCTCGTCCCATAGAAAAGGCTGTGGACCCCTGACTTAGTTTAATAAATTATTTCGAAATATAAATATTTATTTTACTTGTGCAAAGATTAATTTACGTTCTAAATATATTCATACTAAGACAAAAAATAAAACAAAAACATTATCTTCGCTTCCCACAGTTTGGGTTCCAGAGAATTCAAATTAAAAAATGTAGACTTTTATAACGTAAGGGTTGCCACTGACAATTTAGATAGTTAATTATTTCTGTTGTGATGGCCTTGCAATTGACCAAAAAAACCGAGGGATTTTATATTTACTAAGTTTTATTCTGTAAAAAATTCCCCGGAAACATTCTGACGCAGTGTAGTTAGCTTATGATTTGGAGTGAAGAAGAGTTGGACAGATGGGGAAGAAAGGCTTTGCCTTCATCGTCATTTGGTTCTGAGCATTATTCTTACTGCAGGCATTTTAAACTTTAATAGTTGTATGGAATTGAACAGCAAATGTGACAACAAATTTTACTACGCCTGTAATATTGAGAATACTCAATATTTTTTTTATTTCGTGACGTCGTCGTCGCGAGACACCAAGTTCAATTTAATCGATGAACAATTTTGTGGAAGGTCATTTATATAAACTGCCTGGTTCTCATCAAGGTTAAAAGGTTCCTTGCCTATCAAAATCAGACGGGTTATGAATGAAACTTTTTTGGTAAAATCGGTTCCGCTCTGAACTAAAGAAACCAAATAGGAAGCTATCTGAAGCGTGAATGGTGTTCTGCTCGAACAGTGTCTATTCCATTCTTAAGCTGCGAAATTTCAGCGAAGGCTTTCTGCAATTGAGTAGCGAGAAAAGATTTAAAAGTGACTCCGAGACGTCAGTGGACCGGCACGCCAAGGTCGCATT
This sequence comes from Tanypteryx hageni, assembly GCA_028673005.1. Lineage (NCBI taxonomy): Eukaryota > Metazoa > Arthropoda > Insecta > Odonata > Petaluridae > Tanypteryx > Tanypteryx hageni. The sequence continues at coordinate 169,917,855 of CM054114.1, read as the reverse complement.
GTTTTTAAGCCGACGATCGATGCGTCTCTCTGCAAGGCTTATAAATGACTGTAGCAGAATTGGTGTCCATTTCCTTTTTGAAATAGACATGCATTAGGCTACGATGACTACCGATTTCTTACTGAAAGTTTGACAGTTTATATTGATGGTCGAAAATGAAATGAATCCCCCTCCGTCGTGGCGATTCTAAATTGCAATTGGTAAGTGCAGGGGGTCAACCACCTCCGAAGCTAGTAGGTCCAGCAATATCGATTTGAAAAAATATAACTGCGCATCCAGGCCTCGAATTACTACCCTTGGCCCTGAAACTTGTTTTTGTATTGAAATGTTTTCTTGCAACACAACGTATTGTAATCGTGCAGCTTTAAGATGTCTCCCAGTCGTTCCGATAAATGAATCAGTTCAAATGTATTTTCTCATGATACCGACGAGTGTGATAATTTTACGATACAACTACAATCGCGGCGACCGATTTATGTGTTCGGAGCTGCGTCCGAGAAAAAGACTTGCCGAGACAACTCGTGTTAGCATTTTATATTTTCTCGCTCTACTTTCCTGCGGCACTTTCTCCTTTTTGGGGCGCGTAATATATTCATAGGTGCAAATGCAATGCAGAGAATGGCATCTTTACCATTGCCGAATAGGCTAACGAATATTCTTAAGCTGAGAAGCAGTTTATGGAGGAAAGGCAACTTAATCTAAGGTCATCATTATTATGTCTCGTTCTCTCATTCGGCCGATTAATATATCGTGATCTAAGCGCAAATAAATTTAAAGCCACATGATATTGCAAATCATCTTGCGTTTTCTGCATAGAAATTCCTTAACGTAAAATCTGCAATGAACTCCTACTCCTCATAAAGAATATCTAATTTCACTTAATGCTAACGATCTGCAAAGAGAACAAGAAGCCCAAACCAGGTCTAATGCAGGCTGGTTTCCCAAATTTGACGTCCCGAATTGATTACTTATATTGACAGGAAATGTTTCAGTATGTGTTAGTCATTCCAAGGAATTCTCACACCATAAATACAATTTGTAATTCATAGTTTATTAGTGATAGAGAAAATTGGAAAACAAATTAATAGAGCATTATCAGGTTTAAAATACTAAAATCAATGTCAAAATCTCTTTCTGACATTATATTTTGCATGTATTTCTTTAAATAAATGAATTTAATAAATGTTACTGTTTATACGCTAATATGTATGGATCAACTTTGCATTGCTGAAGAGTAATCGAGCGGAAAAGAAATAATCCATTTGTTCACTCGTCTATGCCCAAGCCGAGTTCGGTAATAATCGTCACCATGGCAACAATCCGATAAAATGCGATTTAAACCGCAAAAACGCTGTTTTAATAGAAATTCAAAAAAATACGATCAATTATCAAAATTCGGTGATAAGAATTATAATCTACATTCTTCTCTCCTTAGAACAGTACAAACCTCTCTCCGACATCACAATTTTAATATATTTTTAAATATTAAAGAAAGCATCTCTGCATGATGGATTTGAGACTTTCTATGTAAAACAAATAGGGAAAAAACGTTACTGGAATCGAACCCGGGACTTCAATCTTTGCCAAATAAAATATATTCCGTAGGTGGGCCCTGGCAGCATGAGCCTCATACCAAGTTTCATGAAAATCGGTCCATTGATGCAAAAGTTGTTAGTAAGGGACACACACAGACAAGCATTTAATAAGGCTGTTTCCTTCGGAAAACAGCCTGAAAAAGTAACATGTTGGTGCAGTAAACGTGATTCGAGTAAATGACAATGGTTTTTCTGTTACCATTAGTTTTTATTAACCTCGATTCCCGTACGTTGTTCTGCAGCTCCCTCAGCTTAGGAAAAGATCATGCGTAATTCGAGTAAAAAGGACTTTTTTTCAAAGCTAAAACTCGATAATTCAGCAAAGGTCTGAAACGTCTCTTGTAGCTTGTCAAAAGAAATTTATCCAATAGCTTAAAAGATATTTTATGAATCTAGTACATATTTGCTTGCACCCTTTCTGAAAAGTTGACGCCCTTCGGCAGGAAAGGATTTAAAAAAATAATAAGACGACCGCGTCGGATGCGTACCTATTAGCCCGAAAATGAATTAATGTAAGGTAAGTTACTTTCATTTCAAAATACAGGTCCACAATCCCTTATCCGAAATCCGAAAAGCTCTGAAAACCGAAAAAATTTTCGTGGAGCGACACTCGTGTGCACGACATGACCCAAGCAGGTGAAAGGCGTCAGTTGCATAGACAAGTTACTATACAAATATATTTTGTTTGCCCATCAGTGTTTTCGTTTGGCAGATTTCGTGGATTATTTATTTCGGAAGATGCTTGAAGGGATATTTGCAACACTAAGGGTAGCGTCGCATATCAATTACGAACGAATTTCCTTGACCTATAACGGAATATTTTTGGTTTTAAGATCCTTAAAAGCCATTCAAGAAACAATTGTTCTTATCTTTAAATGTAATATACTCATGCACTCTCGGAAGTACTGTTTCGCATTGCTCTCTTGTAAGTGCGATTATTAGCTTACACGTTTAGGCGTGGATTCTGAAGTAATTCTTAGAAAGGAATTTCCGTGCGTTTTCATCACACGACGATCGGATCGAGACCCATGAGCTGGCTAGTCTCCGCACCAGCGTTTCATCTTAAAAAAAATCCCTTTCCCACTGCTTGCAGCGGAGTGAAAGTCAAACCACGCGACCTTGAAACATAATGGAAGCCGAGGGGGAGTTTGAAGTTTTCCCGACTTAATATTTTGTTCCTTTTTCGACTCTCGTACCGATTTCGACGGCGCTAACAAACACTACGTTGGGCATTTTTATATATCATTTTCCGCGCGTGTCGCAAGTTATGATGTCCTTGAGCGGGAGAATTTGTACTCCGTCGACATGGAAGTCACGTGACCTCAAAGCGCGGTTCCGCAAAGACCTTGGGCGATTGTTTCCAGAGCTTTTTTCCTCGCCGCCATTGCGGGTGATTGAACCGGCGGCCCGCGTCGGCCTGCCTCCGACGCTGGCTCCGTACGAAGGCGCCGCCGCTAACCTATCGCCGCCTATCACGATTCGCAGTTGATTTTTTGCACGTAAGGGCGCTCGTGCAGAGAGGCTCGTCCCGACCCTTAATCGGCCTATGGCTCATATAGGGTTACCAGACGTCCGGTTTTTTCCCGGACATGTCCTCCTTTTTAGGGTGTCCGAGGACGTCCGGGCGGGATTTTAACACCTGTCCGGAATTTGATTATTTCCTTCTATTGCACGTTTTTTAAAGTTATTTACGTTAATTTTTGGGAAATATTAAACCTGTCTTCGGACAGCAGCATGATGATGATGATTGCAGCTTGTGATTTTAACGTTTTATCTCTAATTATATCGTGAGATGTTAAATATCATTTTTGACGCTTTACTCGATCATTTTGCTTTAAATTTGTAAATAAGTCGTTCCGCAAACCGTGGTAATAATATAATGTGTCATATTATTATTCCTTAATAATCAGTTTAACTTTTATTTCCAAGTTAATTAATAAACTTAGGTTTAGAGTTTATATTTTTGTATATATTATTCAAGACATGTATAAAAAGTTGTACATTCCTATGTATTATTTACATATTTAGTCTGCGTCGTCAGAATTATTGTTTCGGATAACAAGTCATAATAACGCGTGAAATTATAAATATTGTTGCATTTTGTTTTTATGCGTAAATGTTTAAGTAATAAAAACATTTACGTTCGAAAATTAACTTGAATAATATTTAATTATATTTCCTTTATTGATATAACACCACAGTACACTTTTTTGTGCTTAAAAAGATAAGTTTTAAAAGTCCGGGTTTTGTCCGGATTTTTGTGTTCTTGTTGTCCGGAAAGTAAGATTAAAAATATGGTAACCCTATGCTCATAGGATACCGAATGGCAAAATTGGCGAAAATCCCTTCCGCTTCCATTACGCGATATCTGTTGGCCTTTTGAGTTCGTTTTGCAGGATGCAAAGAAAATGTTGCTAATTATATCGTGATCCAGAAACTCGTTCTTGGAGTGACTTGTGTCATATACATTAGGAGTTAACAAGCAAGACTGGGATAATCTAGTTGCTACTCATAGAGGGTGGCGAAAATCGGAAGGAATTTTATTCTTTTGTAATAAGGGGGCAGTGAAAATATCTTACATTCAGGCGCCAGAAATGCTTAGAGCTGCCCTACATGTAAGCTCAATCTCACTACCAAATATACAGAATAACAGTGCGAAAAATAAACGTAATATCGGAACGACGTTGCTGAGCCTTGTGAAAAATAATACAATGCAAGCCAATTACAACAAAGGGAAGTATTTTATCGTTGTAGATAAGGAAGAGGAAAACGCGGCAGTCCAAGAATAAATTCCAAGCACAGTTCCATACCATATACTTTAAAATGAAGAACCTTATCAACCTATATTTTACCGCCGTTTGTTTACGCATGCATATATGTGTGTGTACACACACACACACACATATATATATATGTTCTCTCTCTGTAGCTGAAGAAGGAGTAGTTCCGAAAGCTTTACGTTTGTGATGTTTCTGTGTTTTTGTGTTATTTTACGTGTGTCGCTTCGACATCCCCGGGGCCTCGCCAACCTGAAGTCGTCTGATTGGTGAGTGCTCACTGGGTTTCCTCATCCCAACACCTTGTTGACATCCATATATTCATTTTACCTTTCCTTTTCCGTAAGTTGTTATATATATATATTGTGCGGCGATAAGAATCTTAGAATAATAAGCATTTTACAAAATTCCGTGTTTTTGATGGAAATTCATAGTTTAAAAGAATCATCTGGTGATATCCTATATGGATTTTTGTTAATTAATATAGTTAATGAGCCACTATCCACTTCTGACCTTCTCGTGCTACGTGACTACCTATCCCGCAGCATTCGAAAGTTCTCGGCTGGAAGAAAATTTGGAGAAAACTCTGCAGTCGCTCGTGGGATCCGCTGTGATTCGCCTTCATTATCGAATTAATTTTAATGAAAGAAATTTTATCCATTTTACGTGTTTAAATACCCGTAAACATTACTTTAAAAAATTACATAATATTTGAGATAAAAGAAAGTAGATTTCTATTTCTCTTAAGCTTTATACTGTAGGTACCGCTTATTATTATCACTGGTTAATATTATCAGCCGCTTATTGTAAACAACCGCGTAATTCCAAAACAGGATTTTCTTTCAGAAAATTTGCCGTTTAATTCTCATTAGACGCTTAGTGTTATTATTTATATTTAACCCAATGCGATCACATTAAGCTGAACCCACTGCACTTCAGAAAACGCGATTTCACAAGAAGCGGCTTTTCCAAAACACGTAACCTGAGGTTATACAGTACAGAGAAGCGGCCATCGCAGGTTCCGCGAAAAATGGCCGTTTAGAGGGACGACTGCATAATGAGGGATTAAATAATAGGTTTGATGTCAGTCGGAATCTGTTCGATTCTAGAAAAAGTGGCCGGTTAGAGGGTTGACTGTTTTTAGAGGTTTTAATTAGTTCTGTTACGTGTACTTGACAGTTAAATGAATTAAAATCCATTACACATCAGCTGCGCGGGTTGCAAGCTTTCAGACCTTGAGTAACTCAGGCATAGTGCGATTTGCGAATTCGTCGTTAAGGAAAATTCTCCTCAAGGAAAACTTGTTGGGAGGAAAATTCGTCGGAATTAGCTTTCTGTGCATATGCGTTCTCTCTTCTCGATAACGTTCTTTTGTCGGCATATGTTCTTAAATAAAAGTAGTGCATATTTTTGTATCTTTTAAATCGGCAATTTCATTTTTTTATTTAACAAGCAAGGCAAGCATAAATTCCATCGATGGTTATATAATCCATAATAAAATAGTTTATCTTTCAATAATCTACCCATAGTCATTGCCAAAAAGAACAGTAAAACCTCTCAGTTCCGGCACAACTCTCCGATTAAGTGGAAGTCCATAAATGAATCAGTGGATCGTTTTAACTCTCACTTCAGTGCTTCTTTTGAAAAACGTTTTGCACGAAACTTTGAAGAGATAAATTGGCAAATCAAAATCCTAGTCATCCACTTCATGCCCTCAATGATTTGATGCTTAATTTATTAAAAAATGTAAAAATAACAAAGCTAATGCATGTTACGCCGTGATGGACTATCCTGGGAACTTCGAAACTTCGATGCGATTTCTAAAAACAGAGTTTTTTCGAAAATCTGCCATCACTAGGAGACGAGGATTTTAGAGGATTTACTGCAGTACGAATCACTTACAGATGTGTTTGTGACGAAATTTTCTTGCAGGAAATACTATTTGCGACATAATATTCTTTATCTGGAGGCGTTACTGTACACAACGGAATATCTCCTATTTGTTCCAGCATGCACTTCCGTGAGATAGAGCCGTTACGAGAATTTTTAACAGATAACACCTTAACACATCTACCTTGATTATCGCGGCATATTGGCTTAAATTTATGCGGTAACTCTACAAACGTATTTTCAAAGAAGGAATTTACATAGTTTTCTTCTCTCGTGATACCCAAGGGTAATTGCTAGGATTGCCACCTCTCCCGGAGTTCCGGCAGTCGCCCGGAATTAATCCACCTTTGGTCATCTCTCCCAGAATCTGGTTGAACTTGTCCGGAAGCCCAAATTCTTCATAATTAAGTTATTTCCAGCTTTACTAGTCTTTTTACATGATATTATATTATATTGTGATTTTGATATAATCATTTCTTTTGATTCCAATGAAGCGATACTTAATGTATAAATATACTCTTTCTACAGGATGATGTTGGTTACTACCTCTAACGCGCCACTAAAAGGTCGCCTTATTTTTTATTAAAACTCAAACCAATCAAGAAACATTCTTTTAAAAAATAAATGGAGTTGGCGGAGAATTAAAGAAAATTGTAACGTTTAAAACAGGTTTTATTTTTTTCATTAGCTGTTTTTTAACTTACAAATAATCTCGCAATTAACTACTCATAGTGGACATCTCCCGGAATCAGCAATTTACAAGGTGGCAACTTTAACTGTAACAACCAGGGGCGTATATTCAGGGTGTGCTAGGTGTGCGGTGCACACCCACGGATTCGCAGTGTCACAGATATTATATTTTTGCATTTATTCCCGTTAAAGACTCCCCTAATCGTTTTCTGGCTTCGCGTGATTCCTAAAATCAAATCCAATATACAATGTTTCATGAAGAGGAGAAGTTTCGGCGCGTAAACATTGTATCACATTCACGTTAATAGCCCGGGTGTGCGGTAAGTAATACGAGCAGCTTTGAGCCCTTTAAACATACGTACAGATGGCGCAGCCTCCTTGTGGTTTTAAACCGTCCAGAAGGCGTGGCAGGGTGTGCGCTGAGACAACAGCACCCAGAAGTAGTTAGCGGTTGTGATTGGCTATTGTGTGAAGCAATCCAATTCAACGTTGTTACTTGTCATGAGATGCTGTTTTTGTTTTCTGAGTTTCGTCTGTTTTGCGTGCGTGGGGTAAGGTGTGAACCGACGTGTTTATGACACCGATTTAGACAAGTTTTTAACATATATTTATAATTTTTTAGATATAATTTATAACTTTTTGCCCATATTTACAATGGTAAACAGTGTTGACGATGTAGAAAACGGGGCATTCAGCCCCGTTTTCTGCCAGAGCTTTTGCGGATTGTATGAACATAGTCGAAGAAGGTAAGCCTCGTCCTCCTCTTCCAAATTTACTGTGCAAGCACAAAGATGCAAAAACTGAGTACATGAGATATTTCTCTGTTTCACAATACGGTCCAGTAGAATGGTTATCTGGATGTGAAGTGCGGTCAAGACTTTTTTGTTGGCCTTGTTTATTATTCTCCAAAGAGAAAAGTGTTTGGAATAAGCACGGGTATTCCGATCTTAATCATTTAGCTGCAGCAGTGCAAAAACATGAGCGCTCCCAACCACATGTTCAGTCATTTTTAAATCTTAAGATGTTTGGAAAACAAAGAATTGACACTCTCATTGACAGCCAAAGAAAAGTTGAAATTAGTCGTCATAATGAACAAGTAAAGAATAATAGAGACATTTTAAAAAGATTAATTGATGCTGTATGTTATTTGGCTAAGCAAGAGCTTCCTTAGAGAGGTCATGATGAGTCTGAAGATTCAGCCAACCGAGGGAATTATATAGAATTTTTAAATGTGCTCCGTGAGTATGATCCTCTTTTAGACAGTCATTTAAAGGCATCGACTATATTTCGAGGAACTTCTCCCACAGTACAAAATGATATCATTAATGCTATATCTGATGTGGTTAAAGATGCTATAAAGAAAGAAATTTCTTCCGCTACATTTGTGGCCATTCTTCTGGATGAAACTTCTGATGTCATGTCGAAATCGCAGCTATCAACTGTTTTTCGTTTTGTCCATAATGGGCAAACACACGAAAGGTTTATCGGATTTACAGACGTAAGTGATGATAGAACGTCTAGTGGTCTTTTTAAACATGTTGTAAACAGAGTTGAGGAATTTAATATTAAGGACAAGTTGGTCGGCCAAACTTATGATGGTGCCTGTGTAATGAGTGGACATATTAATGGGTTGCAGAGTAAAGTTATCGAGGCCTATCCTTTAGCAATATTTACGCATTGCTACGCTCACGTTTTGAACTTAGTTCTGAAGCAAAGCCTCTCGAATATCAAGGAATGTAGATTGTTTTTCCAAACTATCAGTGGATTGGCAGCATATTTTTCTAAATCATCGAAAAGAGTAAATGCTTTGCAAGATTTTGTTGCTAAAAATTACCCTCCATCGCACCAACCAGATGGAACTTTACTTCCCGTTTATCAAACACAGTAAAACGCCACAGAAGTCAACTTATTGAATTTTTTTAACACATTGTGGAGAATTCTGGGGAATGGGACGTGGATGCTGTAATCAAAGCTCGTGGTTTTTTGTATTTCTTGCAAGATTTTCAAACAACTTTTCTGTTAGAAATTTTTTCTGTTCTGTTTGGCTATACTGATGTTTTGAATAATATATTGCAAACATCATCCTATGACATATTGTACTGTTGTAAAAAGGTGCATGATACTATGAAACAGCTTAGGAATGACAAGGAACATGGATTTGATGATATTTGGGTTTCTGCAAAGGAAAAGCATACGGTTGAGGAGTCGAAGCCTAAAAGACGAAAAGGATCTATAGAAGAGGAGAAGAGCGCGTGCCTTCGATTATACCAGAGAATAGTCGACTGCATGTGCCTGGAGATGGAAGAAAGATACTCTTCACTTTCGAAACTTGAGTTTTTTCAACTCCTTTGTAGCGAAAGATATGATCAGTATGCGAAAACTTTTCCTGATGGTATTCTAGAAAAATTAAAGGATTTCTACGGACCAGTTTTTGACTACGTTCGCCTAAAAAATGAACTAAAAGTGCTCTTTTCTTCTGATGAATTTGCGAGGAAACCGGTGCATCACCTATTAAAATTCATGCAAGAAAATCAGCTTCAGGTTGCATTCAAGGAAATTTATAAATTAGCGGAACTTATCATGACGATTCCGAGTTCTACTGCTACAGTCGAGCGTTCTTTTTCGGCTATGAAGAGAATACATACGTGTTATAGAGGAACACAAACTCAGGAAAGGTTATGCGGCCTAAGTTCACTCGCCATTGAAAAGACATTGCTGGTGGAACTGAAGAAAAGACCTTCATTTTATGATGATGTGCTATAAAATTCCTAAGGCAAAACAGGAGATTGGAACTGGTGCATAAATAAGTAAGTGAAATGAGTTTTTTAAGCCTTTCTTTGATTCAATCGGGAAAATAATATTTTCCCAAGTGATTACTTTTTCAGATTTCTGTGCGTATTATATAGTTGTACATATTTAAAAATCGTAGAAAAATACAGATAATTCGTGCTTCACTCTAGTATTTGCCAATGATATCCTAATCTTCTCACAACGAAGCGTTAACCCTTTTCACATAAACGGCGCGCGTGATGCATAATTATATCAGTTACTGAATTAAAGTATTCAAAATTATTCTACGATTAATTGCATTAGACCAATTAAGAAGAGCGCTGCTGCGCTATGCTCTCTTAAAACTTTCACACGTCGATAAAAATGCAATCGTACGCTCAAATTAACATGTGAATTTTGTAGCGCGGGTTGCATAACCCCTCCCCAATAAAAGCACACCCAACCTAAATGGGCACGCGACGCCACTGGTAACAACATAATGAAGATTAAATAATCATTGTTATCTAATCCTTATATTATAATTCTCAAGTGTCCATCTGTTTCTCTGCCACGGTACTTTTGGACATTTCATAATGGAATTAAGATTGCACAATCGTTAAACCCCCATGAGGTGGTCCCTAGAAAAAGAAAACACCCCTGAAAAAGTTCCGGATTCGACTACGGGAGACGATTATATTCTCCCATTAGTTGACACGGGATTTTCGATTTTTCAAGGTTCAAAATGTTTTTCTTTCATTCATAAAAATACGTAAATATGACCAATTTTCTCCGTAATTACTTGATTCGACTACTAAAACTATAAAATATCTTTTTCTTGCGATGTTTAGATGTTCCACGGAAGAATTTGTCAGAAATACGCACTTCTGTTCGACATTTTATAATTTTTTCGTACTCTTCCCGGGTGTTGCCAAGGCGACCCGCATTGTTGTCTCCGATTCAATCAGCGTCTATTAAGCCTTCAAATAGATGAAAGAATTGCGTTATTCGTTTCGCGCTTTTTATGAAGCATCAAAATTATTGTTGTAGCAAAGTCAAACGTAATAGATTGTAACGTAAATAATTGCAGATAATTATCATCTTATCATTCAGCAAATTGCCTGTTCACTGAGGGCGTTTTAAACGATTGACTAAAAGAAAAAAAATCTCCTTTCTTTATTTCAATACTGGAATATTACCTTTTTCGTAAGTAAAATCACTATATTCTACATATTTAATGTTTACTAACGCAAATAGGCCTCCGCATCAGTTTGAAATTTTTTGATAAGGAGAATATAGGCTATTATTAATAAATGAAAAATAACACATTGTGAAGTACAAAAAAATTGTGTTGGTAACAATTCATGAGTAAAAAATGAAATAAATGGTATATATGGTATTGTATATGAAAAACATTGCATATACTAGAAGTTTATAGTAGTCGTCCGATACTTAGGAAACGTGATTGATTATGAGTTCATATTTAATGAAGTGAACAGTAATAATCATTGAAAATAAGGTAAGGTAGAATTTTACATTTTACATTAATTAAATTTAATTAAAGAATAATTATTCAAAACGAACTATTGAAAAAAGACGAAATTTTACCGGGTTAGTGTCGTGTGAATGAAACAATAGTGGTACGTAAAAGTTTGTCTTTTTCATTAGTTCGTTTAATGGGATACCACAAAATTAAGAAAAATAACGTCGATTCAATTATTCAAAATGTATGAGATGGTAGATGAAGGGGAGGGCGTAAAGTTAATCAAAAGTTTCAATATTAATGTAATCTAAATGTCCATACAAGTGTGTTTTGCAAGTTGATTTTAGTATGATTATGAGAAATTGCCCTCCCTATGGACTGCATAGCCTTATAGAGGTGGAAGGGTTTGTGTACTCTTATGAACCAAAGAGCTATGCCGGCGGGAGATAATTCTCCTGGTAGGACCATCCAAGCCGGAAAAGTCTGAGGGGAAGTGTCAGACTAAGAAGCAGTCTTGAGGTTTTTACATCCCCCTGTGCAAGGGCAGCAGCTTGCACAGTACCTCTGTAGGTGGTGGTCATGTGGATCTGAACAGCTACAGATGGGTAATCACTCTGTGAAACTGCGATGAGGAAAGCAAGGGGAAACTACCTCATTATATTTCCCATGATAGGCTGAAAAGCTGCAGATACCTCTATGGATCTCTCTGGGGTAAAATATTCCGGAGGTAAAATATTCCCCCAATCGGATCCCCGGGTGGGGACTACCCTAGGGGATGCACAGAGGAAATGTAACATTAATAAGAAGAAAGCAAGTAGTGAGAAATTAAGAATTGGCACATGGAATGTTAGGACATGAATTCAGGGGGTAAACTAGAGAACTTAAAAAGGGAAATGAGAAGGAATAATGTAGGTATAGTAGGTCTTAGTGAAGTTCGGTGGGAAGGAGAAGGCGAGATAAATTCAGACGAATTTAAAATTATTTACTCGGGAAGAGAGCAAAAGGAAAGGGGAGTGGGGATTATAATGAGAAAAGAGATAGCTGAAAGAATTAGCAAGGTAGTGACAGTTAATGATGGATTAATATCCGTAAAACTTCAGATGGAGCCAGTGGAAATACTTATAATTCAAGTGTATATGCCAACAACTTTACAGTTTACTTGCTGGTGACGACGAAGTAGATGAAATGTATGAACAGATTATGGAGATATTGGAGGAGGAGGGAAAAGGAAGGATCGCCACCATAGTAATAGGATACTGGAACAGTGTAGTCGGAGAGGGACAGGAAGATAACATAGTGGGAAAATATGGACTAGAGAAGAGAAATGAAAGAGGGGATAAACTTGTGCAATTCTGCCATAGAAATAGAATGATTGTAACTAATACATGGTTTAATCATCACCAGCGGAGACTTTACACATGGAGAAGCCCAGGAGACCAGAGACGATATCAGATACATTACATACTAGTCAATGAAAGATTTAGAAATAGCATTAAAAATGTGAAAACACTACCAGGGGCAGATATTAATTCCGACCACAATCTTTTGGTGGCAAATACACAATGTAGACTGAAGAGCGTTAAGAGAAACATAAGAGTTAACAAGAAATGGAACTTAGAGGAACTCCTTAAGAACAAGGAGGCTATCATGACTGAGCTGGAGGAAAGGTTGGGAGAGAGAGCTGAAGGAAATAGGAACAATGTAGATGAGGAGTGGAGATACATCCATAGCAACATTAAAGAGGTAATGGAAAAGAAGGTAGGAAAGATAACGGGTGAAAGAAACAAAAAACCCTGGATCACAGCAGCCATACTGCAAAAAATGGAAGAGCGGAGAAAGTGGAAGAATATAAACACTGAAGAAGGCAAAAGAAAGTACAAGGAGTTAAATAATACTTTAAGAAGGGAAACAGATAAAGCCAGAGAACAGTGAATAAATGAGAAATGCGAGGAGATTGTAGAGTGTGAAAGAATTTGTAGAACATACCTCATGTATAGCAAAGCAAGGGAACTATTCAAGAAAAAGGCAAGAAAGATAGGACGTAAAGGAATCATGAACAAAAGTTGTAAAATAGTCTCGGAACCAGATAATGTAAAGAAAGTCTGGAAAGAATACATTGAGGTGCTGTATGACAAAGAAGGAGTCAAGAAATATTGAATTAGATGAAAAGAGGATGTGGAAAAAGACCAGCTAGGCCCAGGTATTCTCGAGTCTGAAGTTAAAAGAGGAATTGATGACATGAAAAGAAGGAAGGCTGTTGGGAGTGATGATATACCAGTGGACGTTCTTAAGGTTTTGGGGTCGAAAGCAGTTAAGCAACTCACAAAATTTTTTAACCAAGTATATGATACTGGCATATGGCCTGAAGATTTTTTAGATGTTGTTATGGTACCACTGGAGAAAAAGAACAATGCAGAATGTTGTAAGGATTACAGAACTATTAGTTTAATTTATCATACATTTAATGTTCTAACCAGAATGATAACCAAAAGAATTGAAGGTAAAATAGAAAAGGAGCTGCAAGATAATCAGTTTGGTTTCAGAAGAGGAAGAGGGACTAGAGATGCTATAGGATGTATGAGAACGATGATAGAAAGGGCGCTAGAAGTCAATAAAGGCATGTACTTTTGTTTTGTAGATTGGAAGAAATCTTTTGACCGAGTGAAATGGGATAAAATGCTGGGTATTTTAAATAAAATAGGAATAGATTGGAAAGATAAAAGACTACTTAAAAACCTTTACTTTGATCAAAAGATTAGAGTCAGGGTCGAAGGAGAAGAAACAGAAAGTACTTCAATAGGGAGGGGAGTGAGGCAGGGTTGTCCTATTTCACCAGCGATATTTAATATTTATGCTGAAACAATAACAGAAGAAGCGTTGATGGAAGAGAAAGGATTTAAGATAGGAGGTGAAAGTATTACCACCATTAAATATGCAGATGATCAGGGCTTAATAGCAGAAGACGAGAAAGAGCTTCAGAGGATGACAGACAGACTAGTGGAGGTTGGCCAACAATATGGAATGAAGATCAATGCCGGAAAAACGAAAGTCATGGTGGTTTCAAAGGAACATAAAGAATTAAATATAATGGTAAATGGCCAAAAATTGGAACAAGTAAGTAGTTTCAAATATCTTGGCAGTATATTAGCGCAGGATGGAAGTAGTACAAGGGACATCAAAAGTAGGATTGCAATGGCAAAAGCAGCATTCTCACAAGCAAGAAAATAAATTTAGAAACAAGGAAGAAATTAGCAAAATGCTACATATGGAGAATAGCTCTTTATGGTGCAGAGACGTGGACGGTAAGGAGAAAGGAGGAAAAATATTTAGAAAGTTTTGAGATGTCGGTATGGAGGAGGATGATGAAAGTGAAATGGACAGAGAGGAAGAGAAACGAAGAAGTATTAGAAATGGTGGGAGAAGAAAGGATGCTAATAAAAACAATCAGGAAAAGAAAAGCAAATTGGATAGGCACATATTGAGAAGACAGTGTTTACAAAGGACGATCTTAGAGGGCAAAATTAGCGGAAGAAGAGGAAGAGGGAGAAAAATAATAGGAATATTAGAGAATGTAAAGCAGGAATATAGTACTTATAGAGATATAAAAGAGGCTTCTAGGGAGAGAGAGAGAGAGAGAGAGAGATGGAGGCAGCGATTCAGCTGAAACCTGTCTTCGGACAGCAGCATGATGATGATGATGTGAAATTGAACTTTGTTAATAATCTACTGTAACTTTCTTAACTATTTCTCTATATTTCGGAGTAATTTATATTAATATTTTAGATATATGGATTTGTATAATTAATCTTTATTAGATTCAAATTGTAAATGAAAACTTATAGGAATCTTCGTAACATGGATAGGCACTGCAGATCGAAGTCTGTTTACAAAGGTTTTTTTAGATACTTAAGATAAAGCACTTATTTAGACGTCGATGTAAAATATGAGAACAATGTATGAAGTTTTCACATAGTAATAAATATCCCCATCGTTGAATGAGTGAGACTTTTTGGGTTTATTAACTATTAACTATTTTGACGAACTCAGCCGGAAAACTCAATTCTTTTGTCCATACGTTCTTTTAACTGTTGAATTATTGCCTCAGTTTTAACTTATTCTTTAAATCAACCAATTTATTTTTAATAATGGTGTCTTGAATTTATATAGTCTACATTCTCGATTGATTACGTGGAGCAATTGCTTGCGGACAGACAGCGTGGTTAATATTTGCTACGGCATTGGCATCTTATGCACATTACGATTATAGCTTTATATCACAATAGAAACTTAAAATAAATATTTAACAACTGAAAAATAAATTCCTATGTAGATATAATGAGTCTTTCTGTGGCTTTTCCTCATTTTTCAGCTTTGCATTTCATTTACCAAAGAAACCAACCCGAAACCATCTAGTTGATCTATGTGCTTGAGTAGCTCGGAAAAAGAAATTTCAATAATTAAACAACTTTAAGACGCATCAAGATATTTCCACTGCATCTTATCGTTGCCTGTTTTTAAATACTTTCATAAAAATCATTTCATAAGACTTAATTAAAATCCCAAGTGAAACTGCAGTATCACACCCATTCGGAAAAAACAAGACTGCGCAATATTTCTCTCGGTTCAGCAAGTTTCTTATCTATGACTGAGTAATCGAGAAAATTGTTTGTGTTTGTGAAATGAAACCGAGTTTAAAATGATAAAAACTCCGTAGTGTTTGCTATCGAAGAAAGTCAACTTACGCTTTCCACCCCTCGAAGGAATGGGACAGAATTTGGCGTTTTGCTTCGAGGCGAGTACAGATAATGTATTTATGGAGGAAAAATTTCACAATCCGCTGTTACCGACGTAAACAAATGCGTTATTAATACCACAAAAAGAATTTACCAGTCTTTGCAAAAAAAGAAAAAATACCTTCATTGAAATAGCACTCCATAATGAAGGTTCTACTGACCTGGACAGCTTAAGGCCATCGTTCTGCCAGGGCGCGGGTTAATTTTGGCGCCCAATTCTCACCTTGATCGTAATAAAATGTGTGTTAATCAGCTTCTCACATTAAAGGTAATACTTTATAAAAAGACAAGATAAGCGCTAGGTGCTTCCTATCGCCCTATCAAGGAAATATAGGAGTTCTTAATCTTGAATTAATTTAGCGTGAATTTGATACATTTTCGTATCAGCTGATGTCTCACAGATGTCTACAATGCATCATACCTGCTTATTACTCAGATTAAATGTAGGCAGCTATATTTAAACTTATTAATGCTGTGATTGCTTTTTTTTATTTGGCAATTGTTGATGATAAAGAAATTTATGATAAGAATAAAAATTGTCGTATTATCGACTTAATACCGATGAGGACATATCTTAATATGAATGTTTCATATTCAAGAGAAAAATTGACAGTTTCTGAATATTTTCCTCCATCATCGACTGAATCAGAATCGTCGGCTGAAATTTTTATCGTTGGAACGACTTTCGACTAAATTATTTCGATTATTTTTAACACTGAAATCCGCATTATAATTCGTATGACCGAACTTTTGTTAAATAGTTAAATTTGTTTTTATAATAATGGATTGTGCCTTACCCAAAACATTTTCCTTTATTACAGCAGAGTTTTAAGGATAGATTTCTCTTTAGTTCCAGAGTTGCTAGGACCCTTCCCTCAGGAAATCGCCTCCAGAGGTGCGTTTATTTTGGCACCACAGTTGGTGTCTATTTATGGACGATTCAGTCTTAAATGAAAGGAAAATAAATATAAGGGGTGGCTTATCGAAGGAAGGCATCTTCTTCTACGCTCAGCACACATAACTTCTTCGTGCATTGGCGGAAAAGATATTTCTTTTACGGAGCTGCCTAAAAAGGGTTATACCAGTTAATAAAACTACTAATAATAGTAATTTTAACATTTTACATTAATGATAGAAAAAACATGGATGAAACAGAAACAAATTTAAAATTAAGTGAACTGGAGAGTGGTGGATTTCCACTGAGATGGATTCTGTTATAACCCCCGTAGTAAAGTATTTTCAACTCTAGACTTGGAAGAACCACACACGAAGTGTGATATAGTGCGAGAGACGCGCCTTTGTATAACTAAACTATCGTGTAAGAATGGAGACAAGATAGCTGGCATAGCGGGTGCATATACGTCGAATATCTAATTTCGTAATAGCTAAAGAAAGTGCTGAGCATGAGACAAGAGTAGAAAGTTGCGCCCCGTGTCTTAGTTGAGAGTTTCCAGTTATTTACAATTTGGTTACCGTTAATTATCTATTGATTATTTATCGAAAAATCTACTGTTGAGGAAGATTCCGATCGGGGTGTTAAATTTTACATTCTTCTAAAAAAATTCTCGATAATATTTAACATTGTTATAAAAATTACATGATAGAAAACCTTTCCCTCATCTGGTTCTACAGCTTTTCTTGAAAATATTTTTCTACTACGCGTATTATTAAAAGGACACGCGAAAGGTTCGTTAAGATCTACATGTAAAGGACATTTTTTAGTTGGTCAGCGTGACGCCAAATGAAATTCGGCAGGCAATTTTTATTTCCGTCCCAAGTGGTTTATGAGTGATGTCGGCAATAGTCCAAATATCTCCTGCGCTTATCTATACCGCCTTGAAATTAGTTGAAATTGGTCTCATAATGATGTCAGTTCTCTTTTTAATTGCTGCTTGGCTTTATAATGATCTTCTTTGTGATTTTTGGTGAAACTCCTTGATTTTGAGAAATAAAGTCAAAAAATGACCAATATATTCCATGCAGAAGTTTAATGATCAATTAAAATAATTCTCGCGCAGTTTGCCATTACAACTCTCTTCTACGACAAAATTATCGCGCTTCGTCTCTTGCATAAGAAATGGCCAGAAACGCGCGATTTCACAAACGGTTTATTGTGTTCGGTTATCCAACGAAAAAAATTGAAGTTTCCTCTTCTGCTGGAATTGAGCTAAGGCCAAGCATACCGTCGCGTATAGCCATCTTTGCGAGTGATATTAGTTAAGAGGAGTGTACATTATGATCTTTAGTTGAGCATCGAAAAACTAGAGAGATTTTTGCTCATAAATATACAGAGAAAAATATTGTGATCGTGAAAAGTTCGACTTTGAAATTTTAACGTTTATGTTCGTTTTAGATGCCCATGAGTCCGAAAAATCTGTCCGTCTGTAGACTGCCATGCGTGCGAGGCTCTGGGGCAGTGTTTCCCAATCAGGGTGCCGCTATGGCTTCTGAGGGGTGCTGCGAAAGTTCTTCTAATTTCCGGAGTTTCACTATCCAGTTAATTGTGTATCGTGCAAGTACGTGTAATTAACTATTAGAACTAGCCTATGTATAATGCATAATGACTAGTAGAATAAATAATTATAAATACAGTGCACCCTCGATATAGTGCGGTTATCGGGGAAAAAGTTACCGCGCATTATATCGAGATAACCCTATCTTTCGTGATTTTATTGAACCCTTTAAAATAATGAACATTAATTAAACACTCTACATATAAACCGTTGGATAAATATATTTATTTAAATAATTAATGATATAGTTTACGTACTAGCGCCGTAGCGGCGCCAGGAGTGCAACAACTTTAGTAAAATCATGAATCCACATAAGGGTTAAAGTAAGAAATAGGACCCATTTGGTGAAAAAAAACTTTTGCCGAGTGCTTGAATAAGACCCGCGTTATATACGATACCGCGCAATAACGAGTCGCGTTAACCGGGGTGCACTGTACTTGATTTTTTACAGGGGCGCCAAATTCGAGGAAAAAATCGAATTAGAAAAACGAAAAATACAAAAAATAAATAAAAATGAAATATCGAAGATGTTATTATTTCAATTCCTGTGTGCGTACGGAGGGAGTATGAATTATAATTCATTTCGCTACATTTCTGAGAATTTATTAGCATGACATGTAGTTGTTAGTTGTTAATTAACGACAAACTGTTGTACATTGTAGTCAACAGTGTTCTGTTTACGCCTGCCGTATCATGTTTTGAAACAGACGAGCTAGAAAGAGAAAGAATGAAAAAGCTAATACTGAAGAGTGAGGTTAGGTTCTATTCGCTCTCGTTCGGCGTCGCTGGATGAGTCCATCGTGAGTAAGAATTCTGGTCCGAGAATTCTCAACAAAAATTTCCGGGAAATTTCAGAATTTTTGTCTCGAGTCCCGGGAAATTTTCATTCGAGACTTCCACTCAAGATTTTTTTTAAATTGGATTTTTTTAACGTATTGAAACCCCGAAGTGGGCCTCATGCCAATATGATTTATACGCGCTGCACTGCAAAAATAATAACGTACCTCTGACTGTCGGGCCGACCGAACTTCAATAATAATCAGGGCCGGGCGTAGGCGGTAAGCGAGGTAAACGGCGCCGAAAATCAAGGGGCGCTCAAAAGACTGTCGGCGGTTCTCCCATTTTCCCTTTTAATTGATAAATTATTGGCGAGTTTTGAGTGAGTCTACTTGTAGGTTTTATTCGAGAGATAAAAACACAAACGTGTTGTATATTTCGCTTGCGAGGTATACAGGCATAAATATATTCAGTTACTTTGCGCCCACCCTGTTCCTGTACTGTACTGGCGATCGCATCTCCGTTTGGAAGTTACAGTCTCCCACTCCAAGATGCGCTCTTTGACTTATCCGGTACACTTTCTAGAATGTACGCCACAGATTAGCTCTTCCCGAGAAAGACAAATAAATCTTGCAGAGGGAGAGATACCCAAATTGCGATCGTTGCCAGTTGCGTAGCCTAGAGGAGAATCGCTCCTATTGAATGAGACCTATCGTCTCTTTCTTAAGAATTTATTTAACTTAATAATTGAACAATTTTACTAACTCTTTAACGCGTAAAAACAATAAAGCGCGAATAAACAAGCAGTTTACCATTAAAGGAAATTGTGTAGTAACTTACTATGAACTAAATGCTTACATGAACTGCAATGAGTTCCAACTATAGTTCAAGATCGCACTTTTCTCTTTACTGTAGTGGTTTTGGAATTTGTGTCATCCATTTTTTGGAAAGTAGGCTAAAAATGGGGTGGGGGCGCCGATTCCATGGTTAGCCTAGGGCGCCAGCTGCTGGCAGCTAGTCTAGGGCCGCCCATGATTTGTTACCTAAAATATAATAATAAAAAGCCCACGATTATTACTGATGGAGGAAGAGGGATGGCGCCAAATTCTGAAAAGGCACTTAATGGTGCCGTGAATCTAAAAAGGTTTAGAAACACTGCTCTATAGGACAGTGTTTCCTAAAATGGGTACCGCTTCACACTGGGGTTGATTTTTAGGGGTAACGCGAAAAACTTGTTAAGTAAATAAATCAACGATTTGGAAATGTTGGTATGTCCTTAGGGCAATTTTGCACTATTTAATTTACTATCGTGTAGTACCGACAAACGGTTGCGTCAAAATTTTGCAATGCCTTTACGCAGGGCCGGCCAAAGGGGAGTGCGGAGGATGCGAGGCGAGGCGCTCCCTCCACCATCCCCCAAAATCATTAAAATATCGGGTGAAAATTTTGCATAAACTTTTACTTAAAAAAATCTGATGTGGCCACCACATGACTTTCTCCGTATCTGTAATATTTCTAAAAACGCCAAATAATAAATATTTTAAGAAATTGCGAGAAAATTTTAGACTTTATAAAGAACACATAAACTCAAATCATAGCTTTCTGATATTGGATATAGCCACAAAGCTCCAATAATTAAGAAAAGAAAAAGGAGCGTTACTAAGACAACTAAGCGTCAATTGTTAACAATAGTCGGTAGGTGGCGTGGTGGTGGCAGCTAAAAATATGATATCTCTTAAACAATAGCCACAAAGCTCCAATAATTAAGAAAAGAAAAAGGAGCGTTACTAAGACAACTAAGTGTCAATTGTTATCAATAGTCGGTAGGTGGCGTGGAGGTGGCAGCTAAAAATATGTTATGTTTAAAACAGTGGTTGTAAAAAATTAAATTTCCTACAACCTTTCTTCCAGTATATTTTTACATTTATCAAATATTAAAGCAAATATTTTAAAATAACGGAGAAGTGACAGAGAAAGTAAAAATCAATTGTCAAACTGATTTACAATAAAAACATTCCGAAAAAAGGTTATAATTTTAAAATTGGCAGACTCCATAAATCGCAAAATTATGTATCTACTGTTCATTGTAATGTTTGTTTTATACTTGCACTTTAACAATGTTTTTATTATCCTTTGTTTATTATAGTTTTTATGATGTGGTTATCATAAATTAAAATTAGTCTCAATAATTAAAAGTTATGTTAAAAATTAACATTTTATTCGTTGTTACTATAAATATTTATCTCTTGGAGCCCACATGGTTATTTGCATCGTTGCCTACTTGAATGCTTGGCCGGCCTTGCCTGTATGCATGAATATAAAACCTTTTTTTGATGTTGAGGATGCCGAGAACTCCTGTTTGTCTTTGAAAGCTTAACGCGCCTACAAACTGTTTGAGAACTGAGCGTAATATGACGAAATCTCGTATTTATAATTGGTATCGCCCGGAATAGAAGCCCTGTTAAAACGCGTAGAAATGGAGAGCAACTTATTCTTGACGATTTTCACAAGATTTCTATTCACTCAAAAATTGATTTAAATCAAAATCCATCCTTTTATATTGGTTGGCATTAGAAACAACAGAACATAAGAAATGTCTAAAAATTACTATAACTCAGTTACACTATTTCATAAACAATAATATCTGAGCTGTATTTCTCGGAAAAACATTTATAACGCCCAGCAACTGCCAACCTCTCCCCGTTAAAAGCAGTTAGCACTGTTGCCATGAGTATAACCGCGCGTAGATATAAACAAGATATTATTGTATCGACTGGAAGCGTACGTACTATATGAAGAAGTCTGTCCATTGTATATTGCACCGATTAAAAAAAATATTTTTAATTTGAACAATAAATCCTCTCGATCGACGATTTTAGTCGTAAAACTTCAAGGACTAATGAATCATCTTGGGCGGATTCAAGCTAAACAATAAAAACATTAGTAGCTGTCTGAACGATTATTATTGCTCCAGCACGCACAAACCTGTATGCTCATTGAGTAGGTAGATAGAGAGTCTCAAAACAACTCTAGATTAATTAGGGACCTGTAAATCACGATAACGCAACTTGGTGGTTCTATTTCTGAAGCAGGCTTCGTCAGCTACAGCCTATAGTGGCTTAATTAGGACTGGTCAAGAGGGCACCGACTTGTGCCCACTTGCGGGCCGCGCCCGAGGCAACTGCCCCTCTTGTCCCTCCTTGTTTATTCCGCTCTTTTCAATTTCAAAAACTTTTTCTTTCAGGAGGAAGCCTTAACTCTTTATGGCATGGATGCCAAATACGTGGCACGCGTGCGATTTGACTTGGTACGCGTAAGCTTACATTTTCTGTATATCATATGAAGTTTCTTAGAGAAGGAGTAAACTTGTGGCACGCGAAAAAAATTCTGATGATCCACATTACTTTCTTGGTACGCGACACAAAAACCATTTACCATTCCTGCTTTACGGCAATTCAAAAGAATGACTGAGATACGGAGACGATGGTAACAGAGGCCACACTAATTTTGAAATTGACCGAAAATCGATTTTACAATCACATTATAACCTTCGAGTTAGTATTCGTTTTCTCCGGGATTTGGTTCAGGTCGCGCCAATGGCTATTCGCGGTCCAAAACGGGAATATATATTTTTATAAATGAATTTATTTATTGGTAGTGATCTGAAATATATTTTGTTTCATTTTTTCCAAAATCTTGTAACGTCTTACCGCCAGACTGCCGAAAGTTTTGTTGTTATATGGATTCAGGAAAGAATAAAGTTAAAATTTTCTTATTTCATATCAAAATTCCTTAAAATCCAATTTGGTTTCAAAAGGAATGGAAGTAATTCTCAGTGATTTCTAATTTAATAAACTGGAGTGGAGTGTGTGTGTATGTTCTTTATACGTTTTTACACCGTTGAATCTATCGAATTCAAAAGTTTCATGGGCCATCCTATGGACCAAAGGAAGAACTTGGTCTAGGTTTGCAGACCGTGGGGTCTCTTATAACCCATGAGGTCAGCAAAATACTATTTCCATAAGAATGCATGGGAAATGGTGTGGAGAAACCCCAAAATGCCATGCAGCCCTTCACTGGTGTGGATATAAATATACCTAAATATTAATTTATGATAACGGTAAATAGCTTATTTTACGCATGAAAGACTGAATATTTTAATTATGTTCATGTTTTACCATATTACATGTTAATCGCTAGAAAATTTTCTTTAATAGCAAAATTTATCGGCTTAGATGGCAATTTTTCAGGCGGAAACAAAGCTAAATTTCTTAATTGTTGTCCTCTTCAAAGGGAGATAGTCACGTAAAGATTAATCCAAGGAAAATCCACGTAAGATGTTGTTTATTGTTTACGTTTTGGCTAATAGTATTGACATAATCCACAGAATTGTATTGCTGCTTTAAAGGCTTCGGTGCATCTATCCATGTGAATATTAAGTAAGACGTTAATCCGTAATTATGTTATGGTAACACTTTACAATACAATACATAAAATAGTAAATGTTAAGGTAAACATCGCTTGCGACAGCGCGGAGCCCCGAGCAATAAAAATCGTTTGCTACTAAAAAGAAAATTTTCCCGAGCAAAGCCGGGCGTTTCAGCCGGTAACTTATAAAAGTAACTTCATAAATTTTATTTTTAAGTGTTGCATCCCTTGAAGAAACAACAAAGCATCGACATTTGAAAGATATAGAATTAAGGTCAATGCTCGAGGCCTCTCGGTGCCAAGCCTTTTTAAGGGCGATCCTTTTGGAACGCTATAATGTTGCGTCATAATACGGAATAAGTTATTAAAATCTCGGTCGCTTAGCAACCATTGTAGAGGCCTCCTCATTCGGTCCCAAAGGAAGAATTAGACGTTTAACAGCCTTTTGTACGTAAAGTAACATATTATGTGCTATTACATTAATATATAATGTGTATAAATTGCGACTAAGAAGTCGGTAGGTCTATATTTTACGCATAGTCACATGGGACACATACTTCGCGCCTCAGTAAAAATATCTGTCAGATTGCGGCGCCTGATATAGACTTAAGCACATACTAATTAATGCCAAATCATCGAATTTCCCGGAAAATTACCCGTCTTGTTAAAAATATTTTTTTACGCAAGTATGCTCGTTGGAGCGAATTGAACGTGCTCACTAAAGGCTGAAAACCGAACGCTCGGCCTCATTGCCGTCCGGTATTTCCGTCACGGCCTTCAAGGCGACGATTACCGCAAGTGGTTTACGCAAATTCGGGATCTTTGGTTCTTAATCATCTGATATCCGGCGGAAAACGTGAATCGGGCCATTGCGGTTTGGTCAATGAAGTCTCCTAGTAATATTCGTGAGATCAAAATACTGACTGGTTCTTGTGGATGTGCGCTTTTCAAGCGTCTCGGAAAATAAGTCCCGATGATATCACACTGATCCCTTTCATAGAGGGAGAAGACACATCACGCATCCCATTCAATACTTCTGTTTATTGTACAGGCAAATTTTAATTTCTCTGATTTTTTACTTTTATCTTTCACACAACTTCATCGATATTACTTCTATAACCGCACTTTTAATAAATCGGAAGTCATAAATCCAAACACAGCCAACTCAATGTCAGTAAATTTTTTCTTTGATTGCACAATTTTAATTTTATAAATTACTAGTAGTTGGTGCTTGCATACTGCAAGCATTTAATCTCACATTAAAAGAACATTCATTTTTCAGACAGAAATTTCATCTTTACAAATAGTCTTTTAATTCTAAAGATTTCATTTCTGCAGCGATTTTCGTTTTTCCCACATTTAAAAATAATAGTTTAAAACAATCTCCAAATGCCGCAATTTTAAAAATTTTACACTTTCTTCATTATAAGGTTCTAATGCTACACATTTTAGCCAAATTTTAAAGGTGTAGCACTTCTAGAAATAAAATAATATTTTTCTAATTGTTTAAATTTAAATAATTTTTAACGGCCGCCGCAATTCATATATGGTAAAATTGAAATGAAAATTTGTGCAAATATATATATATATATATATTAAAATATCAAAATTTTTATAATCCCTATTTCGTTTTTTTAAGAATTCTACTTGTAAAAAAATTTCAGCTCCGTAGCAGATTCGGAAATGCCTAAACCCTGAAAATTTGTTTAAACAATTACAAATTTTTAGCGGCCGCATTGTTGCACTTTTTCATGATTTTCGTTTTTTCTAGTCGGTTTTGCACAAACTCCTACCTAAGAAAAAAATTTCGATTCTCCAGCACATCTGGAAGTGCCTAAACATTAGTATCATTATATATCGACGACTCTTACAGAGGAGGAGGAGGAGGATATCATCATCATCATCATGCTTCTGTCCGAAGACAGGTTTTAACTGAATCGCTGCCTCCATTTCTCTCTCTCCCTAGAAGCCTCTTTTATATCTCTATAAGTATTATATCCCTGCTTTATATTATCTAATATTCCTATTCTTTTTCTCCCTCTTCTTCTTCTTCCACTAATTTTTCCTTCTAAAATCGTCCTTTGTAAACACTGTCTTCTCAATATGTGCCCTATCCAATTTGCCTTTCTTTTCCTGATTGTTTTTATTAGCATCCTTTCTTCTCCCACCATTTCTAATACTTCTTCATTTCTCTTCCTCTCTGTCCATTTCACTTTCATCATTCTCCTCCATACCCACATCTCAAAACTTAAAAAAAACGAAATAGGGATTATACAAATTTTGATATTTTAATTTGTTTGGCAGTTAAAAATTCTTAAAGTTTAAACAAATAGATAACTGTTTAGGTACTACGGGATGAGCTAGGAAGCTGAAATTTTCAAATTATTTACAAAGTAGTGAATTTGCACAAATAAACATTTCAATTTTACCATATATGAATTGCGGCGGCCGTTAAAAATTATTTAATTTTAAACAATTAGAAAAATATTATTTTACATCTAGAAGTGCTACAACTTTAAAATTTGGCTAAAATGTGTAGCATTAGTACCCCATAATGAAGATAGTGTAAAATTTTTAAAATTGCAACATTTGGGGATTGTTTTAAACTATAATTTTTACATGTGAGAAAAACGAAAATCGCTGCGGAGGTGAAATGTTTAGAATTAAAAGAATGTTTTTAATGATGAAATGTCTGTCTGAAAAATGAAAGTTTTTTCAAGGTGAGATGAAATGCTTGCAGTATGCAAGCACCAACTACTAGTATGTTATATCCTCCTCCTCCTCTGTAAGGAACGTCTATATATAATGATTACTCTTAAATAAGTAAAGATGGAGACTACGGCGAAATTGATGTTAAATAGAAATTAAATTAATTTATATTTAACAATTATTACTCTGATGAACATATGCCATGGAGTGGGCTCCTGATTTTCACATGTGGATTTTTTATTTTTGCAAACACTTAAGTGAATAATTTCTTAAATATAATAACCACGTGGATATCTGATTGTTTTAGTTATCGAATCGCAGAATTTACGCTTAAAAATATTGTCGATGAATCTTTTTCAATAAGGGAATACATGGCTTAATATTTAAATCGTCAATGTTAATAATACTATTGTTGCGTAATATTATTTAGTTGATATTAAACTAGCGAGTTTTTAGGGACAACAGCTTTTTTGATTGAGCTTACCCAGTCTCTATAGAAACGAAATGTTTTATGATAAAATGGCTGATACAGAAAAAGTTTCTTGTATATATCATTCTACATTGTTTTCCGATTGTAGCAAGGAACCGATCATCGTTCTACTCACAGAAAAATTCCTTCACATGTGCGTATTATTTATTTATTCATCTTCTCTTCAAAATGTTTCCGATTTGAAAATTTCAAACATAAAACTCAAGAACTCAAAGAACAGAACTTCGATTCAAAAGAGAATTCTATAGCTATCCTAATGATTGGGTTCAAATTTGCACGCTTCAAACAAAGTGTATCAAGAAAACTTTACTAATGGTTGAGATAGACTACGTAAGATCAGGAAATAGGTAGATATAAGTTAAATCTCTATGTGGCACTTAAACGTCATATACCTTTATTAAAAGGCATGAGTTATGAATAGCATTGAATGCGCCTGAGATCTGAACAGCCATGAATGCGTATATATTTTTATAGAGACCCGTTGCGTGGAAATATGCCGTTGCCGTCACGTCACGTTGGTGCAGATCGGCGGTGACACCGCTATAATGCCGTGCCTAGAAAAGTGTCAACTCATGCGGTCGCCCCTGAAACTCAACTTACACGACGCGCCTTAGCGTGTATTTTGGCATGGCGAGGAATTGGGAATAATTTCGTCCTCTTTCAAGGTTCTACTGCAGAAGAGAGGATTGATAAACCTGGTGGAATGTATGCCAAACAAATGGTGGGAACGAATTTCAAAAGGGAAGGGAACGATGAACAAGACTCCCAACTGGGGAGGGAGGAGGAGGACAGCATGACTCAAAATATTTGGAGGGGACACCAAAATTATTCAAAATACGATAAAAATAATAACTAATTTTTACTGCACTTTTCACACAAAGGCACTATTTTTATTAAGAACAAAAATAAAATACTTTATTAATTCATATTTTAAAATAAGGTATTCCGTAGGGGGGCCAAGGGGTGGCCGAAGACATACATATGAAGGAGGGTCAGGGCTCCCCCAAGCTCTCCCATAGTTACGTCCCTGATGATTAAGAGGATATCCCATGAATAAACCTAGATCACAAAGGAGAGAGAATACTGATACTGTGTTGTTAAAAAAAATGCGAAATGACTAAGGCAGGGGTTTCGGAGGTAAACATGGACCTGTTATATGCTATGGCTGATGAAGCATTTTGATGAGGAAATTATTACATTTATGCAATTTAAAACAATCACTTAACGTAAAATGAATGTTTTAACTGTTAAATATCCATAACATATCGAACCAAGATTTGTATATTTGCTATGCCATTTATTTCACGCAATAATTATCAGGAGCTAGGATATTTATAGATTATTATAAACAACATTATTATAAACAACATTATTATAAACAACATTATTATAAACAACATTATTATAAACAATTATAACGAGAAAATAGAGCTGTAATTTATTATGACATTGTAGTTTATTTGATTGGAAATATGTAAAGATAACCACAATTTACCACATTTCAAATAACGAGGAATCCTAATATGTGGCATCCCATTCAGACGTGATTAAAGGAAGCACTTTGAATTACAATAAATAATTTACCAATTCTAGTATTTTTAAATTAACAAACATTTTGAATCGAATATTTTTGCAACGTTTTTATAAGTTGTTTCGTGACTTGATATTTTCTGAATGGAGGGTATTGCACACAATGCAGCGAAACAATCTGTTACAAAAACCCAAACAATGGTAGGATGTGCCGAAAATCTGGTTCCACTTTTATTCGACTATTCGGAAAAACCGTAATGGACCAACGTGTCTCGACTCACCATCCCAATTAAAGGGCCGTAACTAGGGAACGGCCTGGGTGGTTTGGGCTCTGTTTATAAGTCCTCGGCTCCTCCTTGGCTCCCTTGCTGAATATTATATTAAAATTTATTATTATAACAAAAATGTAAAGTACTGGTTGCT
Source organism: Tanypteryx hageni (assembly GCA_028673005.1). Classification (NCBI taxonomy): domain Eukaryota; kingdom Metazoa; phylum Arthropoda; class Insecta; order Odonata; family Petaluridae; genus Tanypteryx; species Tanypteryx hageni. The sequence goes on along the minus strand of CM054114.1, from coordinate 169,888,991 downwards.
TTTGTTCTTGATAAAAAAATACCTTTCGTTCTTACGACCAATGTAATGAAAATTAGTTAGTTATAGTTAGTTAGTTAGTGTTTATATTATTATTTTTATTGCAGTTTTTGTAATTTTGGTATGCTCCTCAAAAATATTTTTTTGCCACTTAGACAGTTGGGACCCTAGTTACATCCCTGCATAATTAAGATATGTAATCGATAAGTCTGGAAATTTATATTAATTGAATGTAACACATCTATTATTTCTCACGCGTGTCTCGTGTCTCTTGTATCTTGTATTTTTTGATGTTCCAAAGAGCTCGTAAAAATGCTGATTCGGCTATTTTTCCATAAGTCACTCGATTCCACTGGCGCGCAAATAAAAACGGAAAAGGTTTCTTTTTCGAGCGGATTTCCTTCTTTTTCGTCGTTCTTTTTTTTCAACGGTTGGGAACCTCGTCTCCTCGAGGCCTCCGTCTTAAATCGATTAATCCAAGAGGTGTAACTAATTCTCCCGACCATGTAGCCACTGCAAAGGAGTGGGCGTCTCCTTAAAAAAAAACAAAAACACTTCAAAAAAGGACATTTATTATCCGAGTGAGGAAAAATCTTAAAAGGCGTTACGCAATTTCCTTTTCCTGTCTTGACACCGCTCTTCCACGCTCCATTCCCACGAGGAATTCGTCCCCGAACTGCTCCTGCAAACTCGGATCGCTAGCGTACCAATCACGGGCAAATCATCCGACGGCGGGGGGTGTGGGAAACCCGACCCCAACCCAACCCGCAACCTACGCTGCGAAATCCAGCAAATCAAAAGGGTTTGAGACGTTTCTTCACGGCCGTGGTTCCGAAAAACCCCTTTTATTTTTCGCATCCACCCTCCCTCCCCCTCTCTCTCCCTCTCCCCGACCACCCTCAGCCTTTTGTGTCGGAAGAACGCTCATGGTACATTCGCAACGGGGGTGGGGTTCTCTGTTCAATGTCTCCGATGGGTTCCCACGTATAAAAACCCTCGCCTCCCGACCAGGAGCATGCACACGGCATCCACCCGCCAAACAGAAAGATGGAGAACCTCAGCTTCGCCTTGATCTCCTGCTTCGCAGTGTTAACCGCTTCGGCCGTGCCGGTCGAGAGGGTGTCCGAGTTCTCCGTCGTCGAGAAATCGGAAGACCAAAGCCCCGCAGCCTCTGGATACGCCCACTACGGCGCTTACGAAGAACCCCTGGAATACGAGGCCGGTTACGGACATCACCACGGACCGTACCTGGAAGGCGGATTAGTGCCCGAGAAGATCATCTACGGCGGCGTCGAAGGACCCTACTACGGAGGGCCCGGCCATAAGATCGTCTACTACGAGGGCGCGGCCCCGTTGGGGCCCATCGCCCCGGTGGCGCCTATCATAGGGAAGGCTGTGTACGGCGGGGGCTACGGAGGAGGCGGTAGTGAGAAGCGCTATTTCGGAGACGGTGGACGCAAGAATTACTATGGCAACGCCGGCGAAGGGCTGCGTTACGGAGGAGACGAAGTGTACGGAGCCCACGGTGCGAGCGGGAAGGCTGGTTACTACGGCGGAGGGGGTGGGGGCAAGGGAGAATCCGGACACCACAATTACGGAGGCTACGACGGAGGACTCGAGGCGCAGCACAAGAACAAAGCTGACGTCGGATATTACGGCGGATCCAGTGGGATAAAGAAGGGGTAAGGAGAGCGGAAAACGAAGAAAAATTCTCGAAGACGTTTTTTTAAGATTGATTGATATGATATCGTATCGATTCCCTTTAACTGATCAAGCGTTGCGAATCGTCTTAATGGCTTATAATTAGAAAGCAATTTTCCCTCAGTGAGGCAAATTGCGGCAAATATTTTTAAAATCCTTTTAAAGAAGGAAAAAGAATTAGCGTCAGCAACTAAAATTGAGCAGTTTGTACCCTTTGTAGTGCATAGAATAATCATGTTGAAAACCATTAATCGCACCTGCCATTCAAAACCACATGAAAAATTTTCTCCGGATTAATCGTGAGATAAATTTGGACAACTTAGGAGTAATTTATCTATTTTTGGCGTTTCCATTCATGATGCATGAGGTTGATCACTTTCTTCCTGTTCTGCCTGACAACGACTAAACGCGTGCGTTTTACTCACGAATGTTATTGAACACCATTTTCCTATAAGTTATGCATCGAATTTTTTGTGACTTACTGCAGTAAATGTTTACTTAATTAGATCGCAATCTTTTTAAGAGTTAAACTTATTTCTCTATTGATAAGTCCTAAGAGAAAATAATTTTTGTCAGTTAAAGAAAATACGCTGTCCATCTTTTTAAAGTGGATATGTAAATTTATAATCTTCTTACAATGAATAATCCGCTGATATATAGAACGTAAAAATTCATTAGTTTCGCAAAATTTTTCCTAGAGACTCGCGTAAAATCACTTTGATTTCGGTCGGACATTTATTGGAAATCGCTCTCAGTGACAATTAGCATAGAGTATAGAGCGAATAATCTTCATTCTCCAGCGTTAATGTGGCAAAATTAACGACTGAATGTATAAAATAAAGATAAGGGTACAAGCTGAAACCAAAAGAAGTCAGCATATTTATCACTGCCAAAGCTAACCGCATTGATTCTGTCTTCCTTTAGAATCGCATCGGAAAACTCGATCCGGAAATATTATAAGCACATTTTTCCGCGAAATCATTTTCAGATTCGAAAATGCGGGCTCGTTCCAAGGAGGCCAGGGCTACGGTTCGGCTGGTCGCTCGGCACTCTCAGCCGGCACTAAGGGAGGGCAGAAAAAGGGACATCACACCTCTGGATTCCACAACACGTACCACAAGGACGAGTCCGGAAAGAACTCCCATTACTATGACGACGCGGACGACGAGGGAGAGCACTTCGACTACAACTCACAGGACAAAGGATACGGTTACAAAGGGGGAGAGGACTTCAAGGTACGGGGCGCTTCTCGCGTCAAAAATTTTTTAATCGTATGCTCATTTGAATCGCGCATTGCGATGCAGGGCCGTGGCGCGAGGTGGGTTTGAGAGGAGATACTTTTCAGAGGGTGGCGTCACTCGAACCGCCGACCTATGTATCGTGACCTGGAGCGATATTTTGTCTTTTCGTCTCAGACTATAGATTTTTACGCCACTGCATTTCTCAAACTTATTTTTCTGGCGATCTCCTTTTCAGCGAAAACAAATCCTCCGTCCTCTTCTCTCAAATTGGAGTATTTAAATACAAGGATTTCTTAAAAACGTATCGAGATACGTGAGATAAACTTCCTCTGGATTTAGATAATATGTATTCATTCATCAATATCATTTCTCTTTGCACACAATATTGTCCCAGAGTACAAAGAATTTTTAAAATATTATAAAAATAAAAAGTAATTTATTCCGTTCTAGAGTTAATGGAGTGGAACTATAAAAAAGCGATGCCAAACATTAAACTAAGTCATTCAATCGCTGTCTCATTTCAGACCGCATGCCATAAAACAACAAAACTCCTGGAGTTCTCCAATAATTTTCCTTTATATGTTTCCTTTATGTCATTTTGCTTTAATCTTTTATTTCCGATTCAGAGATTTTATACAGTTTAAAATAAAGAAATCATTCTTCATTGAAACTTCAATTTTTGAGACGCCTGAAGACTCCTTTAAACGATTTTCGCCACTCCCTACGAGAATGTGATTAAATGTTTGAGAGACGCATATACTCGATTAGATCAGAAAGGAATCGATTGACTTCGAATGAAACTTTTCTCTTAAAATCCAAATTTTCCTTCTCTCGACCGTTTTACAAATTGTTTAATTTTAACTGTCAGGGTGGCCACGTTGACTCCGTATACGACGCTGGTGCAAAGGGAGAAGCCGGCCGTGTTGGTGGTGGCTTCGCCTTAGAGGAAGAGAAGGGCGGCAAAGGAAACTACGGAAGTACTGGCTTTTATGGTCAGAAGGCTGGATTCGGCCAAAGCAAAGGGGGACGTGAGTTTTACGACGGAGGGAATAAGTTTACCAAAGGAGACGAGCACTTATACAAGGGAGGCGGAGGCGGTGGAGGTTATGGCGGCACTGCTGGATTCTACGGCGGAAGCGGAATCGGCCATGGAGGAACTGGGTACTACTATTGATGATGAAAATGTCACCTTTGACCCAGTCATCTATTTAACTAAAAAAATATCGTCTTTTTCCTCCCCAGAACATTTTTCACGCACTCAAACAAGTTTATGGATCAAATGATCGTGTAATTTACAATATATGATGTTTTAGAAGTTTTACTTCCAACTGGAACATAATATCACAATAAAGATATTTTTATAAGCAAAAATTTCATTCTTTTAATTTATCATTTATCGTTTACTTTATCTGAATTGAAACTACTTCTTCTGAAGATGACACAGGCAATGATAGAAAAAAGTTGGCGACAGCCTAAACTAAGGTGTGGACTCACCTGGAAAATATTTTCTGCATGGAGAACATACGCAATAGTTTTAGCCAGGTAATGTTTGCTATGGTTTCAGGACTATGGTGTGCATATGTGTAACTCTGCTGAAGTTTAAAACAGAAAACACTTTTTAATAGTATACAATGGTTTTCGAGTAAATTACTGTAAATAAAATGCTTAAAATCATTTGTATAATGATAAAATAATCTCATGTAGTATTTTTACATTTATGACGTTCATTGTACGCAACAGTTCGCATTTATATTCCAAGTGAATGAACAAAAAATAATGATTATTTAAACATACTTCAATATCACCATAAGATTTAATCATAAGTGACGCTCACTTTCATTTTTACATTTTCAGAGCTCATATGTCTTTAATAGTTCACATTTTATCCGTTGAAAGCTCTGTGGCGGCAACTGTTGAAAACAACCCCTCCCACAACTGCGGGATGGGTGGGGGCATAAGGAAGGGAATGCTCTGCATGGCCCAATTGACGTAACTGTTAAAATCATTTTATTCATTGTATGGTCATCTCGACCCACTTTATGCAATGGTGCGGCAGTTGTGCGTTATAGGAAGTGCGACTTAAGCTTTTTTTAATTTTCGAAAGAATACTCTGTGAAATGCTCTAAAAACGCTTCAATTATTTTGGTGACAATTCCAAATAAATGCTCTACATTATGTTGTGAGGTTTTGATAAGCTCCAGAGAGGTAAATATAGTTCAGAGCTGGTTTTCTGGGATAACACGGAACAATGACGGAGCCCGACGGGTGGAATGAAGTGACCGAAGTAGCGGAGCCTACTACACCAGATTCTGATTATGATGAATATTTAGGCATCCCATATTTGGATGGCGTAAATGAAGAGCCGGCATCCTTAGACGATAAATTGGTTCATGATGAGCCAGGTAATATATTGTAACATTTTAAATCTTTTTTGCGGAAACCCTCGTCTTGTCTCACGCTGAAGGTCCATTCGAAAACTTATATTGCATACATGTAATTTTTAAAATTTTCCTATAGGGTTATGAAAAACGCTAGTTTTAATGTTCTAGTATTCAGAAATTTCATTCGCTGTGGAATGTCAACTAACGAATTGATGTGTTTGTGATCTAGTTAAAAACCAAAGATTTTGAAGTATGACCACGTAGATAGTAATTACTAAAGAGTTTCGCCTAAATATTGGAAGGGGAAAATATTTTCGTAATGTCGGTCACGTTTATGATAAGTCTTAAACATTAAAGTATAATCTCTTGTCATGTAATGTCTAAGCATGCTTTACGCCGTAATTGAACAATTACTAGTAATTTGCAAAAATTTGCGCCTTTATGGTTTTATTCTTGAGTGGGGTTATTTTAAAATGTTTTAATTGCTAGATATCACCCACCAGTGTTTATAATCATCATTATCAGTAAATAATTCCCTATTTGATTATACAGTTTAAATCCTGACTTAAAATTCACTAGCCATTGACAGTAGAAGAGGCTCAGTAATCTGTTGTAGGCCAGTTTTTATTCTCCAAGTCAAATCTTAAACTTCTTTCTATTCTATGGATTCTCGAGTAAATACTAACTTTCAAATTTCATTCTGACAAATTCGTTAAATAATAAACTTTTACAGAAATAAGTCGAAAGAAATGGCATTTATACAAAATTACTTCTTATATTACCTGTACTATCATTAATTAGTTCCCCTGTTATGGGATGCACCTGTATATATAGGTCGCAGGGTATACAAGCTCAGTATATGCAAAATTTACTGATTGTTGTACTCTGCGGTAGTATGTTAGGCTTCACTAAATGATATCTTATTTTCCTACTTTGCAGCCTACTATGGAAGAAATTTTATGTTAGCTTGTTTTTTCGCATAAGACTGGTGTCTAGAGAAAATGATCATCCACCAGTTTAGTCAGTAAATCTTGCTTTGGATAAAATCATTTCAGTAGGAAGTAGTGGGAGGTTTGTTTAACAAACGCAACTCATTGTTGAGGGCATAAATTAAAACGGATCTACCAATTATTCTGTCTGAGACCTTTAACAACATTATTTTTCTGTATTTTTCTATGCAATCTAAAATTATAATGAAAAATAACACCATCTAGAAAAGTTGATAGTAATATTTGCATTGTATAACAACTTTGTAGTTCCATTAGATGTAATTAGTGAAAGTTTCCAATTCATAAAAATTCCAGGAATAACTTTTTTCATTGTAGCATTAACGTGATATGACCAATCTAAACCTTCACTAAAATCTAAGCCAACAAATTGATAATAGCAGCACGATGAGTGTTTCATATGATTACGAAATTTGAGGTGACTGGAAGTCGGAGATGACTTTTTAGTATGGAATCGTAAGTACTCTTGTTTTTCTATGGTTACAGCAAGGATGTTAGAATAACGCTTGCGAAACAATTTTAACATCTATACTAGCACCTGCTGTAATATGGAACTCACTAATGACAAGGCTAAAGTTAGAGGCATCATCCACTCATAAGATAATGTTACTCATGTTGATACATTTAATGAAGGTGATGAAAAGTAGATACTACAGAACAGAGCATCGGTTAACAGAAATTTCATCTTTTTGAGGTTTAGACTTGGCTAAAATTTGACGTTGTAGTAGAATAATTTTCTCCATTAATTATTGAGCTAAGAACACTTTTTTCTGTTGTACTCAATAATGCAACTAGGTTCTTGTTTTGTTTGACAGTTTTTACTATGATAATATATAAAATTATGCGTAAATCATTTTTACTCATTGTCAATTTGCATGTGTTGCAATAATTTACCATCACTTGGTGATTTAAAATGTCAAATTATAGGAAAATCTTTTACAATTTATTGAATATGAAAAGTAGAATTCATGTTGATTACAATGAATAATTACTATAATTTTTTTAATAATGTCAAATAGTGTGACCTTATTGTAAGTCGTACAGTTTTTCCAATAACAAATTCTTCATTTTATGTATAGGAAGAAGGATATGTATCTTATTTAAGCGTTTTTTATTTTTGATAAGATTTTATTTCAGTATTTCTGTTACTTGGTTATAACTCTTAAGAGAACACTAGTCTCATCATTTCTACTTATGGGGTGATGGTGGCGGAGTGGTTAGAGCATTGACCTTCCACACAGCAGTCCCACGTTTGAATCTGGTGGAGGTAGGATTTTTCAAGCTGGGATCCTCCCATCCCCTACCTGTGTGGGAGACCACGCAATTCAGCACTCTGCCCTTTGGAGGGGATGTTAATCAGTTGGTACCCCTGGTGTTCTTTGTTAAGAGTAGGCTAATGTTGGCACTGGGTTTCCCTCCTCCCTTGAGTCTGATGTGTAAGGAGTTATGGCTATAATAATCAAAGAGATTGATTAGCCAGAAATACATACTTCTACTTACACAGAATTCTTTCTTGATATATCTCTTTTTAAGGCAAGTTTTCTCTATCTTGTATTTTAAAAATAGAGTTGACATTATAGGACTGAGCAAAACTAGATGGGAAGGAGAAGGAAAGTCCAAATCGGAAGAGTTCACAGTAGTTTACTCTGGAGGAAATAGTGGTGAAAGGGGAGTAGCTCTGGTACTTAGGAAAGATAGGATGAAAAGCATGACAAAGATAATAGCAACAAACAATAGACTGATGGCAATAAAGCTAAAAGCAGTCCCAGTGGGCATGCTGATAATCCAGGTATATATGCCAACGTCAGTTCATGAAGATGAAGAAATCGAGGAGATTTATGGACAAATTAATGACATTTACGAAGAAGATGGAATAGGAAAGGTAAACTGCATAATAATGGAAGATTGGAACAGCATAGTCGAAGAAGGACAGGAAGAAAATGTTGCCGGGCAATACAGACTTGGGAAGAAATACAAAGGAGGAGAAAAACTGGTAGAATTCTGCATCAACAATGACCTTGTAGTGACTAATACATGGTTCAAAGACCATAAACAAAGGTTATACACATGGAAAAGCACAGGAAATAGAATGAGATGCCAAATAGATTACACCCTAGTAAAACAAAGATTCAGAAATAGCATAAAGACTGCCAAGGCGTTACCAGGAATAGACATTTATTCAGATCACAGCCTTCTAATAGTTAATGTAAGTACAAAGCTGAAACAAATAAGAAAAACGAGAAGAGAAAGACAGGCTTGGGACCTAGAAAAACTGAAAGAAAGGCAGGATGTAGTCAGCATGAAGTTAGAAGATCGCCTAAGAAATTTTGAAAACAAACCAAAGACTGTGGATATAGAATGGGAAGAAATTAAAACCAGTATCAAGGATACCTTGGATAAAGAGATTGGAAAACAAGAGAAGAAAATCAGAAAACCATGGATCACGAAGGAAATGCTGGAGAAAATGGATGAGAGACGAAAATGGAAAAACATTAACAGTGAAGAAGGTAGAGCCAACTATAGACGTATAAACAATGTGTTGAGAAGGGTAGCAGATAAAGCTAGAGAAAATTGGATAAAAGAAAAATGTGATGAAATACAACAAATGGAGAAGTTAGGAAGGTATGGTATGATGTACGCTAGGGCACTGGAATTAGAAGATAAGAAGTCTAATGGAATTTGTGGTAAAGGAATTATGAATACGGATGGGAAGATAGTCTCAGAAACAAAGGATGTAGCAAAGGTATAGGAAGAATACAGTAAGTAACTATACAGCAAGCAGGCAGGATCGGTAAAAATAGAACTGGAAGATGAGGAAAACATTGAAGAAGACAACTTAGGACCAAGTATTATGGAGAGCGAAGTAGAAAAGTGATAATGAAACTAAAGAAAGGGAAAGCCACAGGCAGCGATGGAATACCGGCTGAAGTACTTAAAGTCATGGGTTCAGAAGGACTAAAAGCGATCACGAAATTAATTAATAAGATTTATGACATGGTAGAGGGGCCTTGGGATTTTCTAGAAGTAACAATGATCCCTCTAAAGAAGAAGCCAAAGGCAATGCAATGTAAAGACTACAGAATGATATGTCTTCTGGTTACACACTTCGAAGATTATCATGAGAATTCTTAATAAAAGGCTGGAAATAAAGGCAGAAGAAATGCTAGAGGAAGATCAATTCGGTTTCAGAAAAGGACGAGGAACTAGAGATGCTATAGGGGTAGTTAAAATCATATCAGGAAGGGCAATAGAGTACAGTAAAGACATCTGTGTGTTTCGTAGACTGGCAGAAGGCCTTTGATAGAGTAAATTGGGTAATGCTGATGAAGATATTAAAGGATAAAGGTGTAGACTGGAAAGACAGGAGACTGATCAGGAATCTATATGTGAATCAAGTTGTAAAGGTCAGGTTGGAGAATGCGGACACCTGCTGAGTTAATATCAGTAGAGCCAATTGCCAACCCTTTTCAGTATATATGGAGAATGTCTAATGCAAGAAGCATTAGAAAGCACAGGAGATTTAAAAATTGGGGGAAGGATTATAAGAACAGTAAAATATGCAGATGATCAAGTACTTGTAGCAAGAAAGGAAGAGGAACTCCAGAAAATGATAAATAGACCAGTAATAACAGGTAGAAAATATGGTATGGAAATAAATACAGAAAAATTCAAGGTCATTCGAATATCGGGCAAAGAAGAGATTCTGAACATAAATATTGGAGGTAAGCCTTTAGAACAAGTTTCAGAATATAAATACCTTGGAAGCATCATAACAAGAGAAGCAAAATGCACAGATGAGATCAGGGCTAGAATAGGGAAAGCAAAAGCGGCTTTCAGAAGAAAGAAACACCTACTTATGGGGAATAAGAGAAGATATCCACAAGAAGTTCATAAAATGCTGTGTATGGAGTTTGGCTTTGCATGGGTCAGAAACATGGATGCTAAGGAAAAATGACAAAATACTTGGAAAGCTTTGAAATGTGGACTTGGAGGAGAATGCTGAAGATAAAATGGACAGATAGGATGAAAAACGATGAAGTGCTACGAAGAATAGGAGAGAAGCGAATGATTATACAGACTATCAGAAAGAGGAAGGCTAACTGGGTTGGACATTACCTGAGGAGAGAGAGTATGATTAAAGATGTTAGAAGTTTGATGGGAAAGAGGTAGGGTTAGGTTTCAGATGATAGACGATTTGAAAGGGAAAGAGAGTTATCAAGATATGAAGAGGACAGCGGAAAATAGGAGTATATGGATAACCATGTTTAACCATGAATAATCATGGACCTGTCTACGGACAGACTACCTATGATGATGATTTTCAAAAATCTTCAAGCTTGCACTACTGTATGTGCGTAGATTTAATTATGAGATTTCCAGAATTTTATTGATTTTTATGAAAGTTAGCATAAAGATATTCTGTGTTTTATATCACTGAATATAAATAAATTAGCCATAAACTTAATTCCTTATAAATAATTGATTGGCTTTATGAAACCATGTGCTTGCTTGATAATTGTGGAATAAATTATGAATTGAAATATTTACATTCCTAAAAATTACTGTTCCAACAGGAGTATTAGATAGTGATGTTTATAATACAGTTTATAATAAAAAAATCTGCAATCTTTGGAATCAGGCAATGAGAAAGAAAGGTGGTGTGAGCATACTATAACATACAGCATCTGTATATGAACTTTACATGTAACTATTATGTCATATATGTAAATGGTACATAAAACATTTCATTTAATGCACTTTCTATGCTCATGAGTCAATGTGTTTGAATGTTGAATGCAGCGGAATTCAGGTTTTGAATTTACAATTTTGGGTAGACATATATTATCTCTTGTGATTCAGTTATAGTTCATCTTGAACTTTTCTATTACATTACCTTCATAATTTATTTCTGTTTATCCAATTGTTGTATCGTAGTTAGTGCTCTTCCCATTCATATTTGGTTTTCTGATGTCTGAATATTTCTTTGTCTGCCAGGGATGATCTGAACCTCTAGAAATTTAAAGATTTCACAAAGTCTCTGTGTTTTATTAAAGAAGAGATGTTGTGGAGCATCAACTGCGTTAAATACAATTTTGTTACCAATAAAATTTATTTAGCTAATTGACAACATATAATAAAAAATTGCTCATTGATATTACTTTACCTTTGAGAACTTGATCATGATGAAGCCAAAATTAGTTTGTTTTTAATTGAACATCCATAGTGTAGTATTTTTTCTCAGTGTAACTCCAAAATTGAGTCTCATATCCATTGCATGTGTAATTCTGTTGACCAAAAAATGTTCTAAGAAAAATAATTTATATGAAATGACAACAATATTTAATGTGAAATATGTAATTTTTCAGATTCTGTAACAATTCCATTTCAAAGTATTCATAAACCTTCAGTAAAGTTCAAATCTCCACAAAGAAAAGTTTTTGTTCCTGGAAAGGAAATAGAAGTAAAAATACTTGACTTTGAAAGGAATGTCACCATACATTTTCTCAATCCCAATCTGTAAGTATTATTAACTTTAGAGATAATATCTCAAAATTGCTTAAAATTTACTGGGAGCTTAAATTTTTATTGGTTTGAATGTTTTTAATTTTAAAAAAATTTTAATCACAAAAGAACAAACATCTACAAGTTTAAATTTTGCTCTGGAGTGTATGTACTTATATTAAGCTTATTTGTCACACAAATTTTTTTTCACCACATGAAGAGTTCTATGGTCTTTAGAATAAAGCCAATGATATTTTATATTTTGTCATTTTTTACAAATCATTATATTAACATGACAGTTCATTTATATTCAACTTTAAACTTTTTTCATGGTTGTTTGTTAAAATCAAAGTACGTTATATCATTTTAAATGTATAAATTTCAATGCATATGTATATATATATATATATATATATATATATATATATATATATATATGGCTCTTGAATTAAGTCTAAGAAAGCCCCATTTCAAGGAGTGACAGATTAGAATGTTATTCAATTTTTATTTTATTGAAAGTTAATACTTAAGTAAATTTTCCATATATTACCAATAGTTATACCATTGAGTTTCATCATGCTGGTTTCACGTGGACAGTCAGCCGCAGATACAAGCATTTTGAAAGCCTCCACCGCCAACTTCGCATTTATCGTGCAAGTCTTAATGTACCATTTCCTACAAAGAACCATCGTGAGCGGCGGACTAGCTTTCGTATGGAGATGAGAGCAGAAGGTGAAGAGAATATTAATCGCAATAAAGGTGCCCTGCCACGTTTTCCAAGTAAACCGGATGCATTGCTCCCATATGAGCAAATTGAGCATCGCATGGAGCAGTTGGAGGAATACCTGAGAAACTTGTTACGAATCAGTGTCTATCGTAACCATCATGCAACGGTGAGGATATTTTTTCAGTGAAAGTTAACTTAAAATTGTTAAATGAAGGTTTATTGACTAGATATTTAATAGATGACAATGCTCCATATTTTTAGGATGACATCAATTCCTTTCCAGTAACGTTTATCTGTAGAGCATTCACAATTGGCATTCTCTTAAGTATGAAAGTTCCTCAAATGACATTATATCTTATAAAGATGATTAAGTCAGGAAAGTTTTATTGCTGGTCGACTTTTTTATTTGTTTCACTTCAAACTTCTCTTGAACCTATCAAATAATGATGATGTTTGTTATGATGAAAATATTCTCAAACTGTTGATCTATTTTAAGTTATTTTGAAGATCTGTAGTAATTTTCAAAATATAAGATAATTTTGCCTTAATATTATTCAAGTTGGACAAAATGCTGGAATTAAATTAATGGAACTGTTGGAGAATACTATGGTATTAGTTATAAAAAAGGAAATTAAAAACAAGTGGTTGTAAAACCTTTTCCCTGGCAAAAATGTAATTTTCCATTGTCACCATGCTACCCTTTCTCTGTCAGTGTCAACTTCTGACATTTTGTGCATGTGTCAAGTTTGCATCTTCCTGTTCACTAATGAACTAGAACTATACTGGGACGTAAGAAAATATCAACAGAAATCTATTTTCAGCCTTGATCATAATAAATTCTTTCAAGCTCCATATTAATTGCATAAAGCAAAACAGGCAAGAAATGATAATAAATGCTGGAAAGAACAACTAATAAAACAGACAAATAATAGTGTCAAAGTGGCAACTAAAAGGCCAGGGATAGATTGTGTAAATGATGATGAAACTGTGGCAGCAGAGCTTTAAAAGTGGTGATTTGATTGACCGTAGTGCTATACAATTGTGTGAAAATGCCATTGATAGTAAAGATAAAGATTAAGTTAGTAATATAAAAGTCTGATTATCTGCAGCCACCATTTAACACAACATTAGGGGCTCTTCCCCTGGAATGCTAACAAGGCCCCAACCCCGTGGCCTCACTTTGCTTGACTTTTTCAGTTTGGGTGTTTACAATCAAAGATTTTTCGCATATTTAAAAAAATTCCAAATTATAGTTTATTTGGTGTATTTAAGTAACAAAAACAGTTTTTAAGGTGGAAATATATCAAATGAAAACAAAATATGGAATAAAAATTGTTTTTTACTACTTTTTAATTTAATTTCTTAATTATTAAAAAATTAAAAGAAATTTTTCAACTATATCCCAATGAAACTAAACTCAAACATGCTCAAACTACAGCAATAATTCACTTTCCTCGACAGATAGTTTCCTGAAAATTTTGTGCTAAACAAAATTCTCTCAAAATGGAGTCTATGTCAAAGAGGATACATTCCATGGCCGCGAAAGCTAAAGTGTAATATTAATAAAAATATGCCATTAACCTGAAAAATCAGCTTCTTGTTGGCTTCCTTCCATCAATGCCAGAGGCAAATCTTAAAATTTTTTTCAGTAATATCTTCATCGGTAATTTTCAAATGGTATAGAAAACTAAAAACTTATATTCTGGCAAAAATGTAATAATTTTCTACATGAATGAAATCTCAAATAAATCAGCAAAAAAGTTTTATTTGGAAAGTCACCTTTCTTTAAAAATAATAACGCCAAAATAGATGTTGATCGAGAGATAAAAACGGTTTGCCATTCTGGGGATTTCTTTTATCGTATAACATCCTGACCGTAATTGGGGATCCATAGACAATCTTACTAACATCCACAAGCCTGTTAAAAATAGAATTTCTTGTACATTTATAGTTAGGCCGCCTCAATAGTTTGTTTATTTTGAACACCTGGTAGGCATGGGGCTGCCTTGCGCTATAATGATTCCATTTAAAACGGTTGCGCAATTCAAGGTATGCCTATATTTCTAAAACTTATTAATATTAGTTGAACTTAAAATGTAACATGTTCGTATGTATGGACAGAATGACAGAGAGACTGTAATATTAATTCAGTAACAGCTATAAAAGGTATAAGATTCAGCTCTTTCTGTGAAATGGTTATTTCACTTTTTTAATTTTTATATATTTCAGTAACATAAAGTTTAAATGCACAGCCAGAATTCAGGGGAATTTTAATACCCAGCATGCCAGAGATATGGTTAATATGGATTTTGTTGTGAAATTCTCAATTAGTGACATCTCTCTACAGGTTTACTTCATGGAAGTTAGCCATTTATCTTTTGTTCATGGCTTGGGAGCCAAGGGAAGAGAGGGGATGGTGCAAAAGAGGACTGGCAGCACTCAACCAGGGAGAGCTGGTTGCAATTTCTGTGGCCTCTTGAATCAGGAAATATGTGTAAGGTAAGACTAGTGAATATTCAGGAAAAATGAATGTAGTACTTCGTAAAGAATCCTTTTTAATAACTTACAGAATGGATGACTGGTTTCGACTAACACAGTCATCTTTAGGTCAAGAATAAGAACACTACAGCGTATATGTAGGGAATGAGTGAGGGGAGGGAGGGGGAGGAGTGGAGGAAACATAAGAGAGGAAAGGAAGGGGAATCTTAAGCGATAGTTTGGGTGTGGGAGGAGGGGGAAGAGGAAGGTTAGGGCAATTGTTTAGCAAGGGAAAAGCTGAGGTAAGCAGCAGGGAATGGGTTGGGAAGAGGCGTTCATTAATGAAGTCAGGGTGGGTCTTCACGTGGTAGAGGATTTCCAATTGTTCAAATTTCCAGCTTTTATTTTCGAAATGTAATATGGCGGGACAAAAATCGGCAGAATGTTTGTGATCGATCAAGTGTTTTGTGAAATGGGATTTTTGGGAGTTGGAAATATGGCAATATTGATGTCCTTTGTAACGGGTCTTAAAATTTCTTCCCATTTGTCCAATGTAAAATTTGTTGCATTCATTACAACGCAGTTTATAAATGCCACTTTTATCGAGATTTTCAATGTTGTCTTTGCCATTAGAAAGAAAATGGCCTAAACGGGAGGTTCCATAGAAAGTGAGTCTTAGTTTGTTTTTAGGGAGAAGATTTGCAATTTTGAGGGATTCTGTATAAAGATGATGAAACCAGTGGGGTATGGTTTCGGTCTCCGGAGGAAGGGAAAAGATTTTATTGAGGGCCAGTTTCTTTTGTTTTTGGGAAAGGATTGTGTCTATTAAGGAAGGGGAATGGGCATTTGCAAGCGCGATATGTTTGATAGTGTTGAGTTCTTTTTGGAAGGAGGGAGGAGAAAGAGGGATATGTGTAAGGTGGTGTATCATAGAGTGGAAAGTGGTGTGTTTTAGGGAAGCATGGTGTCTGGAGAAAACATGCAGTGTATGATTGGTATATGTGGGTTTGTGGAAGATGTAGAATTCTAGGTTACGGTTGAGGCGTCGGATAGTAAGGTCTAAGAAGTTCAGAGATTGGTTTTCTTCCTTTTCAAGGGTATAGGTGATTGAGGGGTGGAGGTTGTTCAGGTGGTAGGCAAAATTACACAGTTGTATATTAGTACCATTCCAAATACAAAAAATATCATCTACATAGCAACACCAAATCAATATTTTATTGGTGAAAGGTAGAGTGGAATTGAATAATTTTTTCTCTCAAGTGTTCATAAAAATATCGGCGAGAAGAAGTGACAGCAGAGAGCCCATTGAGAGTCCTTCAGTTTGTTTGTAGAACACATTTTGGAAGCAAAAATAATTTTGGGAAAGTCACACTCTTAGCAAAGTTCTATCACTAGGTTCATGGAGATATCTGATGACACAAAAATATCTTTGGCAAGATGTAGGGCTTCGGACAGGGGTACAGTAGTAAACAAATTCTTCACATCAAAGGACACAAGTTTGGAGTTGGAGGTTTCAGTTTATTGGTGAGTTCAATGGAATTTTTCATACTGTATTTCGGGAGGAATCATGTTCTTATTCTTGACCTGAAGATGACTATGTGTTAGTTGAAATCGGTCATCCGTTCTATGAGTTATTAAAGTGGATTTTTTCCAAAGTACAAAGGTAAATCTACCCAATATGTCCTAGTTAAGTTTTATTAATTTTTTAAGCACCTTTCCCAAATGCTGCAAGTAAAACTAACATAATGTACTCTTAGACAGTTTATTTAAGTAAACAGAAAAAAATGTTACAACTAAATGCTTCAGTATGGAATTACTGGTTAGTATTTTTGCAAAATCTTGCTGTTAGGCCATATTAGGAACATATGATTTCAATATGGCCTGTTGGGTTATTGTTAAAAAATAAGAGAATAAGAATCTGAAATATTTATCAAGTACTTGTATCAAAATGCTAATGCTTGATTGCTCAAAAATGGTTACAAAAGTTGTCAGTAGGCAAAAATAACTAAAACATGAGAGAATATAAGTCAAGATTCTAATTGTACACAGGTCAAAATTGTAAAATTGTACCACCAAAAATTTAGGCACGAGATCAAAATTTAATTTAAATAAAGAAATAAACAGCAAAATGAGATTTAAAATCATTCAAAAAATTCATTGTCATTATTTAAGGCTCACAAAATGGGCAATATGGCCTACATAGACCATAATGGGGAGACTTGGACTAGTAAAACATATTCCGTTGGAACCACATGACAAAATCAATCACACCACTAATAGTAGAGACAATTATCTTGTACAATGCGTAAGGCCAAAAGTACGTTCGATACGGCGATTACGCTATATTGGGGAATAGGCCATATTGGGTACAGGGGCGCACACATAGGGGGGGGTCCACCGGGTCTGGACCCCCCCCATAGGGGCATATTTTATCCTGAGCTGAGGGTGAAGGCAAGACGTTTAAAGTGTTCTCAGGAATGCTTTTGCTCCAGGAATGAGTGTGTGAATATGGGGAAGACGGAAAGAGGGAAGGAAGGGAGAAGGGAAAGTTCCGTTTCCAAGAAAATATCGGTGGCAAGTGTTTAAAGTGACCGTTAGTCAAGACAAAATCTTTTTGCTGAAAATATCCTATTTCCATGAGAAGGGGTTTCAGTTGAGAAACGTTCATCCCTTTCTGGGTCTTACGTACTCCGTTTGGTCTTTTGGAGACTTCCTGGATCCCTGCTGTGTGGTAGGAGGTTCAGGCGACCAGGAGAATGGCCGTTTGTGTAAAATATCCTATTTCCACTAAAAGGGGGACAAAAAACTGCAGCTGAGACTCTCAAAAGAATACAATTGAAGTCTCCAATTTGGAGAAGTTGGTTAGTTGGACAAGAAGTCTCGATGAGTGAGGAAGTGTAGTGATGAGTGTATCTCTTACTGTGGAAAAGTGCATTTTTTGGAAGAATGGAAGCATCCGAGCAATATTGACGCTACAGATCTCGAACATCAAAAAATCGAGTACTTTTCCAAAAAGCTCTCCGCTGCCTTTTTTTTCACATTTTTTGCACATCCTGAATTTCGGCAACCCTGTGGAGTTTCCACTGGGAAGTCTAAACTCACCATTGAAATTGGAAAAGTATTTAATGGAGAAATTGTGAGTGCGGATTCCATGCAGATAAGCTGTTTTCTTTGAATCACGCTAGCATTTATTTCATCTCGTTGGCCTCGTGGTCGGTGAAATTCGAATATATAAAACAAAGTAGGCTGCTTTGATAAGTGTTGTCCGTGAAATTACAATAGTGATATGTAGTAAATAGCCGTATAGTATTGGTCTTTAAATATGTTATACTACATTATTTCATTTCTAATTAGATAGTTTGCTGCTGTTACGGAGAGTACCGGCACTTATTTTTATCCAAGTAAAGCACTGCTTATAGACGTAAGATAGGCTACTCGCATTCTAGTGCAAATGAAAAAGTGAGAAACTGTCCTTTCAAAACTCTTTGGTTTAACCCTTAGATAAATATGAGTAGTAAAAGAAAACTAATATCAATATTATCATTTGTGAAGAAGTCGTGGGGAAATGTGCATAGTGAACAAAAAGATGGTGAGAAAATTAATTTCAGCGAACATATTGACCTCATCGATAGTGCATCATTGCAAGAAAAAGAGCCGTGTTCGTCGTTCGCACTGGTTACTGGATGTACTACGGAGACAGATGCAGACAATAAAGGTAACCCTAATGATATAGCAGACTTTTTGAAATCGAAAGAATATTGTTCTGGTAAGAAACTCCTGGAAGTTTTTAATAGTTTATGGTCACCAGATGCTAAATATAAATTTCCTGTCAAGAATATTAAAGGCAAAAATTTAAGGTGCTAAGCACATTGGCTTGAAAAATGGCATTGGGTTTTTGGAATTAATGGATGGTCTTTTCTGCAAATATTGTGTGCAATTTTCTCCATTTAGAGTAGGAGTGCATAGGGAGCAAAATCCGGGTAAATTTGTTTCAGAAGCTTTCAACAAATGGAACCATGCCTTAGAATATTTTGAGAAGCATGGAAAATTGTCATATCATACACGAAGCTTGAAAATATTTTACAATTTAAAGAAAATTGATGAGAAAAAAGTGCTCCCGATTGATTTGATTTTAGATAAAAACAAAGCAGCGGAAGTAGCAAAAAACAGGGAAATACTTGGCTCAATAATAAAAACTGTCCTATTTTGCGGGAAGCAGGGGATCCCCTTACGAGGACATTTAGATTATGGCCCCTTAAATGTTGAAGAAACCCCTGAAAAAAATGAGGGAAATTTTAGAGCATTACTTAGAATGCATGTGGAAGCAGGAGATGAAATTTTAAGGAATCATTTTAAAAGTTGTGGAAGAAATTCCTACGTTAGCTGGAGAACACAAAATGAAATCATTTCTTCCATAAATGATATAATTTTAAGGGACATTGCAAATCGCATCAATAAGAGTAAGTGTTTCAGTATAATAGCAGATGAAACTACTGATATTGCTGGGATAGAACAGTTTGCTCTTGCTGCTCGATTCATTGAAAATGATACTGTCCAAGAACAGTTTATACAATTTATACCGGTTGTCAGTAGAACAGGACAGTCTTGCCACACATTTGATAGATTCTTTGCAATATTTCAAAATGAATTTAAAATTTCTCAGAGGTCAAGGATATGATGGGGCTAGTGCAATGAGTGGACAGTTCCAAGGAGTTCAAACTCATATTAAAAAACACTTCCCCTCTGCATTATATGTGCATTGTAGCTCGCACAGTTTAAACCTAACGATTTCAGATTCTTCTAATTTATCCAATATCAGAAACTGTGTGGGAATAGTGGGTAAAATCTATAATTTTTTTCACACTCCATTGAGGCAAAATGTTTTAATAAGAAATATTGAAAAACACTGTCCTCATTCTAGAAAACCAAAATTAGTTCAAATGTGTGGCATGAGATGGATTGAAAGACATGATTCGATACTAGTTATGGTTGAATTATTTAATGCTATACAAGCATCACTGAATGAAATGACAGAGTGAAATGATAACGATGTTTCCGTTCAAGCTTCTCTTTTAAATGTATCGATTTCTAAAGCTGATTTCATCATTTCTTTGCTGACTATAAATAAGGTATTTGCTCTTACTAAAAGGTTGAGTGAATATTTACAAACAGTTAATATTAATTTGAAGAAGGCAATGAGTTATGCTGACTCGGTCATTGAAGGACTTGAAAGTTTAAACGTTAATTCTGAATCAGTTTTCAAAGAGATTTTTGAAATGGCTATAAAGCTTCTGGAATTTCTAAGAGGTGAGGAAGAAATTAAAATTCCAAGATGTCCCACGAAGCTATCAGTGTACCGCAACAATATTCCAGCTAAATCCCCTGAGGAGTACTACAGACGGGCTATATTCTTACCCTTTCTAAACAATGTAATAAGTCAAATAAAACAAAGACTTGAAAAACATAATAACATTTTAGCTAAATTTGGATTTGACTCAAAATTACAATGATGAAACGAAAAGTGATTTTCTCACGTTAGCAGAATTTTATTCGAACAGTGATGATCTTTTTTGCGACAATAAGGAAAGCATGCTTGGTTAACTTAAACTATGGAAAAATTTTATACGGAACAAGGAATTAATTTCTGCTATTGAAGGGTTCATTTATTGTGACAGAGAGTTGTATCCTCGTATCAAACTGCTCCTACAAATACTATGTACACTTCTCATTAGCACATGTACCAGCGAAAGATCATTCTCTACTTTGAGGAGGCTAAAAACTTATCTAAGAAACACCATGAAAAGTGATAGACTTAATGGTCTTGCATTATTAAATATCAACAGTTTACAGGTGCCTCCAGAAGATGTTTTGGATGAATTAAGCAAGAAACCGAGATGATTGGATTTTACCATTTGAGGTAAGAAATGTTATTTTTAATCAAGTGCAGTAAAGCCTCCAAAGGCGAACCACCTATCAAAGTGACTCCTATTTAGTGGAACATTTTGAAGAGTGCAATTATTTTCTCTGAGATGACTACTCTGACCTGTCCCCTCTAATCTGATCACCGTCTTCCCAGACCAGCAGATTCTAGTAGTTAACCTGACAACTGTGTCCCATTAAATGACTTTTCTGTTTTCTTTCATTTGTAATTTTGAATATTATCAAACACAGTGAACGCAGTTAATAATTGCGAGAGTATTTTTCATTTCAAAGATTTAATATAAAACAATTAAAAATTAGATTATTAGAAATCGAATGTTTTGAATATATTTTCTTCTTATGTTCCCGATTTTCAGTAAATTTAAACGACAACGGAAAAACGATGTAAACCGCTCCTAAGAATCATATTTTGTGTATTCCTCTGAAAATACTGGTATTTAAAAAAATTAAGCGCATGACCTAGACTATTGGATTTCGCTGTTTGGGAAACAAAATAGGACTTTGAAATAAAATCAAATTGTATATTTGGTTTGTTATTTATGTTATTTTTGCTTATATTTTCGAAGTTAAAATATGGCGTTGAAATATGTCTGCTTCTGCTGATAACCCTGGACCTTTAGTCTATATTTCACTGTAATATTATGCTCGGAAAATTTGAGATATTACACTGTAATATATTTATTCTAATTGTGTGTTTTACAGTAATAATGTACTATTTAGAAAAGGAATTAATTTTTAAACGCAAGTTGTGTAAATAAAATAAATAATAAAGGGTAACCTTAAACTTTTTTTATGCCTGCCAAATAGATCGGACCCCCCCTAGAAAAAAGTCTGTGTGCGCCTCTGATTGGGTACAGTTACCTTGCATTCATTTTTCTTGAATATGGAGTTCCATCATGTCAAGGCTACATCAGTTGATTTTATTCTAGTCAATATTGATATTGAAGTGTTTTTTAAATAGGAAAATCTTACAGAATGTTTTTATCTAGCAGATTTGTGCTAAGTTATGCATTTATTGAGTTTACTTTTCTTGCAGCTGTAAATAATTTTCCATAAACTTTGAATACTTTGCTTTTAAATGGATTTTACATCCCATATTCATTTTGCACATGTCATTTGAATTTTGTATAATGCTATCCAGCTTTGACAGTTTACTCTCTTCTTTTCCTTTTGGTTCAGGCGAGGTTTCAGTACATATTTGTCTTTTAACTCCTCTTATTAGAATCATTGGCTAGCTTCATGAATTTGAATATGGGAACCATTATTAATTAACCTTTGTCAAGAAGTACTAATATGATAATGAAGCTGTGTGTTTTATGTACAGAGTAATGTGCTGTGTGCATTAATTCCATGTTCTGTGGAATACACCTTATAGGAGAAACTAAATAACTGCTGCAAAGGATAATTATGACACCATAACAAGGTATGTTTGTTAGCTGTAATAGACAGAGTTGTCATATTTGAAGCATTTGGTATTGGATTTAGAAAGATTTTTTTGCTGAAGCATTCTCTCCTGCAGTCCCTTCACCTTAAAAAGAGGACAGCTATTAAGTATTGCTCAGAACTTGCACATACCATAATTTCTGGCAGTGGAGTAGCCAGGGGAGGTGCAAGGGTACATGCACACCCCCCAAACCACTCCAGATAATATGAAATTTTTAATGCATTAACCAATGCAGTAATAATGTTAATTAAAATGTTACAGTAATATCAATATTAATCAATAGTTCTTTAAAATTCAATAAATTATTTGTGTGAGTATTAATTTATATATTTTAATTATTAAAAAGATAGTATGGTGCACCCCCAAACCAAATTTCTGGCTACGCCACTGATATCTGGTGTGTAAGATGAACCCCTAAAAATAAGGCAATGTTTCAGATTTTTAAAAATGTTTACTCTTAAAATTAGATTTGTATGGATAAGGACATAAGATTCATCAGTGGTTTAAAAACAACATTAAGTTAATTATTGGTTGTAAAGCATGTATTAGTTTAATAATTTGGAAAGTATACCATATTTACTCGCACATAAGCCATACTTTTTCCAAATTTTTCATCTCCAGAACGAGGATGTGGCTTATATGCGAGGGGAAAAAAAAAACTGGAAAATCCAAAAATGTGAGATTATCCTTAAAATTCACTAGAAATTTCCTAAGAGGCTCATTAATTCAATGCGCAGGATGTGACACAAAAAACATTACATAATTACTGCAACAAATAAAAATCTAATGTGGCCACCACATGACTTTCCCCATACCTGTAATATTTCTAAAAATTCCAAATAGGCTAAATGATGTTAATATTTTAAGGAACTGTGAGAAAAATTTTAAGACTTTACAAAGAACAGAAATGAAATCAAACTGTAGCATTCTGATATAAGATATAGCCACGAAGCTCCAACATTTAAGAAAATAAAAAGAAGCATTACTAAGACATAACTAAGCATAAAGTGTTTACAATAGTCGGCGGTAGGTGGTTGGTGGTGGCAGCTAAAAAATTAGATTTAAAAATATATCTTAAACATTGCATTACATGGGAAAATGTTTCGAACAAACATTGTAGAAAATTAAATTTTCTACAACTTTTATTCCTATACTTTTTTACATTAATCAAATATTAAAGCAAAAACTTGAAAAAATCTGATGTAGCGACCATATGACTTTCTCCATACCTGTAATATTTCTAAAAATTCCAAATAGGTTACATAATAATAAATATTTGAAGAAACTGCGAGAAAATTTTAGACTTGACAAAGAACAGAAATAAACTCAAACCATAGCCTTCTGGTATTGGATATAGTCACAAAGTTCCAACAATTAAAAAAAGAAAAAGGAGCATTACTAAGATGTAACTAAGCATCAATTGTTAACAATAGTTGTCGCTAGGTGGTGTGGTGGTGGCAGCTAAAAATATAAGATATCTCTTAAACGATGCGTTATATGGAAAAATGTTTCAAACAAAGGTTGTAGAAAATTTAATTTTCTACAACTTTTATTCCAATACATTTTTACATTTATCAAATATTAAAGCAAATATTTCAAAATAACAGATAAGTGACAAGAGTAAACCTCCACTTCTGGTTGACCGATGGTTACCAAATACTAATCATTACTTTTTCCTTTAACAAACATGCCAAATATAAAATTTCGTGTTGATCTGATTAATAGGTTTTGAGCTAGAGCACCCACAAAATCTCAGTAAGACACCCACAGACATCATTGAGAAAATAGTCAAAACATGTTCAGGGGACCTTAAACATGTATTTCCGTTGGAATCTTGAATTCGATTTTTTCATGAAAACAATACTTTCTGTGTAATTCGTATATGGAGAAAGTAAAAAACAGATAATTGACAAGAGTAAATACCCACTTCCAGAGTGTATATATAAATTTTAAGTGAAATATCTTGTCGGTATTTAAACCTTCATTGTATAAGGTGCAGAATGATTTTAAGATGCATTTTTTACTGGAAAATTTCGTACTCTGGGTAACTAACTCTTAATTTTTTTGTTCTTCATCAGATGTCATAATTTCACAAGCCATACCTGTGGACAGTGGAGAGAAAGGTGGCTGTTTGTTAAGGACACCTTTATCGGCTACATTCGACCTACAGATGGCTCAGTGAAGTGTGTAATGCTCCTTGATTCAGGATTTGAAGTTTCCTCGGGGTTATATGCTGCAGGAATGCCCAATGCTCTTCAGATAACCAATCTTTCGAGGTAACATCGCACTTGAAATTAACTTTGTGAGTTAATGAAAATAAGTTATTTGCCAGTGTTGTTGCTACCTGCAAAATGTGCTGTTTACTTTGAAACTTACTTTTTCATTTTCTTTAAGTTGACGATATTTTTATTGTTGATACTGTTTAGTTTTACTGATGGATAACTTAAAGAATCTCCAAAAAACTGGAAGTTTTAAAAGTTTGGCTTTTAGTTTCCCCTTAATAGGTTCCTTTCATTTCTATTATTATAAAAATCTTTTAATTTTGCAGGCATTTGGTAATAAGAGATTGGACCAAACGGAAGATAAAGGATTGGTCCTCTTATCTGAAGGATGTTGCTCGAAGCCCTGGTAATATATGATTCCATGGTTTCTTATTTTTTTTCTTGAAAATATTTAATTTTCCAAAAAATCACTTTCTTTCAAGTGCCATAACCACTCTTTGTTTTTATCTCTGGAATATCTTAATGAACATTAAATTTCATCTCATTTTGGCACTAGTTGTAAAATTTTCTTTGATCTCAACTGGTCTCGCTCTTCCATGGTTATTTTAAGTACAACTATTTGTAATGGTGAGCTCATACCATGTGTATGATCATTCAACCATCTGATGCTTATTGTGTCATAACAATGGTGAAATGGAGGTAAGAATGAGATAGTGATGTTGATGATATGTATACTGACCTTGGTTTTGTAAATTAGAGTGAACTTAATTGTAGATCTGAATACTCGGAGGATGAGCTTTAATTCTATCATCATCAGATTTGTTGTGCTTCAGATATCTAATGTTTTCTATTAGGAAATTGGAAAAGGGGATGATGCTACTTGTGCCTCACATCTATTGATAGGAAAACATTATATTCTCTTAGGAAATGTATAAAAAATTTCTGCTGTAACACTTTGTGCTATGTGGATGTGGATAAGACATGTCAAGATTTTAGATATTCAATTTTTTACCCAAGCCTTTTTGGAAGAGTATATTTTCAAATTTATTTTGTGTAAAGTCTCTTCTTGGATGTCATTTGCCTGATTAAAAGGGATTCTTTCAGCTGGCAGAGAATTTGTTCAGAAGAATCGCTATGACTCATTTGCTCCTGTCAGACATAGTGGTTTATGTTCTTGGTTTGTGGATGGTGCTTCATACATGGAGGCTGTAGCTGATGCATTGGATGCAGCAAGAGAAGAGATATTCATTGCAGACTGGTGGCTCTCACCCGAAATCTTCATGAAGCGCACGAAGAGGGATCCACATTGGCAGCTGCACCACATTCTAAAAAGGAAAGCCGTGAGTTATTTACTATTTTGATTCTTTCTGTACCATTTGGCCATTTTTGTATTATTTGGTTCCTAAATTAATTTTTAGCTTAAGAGTCAATCTCTTACAAGTTTTGCAAAAAAACATTCATACAGCACTAAAATGATTTTACTTACAATTATTGAATGTCTAGTATTTGTAGAGTTATCAATGTCATCAAAGATTACATATCTGTTCAAGTGAAACTTAAAAATACTCATTGAATAGAAATAACCTTCTGACTAATGATTTCTGAATTGGTTATTCGTTTAATTTTTCCATACCTCAGGAGGAAGGTGTGAAGATATTCGTGATGTTATATAAAGAAGTTGAACTTGCCCTTGGTATAAACAGCTATTACAGTAAACAAAGACTTGTGAGTCTTCATCCCGAGAACATAAAGGTCTTGCGTCATCCAGATCATGCCAAGGCTGGTGTTTTCCTTTGGGCTCATCATGAAAAGATTGTAGCCGTGGACCAGAGCATAGCTTTTGTTGGTGGCATTGACCTGTGCTATGGACGCTGGGATGATCCCAGGCACAGGTTGAAATTTATTGCTATACTCTTTTACAGAAAATCATTTTATTGCAATGAAATGGTATTATGAGTAATTATAAGAATAATCTTCAGACTACTTAAATTACTTACTGTCTTTCGGAAACCCTGAAATTTCTCAAATTTCTATGACTGCATGTCAAAGCATGTCTTTTTCGAGAATAAATTGAGGTCCTGCACAGTCAATTTTTTAATTAAGCATGGAAATAAACATCTCAACAATATGTAGTTGATTTTGTGAAAGGAATTATGGTGGAAATTTATCATTTTATAGAAATTTATGATAACATTTATCTAAACTGAAAAGCATAAATTATTGTGAAATAAATTGTAAATGCTGAAACATTGATTAAGAATGAAAATTACCAACATCAGATGGCCTTCTGTCTTAGTCATCTTTGATGTCATTCACTGGGAAATTGTCTCACATTTCCTGCTTGGCATATCTTTCAATTCTATTTTTTTGGAATATTAAAAATTTAAAAGGTCAACTTATATGCAGCTATATAAAGTATTCCAAATTCTTTCTTTTAAGCCTATTCAGTTTTAATTTTTTAAATTGTTTTTCAGATTGACTGATGTTGGTGGCCAGCAGAGGCCAGCAGTTTATCACCCACGAACTCCTAAGGTTAACTCCAGCCGTCAAACTCCATCTCCTACACCTCATGCAATGCTTCATCTTGCACAAGCCAGCAATACAGTTGGTGTTGGAGTTTTTGGTCCCAGCTTAGAAATGCTTCCTGTTCCAGCAGTAAGTGGCTCTGAAGATCACAAAGAAAGTGTGAAAATTGAAAAAGAAGCTCTAGAAGGTGAAAAAAGGTTGGAACTAGTTTCAAGTCTCGTGATAATTATTGTCTTAACACCTTTTCTTATGATTTTTTTATTATTTGCACCATTGGTTTGGTATTTTTCAATTTTAACAGTTAATACATACTTTTGAAGAATATACTGTATTACTCAGGGCATAAGATGCACCCTACCCTGGTTTTTTAGAAGATTTTTCAGGAAAAAGTATTATGGTTCACCAAGGCGTTTAGGAAGGGCCTCGCCATTTATCATCTCAAGCCGTGATTAAGTCCGTATCGGGTAATATTTACAGAAAATATTACGGCATGATAACAGTTATATATAACATTTTAGATAAACTTAATTCGTAAAGTAAATAGGGATGATCTAAAACATATATAATTGCTTCGAGACTTGTATAGCTAAAAGTGCCCTTGCATGAATTCTGCAGTCATATTAATTAAAGCTGTCGGAGTCCGCTGCACATGTCGCACGTATAGATACCCTTTACCGATAGTACTTACTTAAAGTTAAGTTCAAGATGATATTTTAATATAATAGGATAAATAATAAATGGAATGCATATGTAATAACGATATGTATGCTCAACTAGTCCTTTTTCTTCTGCAACTCTTTTTGCCATAACAATTTTGATTGATACAGCAATACCAAACTTCCTCTGTTCTATTATCCATCACTTCCTCCTCTGGCTGTTGCCATTTAAGACCAACCTTATGAAGACTATGTTTTTCTTATCCCATCAGCTTCAGTTTTTCCTCGTTTTCCCTATTCACGAAATGATGTGCTGCTTTTCGGTTTCCATGCTTTTTTGTGTATTGAATTGCCTGAAGCTTATAACTAATAGCGTAGGCATATCTTTTCACTTTTGTAGCCATTGCAATCTCAGTACACATAACATTATTTATCCTAGATATGTGTAAAATATTTATGGCATCTACATGAATTCTACTGTTCCGTGGCATTCAACAGGCTCATTAGGAACTAAAATGTCACAAACGTGCCAAAATTGTATTCACTGTGAGCGGAGATGTATTAAAGCGTAATAATGAAAATGCGTCCTCAGAATTCACATTGCATCAAGTATTATTGTGTATATATATATATATATATATATATACACACACACACAATAATACTTGATGCAATGTGAATATATATATATATATATATATATATATATATATATATATATATATATATATATATATATATATATATATATATATATATATATAAACTAAAGGAAAAGAAAAGGTAGTGATGAGGGTGGCAACAAGGTGTTGAAGGGAGCCCAGCGGACACTTACCAAGTTGAGGACCAAGCTGGCAGGCTGCTGGGGGCGTCGAAGAGACACGTGAAACACACGAACACAAAAAGACAAAAAACACGCAAGCTTATCAGGCCTATGCCCTTCTTCAGCGAAAGAGTAACGTAAAGTGACACACTGGGCAGGGAATGACAGGGTGATGTGGGAAGGTTGATGATTGGAGGAGGTGGGGAGTAGGAGGGGTGGATAGCCAATAAAGAGGGAGTGTGGTAAGGGAAAGTGCAAATAACTACAATGTAACAAGGAGACATTGTATATATATATATATATATATATATATATATATATATATATATATATATATTCATTCATTTGTGTTCTGTCTTACGACAGGTCCTACCAATTAACTAATTAATTGGCTTTGACTAGGGAATATACATACACGGTGTGGTGGTTTCCCGTTGCCTTCCACACCGGACACACACACAGAAGGGAGGAGGGAAACCCAGTGCCGGCATTTGCCTGCTCTTGCGAAGAACACCAGGGGGGCCAACGGCTTAACGTCCCTTCCGAAGGACGGAACAGCTGAATTTGCGCGGTCTCCTCAAACCACGCAAACAGGGGGCCGGATGACCTTGAGAAAAAATCCTACTCGCGCAGGATTCGTACCCGATGACTTTCAAGCATCGGGCGAGTAGCAGCCAGCGTCCTAACCACTACACCACCGGCACCCCTATATATATATATATATATATATATATATATATATATATATATATATATATATATATATATATATATGGATGGCAACAAGGTGTCTCCCCGACAATGCTTCGGCTCCCCAACTACATCATTGGGAGCTTTCGCATATCCATCTCCTAAATTCCTTCACTCCCCCTGGCCTCAACCTTCGATAGCTTTTCACTCCCTTTCTGTCTTCTCCCAACCCCCTACCAATCCCCAACCCCCTCCGTATCCTCCAATCCTCGACCTTTCCGCACTACCCTTCCACCCCCATGCCTCCACCCAGTGTCACCGCCATCAGTTCTCTCTCTGTAGCTGATGAAGGAATAACTCCGAAAACTTCTACGTTTGTGATGTTTCTGTGTTTTAGTGTTCTTTTACGTGTGTCGCTTCGACATCCCCGGGGCCTCGCCAACCTGAAGTCGTCCGATTGGTGAGTGTTCACTGGGTTTCGTCATCCCAACACCTTGTTGCCATCCATATATCCATTTTACCTTTCCTTTTCCATAAGCTTATATATATATATATATATATATATATATATATATATATATATATATATATATATATATAAATTTTCACTTAATTATTAATAATGTATATTTAATTGTTTTTGCTATGAATGACTGCCAACTGTTCCATTTTGGGGATGAGTGTGTTTGTTAGTTTCAGTATTGAGAACAGTAATAATCTTACCTTCTGTGTATAAAGCCGCATCTGACATAAGCATTCACATGCATGAGCACAGATAAACAACCCTGAATGCTCATGCGTAGACAGTTCGCTGAATGGTTCGTGGCTATTCGCCGAACAGTGTGAGCACCGACGAACACGAGCCAAAGGCTGTCGGTCTCTGGCACTTGTTCAAAGGAAGTCTGTGCATGTGAACCACTCAGTATGGCCGGTATTTTGGTTTGTCCGAGTGCAAACGAGCATGTAGTAGAATAACGGGGGGTGCCTGATGCTTATTGAAGCATATGAGGAGCAGAGGGTGTTGTGGGGACCCCTAAACACCCTTAGTATTACTCAAAAACAATAAAATGGGATGCATGGAATGAGGTTGCGAAGAAAATAGAAAGCTTCAATCAGGGCTTGACAAACTTCAGGAACTATCATGGAGATCAGCTGCTTTGAAATTTTGAAGAGATACTGTAAACTTGAATAAGAATCTCCAGTAGCCAGGAAACGTAGAGTAACAGCAAGCATCTCTTTCGCAGGAATAACACTTCTCCAGTTTGCCACTGTTTTGGACTTGGACCCAATAAAATTAATTAGCAGATCAAAATCACTTGCTGCCATTCAATTAAAGTTCCTAAATTGCCCAGTACTTTGTTCAAACAACAAGTCATCTAACAAATTAGAACCACTGTATTTGTTTCTATTTATATATTCTTCTGTCATCCACCAATGCCTTTATTTTCGATTCCTCTTTCTTTCCTCAGTCTTTATCAAAAAATACGTAACAATAAAAGCTGTGACTCCAACAACGCTGCCAACGAGTGAATAAGCTGAGTGCCGTTGAGTGACCCGGCGAACCGTTTGGCAAATTCTACTTATCCATGCTTGAGCACGACTAGCAACGATTGCTCATTCACACTCGCCCTGTTCGTAGCTGTGCGTGCTCATGTCTGGACGTGGCTTAACACGCAGGCTGATTTTAGGGGATCTTTTTTCTGGAAAAAGGTGCATCTTATATGCCAAAAAATACGATAACGTCCCTTTCCAAAATAGGCTTTCAGAAAATTTTAATCTTATAAAAAATGTGCATAACTCTATAGTGACAACACTCTTAGAATAATAGATAATTTATTAAAAACATAAACACATTAAAAATGGCACAAAACTAACAAAAACATGTTACAACAAGAGAAAATACATTAAAATACCTTTTTGCTCCTCGAGTCACTCATAAGATTCTGAACTTATTTTTCAAATATAATTTATCCACAGTTCTTGTAACAACAAAATTGCAAACTTACTCCACAACTTGAAAAACAAAATTCAAAATATCTTGTGACACATGTGGCAAAATGTACATCCAATGGACAAAAAGCAAACTAGAAACATGATTCAAAGAGCACATAGCTCACTTTAGATATAAAAAATGAAAAATTCAAGTATAAAATTACACATGCGGAAAACCAATCACCTAAATACTATCAATAATGTGACGATATGTAAATCTGTACACAATAACACCATTTTTGACAAATATGAATGCATATTTATCAGCAAATACCAATTAAAAGACCTTTCACCTCTGTATACAATAATGGCTAAACTCTCTCCTCCTCCATCCTTCCTTTCACTTTCACGCTGACACTAACGGACAGTATAACTACACACACAGTATCCAAACAATTCAGTTGCAATCACTTATGCCATTTTTCACATTTTTAGGCATTCTTTACCAGCGAAGTGATAGTAGCAGAATGTCTTATTGGCTCATCTCCTCCATTTGTCCGTCCGCATGTTTCATCTCCGAAACTACTGGGCGGATGTTCATAAAATTGGTATTTATGACTTTAGGGCAAAGAAAATTATATAAATGGTTCATATATATATGTGACATATATCAGGACAAAAAATAAACTTTCAGTCTTATCTCGCAAAAGATTTCTTATATCAAAAAACTCTTCAAGCATAATTTGTATAACTGGTTAAATAGAAATGTTTTGTCCAGTACATAAAATTTTCCATGTGTTTTTAATTGTTGCCAATGAAAATGATCTTCATAGTGCCTAAATAAGATCTACTATAAATACCTTTAATTTCCTTTTGCGAGCATAGTAAATGAAAATAAATGGATTAATCTTAATGAAGAAATTAACTAAATTGCTTTTATTTTCCTTACATATACGCACAACTTTTGTAAGTGAAAAGAAATGGATAATTTACGATAAAGGAATGAATTCGAACTTAAAGATTACTACTGCTCAATTTAAGTAAGGTATGTTTTAAAGAATTTTCGATTGTTTGGTTATGTACTACTGATTATAAAATAAATTGCAAATTTAATATTTCCTTGACATCAATTCTAATATATCATTTTGCAGTACTTAGACATTAGACTAAGCCATTAATATTTATCTTTTTTGACATAATAACATAAATCGTAAAGAATGCCTTTGGAAACTATGTAACCTGGCATGGAGAACACCTTTCCTTTCTCATTGTGAATGGGAGGCTCTGTTTGCAGTTTCTTAATATTTAATTTAAAACACTATATATTCACAGTTTTGTCCTAAAACATGTATAATCCGTGCTACCAATAAAATGAAGTGAAATGCTCTTATGATAGCCTAATAATAATAAAGATAATAAAGCCTGCAAAACAGAGAATGTTTGATTTGGGAATGGAAAACACATTCTTGTGCTAGGATTGATGGTGGTGAAGAACGCTAAGAAATTTCACAGCGATATGGTGATTAGTGAACTCATAAAGATTGAAAAGTTATAAGAAAAGATATTGAATTAGAAAAATGACAAGTGATGAGAAAGACTCAGCTGATCAAACTAGCCACAATGGTGCTTCTTCAAGTAATGAATTAATTTGCCTATCAGTGGTCTCTGTAATACTACCTGCGACTCATTTACCACAAACAGACATGCTTTACCTTCACTCCTATCAACCCCAATAAACTGAAACACATATACTTCTCATATGTGAATATGCAGCTTTTATTTTATGTCAGTGCGAAGTCTTTATAGAAATATGTTACTGTATTTTATTATATGTATGCAATATTTATTTGAGTGAATAATATTTTTACTTTCTCCATTTATTAAGTATACAGAAAGTATTGTTTTCATGAAAAAAATCGAATTCGAGATTTCAACAGAAATACATGTTTTAAGGTCTCCTGAATACGTTTTGACTATTTTCTCGATGATGTCTGTGTATGTCTGACCAGAATTTTGTGGGTGCTCTCACTCAAAAACTATTAATCAGGTCAGCGTGAAAGTTTATATTTGAGGGTTTTGTTAATGGATGAAATGCTGATTAGTTTTTGGTAAAATTGGCAAACCAGAAGTGGGTGTTTACTCTTGTCATTTTTCCATTTTTTTTACATATTTGTTTAAATATATCATACATGTAAATTACATTTTCTATAACCTTTATTTGAAACATTTTCCATGAAATGCATTGTTGAAGAGATATTTTAAAAACTAAATTTTTTAGAGAAGGGGCAGATATTAACCCGTTAGCTGTTTTTGATTTAATATTACGCAAGTTAGTGTCACATTTACTCTGCTTTTGACGTAATATTATGCCCCAACACAGGCGTTCATCTAGTGCTTGTTTTTTATGTAATATTTCATTCTGCAGTCATTGCCTGTACGGTGGTGCCCTCTTTCAACACTAATTGACACTATAGATGTAATGAGCCGAATTTTACAAAAGAACGTATTTACATTTTTGCAAGTAGTGAAGGAAGCATGGCAGTCCCTAGTAAACGTAAACTGTGCATGGATTCAATACTTACGTTATTAGGTGAAGAAACTGACGAGAGTAATGAAGAATACTATAATAATAATATAATAATAATACTATAATAATAATAAAGAATGAAGGGTACCGAAAGTGATTCTGATAGTGATAATTCATTTTAAAAAGTAACGTAGTTATTTCTTGTTTTCCATAATGTGCCTTCAGAAGTTCAAATAGCCACCGCACAGAATTGAAACAGGTAAGGGGTTAAGAAAGAAGAGGGGCAGGTATTAAATTACCTTCAATTTAGTGTTTTGCCAGTCATTTTTGCTGATCATGTTTTCAAGAGAATGTCATGAGCTGCTACCTTTGAATCAACAAATTTCTCACGATTTTCTTTTTTCTGCTATGGATCGTTTCTAAGTTTCCTGTTTAATTGTAAAGGGCATTTACTCTAGATATTTAGTCAACAATGATATTCTTAAAGAAGGAATCATTGGTCATGCTCTGGCTTGCCTTTGTCGTTGAATTAAAAAAATGGAGTTACATCATGCTCACTTTTTAGTTATCCTTGCTGATGGTGAGGATTATAGCATGTTAATTTTGCACACCACAGGCAACATATATGTGATCAAATTTCAATGTGCTTTCTTTTAGAAATAGTAGTTTTATATTACATACAGGTATAATAAAACCATGATGATAATAAAGCAAAAATTTTGCACATCATGGGCAGCTAGTAAGTTATGAAAAACAGTCCTGTGCTGTGTGTGTTTGTATGTATATATAACACACACAAAAACATGAAAAAAAACAAAAACGTAAGCTTTTCAGGCTTAAGCCCTTCTTCAGGCTGGCAGAGTAATGTGAGGAGTTTGGTGATTGGAGGAGCTCTCCTTCACATACCATTCCTCTACCTCCAACATCACTTTCCTGGACATCGACCTCTACATTCAAGATAGAAAAATCTGCACCTGCGTTCACATAAAACCCACCAACAGCCTCCAATACCTCCACTATGAAAGCTGCCATCCTTTACATAATAAAGTTTCTATCCCCTATGCTCTTGCTCGCCGTGGATGCAGGATTTTTTGGATAGGGAGGCTCTTTTCCAGTATTACTCCATCCTTGAGAAAGCTCTTCTCAAACATGGCTTCCCTTCGGATCTGGTTCATGAACAGAATAATAGTAAATAAATATTTATTATAAATGAAAGCAGTGGTCATGTGCATCCACAGGATCAGGTTTGTCAAGGGAAAACAACCATTGATGTCTGGTTAGGTCAGAGGATTAACACAGTAATTTTTCTGTGGTCAGGCAATATGTTTGAAGCAAATCATTAAAATATTAAGTCCACCAATCCCAACTGGGGGGCTTGCCTATCCCCTTTCCCCCTCCCCCCTCTGGAAAAGTTCTAGCGGACAGCCATGGTTGTATGTTGTCTTTTGTAATTTCTAATATAGCTATTAATATTTATTATTTCTCTTGCATTAGCTAATAGGACAATCTGATTATATTAAAGAATGATAATGTTCATGTGAGGTCATTTTCCCATAGATTGGAGAAAGAGGATAGTTTGGAGCACATGACAAGTGAGATGGAAGTTGGACCTAGCCCTGAGAACATAAAATGCAACACTCCCGAGATGCCGAGACGCAGCATTGCTAGTCAAATGAGACTAGTCACAACCCTTGGGAAGGACTGGATATCCAGGATTTACTCTCCAGCAGCTGAAGATGATGATGGAAATAAGGAAGTAGCTAAAGGTGACGATCCCAATGAGTCCATTGAGAATATCAAAGGAGAGGAAAAGCCTGAAGAAAATGGAGATGCCTGGAGACCTGCAAGAGTCAGCATGGACCATGGTGAAATAGAAGTTGAAAATGACAAGGGAGATTTGTAAGTTTCCTTCAATAAACTTAATTAAGCATACTTTTTACAGTGATAATGATTAGTAGCTTCACTGATATATAGGTTCATTTTTTCTTACCAAAGTAGCATCCTTCCCAATTTCCATGCGATATGTTCCTTCCTTTATGTCTAATTTCTCAAAGAAAGGTGACATCCATGAAATGATATAAAATTATTTATATTTTACCATTAAAATGTAATAAATTAAGTGCTAAATCATCATCATCATAGGTAGTCTGTCCGTAGACAGGTCCGTGATTATTCATGGTTAAACCTGGTTCTCCATATACTCCTATTTTCCGCTGTCCTCTTTATATCTTGATAACTCTCTTTCCCTTTCAAATCGTCTATCATCTGAAACCTTTCCCTACCTCTTTCCCTTTTCCCATCAAACTTCTAACACATCTTTAATCATACTCTCTCTCCTCAGGTAATGTCCAACCCAGTTAGCCTTCCTCTTTCTGATAGTCTGTATAATCATTCGCTTCTCTCCTATTCTTCGTAGCACTTCATCGTTTTTCATCCTATCTGTCCATTTTATCTTCAGCATTCTCCTCCAAATCCACATTTCAAAGCTTTCCAAGTATTTGATGTCATTTTTCCTTAGCGTCCATGTTTCTGCCCCATACAATGCTATACTCCATACGTAGCATTTTATCAACTTCTTGCTGATATCTTCCCTTATATTCCCTGTAAGTAGTTGTTTCTTTCTCCTGAAAGCCGCTTTTGCTTTTCCTATTCTAGTTCTGATCTCATCCGTACATTTTGCCTCTCGTGTTATGATACTTCCAAGGTATTTATATTCTGAAACTTGTTCTAATGGCTTTCCCCCAATAGTTATGTTCAGATTCTCTTCTTTACCCGATATTCAAATGACCTTGGATTTTTCTGTATTTATTTCCATACCGTATTTTCTACCTATTATCACTAGTCTATTTATCATTTTTTGTAGCTCCTCTTCCTTTCTTGCTAGAAGTACTTGATCATCTGCGTATTTTATTGTTCTTATAATCCTTCCCCCAATTTTTAAATCTCCTGTGCTTTCTAATGCTTCTTGCATTAGACTTTCTCCATATATATTGAATAGGGTTGGCAATTGGCTCTACTGATATTAACTCAGCAGGTGTCCGCATTCTCCAACCTGACCTTTACAACTTGATTCACATATAGATTCCTGATCAGTCTCCTGTCTTTCCAGTCTACACCTTTATCCTTTAATATCTTCATCAGCATTACCCAATTTACTCTATCAAAGGCCTTCTGCCAGTCTACGAAACACACAGATGTCTTTACTGTACTCTATTGCCCTTTCTGATATGATTTTAACTACCCCTATAGCATCTCTAGTTCCTCGTCCTTTTCTGAAACCGAATTGATCTTCCTCTAGCATTTCTTCTGCCTTTATTTCCAGCCTTTTATTAAGAATTCTCATGATAATCTTCGAAGTGTGTAACCAGAAGACATATCATTCTGTAGTCTTTACATTGCATTGCCTTTGGCTTCTCCTTTAGAGGGATCATTGTTACTTCTAGGAAATCCTGAGGCCACTCTCCCGTGTCGTAAATCTTATTAATTAATTTCGTGATCGCTTTTAGTCCTTCTGATCCTATGACTTTAAGTATCTCAGCCGGTATTCCATCGCTGCCCATGGCTTTCCCCTTCTTTAGTTCCACTATCGCCTTTTCTACTTCGCTCTCCATAATACTTGGTCCTAAGTTGTCTTCTTCAATGTTTTCCTCATTTTCCAGTTCTATTTTTGCCGCTCCTGCCTGTTTGCTGTATAATTCCTTAATGTATTCTTCCCATACCTGTGCTACATCCTTTGTTTCTGAGACTATCTTCCCATCCGTATTCATAATTCCTTTACCACAAATTCCATTAGACTTCTTATCTTCTAATTCCAGTGCCCTAGCGTATATCATATCGTACCGTCCTAACTTCTCCATTTGTTCTATTTCATCACATTTTCCTTTTATCCAATTTTCTCTAGCTTTATCTGTTACCCTTCTCAACTCATTGTTTATATGCCTATAGTTGGCTCTACCTTCTTCACTGTTAACATTTTTCCATTTTCGTCTCTCATCCATTTTCTCCAGCATTTCCTTCGTGATCCATGGTTTTCTGATTTCCTTCTCTTGTTTTCCAATCTCTTTATCCAAGGTATCCTTGATACTGGTTTTAATTTCATCCTATTCTATATCAACGGTCTTCGGTTTGTTTTCCAACTTTCTTAGGTTATCTTCCAACTTCATGCTGACTACATCCTGCCTTTCTTTCAGTTTTTCTAGGTCCCAGGTCTGTCTTTCTCTTCTCGTTTTTCTTATTTGTTTGAGCTTTGTACTCATGTCAAGTATTAGAAGGCTGTGATCTGAATCAATGTCTGCTCCTTGCAATGCCTTGGCATTCTTTATGCTGTTCCTGAATCTTTGTTTTACAAGGATGTAATCTATTTGGCATCTTATTCTATCTCCTGGGCTTTTCCACGTGTATAACCTTCGTTTATGGTTTTTGAACCATGTATTAGTCACTACAAGTGAATGCAGAATTCTACCAGTTTTTCTCCTCCTTTGTATTTCTTCCCAAGTCTGTATTGCCCGGCAACATTTTCTTCCTGTCCTTCTTCGACTATGCTGTTCCAATCTTCCATTATTATGCAGTTTACCTTTCCTATTCCATCTTCTTCGTAAATGTCATTAATTTGTCCATAAATCTCCTCGATTTCTTCATCTTCATGAACTGACGTTGGCATGTATACCTGGATTATCAGCATGTCCACTGGGACTGCTTTTAGCTTTATTGCCATCAGTCTATCGTTCGTTGCTATTATCTTTGTCACGCTTTTCATCATATCTTTCCTAAGTACCAGAGCTACTCCCCTTTCCCCACTATTTCCTCCAGAATAATCTACCGTGAATTCTTCCGAGTCGAACTGTCCTTCTCCCTCCCATCTAGTTTCGCTTAGCCCTATAATGTCGACTCTATTTCTTCTCATTTCTTCTTTCAAGTTCTCTAGCTTTCCTGCCTTTCTCATAGTTCTTACGTTCCAAGTCCCTATTCGTAATTTACTTTCGACAAATGTTTTCCTCAAGGCAGTCCCCACCCGGAGATCCGATTGGGGGACTATTTTACCTCCGGATTGTTTTACCTCGAGAGAACTCATATTGTCCAACCATATAATCTTTACTAGGGATTGTTATGTGGTAGTTTCCCTCTTGCTTTCCACATCGCAGTACTGTAGCCGTTCAAATCGTCCTGATCACGCCTACAGCTGTATTGGATATAGACCCAACCAACGTCATTTGTTTTCGGCTCTATACCCTACTGACAGTACTGCTGCCTACTGCCAGGCACTGATGATTTTTTTTTAATAAAACCTCCATTCGAGGGGTTTGAACCCCCGAACTTTGCAATAGAAAGCCGACACGCTAACCACTACACCACCAGTGCATGTAAGTAAGTGCTAAATATAACTTGTTAAATTTAAAATTCCATTTAGTTATATATATATATATATATATATATATATATATATATATATATATATATATATATATATATATATATATATATATATAATGGCTATTTTTCTCGAATTTGTAAAATTATACGAAATATCATACTACTGTGTTTGAAGCCAAATTTTTTAGATTTAATATTTTGTAATTATTTTAGTTCCTTATGTTTTTCATTATTTCAACTTTAATTAAATTTTATCCTTTAAGAAGGATTCTGAAACAAGGAAAGACCTCATGATGTTGCAGTGCAAAGGTCGCATCAAAATTATTTCAAAGTAAAATTTTTACAAAGTAGTTTCTTCTTTCCTTGTTTTGGAACGAATCAATTTAAAAAAATGTTGAGCCTAATATGATGTTTCTTTAGGAAGCATATTTTTTAATATGAACATGTGCATATACATCATAAATTACTTACTTATTTTTAAATGAACAAACACTGTCAGGTTGCGATAATTTCCATATCTTTCCACAAAGGAAATTATTTTTCCTTTTCTAACTTTGGTTGCAGACCTATTTTTGCCTGGACAGGAGAGATGAGATTTTGTATTTGCCCACTCAACAAAAAAATGCCAAAAAATATAAATTTTTACCTTAGTAATTTGAGCACGATCTTCAATGTTATTCTTACTATCACTCTTTGAACTGGCAATTTCTTCCGAATCACTTTCAAGTAAGATTTCCGTCTACTTTTCATCACCAGGTATTGCTTGCGGTTTTCTATTGGTTGAAGCCTTGATAAGTTCGATTCTTTTAATCCCTTAGAATTTAACAAAAGTAACAAACAATAGCTACCTCCATACAGCAAAAATGTTTCCCTCAGAGTGGCAAGGGAATATTTTTTGTGTGATCCAAGTGCTTCCCATGCTCTCTGATCACGCTTTCGGTCAAGAGGCATCGTCATAAATATCTTTGAATGGGCTTGTTTGTGCATTGATGTCAAATAAAACAACAACAACTAGGCCTCAAAACAGCCGGAGTTTATAAAATCCCTTGCTCGTGCAGCAAGCAGTACATCGGCCAAACAGGACGGACAATAGAAACGCGAATCAAAGAGCATTCAAGGTGCATCCGCCTAAATCAGCCAGAAAAGTCGGCAATCGCAGAGCACAGCATATCCACAGCCCATCGAATTAACTTCACGGAGGCCAAAGTAATTGCCAAGGCCAATGGTTTTTGGGATAGGCTAGTGAAAGAAGCCATTGAAATAAGAATTGAGAAAAACAACATTAACAGGGACACGGGATTCCCACTCAGCAAGGTGTGGAATCCCTTACTCCCCAAAATCACGGAACACCATAGGCCAACCCAACAGCCAATGGGGAACGAGCCTCCAATACCCGAGTAGTATATATACATGGACGAAAGAATGGTACGGCACTCAGGAGACCCCTGAAGATGGCACTTGAGGAAGGTGCCGAAACGTTGGTAGACAACATATTCACCTGGCTGGAAACCCGGGAACTCTTCACCTCATCTATCAGAATATTTTCCAACACAACCATCCTTCATATTTGTTCTTAATAGAGATAATTTTTTTTGAAATTTGATATATTTAAATTTTAAAAGTTTTTTGAATTGAGCCATTTTTTACTTGCTCCATACGTAGTATAGGGGAAAGTATTGTTTTCATGAAAAAAGTCTATTTTGAGGTTTCAACGGAAATACACGTTTTGAGGTCCCCTGAACACGTTTTGACCATTATCTCAATGATGTCTGTGTGTGTATGTGATAGCTTTTTTTTGGGTGCTCTAACCCTAAAACTATTAATCAGGTCAATGCGAAATTTTATATTTAACAAGTCACTAGAACTGATTAGTTTTTGGTAAAAATTGGTCAACCAGAAGTGTGTGTTTACTCTTGTCGCTTATTTGTTAGTTTGAGATATTTGCTTTAATATTTGATATATTTTAAAACATACTGGAATAACAGTTGTAGGAAATTTAATTTTCTACAACCTTTGTTCGAAACATTTTTCCATGCAATGCATTAAGAGATATCTTAAAAACATAATTATTTAGCTGCCACCACGCCACCTACCGATGACTATTGTTAACAATTGATGATTAGTTACATCTAAGTAACGCTCCTTTTTATTTTCTTAATTGTTGGAGCTTTGTGGCTATATCCAATATCAGAAGGCTATGGTTTGAATTTATTTTCGTTCTTTGTAAAGTCTAAAATTTTATCGCAGTTTCTTAAAATATTTTTTTATTATGTAACCTATTTGGAATTTTTAGAAATATTTCAGGTATGGAGAAAGTCATGTGGTGGCCGCATCAGATTTTTAACAAATAAATTGGTTTAGTTCAACTACTTGAGAGATATAATATTCAGTGAATAAAATCAAACAAGGAAATAATTTAACCTGAAAATTGAAAGTGTAAATGTCTGATAATCTATTCTTCACTCATTGCATATTGTCTTAATCTTTCTTTACCAGTGAGCCTAATGGTGATAAAACCGAATTGATAACTTCTGAAGATGTGGTCGATAATGTCATAGAGGAAACTGAAGAGATAGCTACTGATGGATTCTTACATCCTTTAGTGTATGCCTCACCTCTGCCTAAGTTAGATGAGCCTGATTTTGCAGTTGTAAACAAACTTTGGATTGGAAAAGATTACACGAACTTCATTATCAAGGATTTCTCAAGACTCGATCTTCCATATCACGGTATGTTTGTTGTATATTAAATACATTTTCATTTAGTTCTGTTTCTATCATTAAACAAGTTAGGAAAGTGTACAGTGTATCAAAAATAGGCGTGTTTCGTGTGATGGAGTAATGGAAACTATACGCTATAATATGACCGAACACAAACCATAAAACATCTAAATGCCACAACCCAATTATATCTCCATCTACTAAAAATTTCTTCTCCCCCCCTTAGTTGGTGCATCAATAAACATATTACGTAATTTTAATGACTAAATTCTGCAAAATGATATATCAGAAATGATGCCATGGATATATTCAATTTTTATTTACTGATTTATCAGTTTTAATCAACCAAACAATTGAAAAATTTTTAAAACATACCTCACTTGAGTTCAGTAGTTGTAATGTTTACGTTCTTTTCTTCGCCGTAGATAATCCATCTTCCACTTACAAAATCTGACATACGCATGTAAGGAATTAAATGTATTTTGTAATTACAGCAGATCTTATTTACTACAGTAACCAATAAGATTATTTATGTTGACAACAATTAGGTAGCTATGCATGAATTTCTCTAATTTTGGAGTGAATTACGACTTTCTTGTTCAATTTTCTTGATAATGGCTACTCCTATGATAAAAATGTATAGGATAAGAAATACTCTACGTAACCAGTTCTACAAGATTATCTGAAAACTATTTTTATATGACCAATATGTTATGAGATATAATGGAAAGTTCATTTTTTGTCACCAGTAAAGTGATACTCCTGATTGGCTTACATGATTCATTTATGTGATTTTCTTATCGTCTTTGACTATAAGGCCTTAATATCAAATTACATGAAAATCCATTTTGTGGAAGCTGAAAACAAATATGCAGACAGATGGACGGACAAACCAAAGATAATAGGCTCTTATGCTGGAAGCAAAATGCACCTAAAAAAGAAAATTTTCTGATATAATAAACCTCAAAGTATAATTAATTTCACCAGTGAACAAATGAGCTGCTTAGATTTAATGGATTTTTATTTGACTATTAATTCCCATCCACAATTTACAAAATATTCCATAAAATCATACAAGTCTACATATCTGTAATGTTTCATCTTAGTGGGTTTGAGTAAATATATCGTATTAACCCGAAAGAAAGGTGACGTAGAATTTAAGACGACCACAGTAAAAAACATGGTCTATTCAGGAAAAAATTTTGTAATACCAATTTTTAAAATAACATACGGTGGTAACTTTGTGTCATCTGCTACCACTGCCAGCATTACAGTAATGTGCCTTTTTTCATTCCCCAAAGTTTTTCTAATGACAACTTTTGGCCCTTTTTTGTTTACTGTGTAACTGTTTAATCGTCTGGATTACCCATTTGGCTCAGCAGGTAACTGTGAATTTTCCACAACGCAATTATATGGTTCTGGAAAGCAATAAGTTTGCCGGTATAATCAGAAGGTAAATATTTGCAAAGAGAAGTTCTTCGTTGCATACAAAAACCACTATGACGCATCATCCGTACACACCTACCATTATTAGCCTTAAATTCTGGCAATGGCATGTTTAGTGATCGTAATAATTCACCAACTTTCAGTTTAATGATTTCCCGCGACACTGGTTTTCCAACCATTCTTTGAGCATGCACAAATTTTACATGAAAATGGAGGGTTGCGAGACATGGTGAAACAATACAATAGTAAATAAACAAAAACTCCTTCGCCATAAACAGGAAGAGAGTACTCACATTCACGCTGCAGGTTGCTGGTAAACACTGTCGCAGCACCTAAGTCAAAAGGAGACACGCACATGCAGTAACATACAAACTCCATTGAAATGCACTCGCACAGTATACTCTGACCAAAACTTAATTAACTTGATCTTTTCTTAATGCTAAAATGTGAAAGATATCATGTCAACATTTGGCTGGCCAATAAAGATTTGCAGCTATATTTAAGGATTTTCTTTAACCAGTCATCTGGGGATTTAATTTTGCCCGGACACAGTTGGTGGGGACTTTTTCTTCGATTGAGGATGTTTTTAAATTCATGACAACAATTAAGGGTTTTTCTAGATATTTATTAATATATTGAAATAAATAATATATTTAACGATGAATTGTATGTCAAAATTATAAACATTACAGAAGAATAATTTTTCTTTATAAATTAACAAAAATATCTGGAGGAAATATTCTAATCATGCAATATGTTTTACTGCTATAAATCATATTACAGTTGATGAAATAAACAATTTCAAAAGGCTAAAAATCAAACAAATTTATAAAAACAGCAAATAGACATTTGTTGTTCATAAAATAAAATGATAAAATCCTAAACAAATGGAAAACATATATTCTCTGTAGCAACGTATTGCGCCCTCCAAAAAATCAGTCTCAACCACTATATTACTATGTAAAATGAAATTCACCCTTTGTAATAACAGTGACGCACACGCTTCAAGTAAAACCGAGCCTCTCAATACTC
Organism: Tanypteryx hageni; assembly: GCA_028673005.1. Classification (NCBI taxonomy): domain Eukaryota; kingdom Metazoa; phylum Arthropoda; class Insecta; order Odonata; family Petaluridae; genus Tanypteryx; species Tanypteryx hageni. The sequence goes on along the minus strand of CM054114.1, from coordinate 169,844,629 downwards.
AACAGAACATTGATTAGATTTCTGTACTGAGGCTGATTCTACTTTTCTTTTAACATCTGTTTTTCAAATTATAACATTAACTTAAACTTGGAGGGGTTTTTATAACTTTTGGGACCCCACATGAGGTAAAGGGAATGCGAAACTGACCACAAATTTAAAAATTCCCGCTTTCACCTACGTTGGGCAATAATAGGCAACCCCACATGACAGATTCGGGCCTTCCGTAAAACCCTTATATTTTTTCAACATGAGGAGGTATACCCCATCTATCGATGGGAGAGTAAACTATGAGGATATCGCTACATGATATACAGGCCACATGATGAACTGTTTCAGCATACCCATAGCGATTGGGCGAGAAATTTGTATGACGAATATATACGGCGTACCCACCATGGGTGAGAAGAGCCATGACGAATATGTACAGCATTACCCAGTTGACTGGTTAAGCCAAAAAATATAAAGACTAAGAATAACGTTTTTCTGCTGAACTATCAACATTGAGCTGTGATATGCTTTGAGTCATAGTAAAAATGTCTACCTTGAAGAATTTGTGTGTAGTTCTATCTCATGAGGATTATATACTTACTCATATATTCTTTTTCAAATATTTTTATCCTACTTTTTATGCATACATTTTAAGTTTTAGATTCGCCAAGTAAAATCATTCACTGTTTAAGAAACATTAATTATTTTATTTTTCCTAGAAAAATAATAATGCTCTTGATTTTGTTATTTTTGGAATTAAATAAATCTAAATAACATAATTGTTCATATGCATTAAGTAATCCTGTAAATACTATTTAATCAGGGAAGAGTACCCTAAGTTTCAATTTATTCTCTTAACTGCTCTTTTTATTTTTCCTCTATTCTCTGAGATGCATAAAAAACTCAAAAAGGCCCAAATTGTTAATTTTTCGTTCTGTTTTGTTCAGATTTTATTGATCGTAATGTAACACCAAGAATGCCTTGGCATGACATTGGTGTAATGGTACAAGGAGCTACTGCCAGGGATGTTTCACGACATTTCATACAAAGATGGAATTCAATTAAGGTAAAAATTATCATATGCATTTTTTCATTTTAAGTGAATTCTGTTCCTATTATGTGCCAATTAATGTTACAGCAAGGTGTCATTATTTAATAAAAGTTGTGATTTTAATTAAAACATCTTCACCTCAAAACTTGCCTTTGACATGTATGTTATCATTTTGAATATAAAGTTTTTTTCTGGGAAAGTTTTTCACATGCCAAATCATAGGTGAATATTCAACTTAAAAAACATGGAGATCTGTTTTTTATCTTGTTCTTTTTTACATAATAACTATAGAAAAGATAAGTGTGAATATCTTTTAAGGCATATTGAAGTGAGTCAAGGTTTTGAAAACTAACTGCACTTGGCAAAAGTCACCTCACCTTGTGTGTTATAATCGAGATATATGAAAACCCATGTTGGTTTTTAAAAAATAATTAGGTGTTTCTAAACATTAATTAGTTTTGTGGGAACAATATATTGTGAAATCTTAACAGGCCTACCTATCTCTACCTGTGTGGAGGATCAAACTAATTATGAGTGGACACAGGGCCATGGAGTGAGGCGAGTTTGAGAGGTAGCACTTTTCTAAGGGCAGAATTATAGCACTGTTGCTTCCAATCTGTATGTATGTTTCGTGATCCAGGACATTTTGTCTTTTCATTTCAACCATTTTATTTCTGCATCACAACCCTGCAAAGACACACTATATTTGTATATAAAAGAGTAATTGAAAACAAATAAGTAAGTCACTGGAGAATGTACGATCATTAGAACTTTTTTTGAGAAATGAAAACATATTTCTTGGCATTAAAAGTAGAAAATATTTTTGCTAGGCTCAATTTTCTATTTTTACCTATGGGATTGGACAAAATATATGTTGCTCTGGATGTTTGTAGCTCATCTCACCCATAAATTTGTTAGACTATGTAAAATTAAATCACAGTGATTGTAACTCTCAAACAGACCTTTGTGGTCATCATTAAAAAAATATCAGTCCATAGTTGAGGAGTCAGCTGTTTAGTACCTGAGAAGTAAGAAATATGAGCACATAGGAGAAAGTAAAAAAATAAGTCAAAATAATAATAGATGACTCAGAAAATGTGCTTTCGTAATCATATCAGTTTCATTGATGTTAGTAGTAGTACTTGTTTTTGTAAGTGCATTGACAGCTATGGTCATTTTGCTCTATCATCAACTGGATATACACACAGAAGGGAGGAGAGAAACTCGGTGCCGGGATTAGCCTACTCTTTACGAAAAGCACCAAGGGGGCCAACTGCTTAATACCCCTTCCGAAGGACAGAAGGCTGAATTTGCACGGTCTCCTCAAACTGCACAATCAGGGGGCCGGGCCAGTTTCATTGATATATTATGGCCAGGATAGGGAACAGAATTTGGAAAAGATTTACAAAAATTGGAAAAAATAGGATTGCATAATAAATCGTTAATATCCTTGCATTCAAATGATTAATTTTTAAGTAATCTCTGGTGAAAAGATGAGAAATCACAGCAACATAAGATGGTGATGCAAATGGAAATGTGACACTTTTGCCAGAGAATTCTCTGCATTGGCTGTCTAATATTCCAAGGGTTAGTTAATACAGTTGATTATTCCTGTGGTTTAGTGAAAGTCGTATATTATTTTTTACTAGATCTAGTCATAATAAAAGTTACGAAAGTATTTTGAAATTCTTCTTTTGTTTTAGTGATTTAACCTCGCAGAATTACAGAATTTTGTCTTCATGAAAAATTTTTAAATTTGGACTTTCAAATAATTATCATCATTTCTCTGTTTATGTTTTATTTAAAATTTTATATATCACATCCATTGTTTTTTATTAATCAGCATTACTAGACAATATTGTCTAAATATTTTATTGATTTTTCTAATTTCATATATTTTTATCTTATTAAATATAGCTGGAAAAAGCACATCTGAATCCGATGTATCCATATTTACTCCCAAAGTCCTATGAGAACTTGGAAAGGGTGTCTTACATACCAAAAGAACCATTGTGTACAGCAGATTGTCAAGTATGTATGGAATGACTTTTTATTAAATCCATTTATTTTTATTTAACATCAATGCATTAAACAAAATCTACAGTGTACTTGAGCATAAGAAAATTCAAGCACTGTTGAGAACTATCTAAATCAGTGGTTCTTAACCATGGGTGCAGGAGATGCAAGAATGTTCAACTTAAAAGCATCATTTCTGACACATTTTAAGTGCGCTCTACTGTTCTTTTAACAATCAACGCAAATGTTTAAACTCATTGCGGTATTCCTTATAAAGAGATAGATAATAAAATTTATTTCAGTACAATTATGAATCATAACTGCTTCAGTAATAACAAAATGTAACAATTTTGAATGTATTAATACAAGTAAAATACAATAAAGTCTAATAAAACCAAACAAAAGATAATTATTAAGGATGCAATGGCTCTTGTGGTTATCTTTTTAAAGCTGAGGCGGACTGATAGCATCCTGTGTCCTTGGTGAAAATTTTCCTCATGACTATTATTATTATTATTTTGCAAACCCATAATCATGATTTTTAAGTGGGGATGCATAAAGATACCTTGAGAGCTTCAAGGGGTGCATGGGGAGAAAAAGGTTAAAAAACACTTATCTAAATCATTATGCTGGAAAAATCAGATTTAGGCTTTATCGTGCATAGGTATAGTCCTGTCGTGCCACTTCTTCTCATGTCAATCAAGAGCTGCATGTTTTGAACCCTGAACTGTTGAACATACCTTCTTCCTGGTATGTCTCCCTTGGTCCATTTACAGACAAAATCTTTATTAATATCTAGTCAATAGTCCTTTTCTTCATCATACTACTTGAATTTCTTATTTTTATTAATTTCATGAATTATCATATGATCTCTTTTTTCCATAGGAGCCTACAATGACATTTAAATGTCATCACTATTTTAATTTGATTGAAAAAACTTGTATTGATGCTGATGCACACCTTGCTTGCTCTGTACCCTCGGATAATTATGCATGAATGTTTCCATTACTCTTTGCGTCATGTGCTGCTTTTATATAGTTTTCGTATCCAGTGTCAAAGTTTCTCATTGGTGAATTATTACTGCCAGGTTGCATTAGTCAAATATTTTCTTCGTAAGAGACTTATAGACTTGCTCATTCAGTCTGTCCGTCTTGACTCCATGTGCCTCCATAACAAAGGATTCACCATCACCTCATTCCCATCTCTTATAGAAAATTAATCCCTGGAATGTTTATACTAAAATCTATACTTGATAAATTAGTACCGAGGATGGATACTTTGTAATTGAAATTTGCCTAAGGTATGCTCATGGTCATAGAGAGTACCTATTTTATTTAGATGGCTACTACATTATAGTATTTTGAAAAAATTATATTAAATGAGGAAATGGCCGAGTGCTTATAATAAAAAAAAACTTCAGGAATCATTGTTATTGATGGTATTATATTCTATCAAATTGCTGGCAATTTTTTAAAAAACTATTGTTAATATTTGAGTTAATCAAAATTCTGAAATTGAGCTTCTACTTACAATTCTGTCTTTGAATGTTCCTTGTATGTGTAAAGGCTACTGAAATTCTCTGTACCTTGATTTAGATGCTTGAATAAATACCGAATTAAAAATTTGGCTGGTTTAATGAATTTATAATGTATTTTTTTATGATTCAGCTGCCACTTATTTTGGAACATTCAAAAGGAAACTAAATTTCTTTCTACATCCATATATATGATTTGCTTAATTTACTGTCATTTGTGGCTTTGTGAAAACTTGGATGTTTTTGTTTATTTATTGTATTGATAATTAAATGCTTATGTTAATTCCCATGTAGGTGGTAAGAAGCGTAAGTCATTGGAGTGCTGGTTTCCTGGAAGCTGACATGAACGAAGAGAGTATTCACTTGGCATACATTGAAGCAATAAACAACTCCAAATATTATGTATACATTGAAAACCAGTTCTTTATCACATTCTCTGGAGGCAGGTGCTCTGGACCAGTTAAGAATCAGATTGGCGACACCTTGCTGAAACGCATCATACGTGCACATAAGTGAGTTCCGCTACCTCCTAGACTTTCTCTCACAAGCAATGAAATTATTATTTATAATGTGCGTCTAGGTAGATTCTTTTATGTTTTTGTTGAGATTGTTCAATACGTAATTTGGAATTGTATCTTCTTCTCTTTTGAATGTCCCACAGCGTGTTTTTTCCAACAGCACTCTTTTCATAAAGAGGCTCTCTTAATAAAACTGTAAGCCCGTCATCTGATATTTAATGGAAAAGAAGCTATTCTAACACAATCTTTATTAAGAATTCCAAATGAAGGAGGTGAGTGAATTTGAATCAGTCCTGATTTTTCTCCATTTCACTATTTGCTGGTTTCCAAGTTATAGGCTTTTAATTCTCCTTTCAATGCACTTTTGTCACCTGTTTCACGTGCATGTTATTATCCAAAGCAGTGGCTTTTTAATTTATTATATCATTATTAGCTTTCCAGTAACCTAAACATATATTACCACTGGAATTAGTTGCCTGAACAATCTCACATTAGTGTAACATTTATGTTTATAATCTAGTCCACTGAGCTGAATGTATTTTTTCTGTATGCATTGTGTGAATCTAAGCAACTCATTTGGTTTCTTTTAAAACTTGGAGAAAATATTATTGCAGTCAATATCTGTGTATTAAAAATAAAGGCAGTTTTTGGAGTAGTTATAGATTTAGGTATTTGTTTCATTAATTTTTCAGTTACAGCAAATCTGAAGAAATTTCTATAATAAAAGTGTCAATTGCAATTAGAAAATCCTTTAAGTAAGGTTTTTATTTTGGCTCGTTCCTTGCCTTTGCCCTGCCCTGTTTAAATAAATGACATTTTTCATGTTTTCTGCTTCTCTTCCTGTTTCATTCCCCACAATCCATTCTTTGTCCTTTTTCAATGGACAGTTTTGCCTGTTCTTTCCTACTGCTAGCTAGCTTTCCCCAATCTTCTCACAGTAAATTTTCTTTTCTATGAACATTCTTCTTACAGTTTTGTGATCTGAAAAATTTGCCAGGGAATAGAAAAATTTCTTTCCGATTCTGTTAATTAGTTACTCAAAGAGTCGCCTCATAATTTTTCTGATAAACATGAGCCATTTCTCAGATAAATGTTTTAATTACATGCAATCTGTTCAATGATAAATTCACAGTTTAGATAATGGAATTTTTTCTCTGGTGAGTTTCCTCTCTTCCCTTGTTATTCCCCTCATCCCTTGTTATTCCCCTCATCTTCCCTGCCCCTCTCCCTCCCTCCCACCCCTCTCTCTCCCTCTCCTCCCCACCCTCACCTATTCCATGGCCACACTTGCGAACTTTTCCTTTCAAATTTTTCCTCCCTTCTACAAACTCTGCTTCATGTCCATGTGTTTTGTATTTGGGTAAATTTTATGGTAAATGGAGTGACCTCAATTAACCACTTTTCATTTGTATTAGTAAAGTAATTTGCCAATGTTTGGAAAATGGCAGACTTAATTTATTTTGGCGAGATCTGACTGTTGTTAAGATTCCCTTGAACTATTAAGTTATGGTATTAGAAATACATCAGAATTGAGTTTTTTAATTATAAACAATTGATTTTTAATCTACTTTCCAGAATGGATATAGACCTATAGTTCTGTCATTGTGTCTGTCTGTCCCCCCCATTTAACTTCTGAACCAATAGACTGATTTTCATGATACTTGGTGGAAATCTCTTGCTCCCAAGGAAAGTTTTTGAATTCCCAGGTTCGATTCCAGGAAATATCCTTCTATTTGATTTATCATACATGGGAAATCTGAAATCCATCGTGCAGGGTAATTTTCTCTTGCACATTAAAATATCTTAAAATTGTAATATTGGAGGGGAATTTGTACTGTTCTCTGAGGAAAGGAATGAAGATAATTTTTAACGTAGAATTTTGCTTATTGATCATATTTCTTAGAATTTCGCATAAATACTGGCATTTTTGCAGTTTTTATCACTCATTACTTGAGTGTTGCCATAGCAACAACTATTGTTGGACTCAGATTTGGTATAGCCTAGTACGTGCACGTGTTATTTTCGCCACACAAATACGCGTGATAAATTTAGTTTTCCAGTCTAATGTATTGTAATATTTTATAATGCTAAATTATTAAAATTGGAGAACACAAAGTGCAACATATCCATGATGATTTAGTATTAAAGCCTATATAAATATTAAATAAATGATAAAAGGAAAGTAGGCATCACAAGTTCCATTTGGATCATCTTGTTATCAAATTACTATATTGTATGATTTATTTTAATATTGTTCAAAACTAATATTCCTGTTCTTGAGATATTCAATTAATAACATTATTTGTGCAAATTATGGTGAGAATTATTTTAAAATCAAAATAGCAGTATGGCAGTCTCTTTTGCAATGTTTGTTGCAATATTTTATAGACCTCTCAAAGACATTGAAAAACTTACTTTTCCAATAACCATTAATTGGTCAAGAACACCACATGCAAATTTCAGCTACATAACAGTGGTGATTTACCAGTGGTCGAGTCTAAGCTTAAGAATCTTCTAAATCACCACTCTTAATATCTTCTTTTTAGCTGAAGTGCAAATTTGGCTATCCTAATGTGTTTATGTATATTGGAGAGATAGTTTGTCTGTTTGGTTTTAGCCATAAGGTGAGCTCATTTAATGTCTTTTGAATTCTCATGTAAGTATACATATAGACCTCATCGAGAAGTATTAGCTTCATTTCAATAATCTACCTAAAAAGTGGAATAATTAATTTTGTGTAATGGTATAGGTAGAATAATTATTAGCTTTTTCGGCATATTACATGCCCTTCCAATAATGTAATCTTAACCATGAGATGTTAACTTCAATTGTGGACAATATATGAAATAGCATAGCTATTCACACATATCTATTATCTCTAAAAATTAATTTTAAATTAGAAATTAGATTTAAAAGTCAACAAGGATAAATTCTTCTCTATATATTCCCTGTGATATGAAAATAATTCCTAGTAGACAGAAGTTCAAGTAATTCCCTCCTTTCAAAGGGTCAGAAATTAAACAAAAAGAACAAGTATGGAAAGGTGTACTCCATGTTGGAGTACACAGAGTTTCCAAATGCATTCTTTGAGATTGACAAATTTTAGATAAATTTCCCAATACCAAATTTCATCAAAATATGTCCTATGGTTCCGGAGTTGAAACAGAAGTACATTGTAAGCTACATGAAGGTCTTCATGTAAAGTGGTCATTATTGTAGTCCAACTTTAATCTATCAGCCGACTAATTTTAGTAAAACTCCCCAATAGCAAATTTTATTAAAATATGTCCAGCAGTTCCAGAGTTGTAAAATTTTTAATTAATTTATTTTTTGGAATGAACAAAAGAACAAAAATCGTCTAAATATGTTAATTTCCTTTGCTTTAAATTTATCATAATTGTTACGTTTTATGCGAAAAATTATTTGACAAAAAATCCGTGTTTAATTTTTTTATTTAACTTTTGTTCTTAATATTTCTCTCTTAGATGTGTATTTAAAAAGATTCTTGTGAACTACGTTGTAAAATACATGTAGGTCTTCATGTAAAGTGGTCGTAATTATTGTCTGATTTTAATCGATCGACAAATTTTAGCATAACTCCCAAATTACAAATTTCATCGAAGTACATTCAGCGGTTCCCAAGTTTAAATATGCGGACGGACAGATGGATGGATGTAAACGATCTCCCCTATATGTGTTCACTTTGTGCAAAGAATGCATAATAATGTAGCTTTTTGTCATTCTACTAAGTATGGCTTAAACTCTAAAACAAGTTTATTAAGTAAAACTTTCTTCACAATGATACTCTTCCTGTGGCAGTGTTTTATACAGAAGATCAATAAATATGGTGAAATTTTAAATGCTTAATAAAGACGAAGTGAATTTAACTTTTTTGTGCTGATATGTTCAACATAAATTGTAAGTGTTAAAATTTACTTATACTTTGGTCTAAATGATACATCATCATCCCTCTTCATTTATAAGGGTAGAGTAAGTTTTCCTATTTTATAACCTAAATGTTCAAATATTTATTTAATTTTTTTTCATCTAATAAACATTAAAAGATTGCCTCAACATTTTCTCCATAATTCATGTTTTTGCTGATTGTTGGAAAATGTGATGTGTGATGATGATGTTTTGATGAACCTTTTAATGTTAGAATTTTCAAAACTGGCAAGACATAATTTTGTTTTGATAGGAAGCTTGACTCTTCCGTGTTGTCTTCTGTTGCTTTAACCAGATATATATTAAATAACTTTACTTTTTCGTGGATATGACATCTGTTGTGTCATTTTGTTAAGATTTGCTTTCTCCACCCACTGAAAGTGAATAATTCATTAATCATGTAAGATTTTGATGAGTGTATGCTACATAGATCTAAATGATGACTGCAAAATCTTATAATGAACTTATTAGTTATAAATTTGCATTGTATGATGACATTTTGCATGTTTTATCCAGCAGGATAACAAATTAATTGTAATGTATTTTTCTGTTTATAGAGAAAAGGCAACTTTCAGGGTATATGTTGTTATGCCTCTGCTTCCGGGTTTTGAAGGAGAAGTTGGAACTCCCACTGGAACTTCACTTCATGCTATCACTAACTGGAATTATGCATCAATTTGCAGGTAATGAGATATTCCAAAATCTTAATGCTACATACGTTTTTGTATAAATTTCATACCCAAGTTCTATTTTTTGTGATATATGTTTGATAGAGTAATAGTTTGTTTTCTGGTTTAAAGTGGTTAATTATGGGAAAAAACTGAAATTGTGCATTTCGCCAGCTTCAAATTACTTTTATTATACCGTATGTTCACGTGTGCACTCGTGATATAGAGAAAAAATAATTTTCGAAAAAATCGGCAAAGAATTAAAAAACTTTATAACAAAGCAAAAGCATTTATTATTTAAGAATCTTTGGAAAAAACAACAAATTTTCCGAAGAAATGAAAATATTTACGATTGCGTCAATTTTTTTACACTAAAAACGTCCGGTGAATAGCAAAATTAGCTGTCACTGTCTGGTCAATTTCGAGATTTCCCCTGTGGTAGAAGAAATTATATGTGATTTAGAAATGAAACAAATCAATATAAACGCAGAAAAATATATAAATATATTTAACCCTTTTGCTGCTATCGACGCATATATGCGTTGAGGTAGCGCACAGCCGCTACCGCTATCGATTTTTGTGGTACTAACAGATGTTTTAGGCACTCTGTAGATGGCGTAGACATATATTTTCAAGCTGTTTTTAGTATAACCTTGGACGATGAAAAAGGCTGCTTCTACTTTGTTTCCCCGGGCTTTTTGCACCTGCATAAAATCTTTTTCGTCCCTTGGCCATCACTTTTCTCACCCCCTATGCCCTAAAAGGCCTAAAACAGACGGAAAAAAGCCAGAAATATCTTCAGTTCTGTGTCAACTTTCATAAGTAATACATTCCGTTCTCAAACCAAGTTTTTTTAGTCGCGTTTGGATTCTTTCGTTTTTTTTTGCTATTAATAAAAAGAATCAACAAAAAAGATGAAAATATTTTTTTGAGATGGTTCATAATCAATATGAATGTAAATGATTGACAAAATAACTTTTAAAATATAAAGAGACTAAAAGACAAACGAAAGAACGTAGACGCGGAGCTCCTAGAGCAAGTATTCAGCACAGGGGTGCTTCAAGGTCATTGAACTTGGTGCACACGGCTGATGCAGAAGTTCCAAGTTCATAGCAGCGAAAAGGTTAAGAAAGCTTTTTATACTGACTTTTAATCTTCGTCTCTCATGCTATCAACATTTTCGGCGGAACTCGCACCTTCCTCCTCGCTGGTTTCCCAAACAATGCTGTCTTCGTTACTGTCTGATTTATTTGTGATGCAGCATTTCTTGAAGTTTTTAACTATCACCTCTTCAATTAGGTTCCAAGATGTGATGATCCATTCGCATATCTGCTTCAATCCTGGCTTCCTTATCCTTCTCGTCGGCATTGTTTCATGAACAGTATTCGCCATCCATTCCGTGTATTGCCTCTTCATATGATTTTTGAAAGGACAATTGATGCAAACATCCAGTGGCTGAACCATGGATGTCATTCCTGCTGGAATGATCACCTGGTCAGTTTTTCTCTTTTTAAGGCGTTCCTTCACGTCTTCAGTCAGGTGGCCACGAAAACTCTCCAGCAACAACATATTGGGGAGATTGAGAAGGGCACCTGGACGACATTCCCACACACACTTTATCCAGTCTAAAACTAGATCACTGTTCATCCAACCCTTTTCATGTGCCCTCACTAAAATTCTTGCTGGGAACTTTTCATTTTTCGGAAGAGTTTTTTTTTGAATATGACTTATGGTGGTAGTTTCTTTCCATCCGCCGACACTACAAGCATGACAGTCCATTGTTGTTTTTCTCCTACACCAGTGATCACTTGAACCGTTTTTGTACCCATATCAGCAACTGTCGTATCATATGACATTTCGAAATACACAGGTGTTTGATCAGCGTTTCCTATTTGGCCTAATAAGTATGAGTACTTTTCTCGCAGGCGTATAACATATCACTGAAAACTTAACAGTTTCTCCTCATAAGTTTCAGGGAGGCATTGAGAAATCGTTGTCCTTCTCCTTATTGAAAGGCCATTCCGACGAAAAAACTTATGGGCCCATCCCTTGCTAGCTTTAAACTCAGCTTGACTAACGCCTAACTCTCTGGCTATCTGTAGCGCTTTTATGACACACATTTCTGTCGACACTGCATAGCCAAATTGCCGTCTATCCCTTATGTACATGGCTAGCTATTCTTCTATGACAGGATATCTGGCAGATTTTCCCCTAAAGGCTCTTCTGTCCCTGTTTGTAGTGAGAAGTTGATCCATTTTCTTCCTCCAATCCCTTATGCATCATTCTGACACATCATACTTTCATCCTGCAGCACGGTTTTCTATATCTTTTGCATCTCTGATCACTTTCAGCTTTTCGCTTACAGTAATAGACCGCAATCTTTTATTACTATTCATTTTAGGGACTATAAGGAAAGAGGAGATAACCTGAATTTGTGGCCACCAGCAAAAGCAAATGGTACACGCACGCACAAACCAAATAGGACGTACTGAGTAAAAGGAGTGAAGGGTGCAAAGGAATCAGGAGCAGAGATTTTGTATCTTCTTAGAAAAGACTGTTACTGATACGTATACTGTTTCAGAGGATAGGCATTATCGTTTAGAAATTTGATCTGGCAGTGCCAAACATTCGAAAGATAACTACTATGTAGGTACATGCTTTCAACACATCATATAACCTACTCAATCCAGCTTTTACGTATTCTGTTTCAATGAAATCGACGAAGTCAGAATTTTGTAGCTGTTTCATTGGTACCTTTTCTCTGGTATTTTAAGTTGTAATCAACACCAACTGCCTCATTGTCATACCGAAACACGATTTCAGCTAAGTTTGTATAATACATCGCGTTTCAATGCCTAAGATGAAATACTCGTGTAAGACGCGCACTCAGTTTTTTTATGGGGATTTAAGAGAAAAAAGGTGCGCAAGGTACACGTGAATGTATGGTATGTTACATTTTATATTATACAGTGTCCTCGGTTTAACATTGCTTCGATTAACGTTGATTTGACTTAACATCGTTCAAAATTACTACCCATATTTGGATTAATGTCATCGATGATTTGTGTTAACATTTTCCTGACTCAGCACCTAAATAAAGCGCAAAAAAATATTGCATTGATGATTCTCACATGCGTCTGTTGCGCAGCGCTTCTCCAGCTGTGGCAGATTGCATTATTTGAGTGAGAAATGTGTTTTGGATTGATGTATTTTTATTAAATTTGCATTATTTGCATGGCGACATTTTGTAACAATTGGTCCAAATAGACAAAAGAACTTAGTAAGTAGCTTTTTTAATTCACACATTTTTTGTAATCACCATAAATGCACCGGCCATGCATCAAATATCTTGCTTAATTATCAAAAGAAATTAATTATAATCATTGTCAATATAGTAATTTGATTTTAACTGCCCAATAAAATTTGCAAACGAAAAGATATTTGCAGTGTATGTGGGAAGTATCTTTCTATTTGAAATGTTGAGTTGTCCATCATTATAATGCATTGGAGTCATTTCTGACTTAAAGTTTTTATGATACGTATTTGTTTATATTTACATGAAACTTTTCACATAAATTTTCAATCGGTTTTTGTCCTTCATGATTTTGTTTCATTCATTTCATTCATTCATTTCATGAAAAGTCGAAAAATCGGAAAAAATGAAATATAAACTTAAAATATGAGGGAGGAGAATGGAAGAGAGAAAAGGAGGAAGGATGAGAAGTGCCTTAAATTTAATATTTAATCCACGCATACCCGTCATATTGATGGGCTTTTGTACTAGTGTTAATAATAATTTTGTTGATTTATGTACTGTACATACTCATGTATAATGCACACTTGTGTATAATGTGCACCCACACTTTTTGCCAAAAAATCATAATTTTTTTGTATACACTGTGTATAATGCACACCCTAGATTTTGAGAGGAATAAGAATAAAATTTTAGAATTATATTGTCATGTTAGGTATTAGCTACAGTACCATAAATAAATAAATACAGACTCATCCCAGGTAACACAAGACCTGACTTATGCTAATCCGGGTTTACATAAAATCCTCCAAAAATTAATTTTAAAAATCTGAAAATTCCAAATTGTGGAAATTTGCTTACAAGGCAAAATGCTTTAGGCTTAAAGGTCAAATGTTGAATGAAGTTTAATCCTTCAGCGACAGAGGTGATTTAAATTCTAGTCTATCCACCGGACGGAGGACATTTAAAGAAAAGTTGGGATTTTGACGTACGGAGACAATTATTTTTATCTTTTTTCCTATTCTACGGATTTGCATGCAATTTATATTTAATTACAATAATACTATTGTTATTATATCTGTTTATTTTCGTTGTGATTGATATTCTTATAAAGTATTACAATATCGTTCGGCGAATAGAATGTCATTTCATAAAACAAGAATGATTAGAGTAATAGTATTTCTTTTAGGCATGCGAGATTTGTTTTGTTGCCTCCAATTCCATTCTAATATACGTAATATTCTAATATTCGTAAACAGACTTCAGATGGTTTGTTATCTCTTCTTCTTTGTTCTCATGACTACACAGTCCCGTCTCCGAGCAGCCCTTCCCTCTCTCTGGCTCTGTCCCGCATTCTCTTGCACACAATTCATCACACTCAAGAATTGTTTACAAATAGCACCAGATGGGCCTACAGCGTGAACGAGGGTGATGAAAGTCTCAAAAACTAGTCCATATTTTCTTTCATCTCGCACGATCTTTTTGCCAAAAGAAAACTCGTTTTAGCATGAACTGAATTTTTTAAATCCGTAAATGTCCCTTTGGCTCTATTATTTGAGAAATACTATGAATTGATTACAAACATTATGAATATGACCGTAAAACTATAGATTATAACTTCATTTTAGTTACCTTAATAGTTTATTTTTGTGTGGTAAGCCTCGAAAAGGAAACACGTTGCCTCTCGCATTTTTGTATTGTTCCGCATATCTATTAGTTTCTTCTGCTATTATTTTTATCCAATCTTTGCCATAAAATAGTTCAAAACATTCAACAATATAAACCACACATTTAGCAACATTCTGAGCTCTGCAGTTTCCAATAAATGACTCCTGTTGTGCAATAAAATTTTCCATGCTCTCCCAGTGAAAATCTTCGTCCCTTTTCTTTTCATCTTCATTATCTGGCTGATTTATGAGTTCGTCTGCAACTGCAACATCATCAATATAACTAAAACCACTACCACTATCATATTCACTATCACTACAATGTGAGATGTCATTGGATTCCTCCAACATTTTTTGCAACTCTTCATCACTGAAACCCATTGCACATCTACTAGCCATTTCTATACAGGGAAAAGAAAAATGCTCAAATGATTTAAGAATATATTCCTAAAAACAGATGATATGTAGAGTTATTCATTAAGAACTTTTTTATAAATTTCAAGCTTTACCGTCCATGTAGTGTGGATGTGTAACACAAATGGAACCAAAGGACTGGAGTCTTTCTCTATCTTTGTGCAGCCGTATTTGTATTTCTTTCAACAAAATAATAAGAATGTCTTTCAGATGCACTAGAAAGGTCTCTACTAATAGATCTGGGAGATCATGCTTGGTTTGCTTGGGTTCTTTGTAACCAGCGCCATATCTTTCCATGCCCATGCTCTCATATATCTGTCAGAGCGTGACTGATGCTTGAAAGGGTCTCGAAAGCCTCGAGGTTATAAGGTCCTTTTGCCATCAGCATCTTTCTTGTTTACAAAGGGAGAGACTAATGAAGTTTTTGGGATGGTATATCTTGCTTTTATTTTAGAGATTTGAACCACTTCATTCACGTTTTGAACATTCATTCTTGGTCAATTTTTTCCTAACAGCATTTTCGTCTTATTTTTTCATATTATTTTTCCTTAGAAATGTTGTAAAAATTTATAAAAGAATGATGGATTTACTTTTAGGAAGAAACTCGGATGCAGAAAAAATTAATTAGAATAGAACGGGAGTGATGGTGAAAAATAGGAAACAAAAACTTTGCCTGGCCTCACGTCAATCGGTCGAGTACACGTCTTCACGGCACAGTAAATTTGATGTTGCATAATTATTGCATTCAGAACAGATAAATTCTTTAAGTTATATAGAAGAGAAAACCTTCGCCTTTCACAATTAAAAAGCCATTTGAAAATTGATCAAAAACTCTTCTCATAAGAATAAATTAAATAAAGTGCGGCATGGGTCGGTACCCTGCACCAAGGCATGTGAAGAAATCGAAGTCTGTACGGTGCACCAAGGTCAGCGCTGAAGCGTTAAACACGTCAATTTATTTTTAAAAATTCCAAATTACACTTATTTACAGAATATTAAATAGTTAGAGATAATTAATGACAATATTTAATACAAAATCTTAAATTTTGTTGCATATCGTGGTTTCCTTCCTCGCATAGTTATTTGGTGCTGAAGTTGATTAGGAAGATGAATTTTGTGGGTTTTAAATTACTTACATTCTTAATTATATATAACATTCATTATCTAAAAATATTATTTCAATATTCATGTACTATTTTCGATGCGTGTTTGACGGGAAGTCAACCTGGCAATTTTGCAGGAGATTACAGCATTCAGCTGATGAACTAGTGAAATGTGGAATATTTTAAGAGGATGGAAATACAATTATAAGGAAGTAATTAGGTGTTTGATATGTTTAATTAATATATGTATAGGCTGGATTATTGATAATTAGTATGGTTTTCCCCTCAATTCACCCAAAAAGCGAGAATCTGCTGCGAGGTAGGTACATTTTAATTTTTTTATTAACTGCACAGAAGTGTTACCCGTGTATAGCGCGTACCCCTACTCTATGACCAAAAAATTTGGTCTTCAAATTGCGCATTATACACGAGTATATACAGCATGTTCTGATACCATTCATATCATATGTAATACCATAAAGCTCCATAAAGTTCAGTATATAATGTCTTTTTGTGTTTCAAGAGGTTTTGAACCCAAGGTTTTGAAACCAATTATATTGTATAACATGGGTTCTTATGGGAAATATCGATTCATTTAATGTTGTTTCGCTCTACGTTGTGATTTTCTGAAACAAATTAATGACATTAATCGAGGACACACTGTACATTACTAAATCCTTATTAGTTTATAAAGTTGAAACTTTTATAATTAATGATTTTATTAGTGTGCATGTTGCCTTACATTCCTTAAGTGCATTTTTATTTATTTTGGTAACCAGAGGTAAGGATGCCATCCTAACCCATCTGAAAGAAGCTGGGATTGATCCACGGGAATATATATCTTTTTATGGTTTGCGTACTCATTCTGTTTTGAACAATGACTTGGTAAGTATTAAAACTTTTTGGCTTACTGGTTTAAATTTCCTTGGAATTAGTATGTGTTGATATAAGCTAATTTATCTGTCTCTATCTAAATTGTTTGGTTCTAAATCTCTGCAGGTTACAGAACTTGTCTATGTTCATTCAAAGTTGATGATCGTAGATGATAGAGTTGTTATTTGTGGATCCGCCAACATCAATGACCGGAGTATGCTCGGAAAGAGAGATTCAGAAATAGCTGTTGTGATTGAGGTACCTAATAAATCCTAACTACAATAAATATTCCAGCACTGTATTTTCTTGTTTCTCCAAAATTTTAATTTTACCACTTCAAAGCTCCTGCTCGTGTTATTACCACTTCTGTCCATTTATGTTTTCAAATTATAACATGAAAGAAGCAGTCTCTATTTCAAATGTTTTGGTAGAAACATTTTTGTGTACTTATTCCATGTTATAATTTTGATTTTATCAAGTTTAATAACCATAATAATTCTGATTTTTAGTTACATAATATTCTCGTTTTCATGTAATTGAAGTAACTGTTGTATAATCTTGAAAAATGTACTGTTTATTTTTTATGAAGGATAAAGAATTTGTGGAGTCAGCAATGAATGGAAAGCTACATCTCTCTGGAAAATTTGCTTCAAGCTTGCGTAAATCCTTGTTTAGAGAGCACTTGGGTGTTAGTAATCCAGATTCCAAGATTGTTGATGATCCTATATCATCTCATTTCTACCAGGATGTATGGATGTCTACAGCTGCAAAAAATACAGAAATATTTGAAGAGGTCAGATCCATTAATTTTATTTTCATATCATATCATTTTATTTTCATATCACCAAAGTTTCGAATATATTTGATAATATTATATTAAGATCCAAATTTTTTTTATCATTTGAAATTTTCATCCCACAGAATGTGCATAATTAGATAAGGTAGCTTAGCGTAGATTGTAATGTCACTGGACATAGTATTATTCGTGATATCAGGATCTACAATTGGATTGATTTAAATCAAATTCTCTGGAGCCATTTTGTTCTGCAAAAGATGATATATTGCATAAATACGAGATATCATTTGATTTTATGAATGCGTTTTGGCCCTAGAACCATGAACAGACAGCATGGCGAAAACCACTTTTATGGACTCAGGGACACCTAAAACGTGCATTTCCATCAAAATCTCAAAGTCAAATTTTTTCACAATTACAATACTTTCCGAGTATACTACATATATGAGAAAGTAAAAATCAGAACAGTGTACATTGCACAAACTTACTCCTATACTATGTAATAATCTGGTCTCACTACACTTTTCTGACTGGAAGGAACTCACACTACTAGAAAAACAACAAAACCGTGCAAAATGTCTTCTGCACCTTAATGATATTAGTATATTGATTATGTGAAAATCAAGCTTGATAAATAGTTATACCAAACATAAATATCAAGTATATATCAAGTGGATTGGTAAAGTCACATAGGCACTGAAGATTGTTAGAGAACTGGGAAGAGCTGGGTGTAAAAATTGTTATACAGCAATACCTTGCTTTAAACAACAGATAGGTTCCTGAAATTTTTGTGCTAAGTCAAATTCACATAAAACAGGCTCCGTATGCCATTGAGGATAGCTTCTACGGACGCTTAAACTAAAGTGTAATGTTAATCAAATATGCCGTTAACCTGAAAAAACAGCTTCTTGTCGACTTGCATCCATCAACACCAGATGCAAATCTTTACACTTTTTCAATAACTTATCTCATCAGTAATTTTTAAATGGTATAGAAAACTAAATTATATTCAGGCAAAAATGTAAATATTTCCTGTATGAATGAAATCCTAAATAAATGAGCGGTAAGTTTTATTCAGAATGGCGCCTTTGTTTATAAATAATAACGCCAAAATAAGCATCAATCGAGCAATAAAAAAGGTGTGCCATCCTAAGGGTTTCTTTCATAGCATGGGTTTACCACATTCTGGCCCTAAATCGGGACCCAAAGGTGACTATACTAAAATCCACAAGCCTGTAAAAAATGTAATTTCCAATACATTTATGGTTAGGCCGCCTAAATTGTTGGCCACCTTGTTTATTGAACACCTTGTAGGTGCGGGCCTGCTTCATGCTATAATGAATCTGCTTAAAACGGGGCCGTGCAAAGCGAGGCATGACTGTATTATAATTTCACTGGATGCTGTATAGTTATTTTCTGATAAATATGGCTTATGCAGTATTGCTTATGACTCCTAGCTCTATAACCAAGTCAATTTTAACCAAAATTGTTTGTAGCCATTTTTGAATAAATGCCATTTTGTGAAAATCAACAAGAATAAACTGCCCTTTATTGTTGTAGTTGTTGTAGTTTCTATTCTGGATAATGTTCTGCCGAAATATGAAATATCATTAGATTTTGTTGAACCATCTAGACCGGTGGAGCCCAACCTTTTTACATGGCAAACCACATTCGTAGTTGCGAATGCTTCGGAAGGCCGCATTGGAAGTCACGAGAGCTTCGGCGAGCTGGATGAGTGTTTACATTAGAAGTTACCAAGGGATTTTGTGGTCTCATATTAGCGAAAATCAAGTCTAAATAAATTACTAGTGTTAATGCTCCACCAGAAAAGGTTTTGAGATGATAATTATACTGAAAAAATATGGTTGTCTATATCGAATTTTACCAATCGCCTTTTCATCATAGCTTCATGGGCTGCACTTGGTCCACGGGTTGGGGACCTCTGGTCTAAAGCATAATTCAAAATACGCCTTTTCAATTTGTTGATTATCTACGCACAATTTGTATAATAAAAGTATAGAAAGCTATTTGTAACCTCGGGTCTAGACTCTTGGAACACACATATACAGACAGAGAGCATGGCGAAAACCACTTCTTTGAATTCGGAGACACTTACAACATGTATTTCCATCAAAATATCAAATTCTCACATTTACAGTACTTTATTTATTTATCATGTGTATGAGAAAGTAATAATTAGTAGCATTCATAGAAAATTCTGCTTTTATGATGTATTTTTCTTTTTGATGTAATTTTTGTCATCATTTGCCTTTAAGTAATATCTTATTATATGTCGACCCAACTTCATTACAACTGCTATTACATAACAATTCTTCTTTTCTAGTTTTTCTTATATTTCTTTCTTGCTTTCTAGGTATTCAAGTGTATTCCTTCTGACATTGTGACAACGTTCTACAATTTGAAAAAGTATCAGGAAGAGGTTCCACTCTGTACAACTGATGCAGCAGCTGCAAAAATTAAGCTACAAGATGTGAAGGTAAACCATTTATTCATAATTACTGGGCATTGTTAGCTCTTTTTTCTAAAAAATATCGCTTATGTAGAGTAAAAGCCTGTTCTACTGGCATCCGTTCCACTGGCAAACTCACTCTAATGGCATCTTGGGTGTGGTAGTGTTTCCCCACTTGACAACTAGGTGTTGCCTTAGTCGTGATTAATATTGCGTATGCTTAAACTCGTATTACGTGTAGTGATGGGCACAATTGATTTTTAATCGATAGTTGACAAAAACATTCGGTTTTTTAGACAAAAGTCTCCATTCATTATGTGGAAGGCAAAGGGAAATGCATGTTTACAGGGCCGGCATGATGGAGCATGCTGCACAGAGGGCCCCCCAAAAGAGGGGGCCCCAAATTTTGCTTAGATTGTAACTCATTGTCATTGATAACTGGCACAGTATATTTATACACATTGATACAGATAAATGGGCTGTGTTAAGGGGTCAGATATGAATATGAAAATCAGTATCTGATGGCCACAAACTAAATTCTCTGCTGTTAAGAGAGGTAGCAACTATGTGATGTCAATTTTTACATTTAGTTAACTAGTTAATTTAACATTCTACTATACTTGGTTTCAAATATCTTTGCGGTCTAGAGAGAGAGAGAGAGCAAAAAAGAGAGCTTTCCAGCATGTTATCTTACAATAACAAATAGGAATGAAGTAAGCAGAGCCTCCCCCATCAAAATCTCATTCTCTCTCTGGCCTCTGTTGTGCATACATTGAGTCTCTGAGTGCTGTTGCCACATGCTAATGCCAAACAGTCAAGCCCCCCCCCCTCGTCCCGGTACCTCACTGCTGGCAGTTTTTTCTTTCTTCTCAGCTCTCCGCAATGTATTCCAGTATGTATGAAATGGCAGTTGCAAAGATATTTGAAACAGACTATAGTCACATAATATTAAAAGTTGTAACAAGGACCATAGGGCAAAAATTTATTGCCTGAGGCATCTCCACTCATCTCACAGAAATAAACATCAACAAATTCATATGGAATAGAGAGTGCTGATTCTAGATAAAGAGCCGCCTGTCGTCGCCATCTCACAAGCCCAGGTCACATGACGGCCATGATTGGAACACCTTGTAGAAAAAGAAAGGGAGCCCTCAAAATCATTCTTACATAGGGGCCCCCAAAATCGTACTTGCATAGGAGCCCCCAAAGATATCACATCGGCCCTGCATGTTTCAATCAACTACCGTCAGCTAATTTTTCTGATGAGATTAAGATATAATTTAAATGAAATTTCGATTTTAACTGCTGTTATTCGATCAGCATGTATAAAAACTGGCAAAGAAAAAGATCTTAAAAATTAATTAATTTCCTTTTAAAAATTCAAAAGACTCAATATTCTTGTTGAGTTTTATTTATAATTTTTGTACCATTTTTATTCATAATACTACATTATTATTGATTACCCTTCTAATAACTATCAATTTATTTCAATAGCAAAACTGAGGAATTCGGAAAACCATGAATGTTCATACAGTAGATGTTTCCTTTTTTGTGCAAAAATATCTGAATAACTTGTAAATTATGCATTCATTCCATTACATGCATTTAAAATTGCATTTAATGTGATGCATACAATAATTTAGCCAATAGGATAAAACCTAAGGTGTGCAGTACTGCCTGCGATAAATAATAATAGTTTTTAGAAAGAGTTTTAGAAGAAAAGAAGGAATGTCTTCCCATAGCAACAAGAACATATTATTTAACTTAAATATATTTTTTCATTATTCCATCATTTTACGGGAATTTACGATAGCTTACATAGAAAGGAATAGTAAATAAAAAAGATACGAAACAAACCTAATTTATGCTATGTGGTTAGCTCTTGGTTTTTACACTTGTTTCCATTGCAGTTCATATTATATAGTGAGCTATTTGCTGTAACAGCACATTCAATTTAGCGGCATGACTTTAGTCCTGTGGGTGCTGGTAGGACGGGCTTTTACTGTATTCGGTTTATCTCTCCATCGGTCTGTCTGTTTGTACAAGCAATATCACTGGAATTCTGCATCCTGAAGGAGCCACATTTTCACGATACGTTTGTCTATACAAGATCTGGAGGTTGATGTTAAAACACTAGGACCACATTGAAAACTGTCTGCTTCTTAGACCTCGAGACCGTCATTAACTCGGATTATCTATTCGAAACTCAAGGATTTTCCCAACACCAATCTCAGGTACGTTGCAGCAGGGGATCTCTAGCTGACCAAATCATTTGCAATAAAAGTTTAACTTTTTTATGTTGTTAAATTAGTGAGAAAGTAACTCAAGCATCGAATCCAGGTAAATGTGCTGATTAAGAGCATCTTTTAAACGTAATTCTATGATACATAATAAGTGATTTACACTCGCATGTAACCTTGACGCCCAGGAATACCAACCTTTTAAGAGTTTCTGGAGTTTCTATTGAAAACATGAAAAATGTGTATCATATGGAAGTTGGTTTGGGTTGGTTGGTTGAACTGCATTGGGTTGGTTGCAGCACAAACTTGGTGGCAAAATATATTAACAGAATGGGCCAGAATTGCTACTACGACTAATCTTTAACGGTTTTCAATAAAACCCCGTCCCAGAAACTCTTAAAAGGTTGGTATTTCTGGGTGTCAAGATTACATGTGAGCATAAATCACTTATTATATCATAAAATTACGTTTGAAAGACGCACTTAATCAGTGCATTTACCTGGATTCGATGCTTGAGTTACTTTCTCACTAATTTAACAAGATAAAAAAGTTAAAATTTTATTGCAAATTATTTGGTTGGCTAGAGATCCCCTGCTGTGAGGGGGCAGATACCTGAGCTTGGTTTTGGGATGAATCCTCAAGTTTCGGATGGCTAATCCGAGTTAATGACGGTCATGAGGTCTGAACAGCGGTCAGTTTTCTATGTGGTCCCAGCATTTTAACATGAGCCGAGCTAGAAATTATAAAAAATTGGTGGATCTAGGATTAGTTGTTGGGGAGTAATCGGAAAAAATCATTAAAAAGTACATGCATATATAAATGTAGACGTCCAACAATGCATCACGTCTGTGATTCTTTACTCTGATGAAAAGATAGCAGCAGATGAAATAAATTAATAAAAAAATTGTAATAAATAACTTTTATATTTTGCCCACACGGGAGAAAAATGAATTTTGATCTACTACACTTGAGTTAGTATTTTTGTAAAACTTATTTGACTTTAAACCTTCTTACACTATTAATTATCCTACACTTTGAACATATGTAAAAGTTATATGGCTTTTTAAAAGTGTAAGAAAGCTGAAACCCATATAACTTTTACAAATGTTCAAGGTGTAGGATAATTAAAAGTGTAAGAAGGTTTAAAACCAAATAAGTTTTACAAAAATTCTAACTCAAGTATAGTAAATCAAAATTTACTTTCACTCTTCTGTGCAAAATGTTATTTATTAAAATTTTTTTATTCATTTATTTTTACTTTTTAGTCTTATTTCTAATACAGAGCACAAAGAAAAGTAATTGGTGACCCCTGTTGTATTACATATAACTTTTTAAAGGGACACACATGACTATCCATTTCATTTTAGGTTGATCAAATTCTATAATAGTTCAAAAATCAACCAATCAATACGAGAACTTGTTGTTAGCAGAAAAACTGAAAAAGAACAGCTAAAATGGTTTTCTGGGGGCTGGTAGGCAGCCAGCAAAGCATTGGTGGTGGAAGTCAGTTGGTTCTGTACACCATAGGCGAAGCACAAGGTGACCGGCTAGGTGAGTTTTGGACTCTCAGGCTTGTGTCGAGAAAATCAACAGGGGTGGGGTAGGCTGAACCCCCCACAGGCCTAATCCTTGGATGGGCTTTTCGGGATATGGGAACTTGATATAAAATTGTCGAAATTTCTCGGTTTCTTCACAGAAATGGATGTAGTTTTGGGAAATCGAGAGAAAACACTACAGGAAGTGGGTTCTCATCATAATAGTTTCAGAGATACCAGACATGGAAGTCCAATCACAGTGGAATTCATATTTCCCACAAATTTTCACCGAAGGAGATGTAAGAAAACAGGTTAATTATCATCTTTGCTTACCTATCTAAGCAGTTTACTGTGTCCTGCCATTTATAACTTGACTGATAAATGCATTCTTCCTTCAATAATTGTAATAACAAAGGTATTATTCGAATATGTACTCCCTGAAGTGGACATCGTCATGCATGATGCCATGTTTGCCTAATACAAACCGACATATCTGGAGTGTGATCTTAATATAAAAGTTATTAAAAAAGCACCTTATGTAATTTGATCTGCAAATTCTTCCCTCATTTGTTTTTTTGAAGTCCTTTCTTTATGAGTTTACTTCATTGGTTTCCTTAATGAGTTTCGAAGTATTTCACTAGACTTACTATATTTATTTTTGTTGTTTAATGCAAATTTATTAACAATGAAAATTCTCCAGTAGCTCCAAAAAATTGGGAAAACCGCACCCATATTTATTTTACAAGATAGCCATCATCATTGATGTGTGAATCACCACTGAGGATGATTGCTTTGTAGACAAAACACATTTGTTTTTTTCTTCTGTTTTTGGCTGCTGTTGTCATATTCATACCCATATGGCAATCATAATTTTTGCTTTTGAAAGATAAGGGTATGATAAAACAACTAATGTACTTAATTTTATGGTGAAGAGAGGCATTACTTCCCAGTTAGGGTGATTTAAATTATCAGATCTGTTTTTGAGATAAAATATTAATTCAGATTGGATGAATATTGGAGAGATTTTCTTTTATAGATGATGTAACTCTTATAAGCCCCTAGTTGTTTTATGTAATACATATTAAATCTCACCTTTTGTCATTGCAGGGTCACTTAGTGAATCTACCTTTACATTTCCTGGAAGGTGAAAATCTAATACCAAATCCAGGAACTGTTACAGGCTTAATGCCTACCAATTTATGGACCTGATATTTTTGTTTTTATTTAAATTTAGTACAATCAATAATATGCTATAAAATTCTTTTAAACCTATACATCCAGAGCAATAAATGACAATAGTTCAGTATTTAAAAAAATATTTAAATACTTTTTCTGAAAAGCTGTATACTAAGTTGTTCATTTTTATGTGAATCTTTATATCTATATCTTGCCATGAGATACAATTGTGAACCAGATTTATTTTACATTCATTAATATAGTCTGAAAAGTGGAATTGTCACAAAAGAAATATTTGTTGTTTTTTTTAAGTTTATTAAAATCATATTAATCCATTATAAATTGTTGAAGGCTCCTGCAGAAAATGTATACGTAAAGATTTTTGTGTAAGAAATATGCATTTAATATTTTTGTAATCGAATGTTGAATTCTTGAACTAATATCAAATTTGTTTGTCAATTTTTATTAAAATATTTTAATTTGTGATTGTATGTCATTTTAGCTATTTAGAATATATTCGATGATTAACTTCACTACAGATAATATATTGTTAAATTAGGCATAAATCATCCTGCAAACGTATATATTTTGGAGTTTGTTTGAATTTTTTACAGAAGGAATAATCATCAAGTTTATATTTACTAATATTCCATTTATTATTTCATGTTTAAAACAACTATTGATATATCACATGATGCATTATTATTGTACATCATACACAAATTTTATTTGGAAGCATAAAGAAATGCGATCTTGGAATAAAATTCCTTCCTGCGTGTATCAATCTTACCGCTGACCGGTCCGTAATTGGACAATTGAGGGTGGTATGAAGTCTGACGTCACGTTGTTCACGCCCCTTCTTCATGACGTCAGAGTCGCTATGCGTACCAAGATGGCAGACGGTGTGTACGAAGAGGAGCGAAGGAAAACTGTTGGGGATTCAAAGATGTTGAACGAAACTGTAGAGATGCTCGACATTGTGCGCAAAGAATGTGTAAATAACAATGGGCTTTGCAGCCTTAATTCTAAATTTTACTTGCATAGCGACAGTGGAAATTTTGGTACAAATTTCAGTTTGAATGGCGTGGGACTCAGAGTGCACGCCTCTGAGGATTGTGACGAACATGTGAGTGAATTCTCTTCAGATTTTAAATCTCTATGTCCCAGCGGTGTCGATAACGGAAGGAAGAAGAGGTGCACAGACCGATATGACAGCTCGGAGAGCTCTGACAGGTAAGTTATTGCTACTCGTTTTGTATCTTGTTGGTGTTATTCTTATGAGATAAAACATTGCAAAAATATGCTTAATATTTACGTAAAATTCATCTGATGTTTAAAGTCTCGTTGTCTTTGAATGATGTTCTCCCTGATTACCTTACATTAACGTTAATTTCATTGTCAGTTTAATTCTAGCTTTTTAAGTTAGCCGGCAGCACGTGAGAACTAGGGTCAATGATCAGCTGTGAAAAAACAACGATTCTTTAATTTACGAGTCAGATATACTTTCAGATTTACTGTGCTAAGGGATTATATGTCTTTTTAAAGTAACCGTAATTCTTTATCTTTTATTTCGTTGCAACATTTATTTCATGTTTTTTAAATTGTCGATTTCGTCGTCTAAACCGAATGTAACATGGAAGGCACTCTTGCACTACAAATATTTACGATATGTAGTGAAAGTGGCGTAATGAGTATTTCAACCACTGTATTTTTTATATATTTATGCATCGTGAAAATAGGATTCTAAATGAAAGCGTTGATTCGCAGGTTTCAGGGATTTCGGTTGTTACATAATTGTTCCGTCGTATTGGTGTCAACTTACGTTCACATCAATTTAATGATATGATCCATTAATTTGACAAAATTTGTACTCAAAATGAATCACTGATTTTTGCCGTTGTGTTATACTAATATACACTGTGGTTTCATTTCAATTTGAAGGGATTATTTGTTTACAGAAGTCTTTGTTTACATTCTATTTTAAGTAAAAATATTTAGAAATTGAGTTTCGCCCTTCCGCAGAAACTTTTCATCAAGACTATTATTAAAACTCGTATTGTATTTTTTAAATCGTATACATTTCTATCGTAACGTTATATAAATGTATGAAAGAATAATGGTCTAGAATTAAAACCATCAAACCTTGAAACATACGTATAGGAACTTGACGTTCATTTTAGTGTAAGTTTTCGGTTATAACGAACAATCAGCGTGTAATTTGCTTTCCGATACCTTTTGTCGGAAGCGCTCCGCAGACATTATTGAGCGATGGCAAGAGATTGCGCGCGATGCGATATTCATCTTTTTATGTGAGGTCCTTTTGATTCAACTAAATTTCGTTGAACCTACGATTCCTAGTTTTTGCGTGAATGTTTGGGTGTTCATTATCATACGCAGTTGTTTAAATTTCTATTTTTTCGTTTACTTATGCACTGAAGTTACATAAGGTTCGATGTATCCTCACCGTGCGTTTAACCTAAACTTATCTGTTACATTAAACGTTTAAACTATTGGAGGTTTTATTTTGCCTGCTATCAAAGAAATCGCCACTTCAGTTTTAATGCCGCTGTATACTATTGGCAGTTTTTCTGCACAGAGATTACGCTTAGGTGCAGTGATGTAGAATCGCCAGTTTTTGTTCCCGTTTGCATTTTGTTGTGAAATTGATATTAATATGATAGCTTGATTCTCTACCTTTCTCTGCTTTCATTTTGTTTGAATTGTCGGACTCTTCCGTGAGGAATCATAAAATGCGTTTATAAGTTGTATCTTCGCTTTGATAGATTTCCTCAGGTTGGCAATATAAGCCTGGCTTCTCCTTCGAAATTATTTTTACTGTTTACTTTTGTCACATTGAATCGCCATATTTATCCGTTTTATACATTTACTTTTACCCAGGACCTGCGCTAATGATTTTGGTACCCTGTGCAAAATGAAATTTGGCACATGACAAAAGTATGCGGGTGTTTGTTCTTAGATAAACGTTTGTATTTTGTTTTGAAATTGAAACCAAAAGATTCCTTAAGTCTGCTGTTTCTATTCAATTTCATGAGAGATCATCAATCAACTTCAACGTGTTTTCCCAAATATGAATGCTATAAGAATTCTTCTCTGAAGCCCCGTTACTGTAGCTAGTGATGATATAAGCTTTTCCAAACTTAAATATATCAAAATTTATTTGATAGACGCAATGCTCAAAACGTTTTCATTCTTTAGCATAAATTTAAATCGAGTATGATGTCTTGAAAAGTGACCAAGTTAAGATAGAAGCAATCCAAACATTAGCTGATAAAAAACAAGAAGAAAGGATTTAAAACGTTGTTACAATTTCTTCTCCAACAAAAATTAAAAATAGATGTTAAAATGTAGTTTTGTTGAATGATATTACGGTAGAACCCCGATTTTCTAACATAAACGGGACCTAAGGGTGGTCGGATAACGGAAATGTCAGATAATACGGAATATTAATGAAAAAACAGTTTATTACTAATTCCTGCGAAAACAAGACGGTCATCAAATACAAAACTATATCACAAACAAAAATAGCATTTACAATAATTTTGCGAATAAAACAGTTAATTTTTTAAAGTAATTAGTGATTGGGATTTGTTACTTTATTAAAAACCAGCTTCGAAAAATTTCAGAGCTTAAACGTGCGTTTTTATGCTGTAATACCAAATTGGCAGTGCTGTAGGAGCTATATTTTTTGAAGGCCCGTGGTTTTTATGCGTTCTTTGCACGAAGTGAACGCATATAGGGGGGGGGGTCGTTTCCGTCCGTCCGCATGTTAAAACTCGGAAACCGCTGGACGTATTATAATGAAATTTGGTATTGGGGACTTTTGCTAAAATTGATCGACCGATTTCAATTTTGGTCAAAATCGGACAACAATGATGACCACTTTACATGAAGGCCTACAATGTTCCTTTGTTTTTAACTCGGGAACCGCTGGTCGTGTTTGGTTGAAATTTGGTATTGCTAAAATTGGTCGACCGATTCCAATTTTGGTTAAAATAGGACTACAATTACGACCACTTAACATTAAGATCTACATGAAGTTTACAATGTTCGTCTGTTTCAACTCGGGAACCGCTTGAGGTATTTTAATAAAATTTCGTATTGGGAAGTTTTGCTAAAATTGG
The DNA here is from genome assembly GCA_028673005.1 of Tanypteryx hageni. Classification (NCBI taxonomy): domain Eukaryota; kingdom Metazoa; phylum Arthropoda; class Insecta; order Odonata; family Petaluridae; genus Tanypteryx; species Tanypteryx hageni. The sequence goes on along the minus strand of CM054114.1, from coordinate 169,815,240 downwards.
TCGACCGAATCCAATTCTGGTTAAAATCGGGTAACAATTACGACCACTTTACATGAAGACCTACAAGTAGTTGACAATGTTCCTTTGTTTCAACTCTGGAACCGCTTAATGTATTTTGATGAAATTTGGTACTGGGGAGTTTTGCTAAAATCGGCCTGCCGATTCCAGTTTTGGTTAAAATCTGACAACAATGACGACCACTTTACATGAAGACATACATGTAGTTTACAAAGTTCCTTTGTTTCAACTCGAGAACCGCGTGACATATTGTGATGAAATTTGGTTTTGTTAAAATTAATTGACCGATTCCAATTTACGATAATTACGATTACTTTACATGAAGACCTACATGTATTTTACATCGTACCTCGCTTTCTTCTCGTTAAATTCTCATCTGAGCGAAAAATATTAGAAACATTGTGAAATTTCAAAGAACGCATTTGGAAAGGAATTCCATAAAACTTGGCGCCCTGTACAGGAACACTGCTCACACTCACCTCATGCTGGCTTTGACCACTTATTTAGAACTTTCCATTTATCCTTAAGTAAAGAAAATATCTCGGGCGGTATTTTACGAAAAGCTCACTGACAATATCTGTTACGGACGCAAACGTCCATGTCTGCTGCAGGATTGGAACCAGCTCACACCCTTCAACTCTCCACTAAAGCCGTTTTGGCAGGCAGGGTTAACTTTCATTCAGTAATTTTTTATGTGCATTAAAGTAATAATGTCATACTTTTATAATTTTATTAAAAAGTTTCTTCTTAAATTAGTGGAAAATAACCACCAAACTGTTTATGAATTACTAGGGTCCAAAGCAAATTTACTGTAGCACTCGTGTGTCTTTAGTTCGTCATTCAATTTATAAGAACGGGCTCGAACTCGTTCAGTCTGGAGCTCTGAGGCCATGGGACCAATATATCCATAGTTAATCCGTCCCTGCTATGATATCATAATCTTATCTTTTTATAGTATTATTGTCTCGCTATCTACATTTTCAAGGCAAAACTATTTAAGCTTCTGTACAATTCTATTTAGTGTTTTAATTCCTTGTTTAATCCATAAAATGTAGCATTTGGACAGGTGATATAAATTATCTTCGTCATCCAAAGAAAAAGTCATCTCATCATTCATCTCCATGTCTCACTAATTATTATTATACTACTAATTGATATTGTTATACGACGCTAGACTGATCAAATTATTTTCATAGAACTGGTGCTAAGAGGTAAGATAATTCCACTGGGCGGTTTTCTACTACACATCATCTGAACATACTTTTTTTCAAATCTCCTTTGTGTATTGTTGCGAAACGTAAAGAGAAAGATGCTGTGGCAGCGAAAACATAAGCGCCTCCTCGAATCGGGCATAATAAATAATTATGTATTAGATAAATAACCCGAAAAGTTATCGGTTTATCGGCCATTTTCCCTTTCTGCAAATTTTACTTTTGATTGCCATATAGCCGTATATATTCTTAGCATATTAGTTTATTATAAACTGTCTGCATAATCAGGAAATGACCATTTTTGAACACTTATATTTATATGTTTCAGTATATAAATATTGAGGTGAATATAATGAATAGAATATTAATCCCTCTCCACCTGGCCGCATCATAATGATAAATATTTTCAAGGTGTGGAAAAGTTAAAATTTCCACCGACTTCTATTTACAGTGAGAATATCACCTTCCTTTTTTTAATAACTGAAAAGGCTTAAATTTCAAGGACAAACAAACTTGGTCGGCCAATGAAAGAGAAATCCCAATGGAATCCGCTTGTCGACCTTATTTACTTACCACCATCATACCGTTACATCGATAGAAAGTGGTTTCGCCAACTCTCTTTTAGCATCAGTTGAGCCTTGGCCAACTCTTTGTGGATTGAAGGTCGATTTTCGTGGACACATTTGGAGATCTTGACCGAATTAAAAGATCGCTTGCGTAGAGAAATGCGAACTCGCCGCTCTGTTTTGGGGGTTTTGCGTGCATTGAAGAAACCAAACTTTTCATTTTAACGAAACTGAATCTTCCTCCGAGTTTTAACTCTTACGAGGCTGCCAATAAATTTATCGCTCTCGCATACAACTCGCCGCGTCGGTCCTATTTACTTGACGTAGGATGAAGAAGCTGAAGGTAAACTACGTTATTTAATCGTCATTTTATGCTTAAGCGTCGTAGATTATCACCTCGAACAATTAGAAATCGCTATTCCAACAAAAAATTCTGTTTATAGCCAGAGACGTACCAGGGAGATATGGCGCCTATGGTAACATTTTAGGAAACGTCTTAGTTGCGTAGTATATTATTTTTCCTGCGTTTTAAATGAAAATAGTAACATTTTATTAAAATGATTTTAAATTGGAATGTTAAATTAATACTTATTTTTTGGGATGCTTGCGGGAACGTTTGGCGCCTGTGACAAATGCCTAGTTACGGCACTGTTTATAACCATTTACATGTTATTCCCAGAGAGGGTTGATATATAAACGTACAGTGACACTTTGTTCTTTTATAAATCGTGGACGGTGTTGTTTGCACTCGGAGGAGATTACGTTGAATTGTTTGCCGATCAGAGATTAAGTCATTCCTCCGAACCTTCGTTCCATTGCCCCGCGCAGCATTCCAATATTTCTTCGGATGTTTTGGACCGCACCGTAATGTGTCAGTGAACCACGACTGAAGGGTGGAGGAGAGGAAGGAAGCGGGGGAGGAGGGAGGGGGAAGGCCAGCGTCGGCGCCTCGATTCCGAAATCTGCCCCCCCACCCTCTGCCCCTCCCACCCTTTGCCCCTCCCACCCTCTGCCCCTCCCACCCTCTGCCCTCCCCCACCCTCTGCCCCCCACCCTCTGCCCCCCTTCACCCTCTGCCCCCTTCACCCTCTGCCCCCACACCTCTCTGTCACTATCCCTCTCGCTCCCTCTCTATATACCCCTCTTCCTTTCCACGCTGTACCTGCACTGCCCCAGCCTGTTTTACGGGATTGAATTTGCTCCCGAAGGTGATTTTACACTCGGCAACTCTCTCTCTCTCTCTCTGCCCTGCCTCGCCCGTCTCCTCAAAACGCCATTAATCAGCTTTTTAATCGCGTGAACAAGTATTACGTCGCAACATACTTCGCTTTTGCTTTTTTTATGGATAGCGAAACGTTGATGCAGGGAGAGAAGTGTTCCCGGATGCCTTTGGTGTCGTGCATGGTGTTATGTTTCCAACCGTCGGAGTTATTTTTTTCAATGCCACGGTCGCCGGGAGTTTCATGGTGGACGGATATATTGATTATCATATTCTTGGCGAAGGTTATTTACTCTTGAGTTGCCCCAATTTTTTTATTAATGGACATGTCGTTGGAATTAGCCTGACAAATTATTCGAGAGAATGATGATGTTAATGAATCCCGCTTCATCTTATAAGCCTCTTGTGTGTATTTCGTGGAGTGGAAGTCATGAGTTAACGTTTTCTAGGCGTAAAATATTTTCAGTCCTTTCCAAATAAATTAAACGGAAGTAAATTTAAGTACAAATACATTATAAAATCAGTTTAAATAATGTTGGTCGTGTGTAACAAACTGTGATGGAAAAATTTGTGAATTGGAGTTGTTATCGCAAATACAACGCAGTGGTTACCTTTTTCATTTATTTGTAAAAGGTAAATAACGTGGTTTGATTTCTTCTAGGGACGAGAAATATAAGAATTGGTGAAAATATGAAGGTGTCGTACTTGATCTAATTTTCGGCAATACCATTCAAGGAAATCGCATGCAGCGTATTAACCCTCCATTGGTCGCGGGTGAGGGCCACGCTCACCCAGATGATTGCCGTATTTTCCACAATTTCGTGACCTTAATACATGTACGAGTAAAAATATAAATAAAAGAAGCATTGATATATTTTTCATTAAGATAACATTAATTTTCAATAATAATGTAAAATACTCTAATACACATTTCTAAAATATGAAACACTCGAAAAAATGCGGAAATTGCTGTTAAAGTATAATAAAACTAAAGATTTAATTGTAAAATTTCAATATGACGAGGAGACTGGTACATAACAAATGTAACACACTCGACGGCAGGTGAATTGGCACTACCCTCTCAATCATATGCATCTCTAATTTTGTTACCCATTAACAAAAAATATCTGCGATAACATGTTATGCAAGTTCGAATACTTTTAGGAAGGTATACTGATCTCGAAAATCGTAACTTTTATAGAAAAAAATTAGAGAATGTTTATTAAGTAAGGGATTCGCTCACCACGCGACCAAGAGGACTCAGTCCGTGGAGATTTTTAACTCGTCGTCTCAGTTATGAGGAATGATTGCAACCGTTCAAATATTACGGCTATGTATTATGATTGTTTATTTTTAGTCATAAGAGGATTAACGCGAAAGAAAAAATACCAATACCTCAGAATTCTAAGGGTTACCCATGAAATTGCAACATTTTGGTCGCATTGAAAGTATCTTCGTCGTTAGTGTATTATGGGATTGGTTAAATTTATTTTACCATATCATCATCATCATAGGTAGTCTGTCCGTAGACAGGTCCGTGATTATTCATGGTTAAACCTGGTTCTCCATATACTCCTATTTTCCGCTGTCCTCTTCATATCTTGATAACTCTCTTTCCCTTTCAAATCGTCTATTAGCTGATACCTTTTCCTACCTCTTTCCCTTTTCCTATCTAGTTTTCCTTCTAACACATCTTTAATCATACTCTCTCTCCTCATGTAATGTCCAACCCAGTTAGCCTTCCTCTTTCTGATAGTCTGTATAATCATTCGCTTCTCTCCTATTCTTTGTAGCACTTCATCGTTTTTCATCCTATCTGTCCATTTTATCTTCAACATTCTCCTCCAAGTCCACATTTCAAAGCTTTCCAAGTATTTGATGTCATTTTTCCTTAGCGTCCATGTTTCTGCCCCATACAATGCTATACTCCATACGTAGCATTTTATCAACTTCTTGCGGATATCTTCCCTTATATTCCCTGTAAGTAGTTGTTTCTTTCTCCTGAAAGCCGCTTTTGCTTTTCCTATTCTAGTTTTGATCTCATCCGTACATTTTGCCTCTCGTGTTATGATACTTCCAAGGTATTTATATTCTGAAACTTGCTCTAATGGCTTTCCCCCAATAGTTATGTTCAGATTCTCTTCTTTATCCGATATTCGAATGACCTTGGATTTTTCTGTATTTATTTCCATACCGTATTTTCTACCTGTTATCACTAGTCTATTTATCATTTTTTGTAGTTCCTCTTCCTTTCTTGCTAGAAGTACTTGATCATCTGCGTATTTTATTGTTCTTATAATCCTTCCTCCAATTTTGAAATCCCCTGTGCCTTCTAAAGCTTCTTGCATTAGACTTTCTCCATATATATTGAATAGGGTTGGCGATAGGCAGCAGCCTTGTCTTACTCCTCTACCGATATTTATTCCGCAGGTGTCCGCATTCTCAAACCTGACCTTTACAACTTGATTCTCATATAGATTCCTAATCAGTCTCCTATCTTTCCATTCTACACCTATATCCTTTAATATCTTCATCAACTTTACCCAATTTACTCTATCAAAGGCCTTCTGCCAGTCTACGAAACATGCGCAGATATCTTGACTGTATTCTATTGCCCTTTCTGATATGATTCTAACTACTCCTATAGCATCTCTAGTTCCTCGTCCTTTTCTGAAACCGAATTGATCTTCCCCTATTATTTCTTCTGCCTTTTTCTCCAGCCTTTTATTAAGAATCCTCGTGATGATCTTCGATGTGTGTGACAGAAGGCTTATAGTTCTGTAATCTTTACACTGCATTGCCTTTGGCTTCTTCTTTAGAGGAATCATTGTTACTTCTAGGAAATCCTGAGGCCACTCTCCCGTGTCGTAAATCTTATTAATTAATTTCGTGATCGCTTTTAGCCCTTCTGATCCTATGACTTTAAGTATCTCAGCCGGTATTCCATCGCTGCCAGTGGCTTTCCCCTTCTTTAGTTCCACTATCGCTTTTTCTACTTCGCTCTCCATAATACTTGGTCCTAAGTTGTCTTCTTCAATGTTTTCCTCATTTTCCAGTTCTATTTTTGCCGCTCCTGCCTGTTTGCCGTATAATTCCTTAATGTATTCTTCCCATACCTGTGCTACATCCTTTGTTTCTGAGACTATCTTCCCATCCGTATTCATAATAATAATAATAATAATACCATATAGGAATACCTTAATAATGTCTTAAATTATCTCTATATCAGTTTGTTCTCAATGTACCGTAGCTTGGTCCTAAGGATTTTATTTTATTTCCGCAAATACCATTGCAGTTCTTTAGTAATCCATTTTCGCTGAATTACCACTGAAGACTGCAGCTTTGCGGCCAAAATACGCCTCTGTTTTTTATAGCCTTGCTTTGGCTATTGGAGATATCTGAGACAAATATTTTTAAGTGCTTGTTCTTGAATTTTTTCAGCCATAATACGAGTTCGATAATTCCCTGTTGAATTGCAGTTTCAATTTATTATATATTCTCAATACAAATTCAAGCTCAATTCGCTTACCGATTGGAAATATTTGCATTCGAGGATCGTTTACGCCTAATAAGATAAAATATATCAAATTTCGATACGAATTCATTTCATGAAAAAGTGATGGTTTTATGTCAAATCTGCGTCCAGGTGGCTAAAGTAGGTGTCCTGCAAAATTAATCCGGGTACAACAGCAACCATAATATAATAATCCAAGAGGTTGAGTAGCCAGAAATACAAACGCAAAATCAGAAACCATGAGTGCAATCGCATTAATGCGTGCTACAGTTGCGCGGCCATGATAAACTATCTTTCACTTTCCAGTGTTAGCGCAATATGTTGCCTCTTAGGCTCAGAAATTAAATCGGAGGGATAATTTATTTTTTCTGGAATTTGTTTAGCGGACATTTGATACATTTTTGCATCGTGTCAGTGCAAAGATTTAAATTTTATGCCGGATAGCTGACCGCCTCGCAAGAGTTGCTCTCAGCCGTCGTTTCTGGGCGCTTTTGTTCGTCCGAAGTATTAGAATACTTCCTTTCACAACTTCTTCCCCTTAAGTCACTCGACATTTCTTCCCCGTCACTTTGCGATCGATTGTCTTTTTTCGTTACTCCCCTTAATAATGGACCGAAACTGGAGAACGTCTCGGAATCGTGGCCCAAAGTACGGCCCGCGAGTGTATGATGAAAAACCTATCCGAAAAATTTAACACACAAATTCATACATTTTATGAAAGTTTTGATAGTAAAACTTTTAATATTGAAATGTTAACCGTAAAAGCCTTATTTACACTTGATTTTCACTTATATTCCTTAGGACATATGTGTACGTCCGCCAGAGAAGGGCCCACTTTGTCGGTTTGGAGTTATGAATGCAGCGGCGTTCTTTGATAAATTACGAGCAAAACGAAGTAAAAATCACACTCCTATGTTGAAAAATAAACTTTTTATTGGATATTACAGATGATATTTAAAAACAGTGTTTCGAGAAAATTGAAGCCAAATTCACGACATTAAAAATAAGTTCTACTCGTACTTCATTTATGGATATAATTCCTCTATACATTTATTCTTAATAACCCAGAGAATCGTTCGATGCACTTTTCTAGACATCGACATTTTCTACCCTTTTTCACAAAAATGCTGATATCTCCGAAACTAGAATCGACAAAGTGGGCCCTTCTCTGGCGGACGTCCACATATAGATAAGTTCCGATTTTATCTCTAATCCGGCCCGCAGAAGACTTGGCAACTGCCAGTGCGGTCCGCCAAAGGATTTGCAACCACCGATGCGGCCCGCCAGTAAAAAAAGTTTGGGCATCACTAATGTAAAACATCAGACAAGTCTTGTAAGATTAAAGGAACATTGCAGTTTTTTTCGAGTGTAATTTTATGCGAGAGATGACTGATGTAACGAGATTTTATGTCATTCATTGCTAGTAATTAAGTTAGGGCGGCATTTTTCTCTTGATGAGGAAGTGTTGTCTTGAATGGCTTTGATGGGGAATCCTCGGAACGATAGATTAATCCATCGTTTCACATTAATCATAAGAAGTAATTGATTCATTCTCTTGAGCCTTTGAGAGCAGCGTTAACATTTTTCCGTAGGTATTCCTTTAAAAAGGGAAAAGATATTATGTGAGCAGAAAAACCTTATCGTTTTGCAGTGTGGCAAAGTATGGCCCAAGTTTCGTAAGTTTTGAATAATTTTATTCATTTTTTTATGTTAGGGCAGTGTTTCTAAACTAGGGACCTCGGCCCACCAGTTGGTCGCAAAGTTGTTTCAGATGTAAGGTGAAATGGATAATAAATTTTATCCAAGAATTTTACGAAATAAAATGTTATAAAAATTATGAATCTATAATAATAAAAGGCTGTGTGTGGGGACAAAAGACCTCGAGGATGTGCACCTTAGGGCCAAAATTTTTTAGTTTAGGGGAGGGGGGTGCGATCAAATCATTCCCCGACTAGAGGTCCGTGTTAAGTTTTTGTAAAATTACACAACTTATTTTTAATATTCTTAGAATAAATATCAAATTTGAATCTATATTAAATTTGTTCATATCAATTAAGGGGAATATTGATCACATATCTCGACCTTGAGTTTGAATGATTGTAATAGTGAGTGAAATGAAAAAAAAATCGAAACTGTAAACCCGGGACAAAGGCCGCGTAATTATGAGGAATTTTGTATTAAAGCTTCTTCATTTTGCTATTTTCAGTTCAAAAGGGATCGCATGATATTAAAGGGGCCCGCGACAATTGAAAGTTAAAGAACCACTGTATTAGAGTACAAGTGTTAGTCACTGTGAAATATTGACCTAAGAAAGAGAAGATATGGATACATTTTAGAATGAAATATCGTTGCGTTATCACGGAGGAATTTATTTTTGCTCAAGTTCTGGTTTACTCATCCGTTTTATGTCTATAGAAGTTACCATAATTTTCTACTGGACTCAGATTACAAGGTAAACGCATCTGGACCTTTTATTTAATCGACGTAAGCAAACAATAAAAAAGTTCCTCTTTCAGTTGAACGTAAATTATTATTTTTACGTTCGTTCCGCATCTAGTTGACTTTTAAACGTTTCTAATGAATCTCCAGACTATCTCATTCTCCTTTCAGCGGAGTGGATTATTTAGAAATAAAAATTATACTCTCAGATATGCTCCGTAACTACCTGTTGAAATACGAGCGACAAAGCTGATTTATTCCCGCCACAATGGATAGAAAACAATCGAGAAGAGTTTTTAATAGTTTTTGCGGCCTTAATGGCCGTGTTTAATTATTTTTTCGTAAAATGTGACGAGCACGATAAATACGTGATAATTTGCGACTTAATCCAAGTTTAATTTCCTTCGAAGTGCTAGAAGAACTTGACATTTTATCGTTGGCGCTTGCCAGACAGCTCGCGAATGTCTGCCGAGGAAAACGAAAGTAACTTAGCTGCTTTTTATTCCCGCTCCTCTCGACCGCTTCCGTGGTCGAGATCTGTGAAAAAAGTATCCTTGGGTTGGTTAAACTGGTTTGATTCCATCTTGAGATAGGTGTTAAGTGTGGCGGATTTCGATGAAAAGCAAGACAACGGATGAAATGAAACCGTGCGAAAGGGAAAGGTTTTTTATTTTGTTTCCCTTATACTGTTGTTTATTCTCATAATGGATTCTATGATGTTTCTCTCTACTTAGATTTTTACGTCTCTATTTAGAGCAGCTTTACTGGGATGGCCGGATTCTGAGTGAGAGAAGCCGGACATAACAGGAAAATAGTGAATTTTAGTCTTTTTGACGTGTGTGTATATATATATATATATATATATATATATATATATATATATATATATATATATAATTTTGTCCAAAAGGTAGCGACTAAGTTTTGCAAATTCAAACAACGATATTCTTGTATGATTGGAAATTCAAATAGTATAAATATTTTTGGGTCACATTTAATATAAATTGCCTAGATAATATTGACACGAATTTAAGTCCAATCAAATAATACATATATTTTTTAAAAAATGGAAACTTCGGGCTCGAATAATTATTTCGGGACATAGATACATAGCCTTGGAAACCTACACAAGTCCTGGAAAACCTAGCACGCCTAGTCACTTTAAGCTGGTAAGATTTTATTTGAAGACTGTCAAGGCTTTTGCGTTATTTTTTTTATTTTAGATTCCAGCGATAACCTCTATAGTTTCATTGGATAGAATAGCCTACGCGTTTCTCAAATACAAAAACCTTAATGGGAAGATTTAATGGAGAGTATTCAATTTCTTAATATGCTCGTTTGGTTACAGTTATTCAATACACTTGCGCTAATTGTGCTAATATGTAGTCTAAACTCCTATCGGATGTTTCATTACCAAAACTCGGATTGTATCGTCGTCTTTCATTAATTATATTATTTTTTACTCGATTATCTTTTCTTAGAATGAATACTTGTCTGTAATTTATTTGGCATCGATTCATTTGGCCATTCTGTGCTATAAGGAATTTTTCAAGCTTTGCATCCTGTCACTGACTCGGAAGAAATCCGTTAACCATGTTATTTCACTCTTACTGTGGAAACAGGACGTGCGTTTTATTTTCGTGAAGCAGGCGTGTCATCCTTTGCCCATTTGGATGGCAGCCGTTTTCATTCAGAATTCGGAACATATTCATCACGTAAGAAGAGACATATGCCATTACCGAATATGTAATAGCGTTAATCTCGTCCCTCGGCGTGGGTTCCTCAAGAGCCAACAATTGCAGGTCGAGGAGGGTACAGTTGGGGTCTGGGTCACGGCTGCCAACGTATGAAAGAGGGACCGCCAGTGGGGTTGGAGGCGGCGACCAGAGCGGTCGTGGACCCCTCGTCAAGGTTACCAGCCCCACCCACTCCCTCTCGACTCTCTCTCCACCAGGTGTCACCCCCTCCCTACCTCCCTCCTCATCTCCACTCCCTACCATCTTCTCTCCTTAAAAGACTCGCGCACGTATTTACTGTTTTCTTCGGTCATTTTGCTCTTGCCGAGCGTACAGACATTTCACATGTTATGTATTTCTTCACAGTTTTCGCGTTTTTTGTTGTTGATTGGAGAATGAAGTTGCCCTTTATTTCTTTTCAACACGATGTCAGTTTTTTTATTTAAAATTATTCGATAAGCCCATTTAAAAGGCAGTAAAAGTTTAAATAGTCTTTTAAAATTTTAAACTGACTTCCTGCTTCATCGTTTACATGGACATATCTTACCTTTTTCAGATTAATTTCTCCAACGTAACCCGATCGCATCTAAGTTTTTCTCTTCAAATGAAGTGATTTGATTAAATTATCCCTAATTTTATTTCTAAATTATGTGAAATTGTTGATATGATGCGACATTCCGTTAACTGGAATCGAAAAATTCCACCAAGCCCATGCACGCCTGTTTCCGTCTGTGTGGAATGTTTCCCTTAATATTATAATAGCAAACATTATTATTTGTCGTCGCAATCTTCTCCGAGGTTGAATTTCGAAAATTCAATACGAATTTACGAAATAAGAGCTCAAATACGTTTTGGCTTTTATTTTTTTTCCAAAAAACGTATCGCTGGTGAGAGGAGTGGCACATCTCGCAGGTTGGTTTAAATGGCGTGTACTGTCGTGTCGAAATATTTTCAACATTGTACAAGCTACGAACTGTGCGATGACCAGAAGATCACTCTCCCAGGAAGTAAAAAAATATGCTTGGAAAAGGCAGAATGGAAACTAAACGATAAAACCATTGTCATTATTTTTCTGAATTGGTCTTTCCGTACAAAACTTGAAAATATACGTCAGTAGTAAATTGTAATATCTGTTCAAGTTCGCTGCTATTAAGGTTAGCATCGTGCATTCGTTAAATCCTTGTGGTATTAACTGTAAGCGTTTATTATGGTTTGTTTCCTTGTCCAAAAATATTTACAAACTTCATGCCTACTCTTAACTGCAATGGCTCGAGCGAATTTCACTTTCGTGGTAAGAATTATTTCTTATAACAGCGTCCTTGCTAACGGCCGAAGCGCAATCGTTTTAAAAATATATATAAATTTTTATTGCAAGTATTGGAACATTACATTCGGTGTCATTTTCTTTTTGGTTCAATGTTCGTGGCATGAAAAGCAGTGCATTACACTGATGGCTGCGTGCGCAACGAAATTTCCGCTCCAACATACATTTGCCGCCGCGCATGCGGTGGAGACACTATGCTCAAGTCCTTATCATCAGAAATGTCATCCAAGACGCTGATAATATGCTAGCTGTTCGTGTATTTTTATTCTCAAGTGGCGCTGCAGTTCTTAAAAATAATCGTCCTTCAAATAAGAAGCCGGGTGTGTCGTCTTTCGAACTATCGTGATGGGAGGACATTATCGGATGGTATTTGGGAGACGTCAGATCGATGTTCACCTGATATGTATGAATCTTGACTGTAATACGTATAAGGGTCGTTTAATATTCTGCAATTTTGTAGCAAATCGTTTTGCGAATCTTCATGTATAAAGACTGCACTGCAAACAAAAGATCATAAAGTTCGTCTTTTCAATCAATCAGTGGCAGAATTTCTGTTGAAGTTTGCATGAACAAATCGATTAATGCGAGAAACAGTGTATATTTATGACATTGCCCGAGTCGGGAGCAAAGCTTTATCTGCCATCTAGCGCCGCTTTCCAAAACTATCGTGAGCTTTCTCTTTCCTTTCTTCCCATCCCTGCCGTCTAACCCGTCCTATTACTGGCAATGCAGTTCCCCATCCTGCTGCCGCCTTCCACTCTTTTTCCTCTTCGCCATTGCACTCTCGCAGCCTTTTCTCCTCCACGCTCGACTCTCCGCACCCGCACCCAACTAGCCTCCGCCACCCAGACCCTTAAATTCCATTTCGATGCATTTCGTTTTGTGACCCGAGTTTCGACAGGCGATGCCTTTTTCGCCTTCAACCAGTGTCAACGGGTCTTTATTTTTTTTAGGTAGGTCCAGGTTTGACAGAAGGGTTGTTGCGCTTGTTTAGGATGTGCCCGCGGCCAACCTTTTCACCCTCATCTCGTCCATCTCTCGACCCCTTTCCCTCCCCTCCCCCCATTTCCCCCCTTCCCCATTTACCCCCCTCTCTTTCCCGACCAATTGCGTCCGGCGTGCGCTTCGCTGCCTCTCGATCATCGGCTCCTCCTTACGCATTCAAATGTGTCGAAGATGAGTCAGCGCAGTCGGCCGATTGATCTATCGAAGGGTTTCGTTTAAGGCATTTCCAAAAGCCGCCAGGGATTCATAATGAACTTCGTTTAGAATATGAAACCTCTATAACTCCTCTCGCGTCTTAAAAGGATCTCACGTTGCGGTTCCGCAAAAAAAGGTGAATATGTCACGCGTATCGTTTTGATTCTTTTCAATTCGGCCTGTTGTGTTTTAATAAATGGCGATAGAATTTCGCGGGGCGGAAACGTTCGCTAAATTTTCGGCGAGGCATTTTTGTTATCCCTAAAACGAGAGAACAGAGCGAGGTCTATTAGGGATCACAATAGCAGGAATCAGACTTAAGAGGTTTGTCGCGTGTAGTATATGGTGCAAAGCAACTGCTGCCACCCACCAGTATTGCTAAATTCCAGTGTAGGTATTAGACATAAGGCGGTTCGTTATGCTCAGAGCTTTGAATCATGTTATATCTACCAGGGCATCGCTATAAGTCTTTGGAGTAGCAATGGTCATTGTGGCATATTACAGCTTTTGAAACCGAGTTTTCCGTGGGGTGATGAAAGTATTTTATCGTATATTGCGTCAGTGTTTCAATCAACTAGTCACTTATAATTTATGACGGTGATGTCTGTAATTTGGAAATAATCGACTGTATTTTATTCTTGCTTAAAAATTCTTTTGCATTAATAACTGACATCATATACGTGCTGTTATGTTTAGAAAGTTGTGCCAGTGATTCGTCGGGCTTCGTCTATGGGCGTTGTTGTTTTGTTTTAATGGAGAGAAACATGCCGCCGATCTAAGAATCGTGATGTCGAAATGGTTAAAAAAAAGTTCATCTTATGACGTTGTAAAATTTTTATCTTTTGGATAGGTAGTTAATCGTGTTTATGTTGACCTTGAGAGAATTTAGTAGCTGAAACTTCCGTAATTTAAATTCCGGGAATTATGATGACTGCAGCCAAAAGGTGATACAAAAGCTTCGATTTATCGAAACTCGAGTTATTAGATCTTCATTGCAGTATTTATGAACAAGGACTGGAAAGAATACTTATATATTTCGGTCCATCGAAATTTTGAGTTATCTAGGTTCGACTGTACTTATTAAGTTCACTGTATGTTGGCGGAGATTTTTATTGATGAAATTATGCCTGTTTATTAGTCTTTTGAAAGTTAAAATTAAATTTGTGGCGTAAATCCTACTTTTTAATCGCATTTACCGCTAAAATGAAGCGAATACTATTCGGTTTATCCAGCGAGTATTAACGAGGTTTATTTTGCAATCGCCCCGCGAACTAATTTCAGTTTTCAGCGAGTTTTATAGCGTTGTAAACACATAGAGTGCAATGCATCGTAGAGTTTTATGATTGAATATTATTTTTATAAACTATGCTAATATATGTCTCTATCGTGGCAACGTGTAATCATAATGGCCACTGTCTTCCTTCCTAGGAGATGTGCTTCTTGAATTTTCTACCTTTTTATACAGGAAATGTCTCGCTTTCAAATATATATTCCGACGCATTTGGCCCGCGGGCCGTAGTTTGAGCACCACTGGTCTACACGATAAAGGAGAATAACCTGATAATGAGTGTGTGTTTTCATTGTTTTATATTTTGCACAATATACGTCCTAAAAGAAATGAATATAGTATTAACACATTATAATTTAGAATTTTATTCCTATGCTAGCCGTACGCCAAGTCAAAGCACAACACATTCTTTCTTATTCATTCATTTTTGCAAGGGAGGCAAAAAAAATTTCGGTAGCTGTTTTTGCCCTTCCCCAAATCGTGCCGCCTAGTTTGCCTAGTGGTTAAACCGGCCCTGGACATAGCCCATAGTGATACAGTGGAATATGCCCACATTATACGATATGACGTAAGAGGCAACTATACGGATTTTAGGAATTGTTTTTAGAGGATTTTGTCGTGGCCTGTGTACTCTTATACTCACTCCCGCATTGTTTTATCCGCGTGTGTTGAGGCGTGAATTTCTTCGGCCGTGTGTCTGCGTGCGCCTCTTAATTCCATCCCCTCTGCTTTCCCGCGGGGCGCGCGGATCCTCGCTCTGTGAAGATGCTCAGCCGCGGCCAGTCTCTTCGATCAATAATCTCAATGCTCTTGTCGCTTGGTCGCTTCATGACTGGTTATGTGGTCGGATCCTCATCCTCCCTCACCTCCCCCTCGTGGTTTCCTCAACCAACCCGAGATATTTATGGAAATTCTCCCCCACCTTCCCCTCTCTCTGATATTAATGATCTTCGAATTAGTGATTGGTTGTGTTTACCGGAAAACTTTTTCCTTTATATGAGGAATTTGCTATCGTGTTTAAACTGTTGACTGCAACGAAAAACAAAATCACCGCATTAGCCTTATAACTTGGTAATTTCTATTATACTTAAATATGCGTACAATGCGAGTGTATTTATTTTAAGGAAGTTGTTTGAGATTCAAACGACGGAACATTTAATTTGAGGCCCTTTTCTTCTATAATTTATTTTGAAATACGGCATGCGATCACACAAGTAATGGTCTGAAAACATTATTCACATGTTTATCTTCATAAAACCGGATAAACCTTATTAAATTATGATGCATATTGGCGTAAACTATTTTCCATCGCTTCCTCAACATCTGTAATAGATTATAGCTCCTTTTTTCAAGCAGTGGTGCGGATGTTTACGAGTCTACGAGAACCTCGAACATATTATTAAAGATGTAAAATTAAGTCATGATCTCGCGTTACCTCGTTCCAGTGATTTCTCTCCAGCGAAACCCGTCGAGCATCCGTGAGAGAGTCTTTTGCACAAAGATGCGGTTTTTTATTTTTGAGTCCTAGTTTTGCCTAGGGGCTCTAGGGTTACTCGACTCCCGAGTTCTCTCCGCACTCTTCCGTCTGCCCGGCGGTCGTATGTCCGCTCCCTCTCCCCACCGCCTTCTCCACCTTCTTTCCCTTGGGCCACGATCGACCCCAATCGCATTTTCCCATCTCCGCACATCCTTTCTAACCAGACTCCCTCTCATCATCTCCAATTTCCCCATCTTACCTTACTCCTGTGCGCTGTAATGCCCAGTTCCGTTAGATTATTGCTGCTTCCTATGCGAGCGTATCATTATAAATAGCTGCTTCTTACATATACAGGATATATGATATAGGATGTATATAGGATATATCATATAAAACCTAAGGTACTTCTAAAAGTGCTACAGAGGTGAAATTTGGCATGAATATAGGTCATTGGGTACAACCTCGGGAAAAAATCCGAAATTCCAGAAAATGTTATATTTAAGGGGTGTTTTTGAACCCAATGTATAATTTAAAAAACCCCTAAGAAAAGCATTGAAACAGTGCAGGGCTATATAAAATTGTTTTTTTTTTATTATTTGCATTTAAGATACATTATTTTGACATGCACCATAATGTGGAAGAAAGAATATAGATTATTTTTCTTGAAGACAAAATCCAAATCGATGCTGAATTTGCGTAAAAATTAGATTTTAATCATAAAATTATGAAAAGATTTTCGGTTTTCAACAAAGAAAAATATTAACTACCATAGCAACAACTCCAATGCCTTTCAATGTGAATTGATTTTCCATACTTCAAGAGCATTGATTTAATGCTTAGACTGCGTTATAATTCATATGAATGTAACCAACGACGTATACATATGATGACGTGAAAAATTTCAATTATTTCTTTTATCCGAATACGTACTAAAAGGCACGAATGATGACGCCATAATCCCCTAATTACCAAATTTCATGAGCATCCGCCCAGTAGTTTCGCAGATGAAACATGCGGCCGGACGGACGGACACGACCTGACCATAAGGGGTTCTTTTTTTACTTTTTGTGAAGAACGCCTAAAAATTGGATGCCCTGAAAGCTTCTTAGATCTGGTCCACTTGACTAAATGATTGTTTTTCAAAAATTCTTCAGTCTTATTATTATCGTTAGTACTCGAATGTGTTACTTGCTTGTGTTTGTTAATTTAGATTCATAATAGTATAGGGATTTTTTTCTCTATGATTCAACTTCGGAATACCTACGATATGAGGTTATTGCAAAACATTGTAAATCGTGAGAAAAAACTTATGACTTACCTTTATGAAATAAATTATATGATGAGATGAGAACGACTCCACAAGCTCTGATACCTTAGATTAAATATTATAGCGAGCTAATGTGGCTGTATAATTTTAACACAGGCACCGTAAAAAAAGGAAAGTTCATCGATTTTTAAGAAAACTTAAATGAATTTACTAAAAGTCCGATAAAACTTGTTAAGGGAATCTAAATTTTTCGAGACGCTACCGGACAAATTTAGCTTTAAAATTTTAAAACTTCCTGACGCCTGTAAGTTTTTGAACCAAAAACTCGAATTTACCGAAAAAACATTTTGAACTGCTTACCATTCGCCTTTCAAAGCTTCTCGAGCGACCGCGCGTATTTCTGCTGTTATATTTTCCGTCGGAACAGAGCTGCTCTTATCTTTGTCGTGTTGCGATTCTTGACTCATTATTTAAGTATCGTCACGGTTTTCCACCGTTTTAAAGGCATCGCTTTGCCTCAAATGTCACTGGTCGCGGCGGGCGTGCGACGTGAATAGGGCGGCCTTCGCCTCCGAGGGCTCCAAGAACACCGGCCATGAGCAACAATACAAACGGTTTGCCTTTCCCTCAGTCGACGGCGATGGTTCTTTGTGTCATATGACCTATGATTTGCAGTTTTTTTCAGAAATAATCGAGTTTTTATCGTGCCTATAGCCTAGAAAAGGAAGGTGATATTGTATTCACGTATAGGTGCCTTAACTTACCTTCAAAGAAAGCTTCGTCGAACGCAAATGAGTTTGGAAAGAAAAAAGAGAATGATTGAAATAAATGGAATGATCTCAAGCCGTGCAAATTGACGGCATTGGTAATTTTTTGTTTTGCAGCGATGTACAGATTTAAGAAAAGTGACCTTGTTTGTGAAATATATTCCTTTTTTCAAATTGGTCTACAAAAGTAGCTCAACTGAAAATTTGGCGGAAAAGTAAGATTCTTGTCTTTCGGGCAGACAAAACGGTCAAAAACCTAAAACTAGTCTAATTTCTTAACAAGCGTCTTTCGAAATTGTATTCATTTGGCTATATTATTCAACCCTTTTACGGCTTTCATTTATAGCGGTAACATAAGCTGTATCGGGCGTTGAAATAAGATGACTTAAGAAGCACCCGTTGATGACATATCTCTATAATGATCGGTAGAATGAAATAGCTATAACTTGGACTATAAGGAAATCAGCATTGCCTCTCTGATGTGATATGTTGGTAATCATATGTGGATGAAAACATAGTGATTTGTTTCTCTCGACCACAGATCTTTCCTCTCTAAAAGCTCAATATCATGGTCAAATAAATGATCTTGATGAGAATAAGAATGTCATAACTATTATATTACTATAATATCGAGGGCTGCTAGAATAGAGAACCATTTTGTCATCACCATACTATTATTAGAATATCCATTGGGAAACATTGACAACGAAAAATATGCTATAAATATTGAAATGTGTTCCGAACACCTGGTATAAAAGGCATTTGATATCATTAAAGACGCCTACCATTTCCTCTCTCCAGCGCGGATAGATGGACGGTGAACCTTTTACTTAATGGAAGTAAACGTTGAAACATTCCGTTTGATATCTTCCGAAATTCTTCTAGCTTATGATAATCCTACGTCGTTAAAAATATATTTGTTGCGCGACACGAGAAGTTACGCGTACCTCCGAATAGCGTGCAGCGGCCCCTTTTCCCTTCCTCTCTCCTCCCCGCCTCTCCCTTCCTCCCTCACTATTCCCCTTTTCGCCCGCACCCTTCCATCATTTCCCCTCAACTAATCTCATCCTTAGCTTCTCCGCATCCTCCTCCCTCCTCAACAACCCTTTTGTCCTGCCTCTCTTCCGTGCACCATTATCTCCCCCGCATCACGCAACCCTCCCACCCTTTCCTATCTTTCTCCACTCACACACACACGCACATGGCGAACGCTGGCGCAGTGTGAGGCTGCCTCTGCCGCCTGGCTCTTCGCCGTTGCTTGGTCGGCCGCTCTCACGATTGTCGTCGGCGTAATCGATGCGACGAGGCTTTGGCTACCGGAAGGAATCCGTCCGTTTCCGGGATGGTAATTTTCGGTAAAGCTATCGAAGTTCCCTCGCGGAAAAGCCCTTTGTGTTCGACATTTTAAGCGGCCTTGTTTCGGTATGTTTCTATTCGCAACATTAAAAAAGTTAAATTATACATAATTTGAAATATTTTCTTGTGAAAATTGTTTTATCCAATGTAATTTTGAGACTATAACTTAGTTTATATGTCATGTTATGTCTGATTCTATATTTAAAATAATTTTACCCCGTTTGATTTTTTCTACTCTGAATTGCTTTTTTACGTGTAATTTGTTTGCAAAATGATTCACTACCACTTATTATTATTATCGCGGGTTTATTCTGTTAAACTGAGTTGGCATCGCGTTCATTCAGTGGCGTTGGTTGCTTGGAGTCTTCGGATTTTGGAGCAGTTAGGTCGAAACTTGAAGCGGAGCTAATAGTGTTTTTCGTGGCTCACAGCCTTGCATAGCTTACGCGATAATGTTTTTCCCTTAATCTTTAAAGTTAATAGTAGTTAAGGACATCCAGCTGACCTCTTTCCCTATCTCTCTCTCGACCCCTCTTCTCCGCTGTTCTCTCTCTTGCCAATGTACGACTCAATTCTTTCCTAGATTGCTTTTTATTTCTTTCGATTTTGTCGCCTCTCTCTTTTAGAGTAGGCGTTCAGTTAGTTCGATAGCGAACGCTGGATTTTCTCTAACGGGAAAGGTCCAAAGTCTCAAAAGTTTGAAAAGCGAAAAAAAACCTGTGCAAAGTATGTTGTGGAATAACTGTCAGTAAATATGTATAAAAGATTTATCTATGGAGTAACGTATTGAAAAAATCATCCAATAGGTTAACAGTATAATTTTTACTATATTTTCAGAAGCTATTTTTATTTATTCATTTATTTATGGAACCGGTGGTCTTCCACAATACTCTCATCTTCATCGAATGCGTTCATTCTTCATACCTAGACAAAAAAATCCTCATAGTCTTTTTCGATGGAAATTATGCGCATATTTAGCCGTTATACAGTGTGTCTTATGTATCGAATGATGAAAATTCAGCAAGCCCTACTTGTAATCTCCTCCCGTTTGCGTCAACTCCTTTGGGCTTTTGAAAGCGCTTAAGCAGCTCTGCCTCGCTCTCTCTGTTGTAAATTATTTCGGTTGTTCGACTTCCGGTAAGCTTGGGATTCCGAAAAGATGAGAGGAGTTTCAAACGTCGTAATTCTTCCTAGGAAAGAGACACCGTTGAAGTTTACCAAAAGTGCTGGCAGATTTGTTTTAATTTCTTTGGCATATCTGGCGCTTTTAATTCTACAAATGAGTTAAGAATTTGTATCCTATGAAGTTTTAGTTTTTTGGAAATGATAAAGTTCGTCATGATTAACTGTGTCTCTCATTTGGAACACGCCCTCTTGAAAACGCGCAAAGATGCCTATAGTTCCATCTTGAAGACCTCAAAATATTAACGAGTATCATACGCACTTGACAGCATTATCTGAATGATTTATGCCCCAGCAGTTTATTTATCTTATCGTAAAGGAAGGAAGGAACTAAACCAGGAATTTTCTTATTGTGAGCAAAATAATTCTCGAGGTATTTTTCGGCAGTTCATCATCGTTCGCGCGCTTGAAGCAATTAGAACGTGTAACGTGCTACAGGAATTACTTCATTTTCCTTCTACTTGAAATTTTTTCATGCTAATACCGAAAGTCCTGCCCTTTTATTAGCAGTTACGCTTAAGCAAGCGGTGGCAACGTATTCAGTGTGAATTATCCGAAATATTCGCCGAAAGAATCATTTTTCGGGTCTCTTATATGACTAAAACCATTCTGGAAAATTCGTTAAAACAAAAAGGTGGAATTTGCTCCTCCATCGTAAAAGAACGAAGGTCAAGCCATGTTGTAAAAGTTTCACTAATCCGCGTTAACCTTGAAAAAATTGTTTCCTCTGGCTCTTAAAGCTCTCCCATTATAATACAACTTCGACGTTTTGACCTTTTCAGCAATCGGCACCTTTAGCGAAAGCATATAAACCATCTGGAAACTTCTAAGAAATGCACATAATAAAAAGAATGAATGAATTTAATTAATTACAAACCAAGAAAAGGAAAAGGAAATCGAAACAGTTAGTGTTTCTTCCCTCTCCCGCGCCTCTTCATTTTCTCCCTCCACCGAATTTCATTCCGACCAATGCCACCGTTATCTCGACGCTTTGAAGTTAATTAATTGGGGCCGGTGCTTAAGTGTATTTGGCAAATTACCTCAATGGAGCTGTGATAACGATATCAACGTATACTTGAATAGCACAGTATAACTGCAGATACGGTTATCAAAAAGAAAATCGGAGTAAGCAACGCTTTGATTTAGATATCCCTTACAAATTCTTGTTTAATAACCAAACCCTTCAGATATATCAAAAAGGTGTCTTAGGCTCCACGTTAAAAATCAAACATTAAAGAGAAATCATCGTAAGAATATTTACACAACACCGTGAGGCTGTAACTTAGCATCATCACCCGAATCTGACGATGATGCAGGGCATTAAACCGCTTCTTGAGCTGTTGATGCTAATTTTTGCGCGTATTTTAGACTGTTTGTTTATTATGTTGAGTGCTTCGTAAGTTTTATTTTTTGAAAGAGCGTTTAATCGGTTTAAGGAATGATATTCACACATCGGTATGAATTTCTGTCTCTATCTTGAATTTATACTCGAAAAACGGATTGTCATAATTGATAACTGAACTCATTATTTTGATGAATACTGTCACTTAATGAGATCAAGGTAAGCAAGATCACGAAACTGCGAAGTGAATGTCAAATTAAATGAGACTGACTCGCGCGAAAAAATACAGCAATAATAAAATCTTTTTTCTTTCGCTCAAATAATTTCTAATATAGCGGCGAATTTGGCAATTCCTTACCTCCCGTTATGATGGCGCTGACACTCGTCTCAATCGAATGCATTACATGCGATAAATAAATGAAGCTGGGAAAAACGGGTGTTAGAGGGATATATGTTTAAGAACCGACGTCTCCGTACCTTGGCAGCAGCAATCCTCCTCAGCCCTCCCTCGACGACAGATGTTCCTCTCAAGAAAAACACCACCACATCATGGAATGGCCGTATCACGCTTCACGATGGTGATTTGATTGCAGAACGTAGGCTCAAAAAGTATCTTTTCTTGGAAAGATAGGGTATCACCTGGAAAATAACTTTCATTTGTGCTTCAATTTGTGAAAGGTGTTCAAAATATATTCAGCAAGAGAAAATCTTGAAAACTGCTGTTATTGCAATAGATGATAAAATATATATAAGCAAATGCGAACTCGCGCGAGCATGCGTTATAATACGCAGCAAAGTTTAAAGTGAGAAATTTATGTTTATGGCGAAATTGTATTTCTCGTTAAGTTTTACTGAAAGGAGATCAAGTCACATTAATGTTTTACACGGTTAACAAAATTGAAAATTCGTTAATGCTGATGTGGACTTACCAGATAGCGCCTCCTGAAGTTGTTCTCAAAACGATTGCTTGTACTGTAGTAACGGCCACGGTCGTGTCCCAATGACAACAGCGCTTTGAAACAAAAACATTCCGCGTACCGGAAGAGGGCGTGACAGTTGGACGAAATCGCGGAAGAAAGACGGCAATTGTTTCCCCCGACCTCTCATTTTTGTGACGTCAAATGCTGCCAACTCGATGATTATACTGCACGATAAACGATGCCAAGATTAGGTAATGTATAAACATTGAAAGTTATCTGCTTCTCAATTAATTAGTTCCAGCATTTAGATCTTAAATTATTTAACATAAATATGTAGTTGATGTTGTCTCCAAATGTGTCTGTGATGTATATTCGTTAAGTTTTTATAATGTAAATTACAAACGTAAATCTATTAAAATGAAGTCGCCTAATTAATTCACCGCAATAAAATTAAAGTGTGCAGAGACATCTTCTTGAACTTCGGTCGTCATTTCGCTTTTTATTGAGGATGGTTGGCCATTTTTTGGCATCACCTTAGAAGTTACTACGCGACCTGTGTTAGTATCTATTATTGATAAGATATCGGTGTGTATCGGTCGCCAAAAATATTTCTTGATACATATATCCATACAATCCGCCTAAAATTAACGGAGAATAACGTTCTGAAGTAGAACGCGAGTACATCAACCATGTACCTTAATACAATTCTCGGAATATATTTAGATATCGTTCAAAATAATTAAGCAACGTATTTAATGATAAAAGATCCGAATCTTAGGGACGAACTTGATACAAATTAGCAACTAATATGATTATGCTTCGGGTTAAGTAATGGGAAGACGGATATGATAGGATAAAAGAAGGAGAAAGTCGGAAGCTTATTTATCGAGTTGTAAGAATGGAAGTCCCGGCAGCGAAGTCCAATTTGGAGGAGCGTGCGCGTAATTGGGCGCCTCGAGTCACTATAGCAATTAAGAAATGTACTCGTCTAATGAATGTCTCCGGTAAAAAGCTTTTCACCAGGGGACTGTTGTTGGGAAGAATTGTGTTTCGGAAAGGAGTGTGGTAGCAAGCGATGCGGTGTCAGTTTTATTAAGTTTATGTTACGCGTTACTGGTTTCTTTTCGTTGTCATATGAACTCTCGAGAATAATTTTGAAACGAGAAAAAGTCTGCTATGACCGGGAATCGAACCCGGGTCTTCCACTTGCCGGGCGGATATTCTACCATTGAACTACCATAGCAGATCAATTTTCTCGTTTCTGAACGCGTATGTTTTCTTGGTTGGGACGGAACTAGCCAAGCTAGTATCAAACTGCCCCAACGGATGTCCTCGAAGAGATACACCGAAGAAAACTCCTCCCTCTCAAATGGTGAGATTGCCAAGCAAGAAATTGATATGAACTCTCGTTCTGCAATTTTACCAAGTTCTGAGCGATTGCATAAGATTTGGCAGTTTTACCGTTTTAAAATTGGAAAAAACATCAATGTGACGATGCAACAAGTGCTCATAAAGGTTGCGTGACAAGAAAATTCGTCCCGGGTGGTACTTTGCTCGCGCGTGCAATAGGTTCGCCTTCCCCACGCTAGTTAGTGTACGCCTTTACTTCAGGAATTGTTGACCTATGCCGTATAATGATCGAGGCTAAAGCGCTAGCAAAAGAGTTAGAAATGGGATCGGTTGTTCGATTTTAAATATTCATCTACCGCCTCGTCAGAAGAGGCAGGTTATTTATTCTGGCTATGGATCCCACCAAAGATTACGGAAAGAAAAAGTTCAATTGGAAAATCAGAGATTCGAACGAATAAAATAGCCGAGTTCTAATTTTAATTTTTCGTATATCATCGAAAAACTTATTCCTTTGAAGCAGTCCATAGATATTTAAGATATTCCCATCGATGAAAGCCATTATTCAGAGGATATTGATGTACCAAATTAAACGGCATGCGCGTTTGTGCCGTCCTCAGGACACAATTAGAGGCGTCATTTTGCTTCTTGACACTATGCAAAATTCTCCGCATAGAATTCATTGCATTTGCATCTTATTTCTCGTAACTCGGTCATTAATAACGGTATTTATAAAGATGTAATGCAGTACCTGTAATGACCGGAAACAGTGGCGCTGTTCATTTAGCGTTTGCATAACAAGTTGCGCCGACCCACCTCGTAGTGATGACAAGCCGCAGGTAATAAGTGGTAACTTGGTCGTTGCTATGACACCCATCAATTCCTCAGTTTCCTCGCCGTTAAAGTTACCTGCCGAAGCCTTGGATTTGCTTTTCTCGACCCAGTCGTTATTCGCCATGCCTTTTGTTCTCCGTTACTAGCTCCGTCCATCTCACGCCGTCTCTCTCTCTCTCAAAGATACACTGCTCTTTAAGCGCTCCCCCCTTCCTCCGTCGCTGCACGCCATTCATCTTATTCCTGCGTGTCTTCCTGTAACTTGGCATACGCTTCCCTGTTCTCTTATTCCGTGGCTATCCATCTCTGTCCTCGTAATTTTTTGCGAGTCCGCCGTTTCTTCGCTGCGCGTTTCAAACCCATCTCATTATGGGCTTGTGTTTTGAAAATCTTCGGGTTTTAGCTTCCTTTGTGGCCCCTTTCAATCTTTTAAAGCTTACTTCGGAATACGTTGCTAGTTACTCGGGTCCGTTGGGGTTTTTTGGGCATATTTTTTTGACGCATCATGGCATCCGGCAACGTGACCTTTTAGTCAGGTCGTTAGGTAAAAATCCTCTTCCCTATTCTTTTTCGAGACATGAAAATGTTGCTCGCGATTTTTCCCAAATAATTTGAATTTTTCAGCAAGAAGTGCACGAGGTGGAAGGGGGATGGGAGTAAGTTTTCTGCGTGCAACTTTAGTCCCCAGGTGCACCGGAAATACTTACGTTGAGATTACGGATGAATTTAATGAGGAAAGTTTAACGGTTTTATCTGATGCGTATATAATTAATGGTATGCATTACCTTAGCTTTTGAAAATTTGTCGGCGTGTTATTTTGTAGCTTTGCAAAAACGTAGGTGTGATGAACGATCACATCAAAGAAAAGACATACGTACGCTGGAGTTACATTCCAAAATCTGCGTTGTAACAGGCAGATTATTCGAATAGCGAAATGTTTGTCGCAATTCTTTTTAAACATACCAATCGAATGTAAGAACATTTGGGAGGAGACAATAACATTTCAATTACATCCGGATTATGTCATTGGCAATTATGAGTCCTATCAGGTTAGTGGCCGAAATTTGCCAAAATTAGCCCGATTTAGAAGAGAGGGTTAACTGGATTCTTTGATGAATAATATTATTACAGTTACTCGTCTTCGATGGTAGAAATAATCGTGGTGCTTTGGCATTATTCGCTTAGGTAATTTCGGAATAGTATCTTTAATTTTTAAGGGTAAATGTTCCATCCATAAGTGGCTTCCATATCCTCCGGCCATAGGCCAGCCGGCGAAGATAATTGGGAAATTACGGCGAACTGTCAGACCGGATGCAGCAGCCACACACGCACAGGCCAGAGTCTCTGCGATGGCTAACCGGCAGTGCCAAGAATTTCGAACGGGTGAAAGGTTGCAGCTGCTGTCGTTATAATTTCCGTATCAAAAAAGAGCGAGTTAAGCGAAAATTCCGGCGTTTGACTTTTTTTCGTGAATGGAAGAACGTCATTTCGATGCACGTCTGTCGAGAAAACTGTAAGAGGAAAGGGCCAGGAAACTGTTGAATCCACCTTTGCATCACCGAACCGAAACAGTGTCTTTTGTGGATTTTAACAACTGCCAGGTATCTCTTCGGTTTACCACGCTATCCTCCATTTTTAAACCAAACACAAGAAACTGGCGAAGTATATATGGTTCTCAAGAAATGGGAACCATGGATTTACATTTTATGGGATAACTCTTTAGTTAGCTGGCTACAAATACGAATCTGACGTTGTTTCATGTAGGTAATCTGATAAAGCTCTGACATTGAGTGCAGTGTCACAGGTTACTGCGACAGTGTTGAAGCAGTCCAGTCATAGGTATTATCGCAGGGATTTGACCTCTAGGGTTAGTTTAGGCAGCCTTAAGCTTGATTCACACTAAACAGAACAGTCACGGTCCAATGACGCTCCGGTCACAGTAGCACATGTTCAGATTGTACATTCCACTCACGATCCTAAAGCCTCACTCAGTACAAGCTAGATTAGAGAACAATAGCGTCGATTGACTGTGGTGAAGAAGCGACCATGTTTAAACATTTAAATAATAAAGATTAAGCAGTGATAACGCTGCTTTTGGACGAAGAAGCGGAAGAGGCAAAAAGATCTAAACGAAGAAGGATCTGGGTGCATCAGAGCATTATTAACAAAAAACTCGAAGGAGAGTTTTTTCATTGTATCCTCACTTGGTCGATGACGAAAGTAAATTTCTTCAGTATTTCCGCATGCCCATAGGCACATTCTATTAAAAGTTCGTCTGCAATTTTTTAAATTATAATGTATAATTATGTTGCAATTATATGTATTCTTAAATTTTTTAAAAATATGACAACTGTTATTAATGAATTTTTAAGCAAATATAACTAACCTTTTGCATAATCCCATTCACTTTCTTTCCTACGTTTATTAGGAGATTCCATCCTGCAGTGTCGATCTGGTAGTGCAGTACAGGTTTCCCTCTCTTTAGGCGGGTTCGCTTTATGCGAATTCGCAATTATGCGAATTCGCAATTATGCGACAAACTTATTGCTACCGGAATTTATTTTTATGCGCCTTAGATTTGCTCTTATGCGGTTACGCGGCCAGTGCAATAAAACTGCAAGAAAGTTCTCTACTACACAACAAGGCGACCATTCAGTCTCTCATTGTCTCTTCTGCCGTGCGTATTAATACTACAGTAAAAGAGATTAGAGTGAAGAGGATATTGTAGAGTGGAGGTGAAACGGAGATTTCGCGTGATGCTGTTTGAACACACTTGAGAAGTTTTCTCTCCTTGCCCGCAGAACTTGGGTTGGGCCAAGACTCCAGCACTAAAAACCTCCACTATTATGTCACCCACAACAGCCACCACTTGTGCTCGTCTGCTTCTTTTTGTAATATACAGTGTTAATAGTTTTAAGTTTCTGTTTAGCGCAAAAGAAGTCGTTATGGAGCGAAAAAAGAGCGTCTTTGAGGGGAGTTGGGATTCCTTGTGGAACGTATCCCTATCTTATACGTGTAAATATGGGTTCTGTTTATGCGAATTCGCTTTATGCGTAACTTTCCTTGAACGCAACCCCCGCATAAGGAGAGGGAAACCTGTACTTTCCTGGTAGAAGAAAGACAGAAGACTGCGGGAAAAGTGTACACATTGAGGTAATGGTCACGGGAAGGGACGGTCCCGGTCAAAGCAAATATTCTCAGAAAGGATCGTGCCTTGAACTTGACCGTGCTGTGCCTTGAATGTGATCGCTAGTATGAATACTCCTACTCAAACACATGGGAGAATATTTGACTGGAACGAGAATAGAGCGTGACTGGAGCGTGATTGTCCCTTTAGTGTGAATCAAGCTTTATTGTTCCACCGAAAGCTCGTCCTCGTTGGCGAAATGAAATATCGAATCTAAATTCTATCCGGCACACAGGACCATGTCGGACATTTCTGCCATTTTCGGCCGTCAATCAGCATTTCCCCTGCACCCGAATGCGGCTGTTCGATAGATACACTGTTTAGAATTCGAAGGGGTTCGGATAGACTGCAGTAGCGGCAGGTTTTAAGTTGTTGCTTGAGCATATCGAATTTTTAATCCCTTAATTGTATCTATGTTATATAGACACTTCTTACACACACACACACACACACACACATTATTATTGTACATTATAAATACATAAATTTTTAAGAATGATATATCATTATTAGAAATATGTTTTAATTCAAAGGTTTGCACCTATGCACAGATTTCGTTCTTTTTTATGGGACAATATTGTAGTAAAAGCAATCTCTAAAATTTGGAATTTTAAGAATACTGTACTTTTTATATTGTGGGGTACTAATGCCACACATTTCTGTAAAATTTTTAAGTTGTAGCATATCTATAAATGAAATTATATTTATCTAATTGTTTAAATTTTAAAAAAATTTAACTGCCGAAATAACAACTTCATGGAGATTTTCAAATGCTTATTTGTGCATTTGCATATGTTTTAGTCTTCCGAAGTTTTGGATAGGGATGTTTTGACGTCTGTAATAATCGTTTCACTCTGAGTTGTTGTTATAGATTTTGAGTGTCGTATACGAGATTAGGCTAAATTAATCTCCCCAATTTCACTTTAATTATGCCTTGGATTTTCTTTGAAAGGTTATTATAATATATGGCTAATGATCGTTTTAGATCGAGGTGAAGTATCGTAGAGATAAGCCTCTAATATGTATACGTTAAAAGCTCTTCCTCCTCCGATTTCATTATTGTATTGTATTGAAGAAGTAAACATATTTCTTCGTAACCATTACTATGTAACTATAAATAAATGCTAGGTTAGCGTAAATAACTTATCTAGGGAAACGATTTCTGCAATAAATAAACTTTTACTGCGGAGTGTGTTAGCTATATGTATTGTAGTATAAGATATATTTTCGTTAAAGAACTTGATAAATTGTGTTGGATTAATAAAAGCCTTAATTTGTTGGTTGGAACGCTATATGGGATTTCACATAAGTGGGATCTTAAATATAGCTCTTTCACACTTGCAGACTTATTTTCTTTTCCAAAATTAAACTAGAAGTCATTGACTCAAGATCTTCGGATAAGAACCATTTTAAAGGAAATTAAATGAAGATTGTTATTCTTGTCGTCGATTTTTGTTTTCGAATCGAATTTGCTCACATTAAGCTAAAATATTCGAAAACTTGTCAAAATTTTGCATTTTCATTGAAATGCGCCCTTGGCGATCAACAGCATTGTTGTTCATACAAAAAATCAACATATCTGGTGAGTCCATAATAGCTAATTTTTTCGGATTAAAACGTTAAAGATGTCGTTAACTTAGTTAAAAGCTGACTACATTTTAATATTAACAAATATAATAATGCATTAGATTTAGCTCACTTCCTTCCAATATAGTTGAATACATTAAGTTCCAATTTTCCCGTTGAATTTCAACGGGCAATTACGCTAGTAATATATTTTCTTTAAAGAACTTTTAAATTGTGTTGGATTAATAAGGATCCCAAGTTGTAGCAATTGTTTAGCTGGACTAACAAAGTCCTCCATCAAGAATCATGCCGAGTGAATACTATCTTTAATGTAAGTTTTTCACAATAATTATGATTTTTTATTAGTATTCACACACTTTCATATATAGCGTTAACTGTTTATAAGAGAATTATGATGTTGTGATAGCTACAATTTTGAAGGTCTTCCGTTTCTTTTTTGTCGCTAGGTTCTTTTTATCTAAAAACATTTATAAAGAATTTCGGAAACACAAATTACTTTTATCGAGATTCTATCCAATTTTTAATTATCAGCCCGACATGTCGCTAGATTTTTATTATTTTTCGATTCGCATCGTTTTAATTGTAATGTGGCTTACCTGAAAATTAACTGATTAATAAAGTCTATGGATTTGGTTAAAAGCCATTACATCCGAGTGCTTTGCGGTAATCATGTCCCGAAGCCGATATATCCTGTTTCTTATTGTTGGAAATGGCTCATATGCCGAAAACACAAAGGAAAAAATAGGATGGAGTCGGTCGCATCTTAGGAATAAGGCAATTATTTTCCTTAATCCCTCGTGCGTTTGTTCAAACTCGAGGATTCGTTCTATCTATTTTGTTCGCCCCCCGCAGAGCGTGCTTCTTCCATTTCTGCGCGCCCTTTACGCCTCCCCTTCCTTCCCCCACACACCCGCACTGCAAGCAAGCACCCTCCCAGCGGCGATGAATCATTTAATCCGTCCCTTTTTCAGGCCCGCCATATTCAGGACCGTGAAGCCCCTATTCTCGCCTAACAATGACCCAAAATCAAATTGTCCGTCATCTCACCCGCGTCTCCCTCCCCCCTTCTTCCCCTCTTTATCCCCCTTCTCTTCCTTCCTCCCCCTTCTCACCTCCTCCCTCTTCTCCCCTCCTCCCTCTTTCCTCTCCTCCCCCTTCTCTTCTCCTCCCCCTTCTCCCCTCCTCCCCCTTCTCCCTTTCCTCCCCCTTCTCCCCTCTTCCCCATTCTCCCCTTCCCCCCTCCCCCTTCTCTTCTCCTCCCTTCTCCCCTCCTTCCTCCTCCCCTCCTTCCTCCTCATCCCTTCCCCCCTTCTCCCTTCTCTCCTCCCTTCTCCCCCTTCCCCATTCTCCCCTCCTCCCTCCTTCTCCCCCCTCCTCCCTCCCCCACTCTCCCTCATTCGACCATCCATCCATCTATCCTTCCGTCTCCCGTTCCTCCCTCTTTTTTCGCCCACGAGTGAGTCGAGGGCCCACCCCACCAACCCGCCCCCTCTCCGTAATGCTCCGTGTTTAATGAAAGGCGCTGTTCGTTGCCCTACGCTGGCATAAGCACAACCCCTTTCCTTCACTCGGCTCACTCCCATTTTCCATTCCTCGCTTCGCTTGCTTCTCTCCATCTCCCTCCTTCCATCCCATATTCTTTTCTCCCTCCCCGAAAAACCCCTTAGGCAAGCACGTGCCTTAATCCCTGCGGCTGATGTATCTTTCCCCTTTACGCGCGGCCACGGCAAACTCCTCCTCTCTTGTCGTCGGAGGCTTTCTTCTGTATAGGGCGCCCCCGCTAGCCACTCCGAAATTATTAAAGGATTTGTTAGGTGGCTTTGGCGGTTCGTTCTTTCGCGACACGTTTGTGTTAGTATTACGCAGAAAAATGTTTTGTATGTCCTTTTTTTGTTTGGAAAAAGGCGTGGGTCGTTTTGTTTTTGGGTACGAAGGTCGTATTACGTTTGCGCCGGTTCGGTACCGGAAGTGGAAAATTCATGGAATCGGCGGTCGATGAATTATCGCCGAGGACGGGCGCTTAAGGGGTTGTATGCGAAATGGAATGGTTTTTATGCTTGCGGGGGGCATCCGAGTTATTTATGTTTCGGAGGCGTTTTTTAATGTTTGTTCATCACTTGCGCTCTATTTTTGTACTCTGTGAAATAATAATAGTAGAGTTAAAATTCGGAATAGTAGTTGCACTCGTTTTGATTCGCTTTTAGTTTCGTCTCCATTCGTAACTTTTCTTATACGAACTATTTAGGAATTTATGAAATAACTGAATAACGGTATTGCGTTTTGTGATATGGACATTTCAGCAAAATTATAGTCTTGTATGTTTCTTCGTAATTTTAAGTATAATTGCAGCCTTTTTATAAAATGCACTTTCTATGACTTAAAAAAATTTCTTCCACTTACAAACGTATTCCTATTTGAACTACTGAATTCGGCTCAAAGTAGGGTAAATGATCACTCTCTTACCCATACAACGGCTAAATAAAGCATTTGTGGTTATTAACTGCAAGTTATTCGTTGTTTGTGTTACTCACCGCCCAATAACGAAAAATTAAAATAAAAGGTACGTTTTCCTATTTTGAAGTCACGTTTTGAAATAAACTGGGGACACATCATTTAAATATAATCTATTGACGTGTGATCTGTGAGGTGGATCGCGGCATTACACGCACACGCCACTGGCTCCTTCTTTCCATCTCAACGACCTTGAATACTCCAGAAGTACGTGTATTTGAATAATTCTTCCAGTGGGTACTATTCCCTCCTCCGCCTCTCTCCCTTTGAGTATCCTGAAAGAGTCTCTATGCAGGGACTCTTATCCCCAGAGGCCTCTGTTGGAGGGAAGTGCTCATGAATAAATTGAAACCCGAGCTTTGATGTAGTTAAAAATTGCGGCGAAATGAGGCGTGAAAGTTACTTACCATCTCCGGTTTGACTCGGATGTCGAGAGAAAGAGGGAGAATCCAGCATTTTTATACATAATGTCGTTTTATGATCGCGGTTTAGTGTATGTTGTTTGGTGCTGGAAAGTTTACAATTATTGATATTACTTTCCTCGTCGTCATTTATTAAATATAAAAGTCATTCTTCCGTAAATATCATCCGGTTCGTTTAGTACTCGGGATAGCTTTATTTTCTCAGTTTTTGCTCTCATTTTTATTTACTGACGATTGATGGGCCTCTCGATGCCTTCCATCGTTCGTTGGCCCACTGTTGTGTTCATCGTCGAAGGTAAGGTTGGATGGAGCAGTGGAAGCTCTTCGTAACCCGTTTGGAGATTATCCTTTTATCCCAAGGGTTCTCACGAAAAAAAACTGCTGTGGCCGCACTTGCGGTCACAGCAGCTGTCTGGTGGCCGCACTTGTACATTTTTGGACAGTATTAATATAGACGTCTTAAAAAGATTCTCAGAGCAGAAATTCAGTTATTAACTTTAAATCTTATTAAATGAGAATTCGTCCACATTTCTTTCCTCTACAGCAGGGGTCCCCAAACTACGGCCCGTGCAGTGATTTGATCCGTGTTCCGTGTTTTATTAGCAGGAGTATTCATTAGATATCATTTATGACATCTAAACGACATTATTCGAGTACTTGGGTGAAATCTAATTTTAATATAAGCGAATTACGTTACAGAATCGAAAAAATTCTCAAAACTTGCTCTTTAAAATTTTCATATGGCCCGATCAGTCATTTAAAATGATATGGCCCGCACAGTGGATCATGAAGCCTCATGTGGCTCTTTCAGTAAAAAGTTTGGTGACCCCTGCATTCTACAGCTAATTGGAGAGTAATTTCAGAATGTTCATCCTTCAATTTGTTGTGGTATTTAATTATCAGAAAGTGAAGTGCACTAAATCCGTTCACACATCACAGTTGTCGGAAAGAGAGTTAATACTAAAAGAGCCACATGAGCCAGATATTTGTAATCGTTGGAATGCTTGGATATGTTACACCAGAATTTTCATCTCTTGCATTATTGTCATAAAAGCGTATTTTTTATTAAAAGTACAGACCCTTCATGGCTTACGAAAGTCACGACTTACGCAAATCCGACTTTACGTAAAAATCTCTGAAAATAAATTTTTTAAATTAAAAAATTCCGAGTCGCGAAAATTTGCTTACAAGGCAGAACGTTTCAGGCGTTAAGGTCAAATGTTGAATGACGTCTGAACACCTCGATTTATTTTTAATTTATTAAAATATACGTAACACTTATTTTACAGAATATTAAATGGTTAGAGAAATTTAATGACAGTATTTAGTACGAAATCTTAAATTTCGTGGCGTTTTGTTGCGTATCGCGTTCGCCTTCCTCGCATAGTTTCAGCGTGTTCCGCAGCGTCATCATTTCTTGTTGTGTTGATTATGCGTAGCTCGTGTTGTTTCGCAAAATACGTAACTTTTGCCCCCGAAATCTTGGCTGATAAGCGTAAAAGTGACTCTAAAGATGCTAGTGCTACGAAGAAGAAACGTAGAGGAGTAGAGTAGACCTGTAGAGCAGTGGCGAATCCTGAGATTTTTTGACACGGAAGCAATTAATTATGAAAATCAGATCTTACCTTGTTATTTGAAATGCATTCTTCTTTGTTAATTCTGCAATGACATCATCATAGAACAAGAGTTTTTGAGAAATTTCTTTGATGATGGCTTTTTCGATTGTTAGAATTGATAATTTAGAGAGTCTTTCTTGATTTGTGGGCTTCCTCACGAATGTTTTGATGCGTTTGAGAGCTGAAAAACTCCATTCAGTTGAGACACTGGTCGCAGATATTGTCAATACTAATTCACATAATTTTTCCACTTAAGATAAATCGCTAACGCTGTTTTATCAATATTTTCTATTTGATAAATTAACCAAAAGTTCAGAACGCAAAGCAGCTATGTCGAAATAATTTTGATAACTGTTTTTGAGGGAGTCGAACGCATCTTGTTTAATTTTTTACAGTGCGACTTGGGCAACACAAGGAATTAAATCATTCTGTATTGCACTGAACGTGCCGCGAAACACTGTGGAATGTTCCAAATGGTATCACCAAGTTTCGTCATATTTAGCAACCAATTCGATTAATTCCACGTAATTACCTTTATTTACAGAGACACTGGATTCGTCATGACCATAAAAGCTAAGCTCATGCTCTCCCAAAAAAACAAACAATATCAATAAGTCTTTTTAACATTCCCGATTTTTCTTCACTGCTTCGTTCTGCTGGCGATGAGGACTTTCCAACTGCTTATCTAAAACATTCGAGTTCTTCCAAATGTTTTTCTTGAAGAATTGACTGTAAATGTTCTTTACTTATCGAATGTCTCTTTATTACCTTTATGAAGTTTATTTAAATCAGAAAATCCCGTTTTAGTCCAAACATTTTTTTCGTTCGAAAAAAGCAAGCACGGCCAACAAAATAATTTTGCTTTGCTCTTACATCCAGTGAACCATTCGACACTATTAATATCTACGTTAAAATGTCTTGTGCATGACTTAATTTTTATATTTAAATTTTGGCGAGGTTTTGACCTTCCTGTTTGGATAATTTTCCTCTTTGCCTGAAAATTGTTCGACAAAAAGCCTTTCGTTAATACATTACTCTCTGCACAACATAAAACCTCACCAGAGCTGCTTGAAAGCATAACAGAAGCATTTGAGGCACTCGGTTTACTCATATTTGCAATTTTCAAATTGCTTCCACTCCGTACTTGATTACGCGGAGAAAATCCGCGACATTCCTCCTATCTGAGCCAAAAGTTTTGGAAATAATATCGGTTAATGCACTACTATAACACAAACACTTCTATAAGCATGAAAGTTCACGTGAAACGTCAGAATTGCGACTTACTAAAACTGTAAAATAATTTGAGTAGACGCCTAGTCTCCGACCGTGTACTACAGCGAATGGCTCATCGACATGTACGTAGTAATATTCTTGCTTCCTAGTAGGGTAGTATTGTTATTTTCGGCCATTGTATGGCGACCGGTTGTCAAGGTGGATTTTTAAAATTACTCACAGTCGTACGGTTTTACTAAGGGTGTGCTTCTAAAATTGCGCTTGTGAATGAATAATTTTAATTGTTATTACTGTTATTATTATTTTAATTTCTAATTTGGAAGCAATGCTTCCCTTGCTTCCATGGAGGATTCGCTCCTGCTGCAGAATACCATAAAAGTATTTAATTTTATAAACGTACGTACTGGTAATTTTCGACATACGTAGAATTTGACTTAGGGGTTTGCGGAACCGAACCCTAAAAACCCTAATAAACAAAAAATTCGAATAATTTAATGTTCCAGAAAGTGAAAATATTTTTTGGCATATAAAGGTTGGGTAGCATAATGTTTAACGATTAAATCTTCATTAATATTTCTTTGCCACGTAGCTGTTATATTCTCAAAACTATTTTTAATTTCTGGAAAGCTCAATTATATGAATTTTATCTTTATTGTTTACTTTTTAGTATATATAAAAGTTGGTTTCATTTTTTAAATTAAAATTCTATTTAAACTTAATACTTACTAAATGTACAGCCGTCATTTTGGCAGGCAATTACGCCTGTAGTTTAGGAATGAGGACTTAAAAATGAAAAAATTGAAAAATATCACGTGTCATCAATAACCACTAGGATATGAAAAACCAGATGCGTATCTCGGTTACAATGCAGCCGTCTCCAGTGGTAATTCACCGAAAGTAGATTCTAATAAGAATTCGTGTGCTGGTATTTTCGTTAGTGTGTGTGCAGAATGGGAGGGTCAGGGTCTTGCGAGTCCGAAAGATTAAGGGAACGGAAGGTTTATTGCCAGGATTAAATCCCCGAAGATTTTTCCCCAAACATCAACAACAAAAGTATCAACACATGTTCCTTTAGAACAGAGGTCGGCAACATTTTTTCTGTCTTTATCAATATTCATAATTTGTGACACTCCAGGCGTGCCACCCTAAAATTCGTTTTATCGGAAACCCTTACGAAAAGCGTTTCTTATATCATAAAACATCCTGAATGCAATACGGTATAACTACAATATGGATTAAAGTTGAAATAAAAGTTGATTTAATTTTATAATACATATTTTATGTAATTCTTTGAAATATCGTCCGTGGCGGTTAAAAGCTCTCCGCGTGCCACCCCTGCTTTGGAGTCTACTTTCGGTGAATTCCCACTGAAGATGGCTCCATTGTAGCCGAAATGCGCACATGGTTATTCATAATCTTGTTGGGGCTATTAGAGATACCTGTGATAAGTAAGTAATTTTTCAATTTTTGTATTGTTAAGTGCTTATCTAATGCTTACGACCAACCTGCTTAAACGGATTTAGTATGTAAATCAGTCTGTGAATTATTAATATAAGGAATAATTATAAATTATAAAAACATTTCTGTAAATGTATTAGATTATTATTTTTTCGGATTTAACCTGTAGTAAATAAAATAATTCTGCATCTGAATATAAGTGTTTATCCATTATTTATAGTAAAACATCACAGTATGAAACCTCTCAAGAATAAGAGCAGAAAGGCAGTTTGGCGCAGCGAAATTTTCCCATCGAGTAGTATAAAAAGAAATGTTCCTGTATCTATGAATGTGCCGTTATCTAGCATGTAGTAGTATTTTTGTGAACTAAATTGTCATAACAGACTGGTGATATATCGCGGAAGACGTTTGACAGCAGCTACCACCGTAACGTTACGTGGATATGTGAAAGACGTTCATGCACGCGCCCGCACTGAAGGCACCTGCCATTGAAGATGTCTTTATCGCTCAAAGTGTTAAATAACTAATTTCATTATAGTTGAGTAGCGCATTGTTTCTCGTTGGTGATGTTACTCAGCGATCTAAAATTATTTTTCGGGGATGCTCAATGTATTAATATTGTTTATGGTTGTCTTAACAACTGCCTCAATATCTTCCATACACAAGAACTTCCTGATGAACAAAACTACTCGACCTGCAAATATCACAATCATTTTTATAAAATCTCATTACTCCATTTCTCTCTATGCGTCGCTGCTGCACCATCTGCAATAACGCATCACATATTTTAAAATGAAATTCTCAAAGAATCGAAATGGGATTTTACAGCTTCGTAAATATTTCTTGCGTTCGGATGTTCTTTAAGAGAAACCAAGCAAAAATTTCTCCAGAAATTTACCTTTTTCATTGCCAATAGAACGAGGACATGGGACTATTTGGTTAGTTTTTATGATACCCTTACTTTCATCGAGAGACAAACTAATAAATAGACTTGACATTTTATTTGAAATTTCACTACCTACATATCTTCCAATTTCTATAAATCTTTGCTGCACAGTACCATTTACTCAGAGCATTTTCACTAAATAACCGATTATCGAGTTGGATAGCAAGTACTAAAGTTTTGGTGAATTCTACACCTGTGCTGGCCAATACAGTAGTAACAAGCTTTTAATGCAGCTCACACTCACGGGAAAGGAACACTTTAATTGATTTATGTTGATGAATCAATTCATTCCGATTTTTTCTCGTAAGTTCCCTGCACGAAGTCACATCACTATATTTATTCTTTGCTTCTAACTGGTGCGTACTGAGACGGCCTTGCACCGCATACGTTTTTACTTAACGAAGTTCTGTTTTGCATATCGCTCAAATTATTATATTCTCCAACGAATACAGCTTTAGAAACCAAGTATTTTTCTTCCCAATCTGTATTGAGCTATCTTTTTTCCGCTCAAAAATCATGGCTACGTTTTGGAAGTGGTGAACAATTTATCTGCTCTCGTGCTCAGAATCGTAGCACTAATCTCTTTCTTCTAAATTAATTCAGCTATGCTATGCCTTATTTTTTAGAAAAATTAAAAAGTGGGGGTAAATTCACCAAGACAAAAAAATCGCCCATTCACGAAGGGCATAGTAAAATGGTTCAGATAACAAAAGTTGTCTCACCGATAGAGACTTCTGAAAATGAATTAAAATACATAAATAACCCTGTGTAAGGTATATTACATTCATCAATTCTATTACAGCAAAATTTATTGCAAAACTTTACTTAACGGTACATATTCACTGAGCAGTGTTTCACTGTCACTAACATTGCCGGCAAGAAAATTGTTGAGTTTAATATGACCAGATCACTTGCTGGACGCTGGACGCAACATACAAAATATAACGTGGGGCAAAATTGGAAAACTCGGCACTCGTCGCGCAGCATTCCCAAAGCGGACGTATCGTACGCGTGGCGCACTTTATTACAAATGATTTTGCTGCAGCTTTTCTTCTAGCTTTGCTGGGTAAAAAAATCGGCCTTTTTTAGGACTACGCTTCATAATGCCGTCTCAAGCGCCTAAGTAATATTGGTTTCATAGCTCCTTTTTTCCTAATCTATGTGGGCCTTCTCTCTATTCATCGATGCAAGCTGTATATTTTTTCTTTTATATGCATAGGGAGGCATCCGACTCGTATCTTTCTTTATTAATTGTTACTGAGCTAATATTCATTCTGCGTGTTTATTCTAACCTCTTCTCTAGAGGTCATGTTAATAAACTTGGTAGACGAATAATGGTGGCTGGGTCGAGGAGTTGTCGTTTGAATGAGAAGTTATTTGTGGCCGCATGCAGCCACGGTGGCCGCACTTTAGAATAACTATTTATCCCGTATATTACCACGCTGATAATGTGTTAGCTGATAGATGAGATCGTCAAAGTGGACACGAGTAGTATATCTTGACTTCGTTTCCTTCGTCATAGTGAAATTTCTGACGTTCCATCTCCCATACTTTTTGGGCAGTTAAAAGTGCGCCTCTCTAGGGAATTGTCTTTGTCATTTGTTTATAATTATCTCGTAATAAAAATTAACTTCTTTGTGTAGGCGAACATCATTAGTATCCATCGTTTTCGTTTAAACTAGTGGTAATTAACTCCATTTTCAGAACTTTACAGTACCCCAATGTTTTTCAGGAGATAAATTATCATTGTTCTATCGAAATTCATGTACGATTTCACCGAGAGAGTATTTATGTCGAAGTGAGTTGTTTATTATTAATTTAGTATGAGAAAAATATATTTAAGCGTCCAATTTTTTGTT
The DNA here is from genome assembly GCA_028673005.1 of Tanypteryx hageni. Classification (NCBI taxonomy): domain Eukaryota; kingdom Metazoa; phylum Arthropoda; class Insecta; order Odonata; family Petaluridae; genus Tanypteryx; species Tanypteryx hageni. The sequence goes on along the minus strand of CM054114.1, from coordinate 169,775,414 downwards.
CATGTGTCTCAGTTAGCGATTGACTTTCCCAGTGTGAGTATATACGTCAATTGAATGGAGAAATTACGCAATCTCATTTAATGCTCTTCGTTTCCAATATACATCTTGCTTAGCGCTATATCTTATTATGTTTTGAAAATGGGATTTTTCACTGCAGTCTTATAATTCAACATTGATACGTGATCATACCATCAGTACTTCTACATATCTAATCGTGACACACTAATTCTGTTATGAAATGTAACTGCCTTCGATCTTATTTTAATATTATTTGATAAATAAAAGAATAACAATAGTTTTTTTCAAAGCATCGCAGAAAAATAGAACATGGAAAAAACCACGAGTACAATGATAAGAGTTACTGCAGTATTGCGTGTATAGGTTGAGATCGTTTTAGCGGTTCATTTCTGTGGGTTTATCGCCGGGTCGGACCGAAAGTAAGGCGGAAAACCACATGGGCGTCGATCGTTCCAGAGTGGCCCACGGTGACACCGCCCTGTACCCGTTTGTGCGGTGCTAATATATTATGCGCGCAAGTGTGAACCCCGATACAACCCAAGCGGAAAAGCCCCTTCGAACCCTTAGAATGAAATACCCCGGGGCTCACTCAATCACGAGAATTGCAACTTTTTTCACAGCCATCTAATGGGATGTAATTGATTACCATATCTGTTCTTTTTATTCCCTGCCGAATTTTTGGCATTTTTATTTGGAATTCATTGGAGATTAATATACACCTTTACCTTTTTTATCCTGGTTTTTAATTTGCTCTGACATATATTTTTTGTCCGTTGTCTCTGTGAACAATTATAAACAATTCTCGTTAGATTATGAAATACTCACCGTTTGGCTCTCTGCTCGATATCAATCGACACTATCGCTAAGTTTGCAAAATGTAAGTTTTTGTAACTTTAGGTTTTTTGAATTTTAACAGCAACGTATTCTGAAACATTTTATGTTTCCGTGACGATTATTTTTCTACCTAAGATTTTATCAATTTAAAGGTGGTATAATGCTTTTAAAATTACCGTGGATGTTAAAACTTCGACGATATTTTTGTTAGGGCCCAGAGGAGGAGTTCCCAAAATGGATGGCCTCCTTTTGTCATTATCACATTAATCATTTCCGAGCTCACTATCAAGCATCTTACAAGCAGGCCCTCCGAGATACTCATTGTCAGAGAGACCCGGGCCACTTCCAGATTTTGAGGCCCCTCACCGTAGTGAAAATTTAAATGCGCCTTTGCATAAATCCGTCTCTAGACAAGTGCCAAACTTTGAGGCTCGGGCCAAATGGCCAAGGGCCTGCTTACAAATACGGGTTCGAAGGCTGGGAATGGCTATTAACGCCATTATTATGTCTCGACATAGTCGGTGCGTGTTATCTGTGCAGATTGAAAAATACAAGCTAGTATGGTAATATTTAGCGCTGTTCGGAGGCAAATGCGGAATTGCAAGTCTTCGTTTAATAAATGACATAGCAGGAAATTTCGTCGGACATCGGTCATGACAACCCCTCCCCTAAAAGCGACGCTTTAAAAAGCGGACACTTCATTAGCTCCGGAGAAGAAGGGGAAGATATGTGTTTTTCACGCTTGCGAGGGCTTTTCCGTGGCCGCTTTGATGTGGCATCGCATGCGTGCAGAATCTCCCCTCTTGGCCCTATTTAATCTGCTCTTGCTCCCCTCCCCCCATTTCCCCCTCTTCGAGAAGTGAGAGGGTTCCCTCGGCACGCCGAGGTGTAGTTTTTCGGCTCGGGTAGAAAGCATCCTGTTCGCGCCTCTCAATAATGTGAGCGTCACTCCTTTCGTCTGACGCCCTTTGAATCGGCTTTTAAGTCGCCTTTTCGAGGGAAGTTTTTCTCTCTTCTGTTCTCTTTTGTATCTCGGAGTGTCCTGCGAAGAATCCGAAAAAATAGGAAAATATAGGAAGGTTGTTTCTGCCCCCGAGATTACTGTGCCATTAAGTTAGGATATCGATTGATTGCAAGCTTCCAATCCTTACAGAAAGTAATGCAGTAATATAGTTCAAGTTTAATCCTATTTTCATATTTTCGATGGTTCTACATTTAAAAGGCATATGAATAATATTTCAAACTAGAAAATGTTTTCTCATTCATATTTAAATGGAATTTACATCTGACTATAAGTGGTCGACTTGTATAATAAATTTTAATCTTAAAATATTTTACTATTCTGGGTGAATCTTGAATATGAAATGGATAACTATATACGAAGTAGATATCGAAGATATTGCAAAATGAAAATGTAGCGTAAATGCAGCCGTGAGTGCCGGTTGTATTGTAATTTCCGCCATAAAGGAAACTTCATGATTAATTATTTTTTATATGGAATTTCGAGTAAATTGTCATTGTTGTAACTCCCGTCATTCCGTATGTAATATCTGTTTTAAATAACTGTAGATCATCATATTCTGTTTCTAATAATCAGTTTAGTATAGCCTCATGACCTTTTCTTCCTAACGTAAAATGTACGATTTTCAGCGGTTGGTGTAGTTTCCGCTTTAAAAATTGGTATTTATGATTGTTTTTGTATTTCGCAGGAGACGTCTTATTTTTAACGAAAATATTTTAAACGGAGGATCAAATAGTGGAATTTATCAAACGCGGTCAGCAGGAAATTTTTCTCTGCTTTTTAACTTGACCTTGTAGTTATTGTAATCAATACCTACTCCGGAAATTAACCAAGAAATCGGTGGTTTGACTCAAGTGACCTTACGTGGCGTCTCCAAGTTTGATGTATCATCCTCTCTTGAAGTGTGTGTGGCTGTTGGCGATGTTTCGTGGTTCAGTAACCTTTAAAACAATTAATGTATACTGGCAGAAACTGTTTACTTCTATATGTACCATTGAATGTGGTATTCTTGACAAATGATCTGGGATTCCTATCAATGTTGAATCCAAACATTGTTGACCGGGAGGGAAAATGAAAATTTTGGGGGTATTTTTTAAAATAAACTTTAGTTTGAAGTTTCAATGACATAAATATGGTTTCACACACTGAAATTGATGGAATGATATGATCCGAAGATCCTATGCAGACGGGCATAAGCTGTTCCAACTTTCACACACTGAAACAACGAAAAAATTTCATATGAACATGTATCCGAAACGTTCGCGTTTTAGAGCTAAGGTCCTTCTTATCATTTTTTAACGTTATAACAGGAAACAGCTTTGTTAGCATATCTTACGTTATTCCGAATGTTTCAGAGTAGGTGTTCAAAATGCAATCCACCCATCTCCACATAGACCTCGGCACGATGCCTCACTCATTGTCTTACACGTTCAAAAATCCCTGGCTTATCTCTAATTGTTTCGCGATCGTTTTCAACACGATGTTGCAAATTCACCGCGCCATTTACTGGAGTGGCCCGTTTAAGTTGGTAAGGATACAGTTGTAAAATTCGAAAAACAACGTTTTGGGTGACTTCCTCCGTGGCTGCAATCCTGCTCGTACTGGCCCCAGGATCTTTTTCCACGCGGTGCGACACCCTTTCCTCCAAATCAGGAGTACTCACGGACCTTGGCCTCCTTCGGTCTGCTTGGTTGGGAGCAAATCCTTCACTGTCTCTGAGGCGCTGTTGAATTCTGCTGAACATACTTCTTTCCGGGATCGTGCGGCCGGGAAACCTTTCTTCACAAAGTGTGCCTCTCTGCCAAACCATACATGAAATGCCTGTCTGCCATTTGTGTAATTGTTTGCCATTTTCACAAGAAAAGCACAACTGACCAACACACCGATTAATTCAAGAATACGACGTACGTACGTAACTGGCGACTGACGTTGCAAGGGACGAACGAGACTGCATTTGTAAAGAATCAGGAGAAAGAGATAAGGATTGGCTTGTTGAGGTACTGTGCACAAAGAGCTCGGGTGAAGGTCACAGCATTTCGAACACATACTGTTTCCTGTTATAAGGGTCATAGCTCTGAAACGCGAACGTTTCGGATGCATGTTCATATAAACTTTTTTCATTCTTTCAGTGTGTGGAACCATATCCCAAAGTTTGGCGGAACATTTTTCTATCACTCTTTATAATATAGTATAACTAATTTCTTTTGTTTTTCTTAGCGTATGTGTCGATAACTTCATCTATTAATGTAGTTGGCAGCTCTTTGGGTACCTCGATGGACATTTTCATGCAGTTCTGCAGTTTCCAGACCCATTCTATTTCTTAACTTCGAGTCTATTCATTGTACCGAATGAGCGTACAGCACTCGCAGTAGACACCGGAATGCCACATAGCTTTACGCACAAAATCTTCTGTTCCGCATATCCAATATTGGATTTTAAAATTAATTCCAAAAGGTTCTTCTTTGTCTTCGCATTCGGCTTCGCTTACGTACTTAAATGAATGAGTATCATTCCACAATGCTTTCGTTTTGTGATTGGTCGAAATTAACAATTGATGTCATTTTCGACCAATCATCATCATCATATTCTCTATTTAATGGACCAATAACATTTCTTAATATTAAATAAATAAAATTTTAATAATTTTCCCCGGGGAGAAATTTTATTCCACAGGGTGTAAATATTTCTCCCGAGCCCTCCCTTGGATTCAACACTGATTCCTATTCTCAGCTTTTGTGTAATTTCACTCGTCTGCCGTATAGTATTTCATTTTGAGATCTTACCCATGTATAATTTCCATTGTATTAAGGAAGCGTGTCTGCTTGTAAGAAAGAATGGCCTGAAATAAATCTATGAAACTTACATCCAACGTTCTTAAAAACTCCTCATTCTCATCAACCGTTTACACGCATCGCAACATCAATCAGCTCGCACTAACCAAGTGTTATTATGAAATGAGCCAGATGTATTTCTATTCCCTTCCTTTTATCTTCATTAGCAGAAATTAATGGAGGCTATTGATGTAACGAGTATACGTGTTATGTTTCAAAAGGAAATGTAGAAAATGTTTTGTTATTTATCCAAGTGACCATGCACAGAAGTTGCTTTGTAGCTTGAAACTGAAGAGTGAAGGAAACCTTGCCTATGATCTAAATAAAAAATTTCTTTTATTCGTGGATTCCAATATTTCTTTCATCGAAATTACTGAATCCTTCCAGTCCTTCGCTGGAGTAGCATGGAAGTCCGTTTCAAGAAAGAGGAACTTCATGCGATATTAAAAAAACTCTCTCCAGCTTACATGCGGCTCAGAACTCTTCGGCCGTTGCCGGAACACCCAAAAAACGTAAAAACGGCTCCAAATGTATAATATCCTCAAAAGGTAAATGAATCGAGTGGGACTCTCTCCAACCCTCGTAAGGAAGGAGGGAGAGGGTTATAGCTAGAAGGGAATAAAAGGAATGTGATCTTATGATGATAAAGGGAGTATTCCATCGTGTACGTATTGTAGGAGTCATGCGGCATCCCCAACTGGCAGCACTCCTTAACCCCGAAAGGGCTGTTTCCCCTCTCACCTGCCTCCCTCACACCACCACCCTATTCCTCCCTCTTCGAGGGACACTGGCCTCCATCTTTTTCTTTCCTAAACTAGAAAGCCTCTCTCTTTCTCCCTTATATTTTTTGCGCTCCGTGTTTTTTTCCTTCCTTTCCGCCTTCAACCCTCCTGTACCATTTCGAAGGGAGGGTTCAGGGCGGCTGCCGGAGGGATGGGAGCGGCGTGGAGGTGGAGGGAAGGGTTGGGGTGGTGGCGGGTTGTGTGACGTAGGCACCAGCGTTCTCTCTCTCTCTCCCCCTCTGTAGAGCACCACACGACGGTATCGATCTAAAACCTTCCGGTACATCACCGTGCCTTTTCGGCGGTTTGTCAGCCAAGGGACTCGGGGAATTTTTTAGGAGCTGTACTCCTACAGTGCGATGTGTCTTGAGCTAGAAAAAGTTTATTTCGGGAATACTTTGTGTCGGGTCGGTGAGGGTTTTTGTCGTTTTCCTATTCGGGTGGAGTCCTTCGATGGAGAAGTTTCTCGCACGTTCGAGGCCATAGCCAAGGGAGAGGGCATAGTGTGCCCTCCGAACGCCATGGAGTTTGTCGCTCCGGGCTAGAAGCTTCTCTTCTAACCTTCTATGGAGATATTGGGAGATTTATGCTCTTTATCGAATAAATTGTCGCTAAAACTATGATATTCGATTGATGATTCTGCGAATGAGGAATTATGTCGCCCTAGGTGTTAAAATCGCATCACCTCAAATTTTTAGCTCTGTTAAAAATTGATTTGGAAAGAAAATATTTTAGAATCATTGTACCAACGTCAGCGTTTTTCTTAAATCTCGTAATCGTATCCACTTAACGGAATCGATTGCCGTGGTGATTGATTCAAGATGGTAGATTAAAAATTAAAGGAGCGAATATACAGTTGTGGTACGTTGGTATGGCGTTCCCTAAAATAGTTTTCATAATTGTAACATTGAAAAATAAAAAAGTTTTACAGCGTAGGAACAAAAAATGAATAAAAATCGAAAATATGTAAATTTTATGGAAACCAACTAGTCTACTCAAATTTTCGAGATCCATCTTGGTTCTATTTTCAGAATTTTATCTTAAATAGCTGTTTACTTTTCTTCAGTTTCGGAAATTATCGCCCGCTTAGTCTTGCTCATATTTTGTTAATGCCGTTCCAACTATCGTAGCGCTGGTAAATTACAGAAAGATTTGCCTTTTTATAATGCTTAAATTATTAAAAATACAATTTAAAAAGTATTTTCAGCAATTAACAAATTGCCGTTGACAATATATTTTAATAGGTCATAACGGTAATCACTCTTGGATCGATGCTTTGTGTGTGATATTATCATTATGAATGATTTAAGCATATTTGGTATGTATAACCCGAAAACGTAAACGATATCGTCCATACCTAATTGGTGTTTCGCTATGCGACTCGTAGAGCAAATCGTAGACATGAGCAAGCAAGAAGGTTGGACCGAGTTTCCAGATTTTGATTTGGCACGCAGTTATTTTAATTTCTTGTTACAAAAAGTCATCGTTCATTTCTGGAATACTCCAGCTACTTTTGCTATGTTGATTGGAAAAGATTTGTTTTCTTTTTCATTCCATAAACCACGTGTTGGTGCAAAAATGAACCCAGGAAAATAGTAGAAGGCTTTATCAATTTTTGGTGTCATCATTTCAATACTCATTCGTAACAGTCTAGTGACTACTTTAATACGTTTTCCTGCAAAATAATATGTGCATATTATCAAACGTTGTGTAATAGTTTTTGTAACATTTGTGTAGATTAAGTGACCAAAATCACTGTCTAGTGGAAGGGGCCAATTACATTACACACTAGCGTAATTGCCCGTCAAATATGACGGGCATGCGTGGATTAAGTATTCCTACTCTTCCTCCTCTTCTCTCTTCCATCCTCCTCCCTCCCATTCTCCCTCCATCTCCCCTTCTCTGGATAAATAGACTTCCTAGCCTCAATCTCGCCCTCTTTCTCTGTCTCGCTCCCTCTTTCATCCTTTATCTCTTTCCTTCCCTCACTGTCTCTCCCTCCCCCTCCCTATTTTTCTGGAAAAATAGACTTCCTGTTCTCAATCTAGCCCTAATAAAGACCATTATTTATCTATCTCTCCCTTTCCCTCCTTCTCTGTCTCTCTCTCTCTCTCTCATGTCTTATCTTCTTTTTTCCTCTCTTCTTACTTATAAGCAAGAACTCAGAGACAGCACAAGGCCAATTACATAATATCAATAACGATTTAACAATATTGAAATAACAACAAAGACAATCACATACAACCATGACCAAAGCGGGACTCGAATCCGCGACCCTAGCATTGGGAGCCAGACGCGCTAGCCACCCCTCTGCCGAGGCCGTATGTACTAGTAGTAATTTAAGGATTGAGACGAAGCGAAGCGATTTTCCAACCAAAAGTAAAATCTTAATAATGCATACTCTTTCGTTCTGTTTCATAGCATGGTTAGAAATCATTAACTCGCTTCAGTTAATGGGTTAACTTAAAAAAAACCTGAAACTTGTGAATGGGAGGTCAATGACTCGAATATCAATTTTGATTAAAAAAGGTTTAATTTTAATCCCTAATTTTATGTTTATATCCATGTAGGCAGAATTTCTTTTTCATTTCATTAATTGCGGTTCCAGAGTTACTCGCTTCTTTGCAGTTATTTATTTTGGAAGAACAACAGCTCTGTGGCATTTTTAGCCTACTTCCCAGAATGGAAATAGGCTTATAGTTTCGTCGTTGTATCCGTCTGTCCGCCCCCGCTATTAACTTTCGAACCAATAGAAACTTGGTGTAAGTCTTTTGCTACTGGGATCGAGCTCCCGAGGATAGTTTTTGTTGCGAAGCCCCAGGTTCGATTCCAGGAACTCTCCTTCCCATTTGATTTACGCGGAACATCTGAAATTCATCGTGCAGGGTAATTTTCAATATCTTAGAATTCTGATATCGGGGCGAGTTTTGTACTTTTCTCTGAGGAAAGGAATGAAGATTCTAATTCGTAGAATTTTGCTTATCGATTGTATTTATTAGAATTTCACGTAAATACTGTCGTTTTTGCTGTTTTTATCACTCATTACGAGAGTGTTGCCATCGAAACGGCTATTCTTGGACTCGGATTTGGTACAGTGTACTACATACACAAATATGCGTGATCAATTTAATATTCCGTTCGAATGTATTTGTAATATTTTATAACGCTAAATTATGAAATTTGGGAACACAAAAAGCAGCATATCCGCGGTGATTTTAAAGCAAATAATGGCAATATAAGTATTAAATAAATGATAAAATGGAAAGTAGGCATCATAAGTTCCATTTGGATCATCTTGTTTAATATCGGAAATGACATTTTGGATTTTAATGAACTTTTTTCCATGGTATTGCTTTAATCGTTTTGATAGCGTTATTTTTTAACAATATTATAGCGAACAGTTTCTCCTCTTTCGCAAATTTAACGTGCAAATTGATGGTTACAATTCTCCTCATTGGTCATCTTCGTTGGGAAATGTATCTGGTCGTGTGCTTGAAAAGTGCGCACGTTGTATGTATCGTGTTATCTGAAACTCTCCATTTTAATATAACATCGTGCTTTTGCTTTGTTTGTCATTCCGTGATTCGTAGGCCTTGGGAATGATCATTTTTGAAAGATTCGAAACTTAATCAATCGTATTTCACAAAATATTCATCTTCTAGGACGGGTGCGATTATAGCCATGATTTAATTTTAACTGTAAGAAAATTTAGTTCTTTTTTCATATTTCATGTATCTTTTTTGTTTACAATGTTATATTTCTGTAATCTGTCGTGTTTACGAGAGTAACATGCTGGGAATCCCCTCACTCTATTCAGCGTGACCGTGACTTTGTTTACAGTGCGCGTTATCGCACTATACTGCAGTACGTTGTCGAACGAAGGCCGTCATGTGAATACGTCTATTGAAATGTGCAATGTTTAGTTCTGTTTTACAAATAAATTTAATAAAATAATTGTAAGTAAGAACACCATGAATCAGAATTGAGAGTGCCGATTTCATCAATTAAGCCGAGACTGGACGAAATTGCCAGTAAGAGACAAGTCCACAGATCCCATTGAATTAATTCTATTCATACAAAATTTTTTCTTTTTTTTGTGCTTTTCTTATTGTTATTTTAAAATGTAATATTTATTTTTGTATTCTTATTGCTGTATAATTTCCTTAATTTAGTGATATTTGATTTTATTCCTATTAGAATGTTCATTTTGTGTATTTATCTTGAATTATTTTGTTATTTTCAGTTTTAATAAAACATACCATTTTTTGTAACATACTATTTCTCAAAATTATCATCGACATAAAACCCCTCCCAAACACCAAATCTTGATAAAAATCTTGCCAGCCATGGTAGGGGGCCCAAGTTTGTATTTTTAACAAAAATTGGGGCGCGTTATGAAAAGTTTGCGCACCACTGTTCTAGGAGATGGGTTTTAACAATGTTTGGATCCAGCAGGAATTGCTATTTTAATAGAGAGCACCAAGAGATTTTTTCGTTTGCATGGATTCTTGCTGAAGATGTTTCCTGGAATGGAAACAAAACTGTTGTCATCACAAGTCACCAGACGCGGTGGATCGCCGAAAGCCATGTATCCAGTAACCAAACACCGCCAAAGCCTTCGCCACAATTTCTTGCTACGTTATTTTGCAATGAACGAGTCTGGAAAATTTATTGTCACATCAGAATTTTCCGTGATTCAGCGTACACGCATCTTTTTCGTACCTGTTAATTCTTCCTCAATTTGTCTTCGCTTTTATCTTTCAATTAAAGATTTTCTTCGCGTCATTTTTGGATCTAGTAAATGATTGCAAAAACGTACGCAGCGAAGACGAGTTTTCCACATGTTAACGCTCGCGTGATAAAAACGAAGGAATAAATTGTGCGTTTGGAGTAGAAATGACATCGGGATCACTTTTCACCAGTTAAGATTGGATTTCTCATCGTCTTTTGTAAGAGATGAGAAAATGTAATGAAGCCTTATTTGAAAGAGCTGCGGTGGAAATTGGAATTAAAAATAAGGAAGAACACCGTTTGATCTATTTCACAATATTCTGTTTTTACTTCCATTCTATCTGGGTGACACAAGGAGTTTTTATGCTTGTCGTTCGGGGTAAATACACGAACACATCTCCCCTTAAAATTAAACATACATTATCGAGAATTTAGGTCGGGAGCATATGTCCCGTTCCAGGCGCATTACCTAGGACAGTGGTGTCCAACCTCCTCTACATGAGGGGCCGCATCGGCGGTTGAAAATCCTTCGGCGGGCCGCATTGGAAGTAGCCACTTCTTCGGCGGGCAGGATTAGAGTTTAATTCGGATTCCGAGGTGCTGCATAAGTGGAAATCGAGTCTAAATGCAGTTAACATTTAAATATTAAAAGCTTTATTATAAAAATTTTCATAATAATGTACGAATTTGTGTGTTAAATTTTTCGGATTGCTTTTTCATCATAGCTTCGCGGGCCGTAGGTTGGACACTCCTCACCTAGGAGAAAGAGTTGGTTTAACGGGGCCTACTAAGTTCCCGAAAGAGCTGCATGCCCCTCAAGAGCCGCAGACTGTCGACTGTTGATACGCTCTTACCAAATTACTCGTTCTTCCCTGAATCATATTCTTCGCCTGAATTGAGTCGCGAATTTCTCGAAAAAGTTGCTAAATTTTTTAAATTTCTAGAGATTTGTCTCGGTAAAGGAATCATTTAAAAATTTAAGGTAATAATTCTTATCCTATGATTCGTTCCTTCCTCGCTTGTCAAATTACGAGAAATCGGCAATCTACAAAATCATATTCGACTGACGGTGTAGGAAGTTGCTCCCGTACACGTTTTATTGTACTTTCGTGTTTTCCCAAACATAAAAACCATTTCAGGCTCAGCAAGATGAATTTCATTGCGGTTTTAATGCGTTTGCGCGTGCATCATCATTTCGTCGTCTCAGCTCTTTTTCTCCGTCTCTTTACACGTTTAACGGTTTTCTGTAGGATGCGGCGCCGGCGTATGGATCAAAGGGAAATAGCGTTTGAAGCACGCATTGTATTCGTAAATTATTGCTAGCGTTTCCTCGTCCAACTAGTTTCGCCTGGATGCCAGCATTATCGCCCACGTGTTAATAAAATGAAAGTGTTTTCAGGTCCCCATTCTCCTAGTACGAGTTACTACGTCATCCTATCTCATCCTACTCCCCTCTCCCCCCCTCCACCATCCCCTCCCCCACCCTCCCCTCTCCTCGCGTGACTCGATTGTAGCGGGTCTGTGGGAGGAGGAGAGGTGATGATGCAGTGAGCATGTGCACCGCGAGGACTCGCGGTCCCTAAATGAAATCCTCCTTACTCCTCCTTCCCCATCTTTACTCTCTCCCGCCGTTCTATCCCCCTCCCACTCCTCTATCCCCCTCCCACTCCTCTATCCCCCTCCCACTCCACTATCTTCTCCTATCTGTCGACCTCAATGCTCTTCACCGTAAATATCCCTCATATCATTCCGTAATAATCGAAGAATGTAATGATATGTAATTCTCTCCTTGGGGTTAACTCATCTAGGTTCCCATGGTATATTGCTGCGAGAGAGAATAGCGTCACAAGACCTTCATTCGTGCTACAGAAAATATTCCATTATTGAAAACCGTTTTATTGCCTCTTAAGTGGAGTCGTGGGGCCAAAATATTTTACCATGTCATTTGGATCGTTTTTCTTTTAAGCAAATCTGCTGTATTTTTCGGTTATGGGAAGTTTGGTGTTGGCTTGGCTGCTTTTTTTAAAGCTGGATTGAGTTTTTTCCTTACCACAACACAACTCAGCTTTAAAAAAATCTGATGTGGTCACCACATGACTTTCTCCATACCTGTAATATTTCTAAAAATTCTAAATAGGTTAAATAATAATAAATATTTGAAGTAACTGCGGGAAACATTTAATGACTTTAAAAAGAACAGAAATAAACTCAAACTGTAGCCTTCTGATATTGGATATAGCCTCGAAGCTCCAAAAATTAAGAAAATAAAAAGGAGCGTAGTGTTTACAAATGCGCGGGTAGGAGGTTGGTGGTGGCAGCTAAAACATTTAGTTTTTACAATATCTCTTCAACAGTGCATTATATGGGGAAATGTGTCAAACAAAGGTTGTAGAAAATAAAATTTCCTACAACTTTTATCCCAGTACTTTTTTACATTTATCAAATATTAAAGCAAATATTTCAAAAAACGGAAAAATGACAAGAATAAACACCCACTTCCGATTGACCGATTTTCACCAAAACTAATCAGCACGTCTTCCTTTAACAAAAATGTCACATATAAATTTCACGCTGATTTAATTAATAGTTTTTGAGTTAGAGCACCCACAATATCCCGGTCACAGACACGCATCCACAGTCATCATTGAGAAAATAGTCCAAACGCGTTCAGGGGACCTTAAAACGTGTATTTCCGTGGAAATCTCGAATTCGATTTTTTTCATGAAAACAATACTTTATACTTCGTATATGGAGAAAGTTAAAAAGACAATCTCTGTAAGCGAAAAGTACCAAGTTTTCTATCGTTTTATTAGGAAAATGTGATTAAACTATGCAGAAACGAAAAAGTGAAAATTAATTCGCTTTAAATATAAATCAAGCTATTAATAGCTCAAGAGATGAAATTGTAATTTTATTGCCTAGAACGTGCTCTGGTTAAAAATATCGGTTCTGTCATCTTGTATTAAACCTTCGATCTGTAAGTTAGCAGGCTGACGTTCCAACTAGCCGAGTTAAGGAGCCAGTTGATGATGAATTCACTTAAGATATATGAATTTTATTTTGCTATTGTTAACTACTGTTCTAGTATTATGTTATTTGATTTATCATTATTGACTATTCTAGGACTCGAAATGTATCCCTACTGATTGTGTCAACCTGAGTTGAAATTTGCTTTTGATACGTTATAAATGCTATTTCCGTTGGGTTAAGTTTTTACAGCGATATCGGGTTTTATTAAAATATGTAGTTGTGCCGAAACAAATTATGCAATCGATTATCTTTGTCATTTACTTTTGCCGCTCCTTGTCTGATGACCGACATTGTGAATGCAACCACGTTAGCTCTTTCCAGCATCCTCTCGATGCTTGAGGTGCTTCCTTCCCCCTCCGTTGAATACGCTATCTGGATGAGGTTTTATTTTTTCAACTGCCCGGATCCCGAGCGCCGCTCGCTTCACTCACTTCCTGTCGATGTCGACCTTGGGCGAAAATCGCTCCCCCGATGCTCAAGTGCCGCTCGCTCCTGCCCTCAATTTTACTTCCTATGCGGCCGCCCTCCCTCATCTGCATGACGCCAATATGACGCACCTTCTTTTATAATTCGATTTTGACGTGGATATCAGATGAAAAATTTCCTCGTAGGCTTAGAAAAACGCATCTTGCACGTGGAAGAAAATGTGGCATTGTAATAATATTACAATTTTAATAGTACTGTAAAATACCTATCGATACTCCTTGTCCCCAGTTGGTATTTATTCTCGGTTTGTGATAAATTTATCGTCTAATTAAAGCAGGACATCATAATCACATCCTTAAAAGGTTTTCGAAGTCGTATATCAGGAGATATTTCAATACGTCGACGACTAATATGATTCATTATTAGTAATTATTTTTGTTTTATGTACATATAGACAAGGTGTCCCAAATGACCCTTTACCTCCAGGTGTTAAAGACTGGGTAACAAAAATAAAACGTTTATTGTTATAACTGTTATGTGTTCTTATATTTATGAGTTATTTAGTCGTCACTATTATTTAGTAAGAAAACGTCAGTATGGATTCCATTGTTTTCAGTACAGAGTATGGTGAGACACTAGGTTTTTTATACATTTTTCATAGCTGGGATTTAATGAAATAAATACACATTATAAAATGTCCCTCTGTGTAAACTCCTCTTCACACTGAGGCAGGAGTAAAAAATCTGATGTGGCCACCACATGACTTTCTCCATACCTGTAATTTTTCTAAAAATTCCAAATAGATAGAATAATAATAAATATTTGAAGAAACTGCGAGAAAATTTTAGACTACAAAGAACAGAAATAAACTAAAACCATAGCCTTCTGATATTGGATATAGCCACAAAGCTCCAAAAATTAAGAAAAGAAATTGGAGCGTTACTAAGATGTAACTAAGCGTCAATTGTTAACAATAGTCGTTGGTAGGTAGCGTGGTGGTGGCAGCTAATAGTTTTTGAGTTAGAGCACCCACAAAAAACTATCACATACACACACACAGACATCATCGCGAAAATGGCCAAAACGTGTTCAGGGGACCTCAAAACGTGTATTTCCATTAAAATCTCGAAGCCGATTTTTTTCATGAGTACAATACTTTCCCCTGTATTACGTATATGGAGAAAGTAAAAACAATAAATCACAGTGGTAGCCAACAACACAGAGGGTAAAGTGACACAGTACACCCGTACCGATCTTCTTCATTATTGCAAATGATTCTGTGAGCCAAACGAACCATAAATATAAATAAACTGATGTGGGCAACACATGACTTTCTCCATATTTATATGGCAAATTACGTTGTTAGCTCTGGGATAGTTGTCAATATTTACTTCCGTTTGACAATTAAGAAAAGAAAAGGAGCGTTACTAAGACGTAACTAAGCGTCAATTGTTAACAATAGTCTTCGGTAGGTGGCGTGGTGGTGGCAGCTAAAAATATAAGATATCTTTTAAACGATGCATTATATGGAAAAATGTATCAAACAATGGTTGTAGAAAATGAAATTTCCTACAACTTTTATTCCAATACATTTTTACATTTGTCAAATATTAAAGCAAATATTTCAAAATAACGCATACGTGACAAGAGTAAACACCCACTTCCGGTTTATCGATTTTTACCAAAAACTAATCAGTTCTTGTGACTTTCATAAACATGTTAATTATAAAATTTCGCGTTGACCTGATTAATAGTTTTTGAGTTAGAGCGCCCACAAAAATCTATCAAATACAGACGGACACACAGACATCATCGAGAAAATAGTCAAAACGTGTTCAGGGGACCTTAAAACATGTATTTCCGTTGAAATCTCGAGTTCGATTTTTTCATGAAAACAACACTATACTTCGTATATAGGGAAAGTAAAAATATAACGTTTTTCATTTGTGCTACTCACAGTCAGTCTGAACATTTGACGGTAAAACGACTTTTGGTACACCCTGTACAGTAAATAACCGTTTCAAAACGAAGTAGTTTAATATTTATGTAGCACTTTCAGATTAAATAACGTTATTCTTGGCGAGTCGGCCTTTAAAAATTCCGCATGAAATACAACGAAATTGTATCTGTTATCAATTATGAATTAGAAAAAAATCTCATCTTGTTGAAAAATATGAATTTTTGTAACTGAATCCAGAATTTGACGCTAAAGTTTAATATATGTATACATCCTTAAATAGGAATTTTAGGGAAGTTTGTTATTGCCTCAAATATCGTAAATGCTACGCTACTCGTTCATTTTCAGCGTCAGTTTTTCTAAAACATTTTGAAATTCTTAATTTCACTAGGAAGTTAGTTGCGCGGCATTGTAGCTTAATATTCTTTGTAAATTTTTAATCGAATACTCAGCTATTGTAAACCAGGGCTAGAAGCTAAACACACAGAATTGTTTTTGCTCTATTTCGTTTTCTTCGTCATATTTAACAATCTTTCCTTGCGATATGAAGTTTTTTTGTCATTCGATAAAGCCTTAATTGATAACTTTCAAACTTACTTCCAGCGTCTATTTGTTTTACCTTATAAACCGTTTCGTCATTATTACTTTGTTAATAGGAACTTCAGTGACCGAAATTTTTGTTATTTATAATAACGAAATCTATTACATAAAGGGATAAATTTTTGTTTTCCTCGGAGACTGAATTATACTTCGCATAAACGAGCATTTTTTATTATGAGCGAAGTTTTTCTGTATACACTTCGAAGAAATTGGATTAACGTGATTCAAGAAAGTCTTAAATTGTTTAAGTTGAAATGACAACCGCGGCAGATTGATTTTCCGCTCTCAAATTTAGATCCGGATTCGATCAGCGACAAAGACCAGAATTTATCTCGTTTTCTTCCTTGTATTTATAATCGTGTGTTTTTTCTAGTCTTATATATTCTGCCGTTAACAATAGATTAGAGTGCATAAAATAGGCATTACTCTTTAGAGCCAAACATCAACGTAATTTTTCTGTAGTGTGGGAATTCTGAAGCTTATATTGGACTGTGCAGTTATTCTGGGTCTTTCATGTCGACTCTTCCTGAATTAAAGGCGAGCCATCCTTACTCAAATTAAAGGGAATACGATTAAGTAGGCAATGGGATGCCATAATGTGTTTCAATCAAGCCAAATTCTAATGAATTTGAATTCAATTTTGTTTTAATCATATCACTTGCCTGGTTATTGTCTTATCGTCACTTGCGGTTAATCTCGATCATTTGATAAGGTTCGTAACTTTGCTTTTTAAATATGAGATATCGGAGAATTGTTTAATTTTTTTACCGGGATTTTTCTCTTTTTGGATGTATGATATTATTGATCGCACCTTGAAATGACAATTATTTTACTTAAGTTTTTTTATTGAGCTATTTTTTCTAAAAACCTATGTTTAATTGTTTCGAACTAAAAAGCTCATTCGCTGTCGCATTTCTAAGTGTTATAAGGTATTAAAATGTAATTATTATATTCGAATGAGACGTAGTTAACATTCCGAGGTCTACCAACTTCAACCCTAGTTAAATTGAACGCTGAATAAACATGAAA
Organism: Tanypteryx hageni; assembly: GCA_028673005.1. Lineage (NCBI taxonomy): Eukaryota > Metazoa > Arthropoda > Insecta > Odonata > Petaluridae > Tanypteryx > Tanypteryx hageni. Next base: position 169,758,155 of record CM054114.1, on the reverse strand, counting down.
AGTTTTTTTGAGCAATGAGAAATCGTTTACCACGCAACGTATAAATTCTGGTTTAGAGATCTACTTATTTTCGTGCCCATCTCCCTTATCGAATGTTATGAAAAATTTGAATGTTGAATTCATGCTTAGTTTTTTATGTAAATGTTAGTTTATTAATGCTTTGTGCAAAAGTAAAAAATATATCGACAAAGATGGTTTTCACCGCGGTTTATTTTATAAACGCGCTTATGTTTTCGCTTTATCTGTCCGTCTGTGCAATCAGTTAAATCAAAATAGCAAGTAAACAGTAAGAGATAGAAGAATGACATTTTATGTTGCGATTTATGATGCTGCCGAAGTATTTTTTTTTTAAATCGGTGGGTGGCAGGAGGTGCCTTCCAAATTTTCCAACTAAGATTCTGAGTTTTTATATAATTTAAAAAATGTACATTTCCACTTTAAAAGATTTTTATTTCGACCATGGAAGATGACGTTTTAACACGTCGAAACCACGGTCGAAATAAAAATCTTTTAAAATGGAAATGTACAAATTTTCGGGTTTTATAATATGGAAAGATTCCACAAAGTTAACGCCTGTAACTGTAGACTTTGTTAGGATTCTGAGCAAATGGTTATTGATATACAATTTGAAGGTTTTAATTACTTATTGAAAAGATTATTTTGTCACAAAATTATATTACAAAATTTATAAAAACTTTTAAGCTTTCATTCTAAACAAACCTCAATAAATAAAACGCGATTTTTCATATTGAGTCAGGAAATGAAGCTTCCATTTTTATACCTTGTTAGTGTTGGTGCATGTGATTCCGCTCTTCATACTTGCGTATTTCGCCTCATATTCTACGATAATCCACCAAGTTTGTTTGTTTTGTAATTTTACTGTATTTGAACCAAAATCTTATCAGTTCCTTCAATTGTGAATGTGTCATTCGTGTTTTGTAAACATTCTTAAGATATGTTTTTTCGTCATGACGTTGCGCTTAGAAATCCTGCCTCCAATGTATTGGTTATAGAGTAACATTGGTGTTAAAGGACCTCTGAGGACTGTTTTTTTAGAAGTTGTCTCGCTAGGGGAATTTCCCTACTGTGGCGTAAAATTGGCCGGCAGTGCATATTCCCGGCCAAAATAGAAATAAATTTTACTCTACTTCGTTATTTAAATGCATTTCAGATGATTTTTTATTAATTTTAATCTATTTATGACAAGGAAAAATGTCCTTGCAGTACCTCAAGATATTCTGCTTTTGTTAAAACGAAACATGGCATTTTGAGAGTATGTTAAGTCTCATGCCATCAAATTTGAAGTCCTAAACAATTGCGAAAAGAAAAATGAATCTGTTCGTCTATCATTGTTCATTTTAAAGTTTATATTCATATATATATATTTATGATGAGATTTGTATTTATAATGTCGTAACTTCGGTTGAATATATTATTATCCAATTTTGCTAACGAGCAACCTTACACATATGCCTACTCTAGGATATGACGAAATGAAGTCTTAAGTCTTATTTGTTGTACATAAAGCGAATATGAGCGGAAGGTGTAACTCGCTGACCGTGGTATCTGTCGTATATGTACTATGTTTGTGAGAGTGAAGGAAGTTAAAGCTTTCAATAGTTAGGTCTTCTTAATCCAAGTCGCGCTAAGCAGTGTAATTTTATTATATGAATTATAGATTCATTAAATTGTTATTTACCTGTCAGTAATCGGTGGTTTTAGGATGAATATAGTAAATACAAATGTAAACACGAATCGTATTTTATTACGTGACTCTTTTCATAAATGATTTCCTCGTAGTAATCAGATGAGAAATAATTTAATTAGATATCTTTTTTAATATTGACTCAATTAAAATTAATTTGATTTTCTTTTCGTTTAATATTTGAGTGCTTCATAATTTTCATTAGCGATACGTTTTATTTCTTAAAAACTTTCGCTGTTTGTGTTTCTTTCTTTTTTCTTTTTGTTTACTGATATCCTTTATTATAATCAAATTGAAGCACTGGAGAGACGAACTCTTTAAATAGAACCCCACGAAATCAGGAAATTGCCATCATCTGTCAAGCACTCCAAATGTCATTCTATACAGTTAATTTCCCCTTTCTTTCCCCTTTTCATTTAGTTTTGTTTCTAGAAGTTTTGTTTATTCCTTTGAATTTAGTTTTCAGTAATACTTTTTTATCGCTTTTTTGTTATTTTGCTTCATTGTCCAATGGAAAAGGCAAGGGAGCTGTTTTTTGGATAATCTAAATCGATGGTTCCCAACCTTATCATTGTGACGAGCACCAAATTATTTTTTTTAGAATATCAAGCAAGCATCACTATACTTTCGCAAAGATAGGAATAATCAGAAATAAAATCCAATCAACATCAGAATTATTACTTATGTTCTTATACGTTTAGAAGAAAAACAAACGATTAAATTAAATTACTGGTGTTAGGAAAAGGGATTTTAAGCATCTTTGAAAAAACTGACTGCCCAAGAGCTGAGCGGTGCCCGCGAGCACCGGTTTAGGGACGCCCGGTCTCTATAAATAACTAAAGTAAATCTAATCAGAAATTGAGTATACAAAGACTGAGATGATGCATTCCATGGAAACTGTTATTTTTATGGATTTTGAGCAGTTGAACTACCGAGTTGTTATTCTTTACCGTAGGCTATATTCCGACAAAATTCCATCAGTTATCGTTTCTTTATTTTACATGCCTACGTACATACATAGATACGTATGATGAATGTTTTCCATTTCCAGATGATGTAAAAGATTTCAGTGATTGCTGCCTCGATGATGGTAGATTGTAAATTGCTTCTTCATTCCATGACCTGCGTCTGTACTAATCTGCACCAGTTAGTCTAATTGTTATATTATTATATTTACTATTGAAAAAAATTGTTAATTGATTATTTAAAAAATAGTACCAGTTAATAGTACGTATTTGTGTAATTTGGACGGCTTATTAGTTCAAGTTTTATGAGAGAACCAACTAAGAAAGAAATATGGTGATTTTCAGTTACTCTTTTGTTGTTAGTGTATTTTTCTCGCTTACTTTAAATGCACCAGATCTTACACCACCATTGTCGAATGCATTGCTAAATTTGATAAGTTTCCTCTGACACGGGATTTTTCTTTTTCTATATATCGGCTGCTTATCATTCACCGTCATTTGATGTTCGCGTTAAGGATTTTTCGAGGACAATGGCCCCGACAGCGAAGTCAACCGTTCGAATCTCATTCAGGTTGCACTTTAATTCGATGTTCGTAGGAGCATTATTATTCGCCCTTAATGAACGTAGCTCGCTTCGGGTTCTAGTTGGCGCGAATCACTGCAGAAAGCGGATTTTTTACGAAGCCTTCTTTTTCCGGGTCCCCTCGCTTTCGTACCTGCCTGTGACTGCGCCCGGGGAGGGGGAAAGGGGTGGGGGGAGGGGTTTCGACTTTCGTCTCTCCCTTCCCACGGGGTGCATGCGCGTGAGATAATGGAGCCTGCAAAGAGAATTTCCATTTGTCGCTCTCTCGGTATTGTAGCTCGCTCCTCCCCCTATCTCGACACTTTAGTCATTGCTCCCAAGGGAGAGGGAGAGATATGGAGGGTGAGCGAGAGGAAGGGAGGGAGTGGGGACGCAGTCCTCTCTGCGTCCTCGTCTTCTTTTGCGTTTGACACCGCTCTCTGCAAATCCTCTTTCGTTGACACCCACTCAACCTAGCGTCTTAAGTGACGCACTTCTTAATGTCATTACCATTTTACGAAGGTTATAAGTTTTAACTATCGGAAATGAGTATTCTTATTACGTTCATATACTTACACATACACACTTTTTTGTTACACGCATGAGATGTGCGCGTCGTTCTCGCAATGTATCCTTCTTATGTGAAATTATATTGTTTATTATCTGATTCATAATAAATGCCGATTGCGCGCCTCGCATGTTGAGTCTTATTGGAAATATTCTGGCCGTGGCTGGGAATCGAGCCCGGTTTTTCAACTTAGCCGGCGATCTTCTACAACCTAGCTTTCATGGGAGTCAGTTCTTGCAGATGAGTGTATGGTTCCTTAGCACACCACTTTCCATCTTGTAAGTTTTAGTAACATACTTGAACGCAGGAAATTTAGAGTATTTTTAATAAAATGTCACCGAAAGCGGTCATTTGGAACATGTATACAGTAATTTTTGTACTTGTGAGCATACCTCTCTGCAAAGAAATCTGTATTGATTTCTGTCTGACTCCGTGTCGTGTAGCGAGGTATATTCATAGCCTTTGTGTTTCCCGAAAATGGCTCATTATAGTAAGTAAAGTTTTTCTTTAATTGCGGTTGTCAATGCGGAGCAGACGGCAGTTGTCTTCCAAGTGCGCAGCGTTCGTCTTTTATTTTCGACGTCCCTCATGCCCGAGGTTTCGCTGCAGCTGCTCCGCTTGCTCGCACTACTATTTAGGTTGTGGTGGACTCTCCTATCCTTATGTGGTGATCTTAGCCTTTCTAAGGAGTCCACCTCGCAGCCCGTCAGGGTGTCTCTTTTGTGATCGGGACAAGTAATTGGCCCCACCTCCGGCAGGACTTGCGCAGGCCGAGGGAGGAAAGGGGTGCGCGTAAAGGCGATCTTTGGATGGACAACGCGTGCACGGCGAATTCGTTGACCTGATCGATTCGTTAGCTTCGATAATTTTATCCATACGTTTTCATATGATATATTGTGACTCTCAGAGTTAGTTTCACATTCTACGAAATTAATACTTCGCAGGCGACGGTGTTCACCGTGTAGATGCTTTGCTGTTGCTATTTTGTTTATTTCGTCGATATTTTCGATCTTATAACTTTTTGCATCTGGCTCCGTTTACGTTTTTATAGTTGATGGTATTGGAAAGTTACCTCCCATCAGATGTTTGCGAATAGTCGACATTTTTCCGAATGTTACAAAATTCGTAACTTAGGAATCAATGCTTTTCCACTTCTTTCTTTTAAACTTTAACCCTCTCTCCCTTTCATCCGAGTGAAAAAGCAGAATTAAGTTTAAAATAATGAACACGTTAAGATACACTCATTGGATGATTTGGACGGGCATACGTGGCGATGTAATTGTGTCGTCTCATCGGGCACGGCTTTGAATACCTTTTCATGATGTGCATACGTTGGTTTGCAGTGCGAGGAACGATCGAGCTATTTACTTCCCGATGGCCTTTATACATTCTGAAACAATTGCCACATCTGGAAGATATTTATTAATTTTCTTTCGTTCCTTGCTTGACGTTTTGTATCTCACATTTCCTATGTTTTATGTCTATTATTAAAACAATATCCTGGTGGATATGGCCCTGGGGATTTATTTGTGGCGTTTTCTACTTTTCTCATCAGTGTAGTGGATGTTATCCCAGGGATATTTGTCGCCTATCGCGTTTCTTTTCTGTCTCCATGTATTCCTCTAGGCTCTAGGCCCGCGAGATCATTTTATGCGGCCCGTGAAACCATTATGAAAGCGAACCGTGACTTGCAATACAGAGAATTTATTTTGTTGGTTTAAATTATGGCGGGAAAACCCTTTACAGCGATGTTATGAGGCCGATATATTATTAATTGTTGATTTTCACTGATAGGATCCTTCGGATTATTTCAAGTAAATTCCGATACGAACCCTAATGTGGCCTGTCTAAGCATTTTCATCCTAAGAATCCATAGCTGCTAACGCCGCCCGCCTCAAAAAGTTTACCCACCCCTGATCTAGGCCATTCGTGAGACGCTCTACTTTTTTATTCCTATGCTATACGTATAATTTCTTGAGATGGAATGAAAATGTGTCGGAGATAATACTTCATTTGGAGGTCGTAAATCGCTCAATAAATACTTGTCGATGATGTATGCCACTTTGGAAGGTGGAGGCCTTCACGCCAAGTTATCAACGAAGGTTTCATTTGGTCTGTATTTTTTCTTTTACGAAATGGTGGGAATCACATTCGATGTCGTTTTTCAGGAAAACTTGAAAAAGTTTTTAAATCGCAAAGCTATTAAACCTGTGGTCAGAAATTATTAATTCTCACTCCTTTCGAGTCCTTCCGGTCAAGGTACACGAACAAATTTGCGTAACGGTCGCATCAAACCAAAAAATATTGAATGGTATGCATCATTCAAAAGTACTTCCCAGAAAAATAAACTGTTGGTGGTTTTTCTTTACGGGTTCCAAACGTGTCCGACCTGTCGATTGTTATCGATCCTCGCTGCGAATATTCCATCTTTTCAATTCGATGGTCATTGCCAAGTTTTCTTTTGCGTGGAGAGCGAATCTGGTCCGTTCATGGTGGATGCTTACCCACGGCCGACCCCTCTTCTCTTGACTCCTCGGGAGCCTTTTCGCGAACAGGTTTCCTTCCATTTTGTCTTCCATTATATTCTCATATGACTGATTCGCATTAAGAGTAACTCCCCGCTGTGGGAACCCTTCCCGATATCTATTTACATAAGCACGGTGCTGGCTGGGTGCTATAACTTATTCCGGGGCAAGTTTCCCACTGGTTTTCATCAACGAACTCAATTTTTCATCACATATGATTCTAGGTTGTGCGCGCGAGTATCAGGTTTGGAATTTTAACTGGTAAGTTGTCAGAAATCAGTCCTCACAATGTATCCTCCGGGTTAATTTATGCGGAGCGAAGTTCGGCGAGGAGGCGCTTCCTCGTCATAATCGACGTGATTTATAGCTCCGGTGAAGATCGACGTATCGGAAGTGGCCGGAAAAATCCATTTTCTCAGTTAGGTGCAGTCGAATGAAGACTGTTTGGTTTAGAAAATCAACGGAAAGGAATCGATATGGAGGTACTCGCGTTCGCCGTAAATCTTCGTGTCTTATAGCAGCATTTTCTACATCTACTTCTAAATGTTACCCTGCAATTCACCAGATTGGTGGGTGTCAGAAGGTGCAATGCACCAGTCTACGTAACAGTAATCTTTCGCAGGTTTGACTCTCCTAATAAATTTAACGGCGGAAGGTGTAATTTTGTGGGATCGTTCCATAATATAAACAAGGAAAAACACTTTCCACTTCCATGATTTTTATATCATTTCACGGACCCGGGTTTGGCTGTACTACGTCGTCGTCACAGGAGGATGATGTAATACATACATCGAAATTCGGACCGTGCATTGAAATGAAAATTGTAGAACTTGCAGTGTTTTTCCTTGTTTGTATTTTTACTCTCTCTCTCTCTCTCTCTCTCTCTCGCATTTTGCGTCTCATTCTCGACGAAGAGGTAAATGCTAGAAATATCGTCCACGTTTGCTCGAGTGTGAAATTAAACTCGCTCGGTGACTGCAGAAGTGTTGGATTTTAACTCGTTCCAACTGTAAGATTTCAGTTCTGCGTCGGTTAGATGGAAAAGACGGATCCGTTGAACGCGTAAAGGAGAAATTTCCAGATGAATAGGGAGAGAAAGGGCGCGAAGGAGCGCGCGGCCGCGTAATGAGAAGGCACGAAGGAAGCTAAACGTGCTGACTCGGGGGCGAACTAGAATAGAATGAGAGAGAGAGAGAGAGAGGCGGGTGGGCAGGAGATGGCGTCTCTGCCCCTCGTCTTTCGACCGCTCCCCGGAGACGAAAAAAACCCGCGGCTCTAAGTAAGAATCGTGCTCGTGTCGCAGTTGCTCGTTCGCTCTCGGTTATTTTAATAAATGAATTTTGAGATTTTTGCTCACGTATTTACAAAAATTAAAAAAGTTTAAAGCTTCTATAATAATTTCAATCCTCTACAAAAAGTTCATATTTTATGTATTTAATACATAGTGTCTCCAGGTATTCTGTGAAATGATGCGCGCTTAATTTTTAGGGAAGATAGGAAAGTGACGGGGTAAAATCCCAGTCCCTATCATATTTTCGTCTAAATCTAAGAGACTTTTCACAACCATTTGGCGGACTTATTTTTTAGCATCTGGTAACACTGACAGGGATGCCTTCAAAATTTTCAGTGATATTCTGAGAAAATCGTTAAAGACAGAAAATTAAATCTTTTCACTAGTTGTGTGACCTTTAATGCCATCTGCAGAAGAAAGATTTTTGAAAAATCGGCGGGCGGCAGGGGGTGGGTGGCTTCAAAATTTTCAGATTAAGATTCTGAGCAATCGGTTATATAGGTAGACCAGATAGAATACATAGAAAGTTAACATTTTTAATTTAATTTTCGAATAAACTGCTTTATTTCATATAATTATACGATCAAATTTATAAAGAATTTTAAGTTTATAATTCTGAATAAACCTCATTAAATAAAACGCGCTTTTGCATATTGCAACAGTAAACGAAGCTCCAATATTTTTTTATTGTCGCCGCTCGAGGAAGGCCTTACACATTTACCTGGTTTCCCTTCTCGCATCGAGATCGAGGAAGAATATTGTCGACTCGTGTTTTTTGCACTCGCTCTTGCTTTCGAATGGAAAAATATGGATTCGCTTCTCGATGTCGAAGAGGCGTCGGACGCGCTCAAAGTGCAGACTTTCTTCCGTCGTCGTATTATTCGCTCTTAAGGCGTTTTTATTAAACTATTTCTATTCATTAAATTCGGTAAACGTAAAACGAGAAAAATTAAAACCATGAGGAGTTGAAAGAGAAGAAAAGGAACGGAATATTGTTGTTGGTCTGCTAAATACTATTAAACGATTGCATACTAAATATGCAGGAATTTATACCGTTCTAGACTTATTTCTGGTATCAAAACGGGACTGAGATTCTTTAATCTATTTTTGAAATATGTTTGACTACGTTGCGAATCTTCGGTTTCGAAACAGGAATCTTACATTCAAAATAACTTCCTTTATTATTTTTTCTCTTTTATCCAAACCGTTTCATCATCGTGGCGCTACCATGATGTTTAGCTATCGCGGGCAAAGGTTTCCCAAAACAAATATATTTAGCTATCATTGATTTCCTTTACAAATAAGGATACGTCACTGGTTTAAAGGAATAAATACACTGAGTCTTGGCAGGCAGCATATGGATTTGTTTGATAAAACGTGGATTTATCGGTTGGAGATAAAGCTGTTAGCAGCACGGGTGCGTAGACTTACGTGCGATACTTTCTGCCTCTGAAAGGGAGGCGGGGACAGAAAATAGTCGCATCGATAGTCTTCTTCGTGAGGAATCGAGAGATAGAGGGCCTCTGGGAATTCCTTTCCTACGGACAGCCTTTCCTATGGAGAACCTTCCCTGTGGCGCCCCTAGCAGCAGTCCCACCTCCTCCACCCACACCCACCCCCTCTTGTTCCGTACCATTTCTTCTTTCGACCCTCCTCCCTTATCCGAGCAACCCTCCGTTTCGGGACCCACATACATTACCCTCAATGCGTTTGTGAGTGTGTATTTGTTCCCTCCCCACTCCCTTGACATTTTCTTTGTGCGAGTACGCAGCTGTCCTGCCCTGTTGCCAGACTGAACCCCATACAGGGTAGTGTTTGAGGGGTGTGGGTGGTTCGGTTGGTGTGAGGACTCTTTCTCTCCCTACCCTCTCCCTCTCTGCGTCTCTATGGTGAGTTTGGCTTCTGTGGTTGCGAAGGAGAGTGTGCATAGGAAACCTTATATTCTTTCTTTATTTCTCTTTCGATTGAAGAGTTGGGATGAAACTGGGGTAAAGCAATCCTATCCTTATAGTATCGATAATCTTTATTGAAATATTTGACTGGAACGAAGAATGCTTTTTAAGCGCTTGACTGGGGCATGCAGTTTCATCGAGGACACGCACTAGCTTAACTTGTAGCTATTGAGAAGACCGAGTTTTGTTTTTGTATTTTTATCGGTTATTAATTAAGGATGTTACATACATTACATTACAAAGAGGATGAAGAATTTTTGTTTACGCACATTGTTCTTTCCAATTGTTCGATTCGCAGTAGTCTAATAAACAAAAAATTACTATCTTTTGAATTGATTCGACGAGTTTGAAAATACGCATTTTTGTGTTGGGTAATATTATAAAATGATTTGAACGGCATTTTTTTCAAGCAATAAAGTTGAGTTATGTGTAAAGAATTTGACTTATTGTCAGCGACTTCGCAATTATAGAAAATGATAGACGAGGGTTTTTTTCCCCTAACTTCTTACTTCAGCTGCTAATGGAATTTATTTATTATTATACTGGTTTGATTATCCTAACTTCTAACGATCGTAACAAAAGCGCGCGTCTAGGGAAATTCAAATCATCCAGATTAAAACAACTGACCAGGTCGCCTTCTGCACGCGCATAATTCAGGAGAGAACTGTTGTTTATTGATCTAATAGGGATTTTTTTATTTGGCTGTGTAGGAAGATGGCTTCCTCTGTGGCCAGCGGTGGCCTGCTTGTTGGTAGAGAAGCCTTGTCGAATCGCAGAGGACCTTAAGATTTTTTCGGAGAGCACTTCATTAATGTTTGCAGGGGAAGAGTGGACGGAGATGGGATTTGTTTGGCCTACGTGATGAGAGAGAGAGAGAGAGAGAGGAGGAGGGTGGGAGGAGGAAGAAAGAGGGGCTGGAGCCCTCCGAGGGAGTTTATTTGTTCCGAGGAATATGAAGAGACGAGGGTACCTCATGATCATGGCTGCCTCCTTGCCGTCCGTCCTCTTCTCTTTTATCTTTCTTACCTTTTCAGAAGTTATTTAGTTTAGATAGGGAAGTTTTGGAAATGAATTTGATTATTTAAGCCGTGGAAAAGTTTGAATGCTCGGACACTTTTGCGTTAGGTGAAAGATTTTGTATTCAATTGGCCTGATTTTATGAAAGAAAAGATAACCTAATGATATGCGGATTGGGCCTTTTCGGTTGTTGCCTCAAACGTTTACGGTATTCTTTAAGAATGACTGGCACTGAGATATATTAAGTTCAGCAAAGATGATGATGATATTCGGTCGACTTTTGAGTAATTAATAGGAATGATAAGGTATATTCCATGTCGGATTATAAAATCTCAATACTTTCTTAGTGATTTATATTCTTCCATAAATTTCTCTATAGCGGTTCACATTACGATAAAAGTCAATGTGTTGAAAACTAAATGCAATCTTTTGTCATCAGTTTTTTAAAGACTTATGATTTACTGTTAAATGGAAATTCTTATTTTAAAGAAATTCCAACAATTAGAAATTTCTCTTTAAAGAACGGTCATAAAACGTACGAGCGTCAATAATGGGATTCACCTAAACTTTCATTAAAGCCCATAAGTAAGGCAGATATTCTAATTGGTCAATATTTACCTAAGTGTTATTCGTTCGATTACGGGTTGTGTTGATATATTATACTGAATTTCATTAAAAAAAGTGAAAGAAGATGAAAGATGCGAAAGGCAGCCACGACCTCTATCCCATTATTCATTCAATTACTGCACAGAACGAACATGTTTTTTCCACCTGTGGGCTTTCATTATTGCTAGTAGGAAAAGTATAGATTTTAATTTGCCACTTTGTGTAATTTTTCTTAGCCTTTCTTTAAGTTCAAATTACACAAACTAATAAATGTATAATTGGGTCACTGATTCGATTTCAGTCGATTTTTTTGCCTTTTTATCCTTTATTAATTCAAATTAATTACAAAATTAGTTGGAACTTATGAAAAATTGCTTTCATATTTCCAGAATTCAGTTGTAGTCTTATTCGAAATCGTAGCAGTTATTTTATGGTAAAGCCATAGAAAGGAGAATGTTTGGAAACAGGCAAAGAAGTAGGAAGAGAAAATGTATATTAGATACATTAAAGAAGGAATTGGGTATGAGAATTAAGAAAGGCTTTGGATAACACAGATTGGGTCGGGTGTGACTAAAACGTACCGGAAGGTAGAATTGCAATGTATGTGTTTTACAATGTTTATAACTATCGATGACTAAACAAATTCATCTAGTGGAAAAATGAAAATTTTACATATTTTTATCGGAAATTCACCAATTCAAATATTCAGTGATGTCAGGTGGCTTTAGAAAAGTATTTTAATGGAATATCATCACCATATAGAACAGGCATGTCGGACTCGAAGAGAAATCAGGGCCGCATTAACGCAATGGATGATATAGGAGGGCCGCATTAGGATTACCGTTGTTTAATAAGGACCAGAGTTGGAGACAAAAATTCACATTCGGGCCGCACTAAAATAAAGGGCCGCATGCGGTCCACCAGTTTGACATGCCTGCTATTGATTGTTATTCCTAGCCTTTCCATGAGTTTTCCTTCCACAATCCCATAACAAAGAATAAGCCACCATTTACGCTCCAACATAATCGCCGACAACACCCATTTTCGCCCCCCTAAGGTTATATTTTTGGAGAGGGGCATAGGGCGCGGTTTCTCGACTTTTTGGCGTTGACCACGCCCTGTAGGTGCGGAGGACACGGAGAATGAAGTTGGCGAGGGTTTACCCTTGGGGTCAGAGGGGGGTTATTCGCTTCGAGTGACTTCAGATGCGTTATGTGCGCTCCACGACTCGAGTTGTGAGGGAAACGCCATTCCCGTCCGCCTGGCAGAAACAAAAGGCGCACGCCACTTGTCGGCCCTTTCGCTTCGAAAGGTATTATGGGAAGGGGATTCTCCCCGCGGGGGGGGGGCCGCCGGCCATCGGGGGGACGTTTCTGGTGCATCGTGGTAACCTCGGGCGGTCATTTGCTAACGTCGTAGGGCGAGAATGAATTGGCGGCGTGTATCGGGGCCATAGGGGGGGCGTATCCTTGCTTGCCTATGGTGGTATTTGTGTGCTGGAAGGCGGGGATTTGAGCGAAGCGGTCGGCGTTAGCGATTGCGGAAGGAAGTCTTGGGAGGTAAATAACCTTTGCGGCCGTCTCAAAATGGGATTTCTTGAACGAGTGTCTTTAAGCCACGATTACCGTTGCTTCGCTTCGAAATTGCTTTATTGGCTGTACATATTTGAACGTGTAATTTACGGTCTGAATTATAATTGCGCTGAAATCCACCGAGGTTTGTGTTATCTTTTTTTCTGCCAAAAATTTCGATGGGTTGACTGAATTTTTCTTTATTTCTTTATTTTTTTGCGGGTTCTATTTTATAGAACTCTTGTTTCCGTGATTATAGAATTCGTCCGTACCTGAAAGCAGTGACGTACTTGAGAGACATGGCGCCTATGGCAAAATTATAGGAAACACCTTGATTACCTATGTATAATATTATTTTTCTGCATTTTAATAAAGTATAATAGCGTTTGCATAAACAATAACTTTAACATTGAAGTATTAAATCAATACTTATTTATGGGAAAATAAACTTTTGCCATGTCTTGCGGGAATGTTTGGCGCTTTTTGCAACCGCCGTCTATGGCAAATGCCACATTCGCCATACACTAGTTACGGCACTACCTGAAAGTATTTCTCGAAATTTTGGTTCGCGATATCATTTCGTACTTAGGCTTTTCAAGAAACGTTGCAAATTAACAGCGTCATGTACAATTTTTTTTATTGAAAGAGTTTACGATATTTACTGCATTGAAATTCCTACTGGGGATTTATTAGTTCTGTGGCAGTGTAATTTTGGTTGTCATTCAGAGTGCGCACGTTTGATTGGGCGTGTATATTACGGGAGGCATGCAGTGCTCACGCCGTTGCGCAAGTATTTGTAACGCAACTCGGCGTGTGAGTTGACGCTTCACCGAGCTGTGGATAAATAGCTCGATGTGTGTCTGTCTGGCGATACGTCACCTTTCGCATGTCAGTACGATATGCAGGGTTGGCCTTAGCGTTAACATGTGTCTGGGAAGTCAAGAAGACACAGTTAACCTCTTCAACATGTTTCCTTTAAAACTTTACTTTCTTTGGGTTCTCGTTCTTGCCGGTGGCAAAATAACTTATGTTTATTCGAAACTCATCTATAATCACAATTATCATTAAAGGGACTAGCCGAGCGCTGAATTTCACCGGGCCACTTGGCTTGCCGTCTTCCAGTATTAAGATCCTCATCAAAATGTTTCAAAACTTTGAATTTTTCTCACCCAATCGGAAAATTTGTAATGAATCAGAAAATCGGCCCAAAATTTTCCAATCCATCTAAAATAGAATTGTGGGAAATTATATACCTAAAAACGAAAAAGGTCATCGAACACGAACATAGGGGTGGACGCACGTAAAGGCAGTCGGTAAAAGCGATGACGTCATAAAGTTTATATTTTGAACCAAACGCATTAAATAGAATGGTCGATTTTCTTCGAGGCCTCGCTAAGTGTATCTAAGTGGGATACCATTCGTGGATCGCTCTCCTCCTCGAACCCTTGCGCGCCCCGTGGTTTTATTGTTTCATCGGGATCCCACCCTCTCTTGTGAGATAAGAACAGATGCCGCGCTCCCAGATTGAGAATTATTTTCCCTCGTGATGCGGACATCTGGACGTCAGCTGGCCGTGCATGCGACCGATCGGCAATTTTCAAAGAAGTCGATCCCATTTGAAGTGATCTCGTTTTCGTGCTTCTTCATTGCGTTAAAGCGAATCGGAAGTGTTCTAACTGCACTGCTTTTGCCGCTTCTCCGAGTCTTTTTGTATTAACCTAGACTTTTAATTATAAATTTAATTTAATTAACATCATCGGTAATGTTATCTGCTAATTCCCGACTAATAGCTCTTTCTCTTCCGTATCGCTAATTGCCGTTTTTCAATCAAAATTAAGGCAATTGGCGTTTCTTTTGGGTGGTCAGATTTGCCAGTTTTAAAACTATGAAGAGGTTTTTGCAAATTTTGAATGTCTATGGGTGTGATTTATCGCAAGTTACTCTTAAATACATTCCATTAATCTTTGTCTTTATTTCGACTATCGTAAAAATTTATTTACCATTTATAAGAACATTAAAATTAAAACTATATTTATGGGGATAAAGATCAGAAAAAGTTGAATTGCCCAGAATATATGAAAAATCCCCTTGCTCATTCTTCAAACCAAATCTATAAATTTAATCCTTAACGTTTAAAGAAGTAGCTCATGTATTTATAGTCTGTATCACCTGTTACGTATCCATTGAAAATTAAATAACCTTTTCTATTTGCAGGTGAGTCTCGTAATCCGACGAATGTATGTAAGTAAACGGGTGTCTGTCCGATGTCTTTCAAAGCGTTACCAACCAATATAAGGTGAGTTCTTCAGCCGAACAGATGCCAAATTGCCAAGACAAGGATAGGGGTAGCGTGACACCCACCCTTGCCACTGTTATGGGCGTATATGAATGTTAATTTTATCTCTTAGTTTAACATTCGTAAATCGAAAAGCAATAAATGCGTTAGTTAAATTATCGAGTTAAATATCTTTAAAGATAAAAAATCTGATGTGGCCACCACATGACTTTCTCCATGTCTGTAATATTTCTAAAAAATCCAAATAGGTTACATGATAATGAATATTTTAAGGAACTGCGAGAAAAGTTTAAAGACTTGACAAAGAACAGAAATAGAGTCATACCGTAGCCTTCTGATATTGGATATAGCCAGGAATCTCCAACAAACAAGAAAATAAAAAGGAGCGTTACTAAGACGTAACTAAGCGTCAATTGTTAACAATAGTCGCCGGTAGGTGATGGCAGCTAAAAAATTAGTTTCTAAAATATCTCTTAAACAATACATTATATGGTAAAATGTTTCAAAGACAGGTTGTAGAAAATTAAATTTCCTGCAACATTTATTCCAATATTTTTTTACATTAATCAAATATTAAAGCAAATATTTAAAAAATCTGATGTGGCCACCACATGACTTTCTCCATATCTGCAATATTTCTAAAAATTCCAAAAGAGGTTACATAATGTTGGGAATAATTTTGAAACGAGAAAAAAGTCTGCTATGACCGGGAATCGAGCCCGGGTCTTCCACTTGCCGGGCAGATATTCTACCACTGAACTATTGTAGCAGATCAATTTTCTCGTTTCTGAACTCAGATGTTTTCTTTGTTACATAATAATAAATATTTTAAGAAACTGCGAGAAAATTTTAGACTTTACAAAGAACAGGAATAAACCCAAACCATAGCCTTCTGATATTGGATATAGCCACAAAGCTCTAACAATTAAGAAAAGAAAAAGGAGCGTTACTAATACGTAACTATGCGTCAATTGTTAACAATAGTCGTCGGTAGGTGGCGTGGTAGTGGCATCTAAAAATATACGATATCTCTTAAACAATGCATTATATGGGGAAATGTTTCAAACAAAGATTGTAGAAAATTAAATTTCCTACAACTTTAATTCCAATACATTTTTACATTTATCAAATATTAAAGCAAATATTTCAAAATAACGGATGTGACAAGAGTAAACACCCACTTCCGGTTGACCGATTTTTACCAAAAACTAATCAGTTCTTGTGACTTTTATAAAAATGTTAAATATAAAATTTCGCGTTGACCTGATTAATAGTTTTTGAGTTAGAGCACCCACAAAAAAGCTATCACACACACAGACATAATCGAGAAAATTATCAGAACGTGTCAGGGGACCTCAAAACGTGTATTACCGTTGAAATCTCGAAGTCAATTTTTTTCATGAAAACAAAAAGTATGTATGAACTCATAAATTGGGAGATTTCAGTATCAAGTGCAAAATTTTCTGCCAGGTGCGAAACCAGCGACTTTTGTTCATTTTCATACGAATTGTTGATGCTTTCATACTGCAAACGCTTAAAAAATCACCATACACCAGGATCTAAACTCGTAAACAAAACTAACGCGACAGCATTTTAACTACACAGAGGTCATTTAAATAAGATAATAATTTTCATTTTCTGAGAAATTAAGAAATCTATCCGGAATTTCTAAATTCCCTGGCAATCGGCTCGCGTCCAAGTTTTCGAATTTCAAGTTTCATGGCTCTGATCACTCATTTTCAGCAATAACTATAATCATTAAGACAATGGCCTATGTTTTACACTAAAGTTTATGTAAGAATTAGGATATTTTGTGTGTTGGGATTATGGCGTCATCATTCGTGCCTTTTAGTACATATCCGGATAAAAGAAATAATTGAAAATTTTCACATCATCATATGTATACGTCGTTGACTGAAATCAAATGAATTATAACGCAGTCTGAGCATTAAATCAATGCTCTTGAAGTATGGAAAATCAATTCACATTGAAAGGCATTGAAGTCGTTGCTACAGTAGTTAATATTTTTCATCGTTGAAAACCGAAAATCTTTTCATAATTTTACGACTAAAATCAAATTTTTACGCAAATTCAGCATGGATTTGAATTTTGTCTTCAAGAAAAATAAACTTCAGTCTTTCATCCATAATATGGTGCATGTTTCGACTTTGTGTCTTAATTTTAAATAATTTAAAAAAGCTATTTTATTATGTCCTGCGCCGTTTTCAGTGCTTTTCTTATGGGTGTTTAAAATTGGACATTGGGGTCAAAAATGCCCATTAAATATAACCTTTTCTGGAATTTCGGATTTTTGCCAAACGTTGTACCCAATGACCTATCTTCATGGCGAATTTCATCTCTGTGGCACTTCTATAAGTACCTTAGGTTTTACATGGCATATCCTATACATGTAAGAAGCAGCTATAATGATTAATGATGCCTCCCCAAATGTCTGTTTTTGTTTAGGTTTTCGCTTGTATTGTTTCCAAAGTAATTTTTGTCTGTAATGAATAAATTAACGAGTTATGCATTAGATGAACTCTAATATCCATGAGAAGGTTCTAATAGTCGTTTTGTTTCCTTTGCTATTTTTATTATTTTAATCGATTGTCTTTTTCCTTGATTCTGCTTTGTTGTATTTTTTGCTATACTTGTTTTTTTTTCATTTGTACTCGGCTGTTTCTTTTGGCGTTTTTATTTTCTCAACCTTAATTAGTTATTCAATATTTTACACTTTTGGCCTATGCCAAATATTCTAATTCTATATATAACTATCATTTTTCACAATTCATTGATTCCCTGTGTGGCCGTTTATTTTTATGGAATCCCATCTTCCCGTTCGGAAATTTAATTATTTAAGTGAAAGTTACAAAGCGAGTGAAATACGAGCCAAGTCTAACTCTTATTTGGAGAATAAGTTTGATCAGATCATATGAATGAGCTTTCTAACGTAATATAGTAGAAACTGTGATAACTTTAAACTAAACGATAAATAATAAATTAAAAATAAATATACTTAAGAAGTATTTTCTTTCGTAAAGTTTATTAAATCAACTAATTTATCAATTAGTGGATGCCAACAGTGACAAATGAAGTGAAATAAAAAGCCAACGTGTAGTTTAAAGGTGTAAGTTTATAACTTATGATGATTTATTTATCTTTCTACATATTTCAAAGTCAATAATTAATGTCAGATATCAAAAATAAATATCATGAAAATAAAGGAGAGTTGTTAAGGTAGGTTAAAAACCAAGACAGTTTATCGACGAAAGGACAGTCATCTAGTATATATTTTATTTATAATTTAACATGTATACGTACATTTTTTATAATTGAATAGAATACTACTAAATACATTTTTTCTTTTTTGCATGAGCCTGGAAATAGAAAATATAATTCTCTTGGCGCAAGTCGATCGTTCGTAGAACGGGTATTCGCCTAGTTTGACAACTATTCTTGCAAAGGTAGCGAAAGAATATGCAGAAACGATGCGTTTTTTAAATGGAAACGTAATAGAAGCAGACTACAGAATATGAGTCACTTTGTAAGTAGTAACACTCGTAAACACTTCTTGTCCGCTAATAGGTATAAAATATCTCGTTTCTCTCAGGCAACGAAATAGATCGGTCTATTAAACTCCCGTGTCGTGACGTGACGAAGAATTCGCTTGCACCGGTCGCAGATCGGTCGTGCACGGTGCGCGAGCTGCGTGCAGGATGCCGGAGCTGCGAATTGCGAGGAAAAGCAAAGGGATTAGAAATCCTACGCTCATATCTTGTTAAAGTGGGTCGTAGTCTATGCGAATACGAATGCGAGGGCCTTCGCGGGGTTTTTTGAAAAAAATAAATTTCTTCTGAAACGAAATCGCAACGAGGTGACGTTTGTAACTGTAAAGCGGGTTTGCGCGCGTGGACATTTACGTGTTATTTTCAGAGGAATTCATCTTGCGACATTAATTTTCTGCCTCGACTGAGAATTGAGCATTTTCCTGTAGGTGGTATTAATTTGGAGTGTGGCCGAGCACGTGTCGAAAACGGCTTACATACGCGGATCCTAGATAAAGTATTATAATATCGCCCTTAGTTTTGTAGTTGCGCAAAAAGTAACTTTTCGAGTAAATTCGAACCATATCCGGCGTTTCCCCTTCATTGCGACGTTTAACCGCACTAACGAGCACCTGTTGAATGCAGCCACGCAGTACTTCCGATGCATTAAGTCTTTCCCGGCGGAAATCGCGCGTGATGCTTTTTTATTTTCTTATTCTTGGCGTGGGAGGAAGGGAAGGGATTATATGAGGCTGCGTTACGTTTCGCGGCCGCGTGAATTTTCACTTCGAAGCTACGAATAGTTTTCTCTTATCCTTTCGCTCTACAAAGGAGATTATTTTCAAACGGGATTTACATCGACATTTTCATCGGTTGGGGATTTCTCAATCAGCCCATGTGCGTCTCTTTTTATTCGTTTCTATTTCCGCAATCGCGCATGTATTTTTCTGCGCGTTTTTGTGTACGTACGCGCGGAAATGTATTTCTCCTTTGTACCTAGTTCGAAGTGACCTTAATAGGCTTAGATGGGTGTCGGTGGCTGAAGGCTCTTGAAATGTTGTGGGAAGGAAGGTGATGTAATTTGGAAAGGTAAGCAGCTCTCTGAGCTTCTCTCGGTGCTTTCTCGTTTGTCTTTACGCCTTGCTCGGGACTCTTGCTTCCTCGCCCTCTCTATTCTCTCTAGGTCTCCTTCTCTCTAAGTCTCCCTCTCTTCCTTCTACGTATATCTCTCCCTCCCTCTGCTCTTCTCCCTCTCACATATCCTCCCTAGCGACATTCTGTCGCAAAACTAGTTGTTTATTCATTAATGGCATTGCATCCACGCCCCCTCGAAGGTGTTGCCGCTGGGCGTGATTTTTAACAGTAGGAATGTTTGCGGATAAGAATTGCGGATCAGCGATTTGATGTGGTTTGAGTGTGAATGAATGTTGGAAAAGAGTTGTTTTATGTCTAACAGGAAGGTCTTATCTCATTGCGGCAGGTTACGAATTGCGATTGTAAATGCTATGGGTTTGATGGATAATTTCTTGCGCACTCCCTTAGGAAATATGCGTATCAAATTAAAAATTAGCTCGTGTTAGTGCCGCTACCCGATAGTGAAGAAATAATTTATATATTTGTCTATTTTGCGTAAGTACCTATGGCGCGACTGTTGATATACCTACGTATATTTATTCCTAACATTTTATTTTGATCTTTATGTCCTGAAATCCTTTATTTATCCTTTTATACATTGCGGCGGTAATGCGCAGCTTTAAATTTTGTTAGGAATATATGTATACAGAAAGAAATGTTATCTATTTATGAATTTCTATATTAACTGCAGATTTCAAATTTTCGGTTTATTCGGTATTTTTTTCTTGTAATTCGATTTATAGATCGAGCTTATTCTTTATTAAAGCCTCTGTTTTGATTGTTGGTCGCAATTTTCGACATTATCATATAAGTAAAATGGCACTACCAACGGCTCTTTAAAACACGATATCAGTTTATAAATGTGACATTTGAACGGTATTTTACTGTATTATTGCTGTTATTAGTACATGACGGCGAATGAATGAAAAGTGAAAGTTCCCTGGCAGGGATTCATCTCTTGTATACGAAACATAATTACAAGTTCTCATCTAGACGGATGGTCGTTTGCGACATCGTGTTCTAGAAATTGATCTGTTTCACGTCTCTCTCCGTGCCGTATTATCCAACCTGTTCTTTGCTATTATCCCCCACACCTGCTACGAGAACTTTTCGTGCTTATTTATGGATTTTATTTTCATTTAGACTATTTCAAACACAACCTCCAGCAGAATTAATACGCCAGTTCCCCTTAATCAGAGGAAGCAGGATGGATTTATTTATTTATTTAAAAACATAGTGCTACAAGTTGGCGATCTGCCAGGTGGTAATATAAGGAAACCTCGTAGGTCTCTCACACTTCCAACAACAAAATCTGAAGACAAACAATAGGACAACAATAAAAAGATCTATAGTAATGACCTAACAAAAATATAACTCATAAGAAATATCACTGCGAATAAGATAATTCTAAAGTTTCAAAAAGAAAGGAGAAATAATAAAAAAATCACAAAAGAATCGCAAAATCACAGAAAAATCACAAAACAGCTTTACATCTGTTCCTAAAAATATTTACACTCTTTGGGAAGGGCTTAAATAGCTCAGCAGGCAGCTCATTCCAGTCAACAATAGTTCTGTTTAAATATGAATATTTTTTATATTTGTTTTTTGCTTTCTACGCTTAAATTTGTAATTGTGATCATTTTTCCCTTTAGAAGACGGTTCTTCCACCCCCTTGTGTTACTCACTCCATGCTGCCTCCATATTTATTACATTAAAAAAACCACCGAGTCTACTCCGTTTCCTTCTCCTTTGCAAGCTCTCCCAACCCAGTATTTCTAGCATCTCCGTCACGCTATCCGTTCTCCTGTGCCTACCCAATATATATCTGGCCGCCTTTCTTGACACCTTGAAATGGCACCCGCAGATGTTTCCTCACGTTCGAGCGAATGCTTCACAAATTCTATCAGATGCTAATACTACTCGAAAGCCTCCTCATCGTGAGCGTTGTTTTAATGGTATGATTTATTATTGCTCAGCTTCGCGCCAACGCGGTTACACCACCGGTTTAATGACCGTGGAACTTTCACTGTCCTAGCGCTCGTCTGCTTTTCCCGGAAAGGTCTAATTTTTAACCGACATTAATATAAAGGTGTCAGTTTGCTCTCATCCTAAAGGAGTTCTTAAGAATAAGTTACAGTAAAACCTCGATTATCCGACCTATACAGGAGGAAGGACCGTAAGATAAACCAAAAAGTTGGATAATTCGTAAATAATGGGAACAATCATTATGCATATTTAATTGGGTATTTCACATACAGTGCAGGACATTTTACAGTGAAATTTAAAATAAAAAATAATATAGTAATATATTATTAACAAAAATATTAAAATTAAATTATCAGTGGTCTCTCGAGCGAATCAACTGTCAGTAGGGTTGCCACCTCATAAGAAGTTAATTCCGGGAGATTTTCTTCTAGATTAAAGAAAAACCTCATGTAAACTATTAAATTTGTTTTATTTATCGATTAGAAGGCATTTAATGAATCATAATTTTATTTTACTAGATTAAATTATTAGCGATAATGATCTCCAGCGTGAATCATCTGTCGGACGATCTTCCGCGTGAACCAACCTTCGGTGGATGCAACCGACATATGCTTTCCGACTATGGTTAGACAGCTCATCTATTTTTTGGTCGGTCAAGCCGAAAGTCGGGTAAGCGAGGGTCGGATAATAAAGGTTTTACTGTATTATGTTTCTCAAAGAAGATCACCAATAATGCAGGAAATCGCTTCGCAATGCAGCGAATGGTCTAACGCAGGGGCGGGCAAACTACGGCCCGCGGGCCACATTTGGCCCGCGAGAGCATTTTATGTGGCCCGCGACGCCATTATGAAAACAAACAGTAATATAAAATACAGATAATTTCATATTTGTAGCTTAAAATTATGATCTGAAACCCTTTCCAGTGGTGTTAATGTATTATTTATTATTGATTTTCACTAACAAGATCCCTCGCATTATGTCAGATAGCTTCCGATGTGAACCCTAACGTGGCCCGCCGAAGCATTTTCATCTGCTAATGCGGCCTAAGGAGCTGCAACTTAAAAAGTTTGTCCTCCCCTGGTCTAACGTCACCTATTCGTCGAATATCGTAATAATACTGCAAATCGCTGCTGGGAAAATTATCTCCGAGGTTTTACTATACTTTTTCCAGAATTTCTCCACGAGACGCAAAGGTCTCGGAAGGGTGCGTTTTTTCCCTCTTCTCGAACATTCCGTTTATTATGTCTTCAGCTGCTCTTCTCCGACCCGGGTGTGTCGTAGAAGGTTCGAGGTAACCTATCCCACGCACACGCCGCGCCTCTCTCCTGGCATCGGTGGGGCAGGGAGGAGGGAGGGTGGATTTTGGAAGTGGTTAAGGGGACCGCGCGCTTCGATTGTTGGGTGAGGGGTCGAAAGTGTAATAGGGGTTGTAGAAGGGGGTTGAAATGCAATACGACAGTGGGACAAAGGGTAGTCGGCCGAAGGAGAGTGTATGTGTGCGATGGGCGGTGGAGTTCGTGTCGGGAGAGAGAGAGGTGGGGGAGGGGGTCAGGGGAGCGGGCAAAGGGGAATGAGGGCTTGGAAGGCGGGGTGGGGGTCGTGTTTTGCGTGACCTCATTTATAGGCCTCCACCATCGTGCGAGCGTCAGTTTGTTGGGATGAGGGCTTCCTCTCTCCAGATCTCTCTTCACATCTCTCTCCACCTCTCTCTTCACATCTCTCTCCACCTCTCTCTCCACCTCTCCCCATCTCTCTCTCTCTCCACCTCTCCCTCCCCATCTATCTCCTTTGAATGCTGTATGCGCTGCTTTATTCCAGAGTTCCGTGGTTTGTTATCTTGTCATTTTATTGGTGTCCGTATGAAATTTTTAAGTATTTGAAAGATGATGAACTGATGTCGACTATGAAGGTCGTGGGTTATTCCAATACATCAAGGGTTCCCAACCTGGTGCTCGCGAGCACCATGTATTTGTTTTGCTTTCTTTCTACATGTATTAAAACTCATTGGTGATAAATTTGAAGTTGGTTTGTTGTTATTTATGGCTATTTTTTATTTTTTTTGCAAAGGTGCTTGTATCCGCTTGATATTCTAGAAAATAACTCGATGCTTGTCGCATCAAGAAGGTTGTGTATTCAGTGAATTTTATTTTCGTGACTAATTACTACATTGTAAATATTTTTTTAAAATTTTAGTGACAAATATTCTTGAAGCAATTTCTTTACGTGCTGTATTAATATTCATATAGAAAATGTTTGGAAGGCTCATTCTTGTTGTAATCATCGTGTAATTAATTAAATTAAATTAATTTATTCGTTTTATTGTCTTCTTGTCAGCATTCACTCGGAAACTTCATTTTTATTTTGGCGCTAAACTTAGATTTATTAATGTTGGACTTCAACAAGTATCGCATTTACTGCTCTCTTACCACAACTTACCTGCTGTCTCGTATGTACCTCATTGTATAAATTGTGCGACTTTGAAATTTCTTTTTCATTCTATCATTAATTCATGCTGTTTCAATTATTTATCGAATAAGGGATTGAGTGAAATATTCATCTTTTACCAGTATCTATTCCTCAACAGCTAAGACTTAGTATCTCGATTTTATGCATCGTTAAATAGAAACATCGTTTAACATTGTACAAATTTTAATGTACATATATCGAATCTCTAATTTTGAAATTATATCATCAGTAAAATTCTATAAATTTGGAAAATAAAGTATAGTTGAAAATGTATTATTAAAAGAACTGTCCTTTACTTTGCTTTGTTTTTTAATATCTGAAAATTATCTAGATTCGGAACTGATAATGGAGTATCTTTGTATATACTTAGGGTGTTCAGACGTCCCGGTTTTCCGGGATTTGTCCCGGTTTTCTGTGTAGTGTCCCGAAAAAAGTTTTCGGGAATCACAGTTGTCCCGGTTTTTGGGTTGCTGTCATTATGTAAAGTAGTTGGTTCCAAAAGTCCAGTTATCGAAAGGAAAATTTGGCGCAGTTACAAAGAAATAGAAGGATTGTTAAGTGGCGTCTTATCATTAGTACGATTTTTCTTCGGTAAATGGCTCCGGTGTGGCAGTTTAGAACACAGAATAAGTAATGGACTATGTTGTTTAGAACCGCAGCGTATCAAAACTAGAACCAATTTTCATCGCGATCCTAGCGTGATATTTGTTTGCACATCGAAGATGTGTTGCTCATAGATTTAGAATCGCATACGTTCTAAAGGCAAAGGCAATGCAGTGTAAAGACTACAGAACGATAAGCCTTCTGTCACTCACTTCGTAGATCATCACGAGGATTCTTAATAAAAGGCTGGAGAAAAAGGCAGAAGAAATGCTAGGGGAAGATCAATTCGGTTTCAGAAAAGGACGAGGAACTAGAGATGCTATAGGGGTAGTTAGAATCATATCAGAATGGGCAATAGAATACAGTCATGATATCTGCGTATGTTTCGTAGACTGGCCTTTTGATAGAGTAAATTGGGTAATGTTGATGAAGATATTAAAGGATATATGTGTAGACTGGAAAGACAGGAGACTGATCAGGAATCTATATGCGAATCAACCTTTAGGTTGGAGAATGCGGACACCTGCGGAGTAAATATCGGTAGAGGAGTAAGACAGGGCGCCCATAAAACTTTGGCGCCCCGGGCAGGCGCCCGGCTCGGCCCTGACTCCTTATATGCTCAACGAGCTTTTAAAGGACATCGATAAGGCTGAATTTTTTGGAGTTTCTATCGATGCTAGCAACCACAAATCAGAGAGCGTTTTTCTATTATTACTGCATATTTTCAACAAAGAAAAAGAAGGTAAACTGAACTCCTCAAGGTAGCTTGCTTACCGAATGAAAATTCAGATACCGTCACCAAATACATGACCAATTCTCTGAGGGAAAATGAAATATCAGGAGATGTATTACTTATGGAGCTGACAATACAAATACGAATTTTGGTGGATCAAGAGAAAAGGTCAATAAACACGTTTCTGAGATAAAAGAGTTTGCTGAATCTATATGTTAAAAATGATAGTTGCTCGGCTCACATTCTTCACAATGATGCTCAAATTGCTGATGGAAGATGAGGTTGACGTGGAATTATTAGCCATTATTGTAATATTATTACAGTCAAATGACGCAAAAGGCATTTACGTAATATGTAAGTGCACATAACTATTGCAAATAACTAAAAACGAATGTCCCGGTTTTTTCTTTCTCGGAACATGAAATGTCCCGTTTTTGCTTCCTCGGCTTCTGGACACCCTATATTTACTGAGAGTGATATATAAATGGCAAAGCAGGTGGAAAGAAATCAGGTGAATTGGCCATAGATTTCCAAATATTCCAGGAACTTCTTGAAAAATATACAATTATGCACGTTGATAATATGAACGTCCCAGAAAATACTCTAATAAAAGGATATAACTCAGCATAAATATTCTATATTTATTTCTAGAATTTCTGGAAATGTCTGGAAACCCCAGAAACTGCTGGAACAGACTAGCTTCTTTTAGAAGTTTCTAGACGTTCAAGAGCCATCTAACAAAAGAAAATTTCGGTATATTCTATTCAGAAACCAAAATAATTTGTCTTAAAAAAACAAAAGTAAAAAAAATGGAACATGCATATAAAGAATAACTTTTTTGTTGAAACAAATTTGTATGACGCATCAGTTGAGATGAATGCGTAAAGATATGCAAGCTGCATGTGCTCACGCATTTACGATTCAGGTGAGTGCATTATTACTTTTCAGTTTCCATATGTAGGTTTCTTTTTCTACCCGTTATCCTCTATATTTAATCTTATACTCCAAATTTGCTTCAGACCCACACTTTGCGAGTTAAGCGACATTCGCCGTGGTTGAGATCTCGATCGGCCGGTGGGGTGTGGCAGCTCATAATAAGAATACCAATCTTACAACATCCAGCAGAATGGGTTACTCGTTTAAGTGTTAAAATCACGGCGGTTAATTATCCCGAAATAAAAAATATTGCCTACGAAAAAAAACCTTTTTTGAGACATTATCGAAAATTTTTACGACTCGGATTTGTAAAATTTTGCGAAATAGAAAAATATCACCTATGTTTATGGTTTCTTGAGGTATGTGGGTTTAATTAAATGATTATCGAATTACTGATTTATTCCAATAATGTATATAAAAATCCTGAATGAATATGGGCCCAGAAAAAACTTATGCTCGTCGCTTATGTACTGGCAAAAATTTAATCACGGATAGAAAAACCGCGGGTCGCGAAAGTCCACTGTATTCGAGAAACATGTACAGTTACATGCTACCCTGCAATTGTTAAGAGATTCGTTAATGAATGGTTCAAGTCATAAGTATTTTCATATAAATATCCTTTCCTTGTGCCATAATGATGTTTTTAAATGTGCGTCTGTTGATTTACCAATATTATTGCAATAAGTCCAATAAACCTAACTTAACTGTCTATAATAATTAAATCTTCACATTATATTTCTAATTAAAGGAGTTTCATTTTCCGTTGCATTCCATTTTCAATTTAAAAGTTCCGTAGAGTTACTTTATTTGGAAGATGTCGTCATATAGCAGAGGAATACTATCAAATGTCATCGGAATTATCGTATATTAAGCTAATAAAATTGTCCTTAAAATACGTCTTCACAGGAATTCATTGCTCATTATGCCTTTTACCGGTTCTTTTCAGTCATAAATTTAATTTCGATCGGAACACTTGAATCACGAAACCCATTTTAAGCGTTAAATGTCAAAAGTATCTTTGCACGTTTCCTGGGATTATAAAAACAGGAGAAAGCTTTGTTTCAGTTTGACACTCTAAATGCGTGTCTTAACTAAACGAGGGGTTAGGTTGCGTGGGAGACGCGTGTCGCAACATTCGAAGCCATCGGTGGCGGAGCGGAAACTAGTACCATCGGCACCAATCTCGATCGGTGCTGCCCCTTTTTTTACCTGCGTAATTATAGAGAATACCGCCAAGTTATGAAGGCGTGAAATTGCGATAAGATTATAAGCCAGTTTTATATTAATCAAAATTCCACTTACTTCGCCGGACGCTTGTATTTCCAATTATAGTTGTTTGTTGCGAGTTCTGATTTAATGTTCGTTATTCATCTGCAGCGTGTAACTGACAAAAATCTATTAGTTTCCATTAACTGGATATTTTTCGAATGCGCGTCGCTTGAAATTGGGTTTATTTAAGATCAATAATTCGATAAACATATCTGATAGAGCAATTGTGGTGCTTAAATAACATGGTTTACAGTTGTATTCCTATCAAACATAAAGATTTCTGTCATATATAAAAAGTGATCTGTTGTTGTGTGAAAACTTTTCTTCGCTTGATCGTCTTATACCTCGATGCTCTTTAACGAATGAAAATGCAGACTAGAAGAAAAATCAGTGATTGAAATACTTCTGTAAATAAATGTTTTTCGACTCTTTTGTCACGAATGAAATGTCTTCTGCCATTTAGCGATATGTTGGTTATAAACTTATTAAAGTCGGACACTGCGGAAAAATATTTTTGGAAAATAATGTAATATCTGTTCTTATTTTGTCGAAACAATGAAAAATTGATCTTACGTGCAGGTAAACTAGGATGGGGGTTTCGAACCCGAAATGATGCTTGTGCCTCTTTATTCGGTCGTAGAAATAAAGATTTGGGAGGAAGGAATCCTCTAACGAATATATTTGTCTTCGGAAGGAAACTCTTATTTCCAAAATTTTTGCATAAACACATATAGATAATTTATTACTAATGTGCTGCATTTGTTGCGGAATTTTTTAGGAGCTAACTCCCGCGATTTTATCATATTTTAAGAAATCTCGAATCGACCGTGTTATGGAAGCTCACGTCAAGTCGAGGAAATCGCATTTATTCTTCCCAACGAGTGGCGACATTGTGAGTCCTATGCAACTCCCGGGACCCGATCGGTTTGAAAGGAAGGAAGGAAGCATGGCTGAGGGAGGAACTGGAGGGAGGAGGAAAAGGGTTGGGACGGCGAGTAGGTCGCCGAGGCAGCCGTTGGCTCGCGGTTCCGCGCTTTTCTTCCATCTTTCTCATTCTC
The DNA here is from genome assembly GCA_028673005.1 of Tanypteryx hageni. NCBI lineage: Eukaryota > Metazoa > Arthropoda > Insecta > Odonata > Petaluridae > Tanypteryx > Tanypteryx hageni. The sequence goes on along the minus strand of CM054114.1, from coordinate 169,729,367 downwards.
TCTCACTCGCTCTCTTTTGCCCCAAATACTCTACCCACACCCACCCATCTCGTCACGAAAAGAATCTGGGAAAGTATGTGAAAGGGAAATTGTTTTCGCGTATCTCCCCGACTCGGAAAGCCTCCTCAGTAGCGTTACCATATCTAAATCGTGGATATACTGTCATACACGGACTGCGTTCCTGCAATTTTTACTTTCTCATATACGTAGTATATTGAGAAAGTATTGTTTTTCGCCATGCCGTCTGTCTGTCGGTTTGTTCGCTGTTCTAGGGCCCAAACGCGTAAATGAAATCGAATGATATTTCGTATTTGCGCAATATATCATCTTTTGCAGACCTTTTTTCATAAAAAATGATATTGCTCAAAAACTAAGGGTAGTTTATTCTTGGCGATTTTTAGAAAAATTTTATTTACTCAAAAATGGCTCCAGAGAATTTGATTAAAACCAATCCAATTGTAGAGCCTGATGGCACAAATAATACTACGTAAGCCATATATCTCTTGAAATCACTATATGGCGTCCACTGGCATTACAATGTACGCTAGGCTACCTTACCCAAGCCCTATGACGTCATGCCTCCGCCGCGATCCACTCAAAATCTTATTACAGCCTAAACGATTAAACTGAATCAAATGATATCTTATATTTGTGGGTAATATCATTCATAATAGACACTGAAGAGATGAACGATGTTGCTCAACGATTAAGGGTACTTGATTCTTGGATATTTTGAAACAAAATTCGATTTACTCAGAAATGGCTATAAGAATTTTGATTAAAATCCATCCAATCGTACAGCCTGATGTCACAAATAATACTAACTAAGCCATATGTCCCAAAAAATTACTAAATATCGACCAGTGGCATTAAAATATACATTAAACTACGGTTAACTTTGATTTATAAGCGTTTTTCTTTTATAAACGTACACTGTCGACCAAACGTATATACATACGTATATGAGAAAGTTTGTGCAATGTATATTGCGCCGTTTATTTTACCATTCCAGACTTAATTGCTTTAACCGCCATTTGGTTTTGCTTTATCCAAATGCTACATATACATACCTCGCCCCATTTTGCCTGTGTATTATTTTAATTTACCTGTAAACTGCTCTTTCAAAGCCCTTCATAATTAGCTTATAAATAACAACAAAGACATGTCTACGGCTGGTTTCGAATCATAGCATTGGAGGACAGACATGGGAAAAACTCATCTACCAAGGCTGGCAAACTTATACTAAAGCTTCATTGAAAAGATTTTGAAACTCACAGGAAGGTCATTGCTATTATTGTTAAAACTTGTATTTTTGCGAAAAGTATGTTTTTAGTGTCCCAAGGTGAGAATTTTGAAATATTTTCTTGCGGTAAATTTTATTCAGAACTTTTTACTATTTAGGAATTTTTATTCGAGCTAGTAATAATAAATACAAAAATTATGGACGCTTAACATGCAATAAACTTGATTTTTAGAATAATTCAAAGAACAATATGAATTCGAAATTCAAGGTATTGTATGAATTCTAAAATCAATAATCTATCTTTTAATTCAATGGTTGAGACATGCCAACTGGATGATGTGCCAGGTCTTCATTGATACTATAGTCCAGAGGTGCACAATTTAAAAGTTGACGCTGGCCAAAATCGACCTTGATATGACCTAGGCGGGCCACGTTGTGAAAGTTGTGTACATAAAAAAATTAAGTACACTATTGCAGATTCAGTAATTACCGTAAAAACTTTTACATGCAATTTTTATGCGACGAAAATTAGGTGACAGAGAAATATAATTTACTTAATGGGAGACGCACCGCTTTTCTCTCGCCATTCCACTTATATCCGGAGTAATGTTGGTAGTTGCTGTTCTTAGAATCTCTTAAACTCTGATCTGCCAGTGCTGAATGTAATGGAGCTTTATTTAATTTCACAAGAGAGAATGTTTGTTTACACATGCGATAAATATCCATAGTAAATTGTACTAGTATTTTATAGGGAAAAGCAAAGTACCAGCTGAGTTAAATGCTGCCGGGCCACAAAAAAGGTATCGGCGGGCCGTATGGTGTGCACCCCTAGTATAGTCATTACGGGAGGCCCGTAGTAGAAAAACATTGGACTTTTTCTTTACGGCTTAATAACTAGATTTTATTTAAGCAATTATGAAAACGTGTTGTATTACGTGATGTTACTTCTGTAACCATGAAACGTTTGAGTAAACCAGATGCGCATGTTGCCTGACAAGCAGCCGTTATCGTTTTTTATTAAACGATCCTCTATTTTGCTAAAAATCAAAGCTAACATAAGTGAATTAACATTGAGGACGGCTACTAAGGAACGAAGTGATTTAGGGTTGTTTTGGTCGGCCCACGTAGGTAATCGACCGGTTATATTTACAAGCATGGTACTCGAATCATTACATTGGGGTGATGTTTTCAACACACCGTGGCATTTAACATTCCTCAGAATTAGGAAACATTTCTTTAGTTTTTACTTTCTCCATACGTAGTATAGGGGAAAATAGGTACCTATTATTTTCATGAAAAAAATCGACTTCGAGATTTCAACGGAAATACACGTTTTGAGGTCCCCTGAACACGTTTTGACCATTTTCTAGATATCTGTGTGTGTGTATGTCACAGCTTTTTTGTGGGTGCTCTAACTTAAAAACTATTAATCAGGTCAACGCGAAATTTTATATTTAACATGTTTATGAAAGTCACAAGAACTGATTAGTTTTAGGTAAAAATCGGTCAACCGGAAGTGGGTGTTTACTCTTGTCACATCCGTTATTTTGAAATATTTGCTTTAATATTTGATAAATGTAAAAATGTATTGGAATTAAAGTTGTAGGAAATTTAATTTTCTACAATCTTTGTTTGAAACATTTTCCCATATAATGCATTGTTTAAGAGATATCTTACATTTTTAGATGCCACCACCACGCCACCTACCGACTATTTTTAACAATTGACGCTTAGTTACATCTTAGTGACGTTCTTTTTCTTTTCTTAATTGTTGGAGCTTTGTGGCTATATCCAATATCAGAGGACTACGGAATGAGTCTATTTCTGTTCTTTGTCAAGTCTAAATTTTTCTCGTAGTTCCTTAAAATATTTATTTATCATGTAACCTATTTGGAATTTTTAGAAATATTACAGGTATGGAGAAAGTCACGTGGTAGCCACATTAGATTTTTCATTTATGACTTAAGTTTTCAAGAACGGCTAAGCATAAATGTTTGGTTCTAAAACAGCGTTGGAATATATTTAGCAGTCGCCAGCTGAGACCAGAATGAAGAAACCGGTTTCTCTTCCTCGTCCTAAGACGTAGCGATCATCTCCTCCTTTTAGCCATCGGAGGGGAAGAACGGAGAGTGAAGGATTCGTTTTCAGCCACGAAGCGAACATTCGAATAAGTCAATCCCGTTTGTCGAGGTGAAGTAAACGGCGTGCGCGATCTTAGCCGATTTAACGCCCTCCTTTCGTTGTTTTCATTTGCTCTATAGAGAAACTATGCTGTTGGGTTCCGAACGAAGCAGACAGGTTACTTGTGGAATACATTTATGGGTGACATAAAAAAGAATAGATCTTAAATCAAAACAAATTTTTTAGTCAAAATGTGTAATTTACAAAATAGTGCCACGAATTTTGGTTGGATTAGATAAAAATATTACAAAACTTGAAAAGGCTGTCAATATATTGAAAATGCTTGATTTTTAAAACATTTGACAGTTTTTACCTTCTTGTCATTATTACTGTAGCATTCGTTTATTTTCTTACGATGCTTCAGTGTAAAATAGTTTAGTCGTTGCCATTTATCGTTAAATCTAAAAGGAACTGGTGGTTTATAAAAGTTAAAGTGGAAAGCCATTGAACATAAATAGCTCAACACTTTTGGCTTGTAATTAATAAATAAAAGAACTTAAGCCAAAAAACAAGGGTTAATAAATAAGCCCAATGCATTTCACCCACAATTGACCTCTGGTCGCTGTCTTGTCAGGTTGCCCCTGAAGATTCCCACATTGTGGGTGAAATGCATTGGGCTTATTTATTAACCCTTGTTTTTTTGGCTTAAGGAGTTCTTTTATTTATTAATTGGAAAGCCATTGATTATTGTAAGTTAAACATGTACATTTAAGAAACGTATGAGTAAACCATATACAAATCGTTACTAAAGCATTATTGTTAAAGATATGTGAATTATCACTGAGGGGACTGCTTTGTGGTTTAAATGCACATACGATAAACTCATCTGTTAAACTGCTCTATGAGTTACCGTTATCGTCTATTAAAAGATGATTTTTATTGATGTTGGAACTTGTATATGGACAGCATATGCACACTTTGTGCCATATATAGTTATTAGACGTTATGTAAGGCAATTGCCTACTTCCTGTCATGAATAATTTTGTCACAAAAGTCAGTTTAGTTGTGAAACTTTCTTAACATTTTAGTTATATAATCGCCGCATCATTTTGCTCAAGTTTGGCTGGAGGCGAGATTGTGGATTGTAAATTTCTTTGATTTCACGATACTGATGTAATTAAGGACTTAATTTGTAAATGCGTTCCACGTTTATTCTCAGCGCACCTTCACTCTCGTGGAACTTTTACAGCCCATCATTTTAGCGCCGTCTTCAAGACTTTTAAAATTTGCAGTGATTGAAAGTTTTCCGGCTCCTATCTTTGATATTTTTTAAACTGGAAAATCATAGACAAATATATGAATCCATTTAAAATGCATTTCGCGTTCACTATTCTCCCTTTTCCAATTCATATTAGCAGTGCTCTCAATTTTCATTTGTTTTCCACGAGGATGTTTTCCTGCTCTTGATTTGACTCAAAGATTCGAGCGAAAATATCGCGAAACAATCCGAGTTCCGCTGGATCGTTTCGGATCGTATTTAAAGCTCTACTGGCGTGAAATGTGGTTTAGAGTACAAAGTTTTTCTCGATCAGATATTAGGATAATTAGGAAACGAGTGATCCACCCGCATACCTTCAGAAAACCTGGAACCGTCCTCTCGAGTCATATTTCTCGAATGTTGGGTAATAATTTCGGAATCTAAATAAGTGGTAATTCTCCATGTGACCTCATCGCAGGAATTCGAGCAACTTCATTTCCTCACCCAAGGCATGGAAAAGTTGCAACTGAAAGACAGGGTAAGAAGTAGTCGTCGCTATCTGGATAGATTGACTTGGAGGCCGTTGGTAGTCTTTTAAGTGCTTATATGCGGTATCCTTAAGAGTTGAGGTCTTATAACCTTCGCTGCTGCAATTCTACCTTCGGATCGTTTCGTTTTGAGCTAACTGTCTATCAAAGCTTTCGTCTGAATAGCTTGTTATTAGACATGTACATTCTTAACGACAATGAAAACGGAAGTGAAATTTATGGATGATGTGATTGAGTCAGATACCAAGAAAATGATTGCATTCTATAAAAACCTTTTAAATGGGATAAAATTTGTCATATTACTCGATGAAATCGTAGCTGTGACTTTTTTCTATTTTCCGTTATTTCTTTTGTGCTATATATGTTTCATTCTTCAGCCACGAATGCGATCCCGATTCAATCACTTCTTCAACTCCAGTAATTACCATAGCTGCGTTCCTCAAGCTATTTTCACCTCAAGAGCGAGCTTTTGACACCCTCGCTAGAAAATATCAGGGGCTGCTTAAAGTCTAACCAATGCCGTTGACCTCGAGCTGGTATCTCCAAGGTCGCGGCTGTCTGCGGTAGAGACCTGGTCCCTCCTCCATTCGGTCATGGGAAACTGCCAAAGACCTCCCTCCCGTCCCTCCCCTCCTTCCCCCCCTCTCTCCCCTTCTTCCCCTCCCTCTCACCCCTCCTTTCCCCCCTCTCACCTCCACCTTCTCCCTCTCCCCTCCACCTTCTCCCTCTTTCTCCCTCCGCACCCTCCTCTCAGCTCACTCCCTTCACCTGGCTCTGCTTCAGGACTAAGCATCACGACATCACTGGAAAGTTTCGCAAGCTACCAAATCGCGTTAATGGATTAAAACTACAGATAGAGCAATTCAAACGGCATTTAAATTGCTCGAAATGAAGCCGAAGTGCCCGCGATATATTTGGATTGCCGCTTTGTGATGTTTAGCGAGACGGATTTCGAGATTAAGAAATTATTATTCCTCTCCTCGCATTCATAGCGAAACCCGGAGCACAAAAAAATCCGAGGTGAGGATGTTGGAGCATAATTTTCAGTTCCTGTTTTTAATTCAGTATTGCGCAGTTAAAAAGAATGAAGACGATTATCATATAAGTCGCCTAATTACTAAAAATATATGATTTCCATATTATAATTTCAAAAAATTTCTTTTTAAATTCTGTTTACCGTTAGCCTATTTTTAAATTCGACCCAGTCATGAATGTTTCATGGCAGTAAGTCGCCCTATACTTTCTTTGCTATATATTTTATCTCGTTGATGATTAAGATAACCCCAGTAACCACAGAAATATAAAAAGCAGTTGCGCATTTCGGATAAAAGGCAGCTGTCATCGACCGTAATATCCCCGATTGCAGATTCTCAGAGAGAATGTATTAGTTTTTATTTTAAAATTTATATGGTGAAATAAAAATTGTTCCGTTTGTTAAGTCGAACTATGACTCAATTTGTTGAAATTTATGAATGCAACTGGTATTGTAGTATCTATTTTTGTTCCCGGTCTCGAGTTTGGCCAAACATATTTGCGGGGGGAATATTTAATAAGCATCTCGTAATTAAAGGTCTGAATAACATCTTTTGGGTGCACGCAAGTCCATGTGTTGATCCTCCTCTTTTACGTACTCTATTTTTAGTATTGGAATCAGTATCATTAATTTTTCACTATTTTAAGTGTGAAAATCATATCGAATATTGTATTTGGACGTTTATTTCTTATATTTATAGTAAACCCCCTATTTAGCGAATCTGTGCGGTAGTGCTTCTTATCCTAAATTGAGATTTTCGTTAAATGGTGTTTATGCTAAATTACATCATGGCAGATCGTAACCTGAAAAAATATTCATTAAATATGGGTTTTCAGTAAATGTGGGAACATTAAATCGGGATTTCACTGTATATGGTTATAGAGTATGTTATCATTATTGCTTGCTGTGGTAATATTTTGCTAGTTCTCTCTTATTTATGCATATTTGTTTTCCTGAATCATGTTTTAGGTTATGCTTAGAACCTTAGTTGTACAATGTCCAATAAAATGTCGATGCTTGCTAAACTTGAAACCATCACTCCGCACTTTTGTAAATCATATATGCAATATACGTCTTAAGATTGCCCAGTCTTTCGGAAACCTCATTTTTGTAGAAATTGTTTGTTAATTTCGGATAGGATTCCGACGTTTAAAGCAGTGATGACGAACACGCCTAACAAACTTGTTGAGCTAGGATGGTTTGAAATCAACGGTTTTTTTTGTTCCAAATCCTTTCCCACACTTGAGCGAGAGAGCGTCAGTGGTAATTTTTCGTGTCAATTTGAGAAATTAATGGACAGACTCGAACGCCGTAGAATTCACATCCCACTTGATTCACGATCAGTTTTGCATACAATTTAAAAAATTTCCAATCGTGTTGTTGATATATTTATAAATATATTTGTAATAAGGAGACCGCGCCTTTAATTCAGAGAGGTTTTCATTAACTCGAGGGAGGAATTACTTTTTTGTTTGTCTTTCTGCGCAACACCTAGTTCCTCTTAACGTCTGGAGGAAACCATTAACTGTCAGTGAATCTGGTTTGTAAGTCGTGCCTTCTTAAAAATCGCTTGAGAATTTCCTCCCACCTGTCTCTTATCTCAAACGGGTAACCATGAAACACTAACTTTTCTCTTTCTCCATTTCTCTCTTTTAATAAGAATTACGTGTTTTCCGACCGCAATGCGTGGAGTGATTGCGTGCCCGTCGCACCTCGTCGTCCGTTACACCACCGCAAACGCACTGCACGTGCGGCACGTGTGAAAAGGTGTTCCCATTGCCCCACTCGCTTTTCCTCTCGCGTATCTAAATCTTTGAATCGTATGAGGAGAGCGGCGGGCGAGGCACCTGGTCCCCTTAAAGACTCCGCTAGAAGGCCGACTCAATGAATCACGAGACCGTAAATAATACTCGTGGCGGAGGAGGCTATCGCGTCGCTGTTTTGATACGCCTTATGGTGCTCCTCGCGGTTGAGGAAGAGAGGGCTCTTGACGGCGGATGGAGAGGGATGGGATCGTAAGTGAAACGGCCGAGAGAGATGGAGTGGGAGGAGAGAGGACCGGTTGGAAAATATGTGGCTCGGGTTTTGCGTGGGAGGGACGGAATTAACACCCACACGGGCAAGGCGGTTCGCGATGCTTCCGAGGTTGTTGAATCGGCGTGTCGCGAAAACGTAATGCATCTCGCCGTTCCCTATCGAGGTGTTACATCGGAACTGAATAGGGAGTACTGACGTTTTGAACCTGCGGTGGAAATGATGAAGCCATTTCGTCGTGGGTTAAGTGTAGATTTTGTGCGACATGGAGTAATGAAAACGGAATATATATGTCGTGTTGGATGTTAGGCAGGGCCGGCTTCAGACTTCTGGCCGCCCTGAGGCGGGAAATCTTTGGCCGCCCCCCTCACCCTCATGTTCCGTGTTGATCAGGAGTTCACACTTCGTTACCTTATTAATATTTAAAATTACCACACAATATTTGCCAATTTTTACCTTAAATGCTCAATTAATAAACAAATATTAAACAAAAATATTAATGTATAAGAAATAACATTAATATAATGTATGTATGTATATATATATATATATATATATATATATATATATATATATATATATATATATAACAACTTACGGAAAAGGAAAGGTAAAATAGATATATGGATGTCAACAAGGTGTTGGGATGAGGAAACCCAGTGAGCACTCACCAATCAGACGACTTCAGGTTGGCGAGGCCCCGGGGATGTCGAAGCGACACACGTAAAATAACACAAAAACACAGAAACATCACAAACGTAGAAGCTTTCGGAACTACTCCTTCTTCAGCTACAGAGAGAGAACTGTTTCCTCATCCCAACACCTTGTTGACATCCATATATATATATATATATATATATATATATATATATATATATATATATATATATATATATATATATGTCATCTGCCATCATCTATTATTACAGGTAATATTAGAAGCATTTATATAAAATACCGAAAAATAAAACTCATCTTTCATTTAATTTATTTAAAAAACATTCATCTACATTTTATGGCTGCAAAGTCGTCAATTATGTCTTCATATTTCAAAGACTCCATAATGTCACTTTCTATGAACATAAATGATAGACCAGTTAAACGGTCGTCAGATATTGTTGTACGTAAAGAATTTTTTATAATTTTTAACTTAGAAAATGACCTTTCTGCTGTTGCCACTGTCAAAGGTAGAGTTAGCAATATTCTAATGGCTATGAAGCTCTTGGGATAACCATCACTTAAGTTGTTTTGGTGAATGAAATTCAATATATCTAGTGGTAATTATTCTGGGGTGATTTGTTTCACTAAAACACTCTTCACCCATATATTGAGCGTCTATGTCACTTTCTTTACCAACACTTAGCATAGTCTGCAAATTTTTACAATGAATTAAAATTGTTTTCTTGTCCATGTTTTTCAATTCACTTAAGTCATACAAGAAACAAAAATATTTACTGTGGTGTTTGAGGAGCTGGAACCTCTCCTTTATGGAAGAAATTGTTTGATCCAATACAAAATAATACAAATTTACTCGGAAGTTGTCTTGAGGATCTAGTAAGCTTTGAGCGACGTGCGCACATTCAGAATTGGTATTCCTCCTTCGTGGCCGAATTTCTGTCTCTCGCATAAATTTTGTTTCTGCCTCTAATTCTGTTGCCAGTTCTCGAGCATCTATAATAATTTTATTGAACCCTATTTCCGATCTACAATCTTCGAAATATGCTGTAATCTGCTCAAGGGAATTTACTGAGGCCTTCAAATCAACGGATGGACTTTCAAAAAATTTACTAACACCATTTATCATAAACAGAATTTGGTGTCGTACCAAATAACCAGCGAACAGACGGGGGCGAAATTTGAAGTTGATAGATTAAAAAAAAATAAAACCTTAATGAATAATTATGAAGATGAATTAGGAATAATATTAAAAAATGGTTAATATAACAGTACAATACCTTATGTATATGGATATTATGATATATTCTTTCAGATATTTACATTAAAATAAAGCGATCATGTTGAAAGTATTTAAAAAATTGATGGTTTGAAATGGATATATAAATAATGGAAGATATAAAAGGTACCGAAAAACTATTTAAATAGAAAAAGTTATAAATTAGAGAGATATAAATTAGTGTAGATTAGAAAAAATATTCAAGGATTTATTTATATTACAAGGGCTTAACTAATAATGATAGCTTGAATAAGATTTTTATTTTTGCAGATAAATTTATGTAACTTGAGGATAGAAAAGATCCTTGCTATAAAAGTTTATTGAAATTGTTGCGATTCAATAAATTATTTTATATTATTATCACCCGTTTTTTAATCACATTGTCTATATCTATATGTTTGTTAAATAAATTTTTAATTTGGAGATTCAACATAGAACCCTTGGATTAAACGGAATTTTTAAGTATTATGAAGAAAATCTCTCGAAATAAATCAGATTACTAAAATAATAGTTCAATATGAATATAAACTGTAACAATTCATTAAATTCAAACTAACCTCTCCTTTGGAAGACGATGCGCTGAGTGAAGATGTACCACGTAGTGATGAGAGAAGATCTGGATTGTTAGGATATCCTTCTACCAAAATTAAAATAGTTCTCTAAAACAAAATCCCAAGTGCGAAACCGAAGCAAGTAAAACCAAATGATTAAAATACTAACCAGTTCTATTAGTTTTTACGCAAAATGCACATTGTCACTGAAAAAATGCGATATGACTCTCTCTCGCTCTCTTTGCGATGTTACTTCTTCCACAAACGAAGAAAATATGAGGGTCTACAAGTAATACCTTTTTCGAGAGATTTTGAGAGGTAATGGAGAGAGGGTGAAGAGACCCATGCGTGAAACATGTGTCGGGTTTTCTTGAGAATTTTCGTACAGAAAGAAGCCGTCAAAGACCTGGTGGTTCCTGCCCTCCAATTATTACTTTCCTTGAAAAACATCCGAAAGAGTGCTATAAAACATTTTCTCTACTCTCGTGCAGATCGCACCATTTCTTGGGTTCTCAGAGAGTGGAAAGGGCTCAGGGAGGCCTCATGTCCTGTTAGGTCACATATGTCGATGGAACCGATGTGAAAAATTTTCCCCCACTTTCTTGAAAACATCCTTTTTTCCCTTCACCCTCGGAGACAATGGAGACGGCAAGCTTGTAAAAACTATGGATCCGACCCGCACATTTGCCATCCCTGGATTTTAATGTCGAAGACTATGGAAATGCAAAAGTAAAGGGAACACAGAGGGCGTTGGCTTTGTTTCCCGTTATACTTCCCTCAATTTTTCCAAATGTGGCTCCTTGAGCTGGGTGGCCGCTCTTGCTGCAAGACCGAACTTGCTGAGGAAGGAGTCATTATGTGACCACAAACGGAATGAGGCCGCCCCCTTGAGAGTGCGCCCTGAGGCGACTGCCTCACTTGCTTACCGTCTGAAGCCGGCGCTGATGTTAGGTCATCGCCTACATTTTTTCCTCAAAATGTCTGTGTACCTTTTATCCATCTTTCATATCTCTTTTCTTCACTTTCTTTCACTTTCCTAGAGCTATTTGCAATCTTCTGTAGTTCTCACTAATTATACTCTATATTTTAATTTTGTGGCATACTGCCTTTCTGACCAGACACACGACTCGAAGAATTCTATTAATTTTTAAATGTATTTTCCTGGAAATTATCTTTGTGATGAGTCCTTGACCAGATAGGAACTTAAACTTACTTATTTGTTTCAGTTCGGATGCCGATTTTTTAATCCTAAAACTTTTAATGGTATTTGACAAAACTATCAATGCTAAAGGAAGCAATTTTTTCAATTCCACGTGATGTTCAAACATCTCCTCCCATTAGGCAGGGGTCAAATCCAACTTTTGTTTGTTTTTGAGCAGTTCTTGAAAACATTTCCGACACGCCTTGCAACATTATTAGTTTTCATGCATCGTAATTTCATCGGCAGCCATTATATTTGTCTTTGCTTTAGCGTTGTTGTTTCTAATTTTTCTGTGGCATTCTTCCGTAACTGATGTTATAAAATTAACCCAATCTGAAATAAGGCAAAAAGCATTATGAGACAAATAATAATCGACAATTCAAATCATGCATCATTCAGTATGAACTTTGACCGAGGACATTTCTCTGCAGCATTTTGGAGCCTCTATAATCGACCATGGTTTATCCCCTCTTATGGGCCATCACCTTGAGGCGGTGGAAGGGTTTGTGTGGACCTTAATGCCGGGTGACGTTTACTGGCTGGAGCAGCCGCTCCTTGAGCCATTTCACAAGTTTTCAGTAGGAGGAGACCTGACTGGGAGTAGTCCGAGGAGCGTTCGTAGGGACAGCTGCTAAGGCGTTTGTGACCCAGGAGTACATCCGGATAAAGCGATGATCTCACATAAATTTCTTTTTTGGGGAAGTCACCGAAAAATACCTCAGTTCTAATTCCCAAGAAATTTTTCCTCTGGAAATATTGTGAGGACATGTGCGGGATCTGTCCAGGTGTACTGAAGTGTCTTTTGGGAGGAATGTATTTAGGTTTTCCTCTCACGGTCCTCGCATACGTAATGCTGCCATAATTATCGATTAAAACAGTCGTGGGCAACCTTTTCTATGTGACGGGCCGCATTGGTGGTTGCGTATTCCTCGGTGGGCCGCATTGCTAGTTGTCAGTGCTTCGGTGGGCCATACTAGAGTTTAAATCGGGCGTTAACTAGAGATTCTGAGGCATCGTATCAGTGAAAATCAAGTCTAAATTAGGTTCTTAGGGTTAACATTTCAATATCAAGTATTTTATTGCCGTAATGTGATTGTATGTTATATGAATTTGTGTTAAATCTCTTTTTAATCATAGCTTCGCGGGCCGCATAAAACGCTCTCGAGGGCCACATGCGGCCAGCGGGCCGTAGTTTGCTCACCACTGGATTCGAGTTTCCATCATGTATCTAATCATTTAAATGAGCGACTCAACTTTAATTCAACAGGATCTTTAAAATATGATAATCGTTCTCCATTTTCGCTAATAGAGGATATTCATCTTTTAATGAATATACTATAACAGAAAAATTTGAAGTATCTTCGCATTATCTTTAAAATTTTTGGCTGAGTCGATTGGCATGCTTTTCCCTGGAATTTTCTGTAACGATCATCGTTTTATTTTTAAAACATCCTTTATTTTTAGCGTTAACTATTCGAATAGTCCGGCAAAGTTGTAGCTGTAATATATGTATTAGTTTCTATTTAAATTCTATTTTTAGTACTTATTTTCGTATAACTTCTCTCTCGTGTGACCCTTAGTGCTTTTAACAATAGGCACGGGAGTTTTTCCTTGTTTTATTTCAGTTTATTTCCTATAAGTTTAATAACAACTGTTTAGAATAAATTCGCTAAATGTGAACATCGATTCATTGGAGGGATTATTAAACCTTTTATGTTATAACTTTCGTGTCTCCAAACCTACACTAATCCCATTGTGCACAATTCAGTGCACAGGTTTTATATAGCTGTCGCAGTTTTAATTTTTAGAATTATCCTATTCTTAGACAATCACTCTATTATTAGATAAGCGACTTGTATTTTTGGCGTTCCCATTAACCCGAGCAAACATAAAATATGCGTAAACTAAGTTCTTATGTACCTAATAGAGAAACGAAAGTTCTCATTATTAGCATTCATGATGAACACGATGACATGGCGTTGAAATTACGATATGGCGAGAGTACTTCATCATTCGGATCAGGAACCCTTGTAAAGGGAGCGAGTATCAGATATGCCGTCTCCCGTTTAGTGTGAGGGTTGAGTTGGGAGGGTAGGGAGGAGAGGGGTAGGCACGGCGGAGAAAACAATGACGTGACAGTCACGCGTCTAAGCGGCTTTGCGGCGAGGTTTTCTCGATATCCTTGCTATAGAAGAATGAAAGGAGGATGACGAAAGGGGCTCCCTATAGCGAGATCGCTAGAACAGAGGTGCTCTCTGCAAAGCCTTCTCTCGTGTGGGTGGTCGAGTCGGGCGGCATGCCTTTACCGTCATCCTCCACCCCCATTCCACTTCCACCTCACCTCTCCCTCATCTCTCCCCCACCTCCCCTTTCCGCGCTCTTCCATCCTTCCTCCCTTTTCATCCCTCCTCTCCAATCCCCTCCCAATTCTCCTCCTGCTATTCTCGATCGTTTGGCCTTTAGACAAATGAGCATCCGTACATGTATCCAATGTGCAGTTTTATTGCGTTTAGTCATTATCGTAGTCTTCTCGTGTCTTTTAAGTTTTGGAAGGGAAAGTGAACGTGCGCCCTAATGACGGTCACCTTGTACCCGAATTAGGTTCCTGTCACCGTTTTACACTTCCGTTCCTCTAATAAATATCTCGGCTTTCACGTTGGAATGTATACTTCGACAGTAGTGGTATTTCGTGTTTTATAATTTTTATAGGGATCCTCATTGTCTTCGGACTGTTTCAAAATGGATGTTCAAGCTCAAAAAAATGTGTGCATTTATGTTATAATAGTAGCTAATTTGTAATAACTCAGTAAAATATTATGCTATTAAAGTTGATTATCTTTTTTGTATGTTTACTAAACCTAAAGTTCACGGGTGTCGGTTATCGGAATGAAGTGCTTACGTGTTGGCTAATGGTGCTGTGGTTGTATCTCGAAATTACGGCTTATAATTAGTGGTTTCCGAAGGGTTGGTTGTGGCTGCATTGTCCCTTTCCGCGTTAGATCGGACCTTGTTCCCGCAATCCGCCGGACCAACTATCAATTCATTTCCTTTAGATAATAATCCCAGTCATTTTTTATTGATAGATAAAGGGCATTGATGTCAAGCTCTTCGTACGACAAATGACAGGCCTGCATGTTGATAATATTAATTTAAACGTATAAAATAAGAGAGAAGATCATTCTCGCTTTCGGATGTAGTCTTGTAGAAATTCACTTCTCTTCGGTCTGATCTGTTCTGGATTGATGTATTATAACTACACACCTTATATACCGCGAATCTTATTTTGTCTGGCCTGTTATTGTAGAGTAGAGGAGGCTTCAGAAAGTAGCAAGCTCTGAGCCAATGTGAGACTTACTCTACCATGACTGTGACACAGTGTAGACAAATCAGATGTTGATTAAGCGAGGGAAGCTCTAGTCCCAGTGAAATGTGGCAACGTTGCGCGCACTACTCTCTTCACAATCCACGCTGGTTCATTCTTTCATCGGCTCGAATATTAATTCAATTCCTTTGAACAAACATTTCTTGGTAAATATAAACCTACGGTTCTCAGAACCAAAGATTGAGCCTTAATTTGTCCTAGAACACCTAAATATTCTCTCTCACCAATAGAAAAATGTATCCTGGCCTGAATATCGCATTTACCAAGAAATTAACAAAATATAAAACCGCTCTAAAATTTTATCGGTAAAGCTTTACCTTTTAAATTTACGACCGTGCCTATAATATTTTGTAAGCTCAAATTTTGATCGATTTTAAACGATCAATTACGTTCCTTCGAATTTTCCAACTAAGATGAACGCTTTTGCGAAAAAACGTAAATTGTGCGAGCTTAAATCCACGTTTTTTGAACGGAGTGGGAAAACTCCCGGTGGTCCTTGGTTTTCCACGAGCGGAAAAGTATGTCGCAAATTCGCGTGAAAACGCTCAACGCTCTCGCAACGTGTTCGTCACTGCGGTATTACCTCGAAGTCCTCCATAGTTCCCCTCGCACGTAATTCCTTCCCGCGTTATGGCCAAAGCTTTCCTCCCTCCCGCATTCCTATTATCTCCCATCCCTCCCTCCCCACTCCCTCTCCACCGCCCGCGTCCCTCTCCTCCGCGATTAATCCTCTTCTCCCTCTCCCCACCACCCTTTTCTCCCTCAAAATGCCCCACCGCTCGTAAATGGCGCTCTCTATATCCACTCAACCCTCTCATAGGGTGTAGCCACATTAGCCCCAAATTAATTTATCCTTTTTCCTCAGCTGTGAAATTTACCACGAGAACACTTAAAAGATTCCTTACTTTTTCGGATTCGTGAGTTACTATTTCGATTGAAATGTTTTATTTTGCTCTTCGTTTGGTCGATTAGAAATTTATAAGACGGGGATAGGCACTTTTAGGTAATAAATGCTACGCTACGGGAATGTTAGCTGGCGTTGGCATCATATCCTCTTTTAATTTTGTCTTTCCGGGCTAAACGTCATAAGTCGCGAGTTTCCACCTTTGACCTTCCACGCCTCTAAGCGATCATTTACACCTGAAGACGTTAAAATTGAATTAGCGACCACGAAAACACGCGTCACCGATCGTGATTAACTCGCAAAAGACAAAATGTGTTAAAAAAAACCGAAATTAATGACTTTATCCTATCCCAAGAATTGGGTTCAAAATTTTCTGATGGCATTGTGATTGTATATTTCTTCGAGTCATGGCCCAAGTATGTCATTTTGTATTAAAATACAATTTTAATATAAACTTTAAATATCTTTAATGGATACGTCCATATGATACAGATATCAAACAGTAAATATCCTTTGGCCATTTTTTTCAAGAATTGCGCATTTTATCAAAGAACGTATTAAACAAGAAAAGATTATTTTGCCTTTTAATGATTCCCAAAAAAAAATATTTTAGTAGATTTAGTGATTTAAAGCGAAAAAGTTTTAATTTTTATGCCCATTTAAGTGACAGCCTTGATTGAGTGATAGGACATTCCTGTTTATATCATTTTCGTTTTCTACTTTGGTGTAAACCCTAATTACCAAAAGCCACTCTCCCGTTGTAAGGCGCCTGTATGTGCCTGCTGACTCACACATACAAACCAAATAAATGTGATGTTTTAATTATAAAACGGGTTCCAAAAAGAGCAGCTGCGAGGGGAGGGTTGGACCGAGAAAGGCTCGTGGGACTCACAAGCGATTGGCGCTCGGAGGGAAATAAATACCGATTGCATCTATGTTTTGGGATACTTTCCGACATGAGAGTTACAAATTTTCGTCCATTCTGTTATTGCATGCATTGGGAGTTGGGCTTCGGCCTGCCAGCGTATCTATCGCCAGGTGAGACGACGGGCCCAGTAAGTTCCGCGATGTTGGAATGTGTCCAAAGAGATCAAAGTGGAGTCCCAAGGACACGTGGGATCGGTGGTGAACCATTCGTCTCGCGGAAGATAAACACGAAAGCGATCGAAATTTGAAGATTCCAGCGCCGGGACCTGTCGTGACACACATCTTTCTTTCCTGTTTTATTCGCATTCTTTCCTTCCTCGCTCGGCGGACATGAAAACGGGTCGCCGCGGGGTGGGTCTGCGGCACGTCGGAAATCGTTCCCGCATTATCAATTTCGTTTCTTCGCGGCGGTGGCAAAACCTTCCCCGAAGCAGACTACTTGCGCTACCGCCGAGCGTTGGTTCTTCACCCCTCGAGGAATTTTCGACTCCGGAATAATTTCCAGTTTCATTCCTCTCTGCCTCTTCGTCCTATCTGTCTCTCTTCTTGCCCCTCGCCTATGCGTCTAATGTCTGCTTTCCTTCTCGCTTCCAATCCCTCGCCAACGTGAGATTAATCGACCGTTTTGTACCCGTGTTAAAACGGCGGGAATACTTGGGATGTCATCGTCGAACGAAATAAAAAATTCCTTTTCGTTGGAATCCATTTGTATGTATAACAGATTTGTAACGTGTGCGAAACAAACTGTAGTGCATTTGGTTTCTTGCTCCTATATTACGCTGCTTCGTTCATTCGGTTAGATTTCTGCGTAGTGACGCTCATCGCCTTTTGAAAAACTGCATACGTACGAATCGAAGAGTTTAGGGTGAATTTGTGCTTCGATGTGGGATTTGGTTGAGAGTAGGGGGAATTTGATAGTATTTTATATATAATATTTATATATAATATTTACGGTTCAAGAAATGAAAAAATAAACAATAAAGGAATTTGCTGTGCGCTTGAACGGTTTAATTATAACGAAACACTAATGTCCATCGTTTAAAATAATTTTGAAATTTGCATAGTTCCTCATATAGGATTCATTCGCATAATGAATGGTATCCTAGATGTTATCTGATATCAAAGCGACTTTTCCTCCTTATCAAATATTTGAAATTCATTCATTCGCTGTTTTCTTGATCTAGACTTGGCTACGAAAGTTATTGTATAGCTACTTATGTTATGTATTCAATCGATAGCTAATAAGTGTTTACTTTTTATTTTAACTCTGTTATAACATTTTCTTGAGATGTATGACCTTGTAAAATAATCATAGCGTATCAAAACATGCAAATTTATGCTTATAAATAAGGAACTTGAATTCAAGCAATTTTCTAAGCATAAAACTTCTCCAATTACACGAAACATCCTCTTTAGCCGTTATGATTAGGGCGATAATATTCATACATCCAGAGATATCTGTATGGAGGTAGTAACAGGGGCGTAACGTGGTGGGTGCAGGCCCACGCAGTGCGTGTGGGCGCCATGCTTTTTGGAGGGCCCGAAAAAAATGCTCAAAAGGCTCGCTAAGTTGAATAAACGAAAAATGAAAGAATATTCGCAAAAATATATAAAAATATCTAACACCAGGAGCGTACTGATAGGTCCCGCAACCCCCGCAATTTGGGGGGCCCCCGAGATTTAGTGGGGCCCCAATCATTCAAACTGTACTAAGTCGTCTGACGCCCGCTTTAGAAACCCGAAAAAAGGAATTGCGACTTCTACAATACGGCTTTATAACGCTGAGAAGAGGCATTTCTCGGCATGAAAATCAGTGCAAGATACATATAGGCTACGATTATATGCCTTCAGACGTCTCTCGCTCTTAGGCCAATGTATTTTCTCATGTGTCACCACTTCTTGAGTGTTGTATATAGCTAGGGATGATTATTGTGCTTATTTGTGTATATTGTGTGCATGTACTTGTTAAGTGAAGCATGACTTCTATGTCCACTGTTCAGGCTCTAAAGCAGTGGTTTCCAAACTTTTTTGTCTACTATCCAAAATTTGAAATCACATTCTCCTTGCGACCCAAATGGTACCGGTACTTACTCAGCACCCCGGCAAATCGCCGTTGATTTATTAGCATAATATTAAATAAAACATTTAGAAAAAAATTGTAGACAATCGCTCAATTTATTCCAATTTTATTTTTTCTGTATAAAGTTCCATTTTTGAAATGGGTGCATATAAAACAAAATTTAACCTTTTAATCAACGAATTCCTTCACTGAAATTTTAGGTAAGTTTTCAATTTTTTAGAACAAAGAAAGCTGCAAGCACTAATTTACTTGAAATCAATAAAAATACAAGCATTACTGTTTGCTCGGCTGATTGTTAATGCATGCCCCTCGTCTTTAGTGGTTTCCATGGTGCTGTTGAACCTTCGTGATCAGCTAAGACAATCTTGATTTAATATTGACGGAGAGAGCGCAGATCATGCTGAGGATCGAGTTTATTTCTTGTCTCTCTCGACGGTCCTTTACATTTATTTTTGCTAGTATCGAAAATTTACAGTTTTTCACTTTGGAACTGGGGGTCATCCGCGACCCATCATAAGGCCTTCGCGACCCAAGTTCGGGTCGCGGCCCTGGGTTTGAGAACCCCTGCTCTAAAGGAGGACGATTTGACTTCAATTACCGGTCGATTCAATAATCACTACTTTAGGCCTCCGATATCATCATGAAGTAAGTTTTTGTTTTCTTATATAGGCACATAGGTAGAGTTTGGTTGACGTGAAGACCCCCTTCTTTTCGACACCACGAGCCGCCCCTGATGGCACATAAGATTTTACAAATCGTATTTACTCACTAGGGGACCGTTCACGTATTGAGACAGCAAATGTTTAACTATTTTTGACTCCCTCGTCTCCCCATGCCAGCAACAATCAGCATTTGGACGACCGTATCCCTCTTCGTTGTACCCCCCCTTTTTAATAAAAATAACAATATGTATAGTTATGCATGGCAATACTTTCTAATAGACACACGGCCCCCTATTTGTGCGTGTTGGAACCAGGGCATCGAACCGAAATTTTTTTCGCTTCGGTTTTCGTTCCGGTTCGCACAAAACAAATTTCGGTTCGGTTCCGGTTTAGCTGCAGCAACCACCATTGAACCGGTTCGAACCGGTTTTTTTCACTCCGACTTCGAAGTTTTTGGGGAAAATTCAAGAGACTTCCAAAATAATCTTTATTAATTAATAAGGTTATTTAAACCGAATATGTCATCACCATCGCGAGTAAAGAAGACAAAAACATATCCGCACTATAAAATTCTACGATAATAAAGTTAATATAAAATCTATTATCTTTACGGTCATGCAAATATCGCACCAATGTCTTGTATATTTTAAAATAATAACCAAAAAAGTCTGCATTTCAGGACAGACTTTTTACGTTTTTCCATGGGAAATGGAGACGAAACCAAATTTACATCGCTATATTAAATATTCTCTTGAAATCAAACGCACACAGAAAGAAAATTAAATACATATTCAGCGTGTCATATTCAAGCGGAGTCTCTAGTGTGTGTTTTTGCACTAAAAGTAACAAATTCGCATTAATCCTTACTCTCTCTTCAGTTTTAAGCAACGAATGCTAATATGTGTGCACATTTTGTTTAAGATGCACTATATAAATATAAATTTACTAACCTGTAACAAAGGATAACAGATGTAAGAATACCTCAAAAGCACGACTGTGGAGCAATCCTTCCTGGATAAGTTTTAGAGAAAGACTACCAAAATATAAGGGTTCAATGCATATGGAGAAGGAATGAAAACTCATGGGCACAATAACCTCCAACTTTAAGCAAAATCCAGGTTAAGAATCGTGAAACATTTTTACCCGGAACGCTTCACGGGGTAGGGTACCTAGACGATTAGTGACTGTCTTCAAAGTACCACTAAAAATAAGTTCCTTTCCACTAACCTTGTTTAACAGGATTCTGGAACACCTCAGCAGAACGTATCCTTGACCCTCTCTCTATGTATTGAGATGCCCATGGAAAATCCCACCATTGAACCGACATATTATTACAAATATGCATCTCTCCAAAGGCTTGGGAGCATTCTCATTCGGTGTTGAAAATTGAGGCTTTCAAAAAAGTCTCATATTAAAGCAAAAGGAAAAAACCCTCCTTTCGCTCCCTCTGTTTATGCGAACCGAAAAAATGGGGCGAAATAAATAACGATTTTCGCTTTTGGTTCGAGTTCAGAAAATATTTTTTTTCGGTTCGGTTTCACTCGAGCTAAAATAACGGTTTGTTTCGGTTCGGTTCCGGTTTGGTTCCGTTTCGATGCCCTGGTTAATAAGCATACTCAATGTCATAGAATGATGATCACGTCTTATTTTTATTGTGTCTCTATGGCATTATAAGGATTGTTATGCATAATATAATATTTTGGACGCATTTCCCCAAATGGATTAAAGTTAACAAAAGAAACAGACATTACTGTAATTTTTTTATGATTTCAGGCTTTTCAAAATATCAGTAGCGTTTGTGTGAGGGGGGGGGGAATTCTTCATTAATATTCAGGGAATGATAAGTAATTCAGCTTGGGAATTTACATAGGGAGGGGGGGCGTATTATTAACTGCGGGAGGAAGAGGAAGGAAGATTTTCCGGTACGCCTCTGTCTAACACATTCATTGGCCAAATCCTTTGTGACGAACTTTTCTCGCTGTCGACACTTATGAGATTGAAAACTTTATGGACACCAAGGAGCTATTGGATTTAATAAGAATTAAATACAGACTTGCATAAATCTGTAGCAATGTATGCGCAGCTATGATGATATACTTAACATTGCCAGTATCTGTGTCGTCAAATGAAATATCTTTTTCAAAATTAAAGTTAATAAAAAGCTATCTACGCATTTACGTGGCCAGAAGTAGATTCAAGTATTTATAACTTCTTTCAGTAGAAAACTGAATTTTCAGAATTGAAATATCGAAAAAATCAATTACCTTTAAAATCATTTGAAAACAAATCACTTGCTTTCAGAATTTAAATGTCGAAAAGGATCGATAAAAAATGAAAATCAAAAAATTTCTTAACGATTTTTTTACATAAGGGGAGGCACAAAAAAATTTAACTTGCATGGTGCCCCCAAAATCGTAGTTACGCCTCTGGGTAGTACGCGACATTTATTTTGAATTCTACCCATTTTTTCAATTCATCGTTACAATTGGGTTCCAAAGCGAGGCAATCCTTTTCTTTACGTCAGAGAGGGAGATTAAGTGAATCTCCTCGGATTAACGTGGTCTTCAGAACCGCCCTTTTGAGTTTCATTGCATTCGCGAGGGGATCGCCGTGATCTGTAGTTATTTTTTTTTTAAATCCCTTACTGTCCATTCGCCTCTCCATCCTCTCCTCCCTCCCTATCCCGCCTTGACCTGGCCCAATGTTGGATGGCCGCTTCTCTTTTCACTCGACCTGTCCTCTGGCTGCTTCCCGGTGCAGTCATCTGTTATTGCTACTGCCTCCCTCTTCCCCGAGTTGCCCACTCCACCTGTTATCGTCCGGACGCCAGTTTCGGTTTTTTTTTTCTCTCGTTGCTTCGATGAAAAAATCTTTAGGACGTTTGGATCTTTGTCTTGTGGTTTTAGCTTGTTGTAGTTCTTCAGAATTTTGCTGAATTTATTGTAGTTTCTCATTTTGGAAAGATTAAGGCAATGGTGAGCAACCTACGGCCCGCGGGTCGCTTGCGGCCCTCAAGAACGTTTTATGCGGCCCGAGAAGCTATGATTAAATGAGATTTAACACTATTCATTTATATATTCAAATCACAACAATAAAACATTTGATATTGAAATGTTAACACTAAAAACCTTATTTAGGCTTGATTTTCAGTGATATGATACGTCAAAACTTGTAATTAACGTCCAGTTTAGAGTGTAATTTGGCCCGCCGAAGCATTGATAACTTGCAATGCGGCCCGCCGATGAATTTACAACCATCAGTGCGGCCCACCTCTGGATTAAGGCGTTGAATGTTTTATGAGACTGAAAGCATTAACTTTGTTGAAATGTTCGCTCATTGTCGTGAGGATTTGTCTTACGACAAAATTTTTATTATTTATTGTTTATAATTTCGGAAAAATAACCGGTATACACCCTATCAATGGTCTATCGAGTATATAATATAAAGTAACATGCAATAGATATTAGTAAAGTCATTGCTTAAACAGAGGGATAGAACTCTATTTTTAAATAAGGTCGGTTTATTTGGGGTGAAATTTTACTGGAAAAGTTAGCTGTAATTTGTTACTCATCGAATAAAGTTTTTATCTTAGGAATGGTGTTAATAAAGACGAGGCAAACGTCTCATTCCTCATAAAATTTCGATGCCTTTGGGAGAAAATTTTTCTTACGTTTGACAGAATATTTATTTTTTATCGTGTTCTCTCAACAACCGCGTCAGATTATTTTGAAATGGAAATAGGAACACGCCAGCGCACCATTTCCTGGTTTAAAAACGAACGTAGTAAGCTATGTAGGAGCTAAAAATGAAAACGTTTCGTAATCGGTCTGTTGAGTTGCGGCGCCGTTACATTTCGGTCCGTAAGTACTTCGTTTGAAAAGAATCGCTTCTATTTTTTATTAGAACTGACAAATGGAGCCTAAACCAGATCCGGATGCACCCCGTGCTATAGATTGAGAACAGTCCGAGAGATTTCTCAAGCCAAGTTAATATAGCAATCCAGGCTAAAAATACTCGGGCATTTGTACATGCTCAGTTGCTTCATATCGCGGTTTAGGTTGAAGCGCCGAAGGGCTGCGGAGAATGCCTGAGATGAGGGAGGAAGAAGGCCGTGAGAGCGAAAGGTACCAGAAGATGCGAGGACGCATCCACCCTCTGTCCTCTCTACCCCTTCCCCTCCCTGCGTCTACCCCTCTACCTGGATACTCCACCTGCCCCACGTTTATTATTCCGCCACTTTCCTGCGACCTCCTCCCCCTTCTGATCCATTCAACCTTTTTTGACCCCATCCGACGACAGTTGTGATCCTCTTCCATTGCCCTCGCTTATCTCCCCAGCTACACCGCACGACTTCTTACCCCTCTTAACGTCCAGTCAATTCTGTACCATTTATGGTTTGACGTGTTGCTTTGGCATTGTGTGATTAGGCGTAATACGATGACTGCCAGTTAGGTCGTGTCATAGAGAAGTTAATGCGTTAGTCCTCATTTTCCCAGTCTGCCATTGAATACACTATTATGCATAAATTATGCATCAAATCGGCGATGGAGCTATAGTGGTGTGGAATTCTTCGCTGATATTCGGTGACAAAGTGAAGGCGACAAATTCTAGGCACGCGGCCTTCGTTCGATTTTAAATGTCGTAACAGGTCCACCAAACGAATTAAAAAGTATTCAGGTTGCACCAGAAGTTTTTCGAGCGTAGGATAAGCGCTAGAAGACTCGAAAATGCTTATTGAATAGATTCCAGTGGCCACGGAGGTTGTGGTTTTAGAGGCTTCTCTCCCTTAACGACCAATCTGGTTGTTTCGGTGTTTTTGCATTTGTTTTTATCTTTTCTATTATTTGAAAGAGACAAGTCGTATTTATACGAAATAAATGCGCTAACGTTTATAGATATCACTATCCGTATTCCCGAAAAGCACCTAAACATCAAGCATTGAAAAATTACGTACTTGCTCAGGTATCTCCAATAGCCATAACTGGGTTATAAAACAGATGCGCATTTCGGATGCAATGCATCCGTCTTCGTTGGTAGTTCGCCGAAAATTGATTCTAAAACTTCTTTCGCTGTAGTCGAAATGCTTATGTGGTTTTTACAGCCTTGTTATGGCTATTGGAGATTTTTCAATTTTTTATACTTAGCTAAGTGCTTTTCGAGAATAGGGATATAAATAACCACATACGTCAAAACTGTCTTCACTTGGTCACGCGATGGAGGAAGTTAGTTATGGAATCTTCCCTAAATGAATTGCTTGTTATTATTTGTAACTTTAAATCTAATTTGTCCGCATATGTTACCTTTTGTGGTGATAAAATTATCGAAGTGTAGTAATTCCTAAGTAACTAATAGACCACATTGATCGAGATCGTGCTAATTTTGTAAGAAATGAGATGTCGAAATAAAAAAACGCTTTGCCGCAACGATCAAAAAGATTCACATGATCGGGTTGATAAATCTTAAATTGAAAAGAATTGGTTAAGAAATTCCCGTATAAAATTAAATCAGTTTTTTCTTTCTTCGATTGATATATGCTGAAGGTTCGTTTGAATTTCGTCAAAACAAAAGGTTGTTTTATAAAAATCGCTATAAGTGCTTGTTAGTATGATGCAATCTCTGCCCTCCTGTACATTTCAAAAAGAACTTTGCATCAAAACATGCTATATTTAGTTGCAATAAATGTATGTACTAATTGTAAAAATTAGAATGTTTGCGCCAAAGAAATGAATTTGGACACGCTTAATGTAGTAACGTATTAATAAGATTAATAAATTTCATAAACATTGCCAATAGATCGTTTTTTAAATGCGTTGATATATAATGAATACTCGTTGTTCACCTTCGGGACTAATTCTTTGAAGATAATCGATAACGTGAAAAATATTTCAAATTTTTTCATCTTTATTCAACCTTTCCTTGATCTATCTTAAATCTTAGATTCCTCGATTTAGAGAATTTATACAGCGAGGATAAAAAATACTCGTTAAAGAAGGTGCATATTTCGCATTCTCGTCTTTTTCTCCTGGGCCTTTTCACTGCTTGCACTCTCCCTCTTCTTATAGTTTCTCCCCCGTATCCCCTTCCCCGCTGCTGGTTCACGAATTCCTGTCCCAAGTCCGCGCCTGCGCAGATCCTACCCCTCTCTCTCTCCCTCTCGGGATCACCGTCCTCTCGCCTTGGGGTTCCCCGCTCGACCCCCTCCCCGCTACCTCACCACCCCTTCGCTGCTTCGGAGTCAGTCGCGAGTGACGGCTAAGTCTCCACGTCACAGACCTGACCTAGCCCAATGCGGCGCCTCAGATGCCCATTTGTCCACGTCCGCCTCCCTCCCACACTCCCTCCCCCCTTCCGATCCCACCCCACCTCCTCACTTCTCCACCTCCCTTCCCCTCTTTCTCGACGCAATTGCGTTCGAGACGATTTCCCCCTCTCGCTTACCTCCCACTCCCTCCTCTCTCCCTCTAGCAGACACTCGGCCCTACTCTTGTCTCTCTCCAGCCTCCTCTCTCCATTGTCCTCTCTCCTCCCCCTCATCTCTCTCCTTCCCCTCATCTCTCTCCTTCCCCTCATCTCTCTCCTTCCCCTCTCCTCTCCCCCCCTCTCCTCCCCTCTCCTCTCTCCTCCCCTCTCCTCCTCTCCCCTCCCCCACGCCTCTCCTCCCCCACTCCTCTCTCCTCCCCCACTCCTCTCTCCTCCCCCTCTTCTCTCTCCTCCCCCTCTCCTCCCTCCTCTCCCTCTCCTCCCCCTCTCCTATCCTCCCCCACTCCTCTCTCCTCCCCCTCTCCTATCCTCCCCCACTCCTCTCTCCTCCCCCTCTTCTCTCCCCCCCTCCTCCCCTCTCCTCTCCTCCCCCTCTCCTCCCCCTCTCCTCTCTCCTCCCCTTCTCCTCTCTCCTCCCCCTCTACTCTCTCCTCCCTCTCTCCTCCCTCCCCCCCTCTCCTCCCTCCCCCCCTCTCCTCCCTCCCCCCCTCTCCTCCCTCATCCCCCTCTCTCCCCTCTCTCTCTCCCACTTTTTCTCTCTCCCTGCGTTATCTCCTCGCGGCTACCCGCGGTGCATCACCCTTTCCACCTACCTCTCTTGGATCTGAGACAAAATAATCTCGGATGGGCGTAAATCCCTCTTGGACAAATAGCCCATAAACTAGTTGAAGGACCGCCCCACTCGCGTCCTCCAGAGCGCTCGCCTTTCCTGCCTTACTTCTCTCTCGGTACTCCGATGTGCGCTTTCAGCTGTTAGTTAGCCCAAGGGAGGGTTAGGTTTTGCTTTGTTTTTCGTTCCGATGGTGTTTTTCCGTTCGTGAAAAGTTTTTAGTTAGCGTGTTCTCGTAAAAAGTGAATCTTAACGCAAGAATTGTGGAAATGTATGTGTGCTGGCGAAAATAATTGTTTTGTCCAGGTTATTTGAGTAATAGTTATGCAACTAACGTTCGGTCTCTCAAATGTCGTTTGCATCTATAATTTTCTTTGCTCAATCGCGCTTAAGCCTTTCAACTTCTACTTGCCTAGAGTTAAGTGGAATTCAGCTAACGTTTTTGTTTTTGATATGAAGGAAAAGTTAAGAGAAAATGTAGCAGTATAAAAACATTCCTAAACTTGAGTCTTATTTCTAGATAAATATATTCCTTTAAATGCCACATTCAACTGTGATCTGTTTCAAAGCGACTTGCTGAGCCAAACTTTAGGCTATTATTAAATAAATTTGTGTGACGAGTATTAATTAAGCATTAAATCAAAATAAATATAAAATGCTCCTAATTGAATGTTCTAGAAAGTAAAAATTGTTTTGGGTATATAAAATTTGTGTAGCAGAGAAATGTTATTGGTTATTTATTTGTTAAGATTACACCTCACAGCTTTTTACTTTCTGGAACATTTGTTTGTGTGATTTTTATCCATATTTTTTACATTTTAGCCATTTCATTAATTTTTATGCAAATTGTATTTTTATTTTTAGAAACAGGTTCATTACTCTGAATTTTCGTTGTATTTGTTGTTTTTTATTTAAGAAATCAATTTTCTACCCACATTTATTACAATAAATGTTATAAATTTTTAATGAAATACTAATTTCATTAACAAACGATAACAAATACAAGAAAATATTCCGAGTATAGGCTTTTGTTCTGTATCTATCATTCATGAGACTCAAATACGTGTATTTGCTATCAGTAGAAATTTAGGAACAGATTTTATATCAAATCTTAGCCCAAATTTGTTTGCATTGTTATATTCCCATCATTATTAATTTTAGCTCGCATATTTTAATAAATTTTGATCGGAAAACAAATTAAAAATTGATTAGTGGTCCGCCTCGACTCGTATTCGAAATCGATGAGACTAAAATAAAATTTCTTTCTTTTAGGTGTTATTTGTTTCAAGTCCCGAATTCTAAGTAATTTGAAATGATTAATATGACACACTCATATCACAGCGTGACGGATATCCAAAGTAAGTGTTTTATTTACGAGTTGTCGGTGCTTGCATACTGCATGCGCTTAAAAAATCACCATTCGCTAAGATTTAAAATCGTAAATAAACCAACGCGATCTCCAGGGTAACAACACCTGAGCCACGGGGAGCCCATATGTATTAGATAATAAATTCCATGAGTTATCGCAGAATATTACTAATTTTCCGCGAAATTAAGGCAACTATCCGTCATATCAAAATTCTCTGGCAATCGGCTCGTGTCCAAGTTTTCGTATTTAAAGTTTCGTGACTCGTATCGCCCTGTATTAGCAATAGGAATAATAATTATTAAGACAATAGCCTATATGTTACACTAAATTTATGGAAGAATTAGGATATTTTGTGTTAGGATTATGGCATCACTGTCCGTACCTTTAGCTCGTATTTGGATTTTAAAAATCGCGAAAGGTGTAAAACCATTATATTTAATAACTGAAAAGGGTTTAAAATTTCCCGAAAAGCTACGAAACACGAAATTTAAATACTTTTAACGTTTTGCTAAATGTCGTGTGTTAGTATAATGGCGTAATCATAAATTTACTTTATAGTTTAAAGTCATTGGCATTATAATATATTCCAATGATCTCATTGAAATCACCAAATTATTGCTATTATAATATGTATATAATATATATAAATTATCAATCCCAATAATTAAAAGGAGTACTGTATTTTATGTAATACGGTATGCTGTGTTTTAAAGTTATGAGGTCGTACGTATGCGTCGTTGGTTGAAATCAATTCCCAATTAAAAAGCGTTAAATCGATGCTGTTACAATACAGATTACCAATTTCCATTTAAAAGCATTGTACTCGATGAAAATTTTCATTGTTGAGCATCTCTTTTGATTAAAAAGAAATTCCTACGGCATCGATATGTATTTAGTCTTCAAAAATAATAAACCTTATTCTTTCGTCTATAGAATTGTTTTCCCCCGGGATTCTACCTTAATTGTATCTAATTTTAAAATGCAATTTTATAAGGCCCTGTAGAGGTTTCCATGCTTTTCTTATAAGGTATTGGAGCAATGGGGTCAAAAATACCCCCTAAAAATTAATGTTTTACCCATTTAATCCTGTCAAATTTCAGGTCTGTAACCTTTCTAGAAGTGCCTAAACATTTATATTCTCCTATGTAAGAAGCAGCTATTTTTAATAGATATAGATAGCATATATCCTATAGCAGGTCTCGACAAATTTTCTAAAAATCTAGGCGCTAGTTCCAAAACCTAGGAGCCACCGCAGGCGCTACGTAATTTTGGCTGATATTTTTTACCATCGTCAGAAAAATAAATGTTTAATAATTTAGACACGAATCTCCTACAATAATTAAGCCATGCACATTTATTTCTGTCACATTAGGTAGTATAACATAATAGAATGAGACTTATACATCTGAAAAATCTAATGATATTCTGAAAACGTGTAGTTTACGAAAAAGAATAAAAATTTGCGCTTATTTTCAGGAACTTTAATGCTTCCGACACATATATTATATTTTGCTGATCCTACTTCTGAGCTCGACAATACAATATGACTACAGCACGTGACTACAGTATAACCAAAATCTAACTACAGCAAGCATATACAATATCTAGGCGCCAGCATGAAAACCTTAGGCGCCATGGCGACGTGGCGCCCGGGATTTGGCGAGCCCTGTCCTATAGCAATCTTAGATATATAATAGAAGCTGTCTTTATTGTCGGAACGCAATATTCGGTTAGGTACGATTGTATTCTATAAATGTTCATAAATCAACCATATTCATTCTAATTTCAACTATATTGCTAGCATTCACTATTAAACCCTGTTTCATTAAAAACATCGTGAAAGTAGAGAGGTCGATTCCCTGGGCTCTTCGTTCTCCCTCTGATATACACGTGGATAGACGTAGCATATTTTTATTTGCATTTTAAAATTTCATTAACCGGAGCTAGAAAATCGGTTTTTAAACCTACGAAAGGCAAGAAAACTAAATTAAATTTTCTTGCAGCAAAAGTTCGGATACATGTCAAATTACAAAAAAAAACGTTTTAAACTTATGCATTTTCTGAAGTAAACAAATAATGGTCATTAAGAGAAGTCACATAGCTTCTGACTTTACGAAAACCAGCTTCGATTTATATCTAGGGTGACAATTTTCATTTGTGTGCTTAAACAAATGGCATAAAATTTTATTTGTTTAGTTGTGAAAATTAAAGTTAATTTGCGAAGCAAGAACCGATTTGTGTGTTGGTTTCGGAATTGTAAATCGGTGGAATTAATGTATGTCTGAATCAATACTATTTCTATATTTTATTGGAGAAGGCTGTTATGGCTTTATGTGGAATCAAGGCAGATGAAATACATCAGTTCTTCCCGGTTCTTTGAATTATGTGGAGGTAATTTTACACAAGTTAATAATATACTTTTTGACTTTTTGTTTTTTATATTTAATAATTTGCAGTTTTATTATCTATTTTTAATATTTAGATTTTAACTTGTACCACTGACGGCTTTATATGGCTCTTAGGCGATCGAAAATCATAACAAAATATACTAGAAAGGACACAAGCAGGAATGTTTAAAAAATAATATTAAATTACTGCAACGAGCGCAATTTGTAATGAAGTGTTTCAAACAAATTTATAGTATTTAATAAATAATTTCTGTCTGAAATGAATTTTATAAATTCAGTTTAATTTTCTTTACATATTATGCATTTTACAAAAAATATAAAGGAGTTAAATTTAATAGAGTTAATTTGAAAAAAAGTCTTTCCTTCTTAAATTAGTCGCTACTGAGAATTTTTGAATGGTCAAATTTAATTTATTTGTATTTATCAATATATCAATATTTTCCATGTTCGATTGAAATCAATTTTAATATTTACGGGCTTGTTTTTTGCATAGCACCACAAGAAATCAATATTTTGTAATTTTGATGATATCCCGTTTCGAAGCACTATTCGCTGGTATAAAAATGCCTGTGGGAGTCATATTAGTCTGGCTGCGTATGTTAACGATGAAATGTCACAGTCGCCGCTCCCTCCTGCCTTCTTTGGTGATATTCTATTAAATCACTTTAAATTCGAGTAAATATTTAATATGCATAAGCTCACATCCAGAAAATGATAGCTGGACAAGTAATAACAGGTTGAAAATACGGCATGGAAATAAATACAGAAAAATCCAAGGCCATTCGAATATCGGGCAAAGAAGAGAATCTGAACATAAGTATTGGAGGAAAGCGTTTAGAACAAGTTTCAGACTATAAATGCCTTGGAAGCATCATAACAATTGAATCAAAATGTACGGATGAGATCAGGACTAGAATAGAAAAAGCAAAAGGGGCTTTCAGAAGAAAGAAACATACTACTATCCGCAAGAAGTTCATAAAATGCTATGTATGGAGTATAGCTTTGTACGAGGCAGAAACATGGACGCTAAGGAAAAATGACATCAAATACTTGGAAAGCTTTGAAATGTGGACTTAGAGGAGAATGCTGAAGATAAATTGGACAGATAGGATGAAAAACGATGAAGTGCTACGAAGAGTAGGAGAGAAGGGAATGATTATACAGACTATTAGAAAGAGGAAGGCAAACTGGGTTGGACATTGCCTGAGGAGGGAGAGTATGATTAAAGACGTGTTAGAAGGAAAACTAGATGGGAAAAGGGAAAGAGGAAAAGGTTTCAGTTGATAGATGATTTGAAAGGGAAAGGGAGTTATCAAGATATGAAGAGGACAGAGGAAAATAGGAGTATATGGAGAACCAGGTTTAACCATGAATAATCACGGACCTGTCTACGGGCAGACTGCCTATGATGATGATGCTCACATGCTGTTAGTATATTTTAAAATTTATAAAATCATGTTTTACTTATAGGAGAGTGACTATTGTTTAGATCGAAGACAAGCGTAACTAGCCATGGCATTGTTTATTTCTCGGGTCGTCACGATAAAACAAATTCAGTTGTAGAGTAGCAGTATGGTATCATATTTCAGGGCTCGACAAATCCCGGTCGCCATGGCGCCTATGGTTTTGATGCTGGCACCTAGATATTGTATGTGCTTGCTGTAGTTAGTTTTTGGTTATACTGTAGTCACGTGCTGTAGTCATATTGTATTATCGGGCTCAGAAGCAGGAGCAGCAAAATAGAATATATCTATCGGAAGCATTCAAGTTCCTGAAAATAAGCGCAAATTTTTATTCTATTTCGTAAACTACATGTTTTCAGAATATCATTAGATTTTTCAGATGTATAAGTCTCATTCTATTATGTTATACTACCTAATGTGACAGAAATAAATGTGAATGGCTTAATTATTGTAGCAGATTCGTGTCTAAATTATTAAACATTTATTTTTCTATGGTAAAAAATATCCGCCAAAATTACATAGCGCCTGCGGTGGCTCCTAGGTTTTGGAATTGGTGCCTAGATTTTTAGAAAAATTTTCGAGCCCTGTCATATTTAATATTTCTTCGAAAAACATAATACCTTTATGCTATTGTGTATTTTAATAAGAAATTATTGAGAATTTGGCGTAATTTATTCGCAAGACCTAAAACAGGATATTAATCTCTGCTGTGTTGGTCTATTAATTCCGGTTCCCACTTAATTTGTAAGAACGGAACAAAATAGGAGAAAGTTTCCTCGAGGAGTTGGAGAAAACATGGGTAAATTGATCAATTGCGGCTTCGAACTTTATTTTAACTTACTCAAAAGCTTTTCATTTTATTACCGTTATGTTTGATTTATCAATGATTTAAACTGTTTAATACAATTAAACTCGCTGAATGACTTTCAGCTGAAAATGTTTTTATGACTTTGAAGGCATTACTTTTACCTCATCTGCACCTTCATTTTTCGGAAAGTTAAACATTTCATGGTTATGCGCCCAGAAGATATTTTACGAATCATGACAGTATTTTGTTTTTTCATATTTATCTAATTTGTAGTAATAGTTGCAATTTTATTACAATGTTTACCAACGGTATCTTATTTGCATGGAAGTGTTATTACTGAGTAGATGAATTTAATTTTTTAAATTTTATGCATCACTGCGGGAGAAGTAAATTGCCTTGGTAATATATACTATCGTACTTGAGCTATAAGATAATGTTTGGATTTAATGTTAGATTATTTGTATAACTTTCTCTAAAACTTAGCACGATTAGCAATGATTTTTTTCTTCATCCTTTCATAATTATCAATATTGAAAATTTAATATTATTATTGAATAATTTTACTGTACTATCTATATTTTCTAATAGTTGAGCATTTATTTCCCCCTACGTAAAATTACTGCGCTATTGTCATGTTATATGGTTGTTACTTCAAACGGCATTAACAGACAATTTACCTATAACTTAATAAAAAGTTATCGAAGAGACGAATTTAAAATTTTTCCTCGCTTTATTGTCGATCACGCGGATAACGCATCATTGAGACATTCAGCGCTTTCACGTATCTTTGCCTCGCTCACATTTCACGCCAGGTCTCGGAGCTAATCGAAAACATTAAGCCGACTTGAATGCGGACGTATTTGCATGATCCTCGTCCCTTTTATTCGGGGAGTTTACACTACGTTCTGCTTGCATCGTATAATGGCATTAAAACGCAGTAAAATTAAAAAATTGTCCGAAATATTCTCTTCGCTGTCGCCATCATCAGATATGTCTCTTTTGTTCCACCGACCCCCTCACAGTTTCCTTTTTTACGATGGACGTTCTCCGAGCGTCTCTCCCCTTATCCCTGGCGCCTCCCCCTCAGCTTCACCCTCCCCTTTCCCCCTCCGTCCTCCCCATACGCCCAGCATCCTCCGGCTCCGGTCCATTACCAGCGCCGTCATTATCCCTATCTCCCTTCCAGGACCCATATTACTCTCTTTTAGTGTAAATATCCCTCGTCACGGGGTCCCATTGTTTACCGCCATAGCACCCTCCCTTCCCTCCCTCCCTCTCTCTTTCCCTCCCACCCCTCTCTCTTTCCCTCCCTCGCCTTCCTCTGTCCCTTCCTTCCTTCCCTCTCTCTCCCTCCCTTCCCTCTCTCTACCTCTCTTCCCTCTTTCCCCCTCCCTTCCCTCGGTCTCCCTCCCCTCTCTCCCCCTCCCTTCCCTCGGTCTCCCTCCCCTCTCTCCCTCCCCCTTCCCTCTCTCTCTTCTCTCTCTATCCCCCCCTCCCTTCCCTCTCTCTCCCTCCCTCCCTTCCCTCTCTCTCTTCTCTCTCTATCCCCCCTCCCTTCCCTCTCTCTCCCTCCCTCCCTTCCCTCTCTCTCCCTCCCTCCCTTCCCTCTCCCTCCCTTCCTTCCCTCTCCCTCCCTTCCTTCCCTCTCTATCCCTCCCTTCCTTCCCTCTCTCTCCCTCCCTCCCTTCCTTCCCTCTCTCTCCCTCCCTCCCTCCCTCCCTTCCCTCTCTCTCCCTCCCTCCCTTCCCTCTCCCTCCCTTCCTTCCCTCTCTATCCCTCCCTTCCTTCCCTCTCTCTCCCTCCCTCCCTTCCTTCCCTCTCTCTCCCTCCCTCCCTCCCTTCCCTCTCTCTCCCTCCCTCCCTCCCTTCCCTCTCTCTCCCTCCCTCCCTTCCCTCCCTCCCTTCCCTCCCTCCCTTCTCTTACTCTCTCCCTCGCACACCCTTCCCCAATCCCTTTTTTCTCCAAGACCCTCTCTTTTTCTTCCTCCCGTTTTGTGTCACTCTTATTTATCCAAAAACAAACCGACCAAGTCTCTCGCCCTCTATCTCTCTGTCCTTCCCAATCATTCTTCCTTTTCACCCTCGGTTCTCTCTCTCTCTCCTTACATGGTTGCATCTTTCGGGATCGGTTTAACGTAATCGTCACAGCTACTGTTGCTTGGGGAAATGGTTTGTTTTGAATTTTATATAATCGGTAGTTTTAACAGATTTACAAACGTTTAGTTTAATTTTTGCTGCTGAATTGTAATTTTTCATCCTTTTTCCAATTTAAAAAATCCGTTTCTCGGTTTAGTTTTAGAAGGTAAAATATGCAAATAGCGTAAATTGGCCCATGCGAACATGCTTGCGTTTGTTTTGTTATGAATATGAAATAAAAATTCATATTTGCTCCGATGTATATCTTACCGAGGGATGACAAACTTAGGTGAAACAGTTTGAATTGATAGTTTTTTAAATTATACAAATCATCATAGGTGGATTTCTAATTTTTTTATATCTTAGCCGTAATGTTTCCAATTTGGAAATCATCAAAAATATATCTTTTAATTTAGCTACAAATTACGATAGAAATCCCGAGTTATCATAAAATTACTGAAGATAAATTATAATCAAATGAACTCGGAAATAATTGCACTGAGTATTATATAAAGTGAACTTAATATCATACCGTTCGACGTTTATTTTTCTTAAAATTGACGTTTATTTTTTATAAAAATCCTCAACGAATATCGTTTATTTTAATACATTTTCTCGATTTTTATCAATATAAATTACAGAAATTGGATTCTTCCAATTAAATTTATACTGAAACTTGATGCATATATTATAATAAGACTTCTTGCATGCCGGATTTTTATTGCTCTCTAAACTTTGGTGAATGTGTTGTTGTTGGCATCGCCCACCAGCCCGGAACAGCAAATTTTTCTGAATAAATCCCAAGTAAATTTTACTCGTTAAATCGCGCCTCTTATTCACGCAATCGAGATCATTCAATAACAAAATTAATGTGACGCTAATATAGTACACAACCAAATACATATATGAATATTTTGAAGAAATGATATTATCTTGTTTAGTAACAAACGATGATTAGTGTACAAAAAAGCACAGAATACGAACATTGAACGATACTATAGCATTGCAAGAAAAAATAAGCATGGGACTCGCACTCAGAGAATGAATTGTGGGTATGGCTACCAAAAATTGAAGTTTTAAGATCGTTTTTGAAAATACTATAGGGCAGGGCTCCAGGAATATACTCGTAGTAATAGATTTTTAACCTAACCAACCACGAAATGAGTTATGGGCGTGTGGATTTTGTCAATCGGGGAGTAGGATTTTGTAATACTTTTGAGATGTGCTTTAGGGATATTTGGCGATCAGTATTAATTTAGTTTGGGAAAATCTTTGTTTTCGCATCTTGGAGGTTGTCGGCAGAAGTCATAAGACTCTTGAGTAAATTATGTTTGGAGACTGATCATATGCCTAGTGTAAGCGACTAAAGGCGCGTAGAGATTATCAGATAGGGTCGAGATTAAAGACAGTGCAATAAACCGATCATAATGTTTTGTCTAGTATCCGAGTTAGCTCAGTATGGATCCTTAAGATACTATAAGGAATCTTAGAAAAGGTATGGAATACCGAATGGAGTGTGGTTGTCTGATATGACAAATGCCGATTTTCTCTTTTGTTTTTGACGTTTGGCGCTAAAATATGTTAAATTTGAGTGTGATAAAGCAAATTTAAAAATCCTGACGAATAATTTCATAGAAAATTTAGTAATGAAAAATCTACACTTAACCGAGGACAATTCATTTTCGTCCATTTTGAAATTTTTACGAATTCGATGTTTATCGACATTTATCGATTTAAATCGAATCCTACCAAGCCTAGTTATACTTTTATGTGACATGTAGTGGGTATTTGCCTTGTATTGTCTTAGGTTTCATGTCTTTATATTCAGGTTTAAAAGTAATACCTTATGACGTGAATACGGTTCTTGTTAGATGTGGTGGAGCAATGCGTATATTGATGTCAAGATCCCTTCTTCCAATCATTTGTCCATCGTTGTTGATGATAAGCTCTAGGTTATCTCTGTAAATACAATATTCGAGTTTTGATTACCAATTATTGTTTTATTTATTTAACTGGAAATTCATTGAGAGGACGCAGATAAGGCGTTGGAAAGAACTGAAAATTTGCACCTTCTAACAGAATTAAACGATAAGGAAAAAGAGAAGGGCTCTAGATAGATTGATTGGGGTGGACTAGCAAAAAGATAAAAGGATTTCAGTGCTAACCGCGCAATCGGAGGCAACCCTCAATACAGCCTTCGATCAGGAAAATTTAGAAATTGCGGGCAAGTTAATCACTGCCAAAATTAATTAACGGCGTTCTTTTTTTATAAAATTCCATAAATTCCTTTTCTTTGCGCCACAAATTGTTTACACGAGCTCGGTGATGTGATGGTAATTCTGAAATTAACTGCGCATTCATTGTAGAAACACTTGGATCAGCTTAATTTCCAAAAATTTCCGCCCATTACTTTCATCCTCAGTTGCTCTTTAGCCTTATAATGTAGAGTATGTGTGCGTTAAAACCTGTTCTCTCCGTAACCTCGCTTCGTCAGGACTTTAGGGCTTCTGAAACTGTCGATCCGGATCATTTCACGTTCCATCGGATCTCTCCTCGCAGCTACGCAAATATAAGTTCTAGCGTTCGTCACATTGATCCGCAAAGGATACATCCGTCACGCGAACTATTTAGGAGATCTGAAAAATGGATAGATGGTGGACTATATTTTAGGCATGGGGCTTCTTTTAGTCTCTGGCTTCGGAGCAAGGATCTCACTCGCCTTTGAAGTTGGGATTAAGGAGGAGGGAAGAAAAATTCCCTCCGACCTCTCCCTCACCCTCTGTTCCCCTCTTCACCGCAGTATCTCGTCAGACGGGTTCCTCCCGTAAGAGGTGATCGATATCGAGGGTTTCGTGAGGGGGTAGTGGTAGGCCTGTAGGAGAGGGAGATTAAGGGAGGGAGAGGGAGGAAGGAAAGGAGCGGGGTGAGCAGGAGGAGCTGGAATAGAGGACACCCCGACTCGCAGAGGATTGCAAAGAGAGGTGGGCTGCGAAGATGCGTGCGTCGGCGTATGATTCTCCTTACCAGTTTCCTTCCGTTGCGGCTGCACGCGGTTATCCTGCGATTGGTAGGGCCGACGGGGGGGCGAGTTGTACGTGTTGTTAGGAGCCGCGGGTGGTGCCTGCCGGTGGCTGCTGATGAATGTACGGTTCGGTTATCTTGGGAGAAGTCGCCGTTTAGCGCTTTGACCGAGCGTGTGAATGTGTCGGGCTCATAGGCATAGGGTAGCAATTGTCGTGTTGGTTGATATTTTGTTTTATTTACTGCGGTCGATATGAGACCATTTATATTTATTTACTGTGGCGTAGGTTACTAAAATGAGAGAAGAAATGTTGCTCGATTTTCTCTCACGCGCGTTATGTTGAATTCTTTAGAATGCTGCGGAAATATGTTTTGGGAAAACTTTTCACAAATTGAAATTCTAAATTGTTTATATTTATTTTATACGAATAGCCGTTCTTACAAAAAATTTTGAATTGTATCATGTTATTTTCTCGTTCCACTTAGTTTATTTAATCAGTAGTTAGTTTAGTTAATCAGTATTTTTTGCAATTGATTTTCGCGAGTAATATTATCGGTAATTTTTGTTTTGCGTTATCTTGAAAATTGGTGTTGCCTTCTCCATATCGTCTGAAAAACTGACCTTTCGAGATATAAGGATACGCGCATGCGTTATACGAATGACACGATCCATAAAAATGGAGATTGGGTGTGATATTTGGTTATTTATCACTGCCAAAAGTAGTCTTTTTTTGTTTGTAAGCAACGTTTGATTTATTTGAGTGAACTTATTAATACCGTGAATGGGAATAAAAACGCTTGCCATTAGAAAGTTTTGCTTTGTTTGTTTCTCCGTATTTTTTCTTATATTATGATAGGATTATTTCAAATTCTTTACATTTATTTTATGACAGTTTTATTTGATTATTTTAAGATGAAGTTGAATTTTTCACGAGTTATAGAAAATCTGAAAATAATCAATTTTGACTCTTGTCTAACGGAGTAGGTGCTGTTTTCATAAATAATTGTGAATCACGTACCAATTCACGCCAACGATATTGAAAAAAAATACATATTCCATAATTTTTAAAAACTTGATTCCTTATTTTATAATTCCTTATTATCCTAAACCAGGGATTTCAAACATTTTTTGCTCGCATACGAAAATGACAAAAATTTGCTTTTCTTTTCTAGCTTATGTGCCAATCTAAAATACATACACATCCAAAAAGATATAATTTTATGATTTAACTATGATAATTCAATCTCAGAGCTCAGAAAACAATAGATTGGTAGCATAAAATTATATTTATCATGTAATAAAATCATTGTCCCAGATCATTTATGACTGTACGACAGTTATAAAGCTACGAGCATCTCGTTCTAGGGCATAAAGTCAATATTAGCTAGTTATTTTATTATCATAATTGCAATTGTGTCAGAAATGGAAAAATATTAAGGAGGCAGTCAATAAGCAATATCTTTTCTGTTGCGTGCCAACCAAAATCGTGTTGCGTGTCAAAAGTGGCACGCGTGCCATAGGTTGCCCATCCCTATCCTGATCTCTTTCTCGTCGCAAATAGGTTTCCCTATTAAGAAAAGGCTAAGTAAAAATCAGGCTGAAATAGTGCTCTTTCCCTCCACTCTATCGCTCTTTCTCTCGGATAGAGCCTTGAGGTGTCACCGCAGACACGGATGAGGTGCCTCCGCGACTGCCTCCCCGTTCGATTCCCGACGTCTCTCTCTCTCTCTCTCGCGTCCCTTTAAAGGATAGGCTTGATTGGCGTGAGCCGTGATCGCAGCGAGTGAGAGCGCCTCTAAGGAGACGACAGAGAGAAAGGAAGTCGTGGAAAGGAAGGAGGAGCGAGTGGTTCGATCGAGAATGACTTCCGTGGCCTACCAGAGGCGTCGCTCGCTTCAATTAGTGCGGAACCTCGGATGCGAAAGCTTTTCTATCTTTTGATTTCTCATTTTTTTCCATTTCTATACCTAACGGTTTCAAACCTTTGCTTTGGCAAAATTATTGTTGGGGCGCAATGATAATAATTGTGATTTATGTCGTTGGAAATTTCTGGTTACGGATGAATTGAGCGGTGACTTTTCAGTGGGCATGCTGTTCTTAATTCTCCGTCCATTAGCAAATTAAGTGTTAGATAATAAGCTTTACTGAAAAGATGAGGGTCCTAATAATTTTTCGTTGTATCAAATATGGAGTCGCGTGGAGAATACACGCTGGGGAATATTTTAAGAAAACGCAAAAAATATTTTCTTTCGTGCGTAAGTAGGCAAGAAGTTGCAAACTGCATGTTTTTTATAATAGCGAATAGATTAAAGACTTCAAATTTGCTAGGAAGAATATATTTAAATCTCAAAGCACTTGATTTCGTCGATTCAGACCCAGGTGTCTTCAAACAAACTCATGCAATTAAACGATCTCCAAATGGCATTTGGGTGAAAGAACATTACGTATTTAGCGAAAGGTCTCCACCTTCCATTGTGCCATAAGAGAGAATCATCGAAAAGATGAATCCGGTGAATGCCGTTGGTTTCTCCCTTTCCCCGCGGGGGACGGAGTGAGCGCTTGGAGCGTTTACACACCCTCCTCCATTCGTCACACTCCATCACTCTCCCCATTTCTCCTCTCCCCTCCCTCGCCATCAAATCCCACACTCGCACACGGACGTCGCGCATTAATCTATCTCCCGTTCCCACACTCGATTCCTTACCTCCGCTAGCATTTCCTCCCTCAACTCCCCTCACTCTCTTCTCTCCCCCTCCTTCCTCTCTCCCCCTCCTTCCTCTCTCCCCCTCCCATCTCTCTCCTCTCCCCTTCCATCTCCCTATCCTCTTTCCTCGTCTCTTTTCCTCTTTCCAACGTCGTTCTTCATCATCCTACGCCATCCTCCTCTCTTTTCTAGTTTCGTGGTTTGGATTTGTCTATCTGATTCGGTACTCGTTCTTCGAATTCATTAGCTTTTTTCTGAGAGCGATTGCATCGTGTCGGAATTCCTCTTTTGATAAACTTATTTTAAATGTATATAGTTTTATCTATTAATGAATGACTCAGGTGATTTCAATCTCTCTTCCTTATCGTTTCTTACGTTAACATTCTTTAGGTCGGAGGTTCCCAAACTTTTTGTAGGCAGTGCGCCCTTTCAAAGATAAACCGAGTTTCGCTCCACCTCCAACGTGGAACAAGATTTTATATTTTTAAATACGGATATCACGCTTGTGAACGTCTTTATTAGATGGCACTTCACAATAATCAATTTACTAGAGGAGAAATTACAGCCCAAACGACCTATAGACACTTACAAGTAGTTGATGTGTTTACTTAGCTGTTTTTGCGACACCCCTAAAAATAAACTACGGCACCCAGTTTGGGAACCATTGCTCTAGGTAAAGTAACCTGCGTGCTATCTTTTAGTCCCAAGCTAATAAATAAGGCTTTTCATTTATGAAGAATTCCGCGAGACATAGTTTCAGATATCTATAAAACATAACGTGTCGAGTATTCTCTCAAAAATGGAAAGGGGAAATTTTTGTGTCTTCAGGCTTTACGAGGTAATATTTGAAAATCACAACCATCTTATTTAATTTTATGGCGACATAGGTCTGGTCGCGTCATATCGCGGGTTTCATGTCACTCAGGTGCGATCGTCATCATCTCTTCCTATATTTAGACCTTGGACAGTTTGAGGATATGCAGTCGGGGGAAGAAAAAGGAAGCCAAGATATGTTTCGGTTCACGGCGTGTGTTCTCCTTGCTCCCGCTCTCTTTAACCGCACTTCCGGCGACACATGCCCCGCTCTCTCTCTCTCTCTCTCTCTCTCTCTCTCTCTCTCTCTCTCTCTCTCTCTCTCTCTCTCCATCTCTCTCTCCTCCTCCCTCGAGAAGGAGCTATAGGTATGCCGCAAACATAAGAACATGCGCGGATTTCAGCCGCGCACGGAGGGGAAGTTCCCTGTCATCTTGACCTCCCCCACTCCACCACTAACCCATCCTCCTCCTTAGGTTGTCGGTTCTCACTATTTACAGTTGCTGCCTAGACGAAGTTTTGCAACTATTTGGCAACAGTGTAGTTAGAAAAGGACCGAGACAGCGATAGCCCGTGCGGTAAGGAAGGGCGAGACGGGAGGGTGCCAAGTGGAGTGGGGGATTAGGCCACACCCACTGTACACCCAAAATGTTCTTTTGATCGCGGTAGACCTATAGAACAATCTTTCCCCTCCTATTCACTTCGTACCTGCGCTTTCATAAAATCAATCCATGTGTATCGTTTCCAACGCTGTTCAGTCGCGCGTCTTTTATAATCACACCTTGTTTGTGATTTGCATCCGTCGCAGCTCGTCGCCGTGTCATTTTGTTCGTGTTATTTTATCTCGGGCTATTTGTTTTGTTTTCTTCCTTTTGTACTTTAATTCAAAGCCGCGTAATAAATTTTCCATTTCTCATCCGAGCGGTTTACTGCTCTTTCTGTATTTTTGGACGTTAAGCGTAATTTACCGTTTTACCCGATCGTTGGGTCACGATCGACATTAAGGCGTGTCGATATCTCACGTTTTGAGGTTCAACATTCTGAACATATTCACTTTTAAGTTTCGGTTCCTCTTGATAATCCTTTTGGTCATCCTCGCGTTGCCCGTATAAAACGAGGAATTAAAACCTCGTCTTCAATATTGCTGACGGTATTGGGCGATTTTAGACGTTGAATAAAATCATAC
Source organism: Tanypteryx hageni (assembly GCA_028673005.1). Lineage (NCBI taxonomy): Eukaryota > Metazoa > Arthropoda > Insecta > Odonata > Petaluridae > Tanypteryx > Tanypteryx hageni. The sequence continues at coordinate 169,686,470 of CM054114.1, read as the reverse complement.
TGTACCTAGGTATATTAAAAAAATCGAGTTTCCGTCCGGGTATCTGGCTGTACCACCGTCGGCCGTCACGCTATTTTTAGGCATTTCCTGTTGGAACTAATTTCTAAATTTCACGCATAGGTGATTGTAAGTTGTGACATTGAAAAATCGACAAGCTCCGGAAAGTGTCCCGGATTCGATTCCAGAAACTTCTTTTTTTCCGTTTGATACGGGGTGTTTTTTATTTGTGTTTAAAATAGGTTACAATCGAGATACTACCTCGAGACTAGAAAGTATACACCCAAAATAGAATGTAGTTTGTATTTACTGATAAGAAAATTGCAATTATTCCGAGTCAACCCAAAAATTAGTTCTAACGTTACCCAAATCCCAGACAACGCTGTAACGTGCAGAGTCGTGTATCCAATATTTCCCTAGGGAAAACTGTTTGTATCATTTGTCACGAACATGTGGTTTCAGTCATTTGAAATTTATAAAACCGGATGGTCATCCAGCGTTCAGGAGTATTGTTTGTAGAGAGAATTTTTACAACAATAATGACATTTCCTGAAATTCTCTGTTCGTAAATGAATTTGAGTTTTTATGTTGATTTTCAATGTTCACACATACCAACATGTAAAATGTCGAACGTTTTTCGAGATTTCCCGCTGCGGAAATGCGAGTTCAGATATTTGATCATTTCACCCTAAATATTGCGTCAACTTCTCTCTTAATTAGCAATTTAAATCGTTTTATGGTATTTTTTGTATTACAATCCCAGGCTGATTTAAAATCGTGTAAAATTTTCAGTGACATCAAATCGTTTAAGTGATTCGTCATAAAATTGTTTTTCTCTCTAAGCTGAATGTTTACAAGTGATCACTGACGCAATAATTCTCGGCAGTCCGTTTTATAGCATTTTTTGTCAGCATAAAAACTTTTTCATGCGTTATAACTCTTGAAAGTTCTGATGCCTTTCAAAATCAAGGAATTATGACTTTTCCGTTTATTTCGTGTTCGAAATGGCTTTAATCCGATTAACAAAAAGACTAATCTTTGGTTTGGATTGCGTAGGTTTGATTTCGAAAGAATTCCCTTCACCGTGGTCTTCACAATGCCTTTCCATCAGGACAAATCTCTCCGCCCTTTCGCAATCAATATAGATATAAGGGAAAAAGGCATGCGGGCAACCACGGGTCTTACTTCTCCCATATCCCCATTCGTACCCCGTTTCACGGCTCACTGGCATCCCACACCCGATCCCTCGCACCCACCCTCACCCGATCTCCCGCACCCACCCTCACCCGATCTCCCGTACCCACCCTCACCCGATCTCCCGCACCGACCATCACCCAACTGCATTCGCTTGATATCCGTAGTTAATGCCGTCTGTTCGCAGACGCAAACTCATGCGCACGCGGATAAGTGCTCATAAAACACATACCAAAAACATTCAAAAAGACGATATCCACCAGAATCAACCTAAACACGCGGATGCGCGAAAAACGCACGCGGTCCTTTTTGATACTTCCGAACCTCCGTTATCCATTCCTCACTTACTGGTCATTTGCGGTAATTTTATTAGTCCTCGATTGCATGTGGTTTTTGCAGAATCAACATTTCAAGTATTTTTCTGATATCGAAAGTAATCATTGCTTAAACTTGTAATCTTAGTAATCGCTTAATAGCATTTTAGAATTCGATTTTCTGTTATCGAGTATTTGTGGAATAGTTAATGTGTGTTTGGTAGTATATTTTAATTTTTAAATATTTAAACTTTGAAATTATATATGATCTACAGGCGCATACTTAAAAAACAGTCGACTAAAATTCCAAAAACTTTGTGGGTTTTGATTTCAAGAATAGATATGATAAATGCAAAGGGAAAGTTATTAAAAACTTCCCGAGTCTTGCTTAAATCAGTAATGTAATCAATGTTCTCGAGAAAATAAGAACTAAAATTTCTCCCTTTCCGTATTAGTTAATTTTTATCCGTAGAGCCACGGCTATTAGAAGTCTCGTGACACAAATGTCCCAACATGGCGGGCCGAACTCGATAGCCAACAGAAGGCGAGAATCGGTCGTTTTCGTCAAGAGCTCGTATGCTCCTCCTTCTGTCCCTCTGGAAAGTCTCCGATGATTGATGAATGCTGCATAAACAGTCTCGTGGAAGTGATGCAGACCCCCACTCCTCCCCCTGTTGCCGTGTCCACTCTCCCCCCTTGCCCACAACCTCTCTACCCTTGAAGCCTCTCACTCTGTAATACCCTTCCTCTTCCTTCTTTCCACTTCTCATAGCCATGCGGTAGTACCATGCACTTGGGATTTCATATATTTTTAGTGTCACTCACGTCGATCAAGATGATGACCCTCGAATCTTTTTTAACCGATCAATCCTATTTGTACTTAACCAACAAAATATCGTTTGATAACTCAAGATTGTTATGGGCTAGCTATTCCAGTGAATGCTCTCAAATCGTGACATTTGTATGTATTTTGGAGTAAATTGTTTCTATTATTAATGGTATTAGTTTTTTTCGCTGTATGAGCTTTTCAGATACTGTTTTACACCTATTGTATTACCCTCATTCCTTAGCTAACATCTGAATGCTTTGATAAATTGTTGAAATTAAATAATTCGTGGACATTTGCATTGGTTCGAAGAGTACTAAATTGAAGCATTTGTCGTCGCCATTTGTATTTGAATACACTATCTGTGTATAGTATATTTAGGACTCTAACGTCGGAACAACGTTGGAAGATGAGATCAGGAAGTGTGCACGCGAGAATTAGGTTCGTTGCCAGAGGTCTCCTTTTCCCAAAAAATATTAAAGAATAGGTCCAGCTTAGGACATTTGTTCCAAACATTTTTGTCTACGACCCAAAATTTCAAATCACATTCGCCTTGCGACCCCAATGGTACCGGTACCTACTCAGCACCCCAGCAAATCGCCGTAGATTTATTAGCATAATATTAAATAAAACATTTTTCTGTATAAACTTCCATTTTTGAAATTGGTGCATGTAAAACAAAATGGAATCAATGAATCAACGGATTTCTTAACTGAAATTTTAGAAAAGTTTTCAAGTATTTTTAAAACAAATAATGCTGCAAGCTTGAAATTAATAGAAATAGAAACATGACTGTTTGCTCGGCTGATTGTTAATGCATGCCCCTCGTCTTTAGTGACTTCCATGGTGCTGTTGCACCTTTGTAATCAGCTAATGCAATCTTGGTTTAATATTGATGGAGAGAGCTGAGGATCGAGTTTATCTCTTGCCTCTCTTGGCGGTCCTTTACATTTATTTTTGCTAGTATCGAAAATTTACAGTTTTTCACTTTGGGACTGGGGGTCATCCGCGACCCACCATAAGGCCTTCGCGACCCTGGGTTAGGAAATCAGCTTTTTCTCTTGGATTCAACTTTTTGCTGAAAATAAAATTGGTTTCCTCTTAAATTGGGTTGTTTTTCATAAATTTTAAGGTTCTAAATTGCTGCTGTACTAGTGAAAATTCCTAGTCTATTTTTCCAGATAGGAGAAGGGATTGGCGCCATACCGATGGCAGTAGGTGCTGATGACGAGCTTTTTCTACCCTTTCGCGTAGTTTCCAATCATTCGTGAGTGGTACGAATGCAAGTCAGATTTCCTCGCTCTTTCGTATCCCCGGAAGAGGCCGCCGGTGGTGCGTTCTCATTCCTGAAATATTTCGGCGGTCTGTTTTTGGAACTGTCAATGAGAATTTTGGTGAGCGAATTTCCTCATACGATGTCGGTTTTCTAGCCATTTTAGTACATCCGGTTTTCCATAATAGCTCTATTTTAAGAATATAGATTACTCCATATAAGCCTGCTCGTTTTACTCCCGTCAGCTGCGAGAGATAACTGTTAGGTAGGCTTTGGAGCATTTCACTCCCTGCTACCCACCAATTTGGTGAATTGCGGGGTAGCATGTAGATGAATTGGAATAATTTATTCTTTCAAAATATTTTGAAAGTTAATATATCTCAATGTCGACCATAAAAACGACATTATATGTAGATTTATATTTAAATTTTGTTTTGGAGCGTATCTTTTTTAATTAACGTCATCAATTAATTCATTATAAACTAATTTTCAGTTAAGTTGCGGAACTATCGTGTACGCTGTATTGATAATTATGATTTATGATTGAAAACATTTTTTCTATCTTAAGCCTTTTTTCTTGAGTCTTAAAATGATACTCAGCCCAGGGCAGTAATCTAAGTTTTTATTATTGTTTCGCTCTATTCGTAAAATTATCAGATAGAACCGGAGGGGCGGGATAGTTCGTGCGACTCGAAGCACACGTTTGAGACTTGTTACACCGTTTAACTCACGACGTAAGTCTCACGTCAATTGTGGCGTTTTCTCTTTCCTAGGTATCTTGTTCTTCAACTCTTCAAAATTAAGTGGAAGCGGTTGAGTTTGGTCTTCCAAAGCATTTTGCATTTTCTCGGTCTCAGCGAAGTCCCGAAAGGGGTGTTAATAACATGATAGCCTTTCACTTGTCAGCATTTATTCCATGATTTATCGAATCGATACCTTCTGAGTAAGCGATCTGTAACCGCCTATACTCGATGATGAGGTGATGGATAATGTTTACTGAAATCCTTGGCTCTAAGATGGAGTTACTTACGTTTTTGGTTCCCTGATCTCTAAACTATTCCTCTTGTGAACGAATATGATTGGTGTTTAATTCTGAATGTGTGTTTAAAATAACAAAAACATTTTCTAAATAACTCGTGCTCTCCATGTTTCGTGGGCACGAGTGTAGGATCTTGAATCATGTGGGCGATTGTCTCTCCATGTTTGGAGACTTCTTGAATGTCGTGTCGTCGGCGGAGATTGCTTTCGCTCCTGAAGTGATTCGTCATGCGAATCGCATGATTCCATCGTTGAAGCTTATGCTTCCCGTTCCTCGTAATGTTGAAGTAACCTAGACTGTCATTAAACGCCATAATTGTCGCATCTTGTAGAATTTGATCGAGTTAATGCCGAATTTTTTCACGACTGAGAACGGCGAACCTCGTCTTAAAGTTCACTTTCTTTAATTGTTCCGTAAACACATTTCCCATTCGATTTTCTTATAGATCGTGGCAAAAGCTAATTTAAGCGAATTAATTACCAAAACCGCTTCAATTTGGAGTAGGGACGTTGGAACCGAAAGCCAAACTAGGCGATCGTATAGAGCAGTGTTTCTCAACCGGTGGAACGCGAAGGTCGTCTAGGTGGGACGCGAAGGTCGTCTAGGTGGGACGCGAAGTTTCCACGGTAATTTATGTTTAGTTTTCTCAACAAAATTACTCCAATATTAAAGGGTTTTAAAAAATGTCCATAGGATTAATATGGTTCTGAAGTGCAGTCGACATAATAATCCACTTTTTGGAATAGATGGGGTTTGTTTTTATCATTGCGGGACCAAGGTCTTTCGACAAAATGGTTGTTAGGACCAAGGATTTTTGACAGAAAGGTAGGCGGGACTCAAGACGCAAAAGGTTGAGAACTACTGGCCTAGAGCGGTGTTTTTCAAACTTGGGGCCGCGACCCATCACTGGGGGCTCTCATACAAACGCCAATCCTTTGGTACGAGTTGCTTTTTTATCGAGAATTAATGGAAACTGAATTCAGAACGTTTTTCTCCTCGTGCCGTCCCTTCGACTGGGTCGCGAGACGTTCCACTGGGTCGCGACACAAAAAGTTTGAAAAACACTGGACTAGAGCAGGGGCCCGCAAGCTTTTTTTTGTGGCGACTCAAAAATCAACAGGCGCATTAGTCGTGACCCCTGCGTCATATTCATTGTCATTATAATTGAGCATGAGGGTGCGTGTAAGGATGCGCAGTGCTAGGTAATGTATATTTATATTAGTATAAGTACCCTATATATTAGTTCTGAAGTGTGCCCGCATGCTTGTGTCACACCGGTATAGAAGTGGTAGATCCGGAATGGGCGATAATCTGAAATTTGGCAGGTATGTAGATACAATATCGGAAAGCCTTTAAATGTGGAATTGTCACAAAGTAAATAATTTTTCACTATAAAAATTTTCCCATGAGAAATATATATATTTCGTCGTCATATATATCCATAACATTGCTTTATGAAATTAGTTACAATTAAAATACGAACCTGAAACTTTTACAGCTGTACGGCCGAAAGATCGAAGTTATTTTTCCCGAAGATAGAATTCAGGCCGAGTTATTAGCAAAAAATTCGCCAGAAAAAATGGGAATTTTTCAAGATTTGAACAATGAGAGATTCTGATAACAGAAAATTTTAAATGGTGCAGCAGAATTTTTATTCACGCTCTCTATATTCTTTTTCGAAAATTAATTGCGGAGGGGAGCACCTGGTTGAAGGCTCGCCTAGGTCGCCAATTGCCTCTGTACCGATCCAGACCTCGAGTGAGTTTTATTTACCGTTTTAAATAGGGTGCAACCCTGTCATCTGCCGCCGAAAAATGCATGATCTCACGGAGGGGTTCGTCCATGCCGTACCCCTTTCCTCTGCTTTCCCTACCCTCCTAACCCTTTCGGTGGCCTCTTCCATTCGTCCTCTCGCTCCCCTCGACTCATTCGCGCACGGACTTGTGTTCTTAAACAATGGGGGTAGGCTCGTGAAACCTCCCTGCCTCTTGCGTCCTGGGTTCCTGGCCCGACAGTGACCACAGAATGGTGCTCTCTGTGCCCGTGGAACCGGTTCGACGCGGTGATCGTTTCGCCAGTGGCTCTTTCTTGTGGCTAAGAGAGGGAGGAAGACCTAGGTCAGTTGTAAAGCTGATTGCGTTCCTGTTCTGAGGGTTGAGTTTTTCTGCGTAGGAATCGCGAGGACCTGCCGTTACATCGCAGTGCCTGCATTGTTCTGCGATGCATACGTTTTCGGGTTACGCGTAGTTTTTTATAGTTTTTACGTGTCTTTTTCCTGATGAATGGTATCTGATTTTATATCGGATTTGTTGAGTGCCAACGAAGACAACCTAAACATAAACAGTCGAGTCATAGTTTTCATTTATTGGAAACAAGCAGAAATTGTGATATTTCTTTTTAATTTAAAAAGTATTCATTTTTCATCTAATAACTTCGCATAATGTGTTTGCCCATTACTATACGCTGATCTTCTATTAAAAAACCAGGAAGTTTATGAGTCATAGTCTTCTCTAATGTCACACATAATTTCCTTCGTAGCGGTTTTAATTTGCTTTATAACACGTTACTTCCGCTGGGTGTACTGTTGTAGTCATAAAATAGGTGTAATATAATATGCCAGTGGAAGATGTAGTCGTTATTTGTAGTTGTTTTACACTAATGCATCAACTTTCTAATGGTAATATCTACAATCTATTCCAATTCGAAATGAAATCACAATCTTTTGGTTTAGTTGAAACTTATTGCTTTATTGGTTTTCATGCACCATGTATTCTATCCATGTGCATATTTTGTTATTGCTGAAGTTATAAAGATAAAAAAGATCTTACGCGATCAGAATAACATTTCATACATAAGCTTTATGCAATTCACGTTCTTTGGACTCAAGTTTATTGTCAGAGGTCGATTATACCACGGCAGATTGAACTAAAATATTTCTCTATTACATTGTTGATGAATCGCGTTGACTATTTTGGCAAAACCGTTTAAAATATCGGAGGAATAATGATAATTAAAGGGCATAAGGTAGAATAAATAAGTAACGTAGCAACGGTGTGATTTTTTGCGGTCCCTGTTGCAGAGTAATTTCTCGCAAACCCCGTCCCGTTCCTTTCCACCTTTAGGATTAGTGCTTGTGCGATTGAGTGAGTGAATGTGTGAGTGACATCAGGTCCCTGGCGTGGAGTAACAACCCCTAAACCTGTAAGTTTATAATTTTTATTGTCTTTTGCCTTTTTCTTCCTTTCTTCCCCCTTTTTCATTGTGTCTCTAATTTTGAATTTTACTGTTAAGGAGTCAATATCTATTTAACGAAATAAGGTAGAATGTGGACAAAGCACTCCATCTCAAATAAGATCTATGTTATTCCTGTAAACGCTATTTTTTATCCTTGAGTGTGTTTGTTTTGAATGATACCCTTTGTAATTTAAGGATTGATGGGCACAAATTTAATCCACACTTGGTTGTATTTTGTGGCAATGTGCCCACCATTACTAAAGGTATTTCTCCAAACTACTGTAGCTTTTTCTCGAATTCCACTCAGTCTTTGGAACCTTCTTAAATAATTGATCTCGGAATTTCATTGCGTACTCATTCCGTTCTTTTCGCAAGTTTTTTTCTAGTGCTTTCTTCAATAACTCTCGACACAGCTGATGCACACGCGCTCTTGCCTTTCCGGATAGCGTTTACGTTTCAAGAATCTAAGGAGCGTCGGATTGAATTGACTAAAAACCTTTTTAAATTAGCATCGTTATATGAGTACTGTGTGTAACAATAACGATGGAGGTTGGTTTATAAAGTTTTTATCTATGCGCGGTATCTGGCAGAAACTGAACCCGAGATATATCTCATTAGTTGATTAATTACAATATCTTAGTGATTTTATACGCTCGTAGGACACGCATATTCCTGTAGATATAGATGCTGGCAACGGTGATGAGAAAAGGCGTGTAAATCGTCGTAGATGAAAATAACTCCAGCCCAACCAATGGTTGAGAAAAGTAGATGCTTAGAGAGTATTTTAGAATCAAGAATCGGTAGAACTCCGCTAAGGGTCGCTGATTTGTCCAACCTATTTGTGGTTATTGGACCTATCTTCGTTATAAAATAGATTCCAACCACTAAACTGACTTCGATATTTCATTTTTTCATCGTGCATTCTAGATAGAATTATGGCTTTAAGTAAAATGAGTCATTTGGAGAAAGGACTTACCGTTGAGTTAATTTCTTGGGCGACGAAATTCTTTGGCGGTGTCGTGGCAGAAGAATTTCAGGCTTTAGTTCCGACAAACTCTCTGCTATTTTCTTGTATGTGTTGTTATTTTACCGTTCCACGTTGGGACGAACGAGGAGAATGTCCCAACGGATTGGCTTCGCTGACAAGCTCAGTTTTACACCTTCGGTGGGACCGACATAAAGCTGCCTATTCATTTTATTTCTCTGCCTGCCATTTCCTTCCCAAACCAATGGGCGGCTCTTCCCTCTTTCGGGTTTCCCTTAAAAATACCTTTTTAACCCCTATGCCTCTCCAGGCTATGTACTTAACCGCGGCCTTATAACGTTTTATGGTTGTTTCTCAAGAATATGACCGTGCATCGGAGGCCTTCATTAGGATAGGCAAAGGAAAAGAGACCCTTCGGCTGCTTTTCGCGTGCTTTGTTTTCTCTATTGTATACGTTTTTAAAGGGATCCGAACGTAATGGAGGATGCTTTACTTCCGGAGAAGTCCGTGTGTCGGGAAGGTTGCCTACGTTGTCTACAATGATCCTGCCTGCCTCTTCTGTATGATGGCATAGGACAGTCAAAATAAAAAGTTGAGCTTCATGACGTTATTCTTTTTATTTCTATATACTACATAGTGGGCACCTCGGGTTTAAAATAAGGTATATATTTTGTTTATATATAAAGCGGAAATATGGTGCTTATAGAGGTATAAAAGAGGCTTCTAGGGAGAGAGAGAGATGGAGGCAGCGATTCAGCTAAAACCTGTTTTCGGACAGCAGCATGATGATGATGACATAATGACTTGACGCGTGTTAAATGTAAGGATTCTCTTTGTTTTAGGCTATATTCCCTTCAGTTTGTTAGCGAAGACCTGGCGGTACGGATTTTGATCATTGATATCAGGGAGCCTTGATAAAATCATTGACATGAAATTGTACTTCCTGTTACACACAAGACCCCCAATTTCGGACTCTCAAAAGAATTTCACTAATCCGGAATTTTAATAGATTAGTTGCCGCCACCCTGTTGAGACACTTAAGTCCCCTCTCTTTTGATAAGCATCGTGCATAAGGAAGTTGAAGGAGAAATTAAGTCATTTTCCCATTTTTCATTCTGAATAAAGATTCTGGGAAGTCTTTGCTTTCTGTCACTTTTTTAACTGCTCATGCGATGCGCTTTTAATTATGAGTAGCGAGTGAATGAGTGTTTCCATTTTATTCGTCGGACTACGTATTTCAAATCATATTAATCAAAAAATAATTAGTGTTTACATTGCATTTAATCTTGTGCGTAAAAACTTGCCTTCAGTTTTCGTTGGTTATTTATTGTCCAGTATGATTTTAATAATCAAAATACATCTTATTAATGTCATATTTTGCCATATCGATTTTTTACATCGATTTTGTCTTTGATTTCAATGGCTTTTATGGTCTCTGGTTCAATTGACATCGAATTTAAGGCACATCTACAGAAATTGAAATAAAAGTGATAAATAGTGATAAGTGAATCGATTTTCCGCATTCACCTGCTTTAATACCCTCGCATTGCAATCATCCCTTCTCAATCATTTGCTGGATGAATGCCTCCCTCAGATTTCATGATTCCTGTCTTCCCCTTGGTCGGCGGTTCATTTTCCCATCTTTCTTTCGCTCTTATTTAGTCTCTCGATATCTCTTGGAATCGATTCCATTACCGCAGGCGTCCGACGTTGGTCTGTTCTTCTTACGGCGTGACCTGCCCACTGCCACTTCCGCGAAATGTAGGATATGTTTTGCAGAATCCCTTCATCCTCGGCTTTACTCGAATGTTTGTAAAACACTCGTTTAAAATGGATCCCTATTGATTTCGTTTGAAAGCGGCTGGTTGGGATGGAAGCTTTTCGTAACCGAGTTGGGGCTATTGCGTTGCATTTTTGTCTATCCCCGATCGAATTTGAACTATTCAAGATCGTTTAAGTAATATCGTTGAGTTTCTTTTTGAAAGTTTCTTTTGCACATTTACTTTTCGTGGTATTTTACTTAAAGCAATTAATGCGTGTCTTGGTGTCCATCGCGAATTAGTAATATGCACCAAGGTATCAAACATTTTTCGAGAGAGGTCTCAAGCAATGTATGTACGCCTTCATTGATTCAATCGAGAGCAGAGGCAGTAATAAGAAGACGATTCCATTGTTCTCTAACGTAGTTTCTCCGTTTTTCTCGCCCTTCATAATCAGATGATAAGATACACGTGGTCATTGACTTAGCTGACCTGGGTTCAGGTCTCAGTGGGAGCAGCAGCGGCGATTTTCTGCTTGGTATCTTTCGCGCACTCTCGGCTTCATTTACGAGGTAGGGGAGGGGGAGTGGGGAGGCGGGAGTGGAAGTTAGGAGGGGGGAAGTGGGGATAAGGCGAAGTGCAAACTCCCTGTCCTTCGAAGGGGACGTTGAACCTCGAGTGAGAGAGGGAGACAAGTACCCCTCTCCCTTCCCCTCTCACCATCTCCCTCCTCCACCCCCCTCCACCCTCAACGTCTCCCTCCCCTCTTTCTTCGCCGTTCCTTTAGCAGTAGCAAGGGACTTTTATCCTTTCCAGCCCAACAACATCGCCGCCTCTGAATTACCTTCCTTCGACGTCAATTCTTTCACGCTTCCTCATTTATCGGAGTGTGCGTGCGATTTGTCCCTGATCGATAATGTTTGTGTCCTCTGAGAAGAGATTGTTGCTGTTTTCGCGAATGAGAACAAATCGAAATTTGTTGGATAAGATTTTCAGTATTTTATCCCAAGAGGTTGGGTGACCTGCAACTTACATGGGATCGTTATATTTTTATTTCGTAACATTCTTTTGCATATTGTGGTCACGTTATAATTTTTATCATTTACGATATTTTATTTTCATGGGCTAAAGATTAAAACTGAATATTGTTTTAAATGCCTAACAATATATGTAACCTCCTAAAGTTGTACTTTCGGATATTGTCACACCCTGCAGTTTACCGGACCGATGGGCTGCAGGGAACTTTTAACACTTTAATTGTAGAAATGGCATTTTTTCCGTTTCTTAAAAATTAATTCACCGAAGAGCGACCAAAATGATGATCTCGAGGCAAATGCTGAACGCTGATGTTTAATGAAATCAACCGCTCATTTCAATCCGTTGATTTCGATTGATTAAGAAATTTACTCTAACCTATTAACGCGTATCTTTGAAATGCGTTGTGTGGTCGATACTTTTCAAATTCCTCTTCCTAAGGAATTTCTAATCAACAATCTCGCTTTTAAATAGCAAATTCCTCTCGATTTATTTTGATTTCCGTTTGAATTCTTTTACATCGGTGTCACATGTTTTTGTTATTACGTCGACATGTATGGATTAGAAATAGTTTTGGCTTGTCATTAAGATGTCCTTAAACGTTGCATAAAGTACATTTTTCACGGTCGCCGTATTTTCAGAAAAAATAATTGGAGTTGGTTGGTTGCACTATCATCCTTCTTTTTAATCACCTCGGTCGGTTGTGGAAAGCATTTTTTCCCGCCTACCTGAAAGAATCCTCTCCATAATTGCCACCCGAGATCTAATCAAAGCCTGCTTTGTATCTCTCTAATGCAGCCATTTCCTTACATTTATTCGCAGGTGAGTGTTACAAATCGATCCACTTCACACATTAGCTTCAGGGAGATTGATTAGGCGCCGTTGGCGTCGGACCACGGTTATTTTTCGTGTGAGCTGAGTCACAGTGGCTGAACGCTCAACCTCCGGTAGGAGGACATGCACGTAAGTACGTATCGAAAAGAGCGGGTGTGGGGCGGGGGAGGGGCAGGAGGCCCGTGGCAAAAAGACCGTTTCAAGGTCACGTCACGTACGAATCTTTCTACAGAGAGTGAGAAAAAAAGGCGGATTAGGAAAGCTCTGGCCATCAAGGTCTGCGGGTCAAGTAACTGGCTGGTTGTGTGCAATGCAGACGCTGACCTGCCTCAACCGTGGTCGCAGGCCCTCCTCACGCTCCGCAGCCTGCTCTGCCCCCCCCTCTCTCTCTTTCGCTCCCTCCTCGCCCAGAAAGCGTCGGCTATAGAGGCCGGGGTGGCCGGCTATGTGAGTCAGAGGTGGGAATACTCGGGGAGGAAGAGTGCCTCTCTCTCTCTCTCTCTGGCGTTGCGTGGCGGCGTTGGAGCGATAGGACGGAAGGGAGTTCGCTCACAGATCTCGGCGGCCGATATACACGCGGGTGTAATGCGATTGTGCGTCGGGGCGAAAGGGAAAATTCCTCCGCATAAATCGATGCGAGTGGATGCCGTGGGTAGTTTATGGCGTTTGAAGGGTTGGAGTCGCGCTTTTTGGGTCTTTCGTCGCTCGATTATCTTTGCGGCATTTTGGTCGAGACCTTTTTTCATGAGATAATTAATGTAAATATAGGAGTTGGTAATGTTCCTCGGTTATTTCATATAATTTCGGTGCCCTTTTCTTATAACTTCGTGACTATTTGGTTGTCTTTACAAGAGTGGCAAATTTTCTAATTTATGCTCTGAAAAACTGTTGGATCATTCGCGTCAAGTTTTGCTTTCATTTAAATTGATCCCTATATTTTCAATTTTTGCATCTACTGATATATTCGAAAAATCTGTGATCGAATGGAAGAATACCGAAATTAATCACAGAAATTCATTGGAGTTTCCCATCGTTATTTTTATATTCGGTAGTGGAAATTACTATACTTATTGTTTTTATTCCAATGATTTAAGTATCACCAATTTTTTTAAACGACTAACTAGGTATAGAAAATTCTAAAATTAAATTTTATTCTGTAAGTGTATCACCGACTAAGTCATTTTAACCAGCATAAAGTAAAATTTTAGAGCATAATGAATCAAAAACAGAATTGTTCTCCTTTCCTCCGTTGGATTTTCTAACCCTTTTTATGCTTCCATCCTTACAAACTCAAAATGCTTTCTTTCTTGTGAGGATATTAATTGAAACAATAATTTTTAATAAATTTATGATTAGAAATTTGATTTATTACTGGACAGATGATAGTCTTTTTCTCTGCTGATCAAATCGAATGATATTTGTTTAGTCTCGGCTATCAGGTCACATCGTATTAACCTCTGGTGTATGCCATGGTGGTATATTAGAACCGCCGTTATTCTTAGCACGCGATTATGATGTTAGCTAATTCCGTTGTTTTTTAAAACATGTTTTCTATTTTCCTGAGCGCAGTGATGCGCTGATGCGGGCTTTTTTAAAAAGAAAATTATCCATACGTAACGAAAGATCTATAAAATTCCTGTCTGGTAGCTGCTTTAAAGAAGGAATATCGGCAGTCAATGCGCAGAATTTTAGCGAAATCGTGAGTGTAAGATTGTGGTTGCGAAATGGCTCATTAGGATCCGATCATTGGGACGGATCTTCTTACTCTCAAGGACGATCCGCGAACACAATGGGAGGATCTTTAACTTATCGCCCCCGTCTGCCACTCGCCGCGCATGCGCGCCTTTAAAGGGATCACGGTGATTTAGTTAGCACTTACGGGTGGATTTATTTGGATCGCTGCGCAAAACCCTTTCAGTTTTCATCATCGCTGACCGTGCTACGGAAGTCAGATTTGACATCAGCACACATACAGATGCTTGAACTACGGTATCGGTCTTCGCTGTATGTAATTGTTTTCTCGCGTCTAATCCGAGCCAAGTTTTCAACCAGTTCCATTCGCGCGCAGTACTGCGGTAATCGTCATTGTGTCATTTCGGCCGGGCATGTTCTTCGTCGCTATGAAACTATGCACCACTTTCTCTTTTTCATGCAATTCTGGTTGCCTGCCAAAATACAGCCGTCTCTAGTTCACTAGGCGCCGCATTATTTTTGCTCGGCTGCACTTCTCTGGCGAAACGTTAATCATTACTCTATGCAGTTATTATTTTACGCCCATCCTACCTATAACATTGTTCCAACATAAAAAGCATTGCAGCGATCGAATGGCCCACGCGTGAGTTAACATCGTCATAAATCGAAGTACTCGATCCTATATCAATGAGGCGGCTAAAAAACTCGAGTAAGAAACAAAAACGCTTTTCTATTCATTTTAATCTTCGCACACCGCTCTGCACATGGGAGTAGGGAAGCGAAACGAGGAACATTAGCACCTCTCCGTGCCACATCCTGTGTCTTAAAGGGCCTTCCCCCGACCCCGCGTGTGTTATATTCTGGCAGAAAAAGAACTCGTCGATGTGCTCCACCTGGTGAGTGAAAGTTGCTCCACGACGCCTATCTCATGTGGTGGGTGAAGCGAGCGAGGCGAAGGGGTGGAGGAGGAGGGAGGGAAGTGGGGGAGCGTGAAGACCGGAATGCGAGGCTGGGTTAACGACATAGCCACGTACTCATCCCTACCTTCTCTCGATATCCTCTTGCCCTCCCCCTACCCTCCCCACTCCCACCCTACTCCTATCTTCCCCACTCCCACCCTACTCCTATCTTCCCCACTCCCTCCCTCCTACCCTCCCAACCTCACCTACCTCCCCCTAGCGCCGTCTTTCTTCTCCTTGGGTGTTTGGATTTCTTTGTGGCTGTCTCTACGACATCCTCGAGAGGTGCATAATCTTATACTCTTTTCATGCCTCGTCTTTATTGGAAATTCCTTACTACTTGGGCTATATATTACGTCGGGAATTTATTTTGATTTATATCGGGGTCTCCTTAGGTATCCACACCGCCTCGTGGGCGTCATTTCGTAGAAGCTCCCACATGTGTCGGAATGCACCGATGAGGAAGCAAGATGCGTGAGATCGATTGTGGAGACATAACGATACTGAAGTTAGTTTTTCACGTGGACTTTTTGGGGATCACAGTAGGAAGGACGAACATTTTAACGGGTGTTGAAACAAAAAATATTCACCTACGCGCTCCAACTCGACTTTCTTGTCAATTTATGAGCAATTTGTAGATCTGTGTATGATCCGAGAATAAACATCATTGACGCATTGTGTCCCGTACAGTATCCAACGTATTTCGGAAGGCACGATAATGAGGATAAAATTCGTGACGTCTATTGTAGAACAGCGATACAAAGGATCTTTCTTCTCTAGGCCGATTAGGAATTACAATACGAAAACGATGAATGGGAATTGCTAGGGACGTTTGGTTAGAGGCGTAACTGGAAGATATGGCGCCTATGGCAAAATTTTAAGGAAACGACTTGTTTATGTAGAATATGATTGTTGCTACAGTTCCATAAAGAATGTTAGCGTTTTTATTAACAATAACTTAAATATTTGAGTATTAAATTAATATTTATTTATCGAGAAATAAACTTTGGGCATTTTTGTGGGAACGTTTGGCGCTTTTTGCAAGCGGCGCCTATGGCAAATACCACCTTCGCCATGCCCTAGTTACGGCGCTGCGTTTGGTGCATTGCACTCACTGCCATACACCATTAAGGTGATTTGCAAGGTATGCTGTAGATGTATGAGTCCTAGCGATCATTTCTCTCCACTATGTTAAACGCTGCAACGACTTAATGGATCATTGGCACCGTTACGGACATATACTGAAACTAAGCACCAACTTTTAGAAATGGGAGAATTGAGGTACCTATTTTGGTCAAAATTCAGTTCACAATCATTTAAGTATAAAATATATTACGACTGTTGCAATAGGGACATCATTATTGGTGGTCTTGGGATAAGCTTCCTTTAATTCCAATAGCATTTGAGAGGTACAACAAAGGTGCTTAGAGAGTTAGCTAAAACTCCAATAGGTTATGCATAGGTGAGTTGATTAGAAAAATGTCATCTCCGAAGAAATATCCTTATTAATAATTTATTTATTTTTCATTAGCTCTTAAACAGCACATCTATGGCTTTTTACAAAGAGTTTTTAACAGTAACAAAGACAGTCACATGCATCCATGCCCAAAGAAGGATTTGAACCCGCGACCTGATGATTGGGAGGCCGCAACCCCTCGAACACAGCCAGCGATTTAGTTTTGAACGACGGTTCCTAAGTTATAAATTGATGAAATATTGAAAGTTATGATTATTTATATTCATTTTCGGCGTGTCAGTTTACAGTGAGGGTTGGAAAGATATTTGCGGATTGTACGTGCCAATTTTGGATAACGGTGGGAGTCGACGCCGTTATTTGTTGCATGCAAAACGATAACGTCTTTAAATCTTTCATACCTTCCATAAAACGCTTAGTTTTCCACCTTGGGTTTAGGCATCATGCAGCTTGCTCATCGTTTTTAATTCTCGTGTCTAGTGTGCATTTATTGAAATTTGCAATGAAAAGGTTAGCCATTCCGTGTCCGCCGTCTGTTAACTCCACCTTATAATGCTCCCACTTGACCTGTTATCTCATTCGTGACGCTTTGCTACCGTGTTTCAGGACCTATTTCTAAGGGTCGTTAACTTCTGATAATGCAAGTATTGACTTAATCCTTACATATTTTCAAAGGTGTGCTATACATATTCCGTAGCAGTTTCGTTGCGTTTTGCAACTGACGTCACTTTGGGAGGCACTTATATTTAGAGAATTTCATTATGTATCGATTGTGTCGAACGAGATACCTTCTTCGGACGAAAAGATTTGTTTTTCTCGAATTTTTCAGTTTTTGACGATTTTCTGGTGACCATCCGAGGCGTACCGTTACATCAGCTGTGCCAGATAAAACGTTTTTTGGTAGCGCGCGTGAAAATAATCCGATTTCGACATAATTTCAATGCCACTTCCGGGATTTTGCTGGGAACACTTTGAAAATTGGTGGAAACCATGCGAGAGGGCCAAAAATAAATTTACGCTTCCTCGTTTTGCTAAAAAAAATCTGAGCATTGGTATGATTTGGTCGCCTTCGGAAAATTTTCTTTCGCAAAACTCCTTCCTATTATTTCGGCGGAATTTACTATTTTCATTTCTTTGTTAATGATTTATCTTACACTTGTTTGTAATGTAAATGCTCCTGTCGTAACGGTTTCTTATGAACATATGAATTTATATACCCGCCTTCGAAAATTGAGAAATCGAACTTCTATAATTTGCGTTTCGGTAACTCGAAGAAGATATTCTTATCTGGTTCATAAATATCGAAAGAAATCGCCGTCCAAACATATGTATTCAATCAGCCTTGTATGCAATTTATCTGACGCATATTATTTCCTCCGTATTAATCATCAATACTCTTATTTCGAAGTGGTACTATTTTCGTTTTTAGGCGCGTTTCGCTTCCAGCATGAGCGCCCATTAGCTTCGGTCTGTCCGTCCGTCCGTATGTCCGTTCTCGGCTTCTACCGGTCGATTTTCATGAAATTTGATGTTTAGGGCTTAAATTCAATGACAACATGTAAATCACACAAATGAATCGCGTAAGTCAATCAGGGGTACCGCTTGACTGGTGACAAAAAAGAACTCTCCGTCATATCTCGTAAAGTATTAATCATATCAAAATAGTTTTCAAATAAAACTTGTAGTATTAATAAATTAGAGTATTTCTTTTCCTATACATTTTTATGGTAGGAGTAGCCGTTATCAATAAAATCGATCAAGAAAGCCGTAATTCGCTTAGCGCTTAGAAAAATTCTTGCATAGCTACCTTAATTGTTGTCAACTAAAAGAATTTTATTAGCAATTGAATTGATGGAATAAAGCGATCCGAAGATCCTACGCAGAAAGGCATAAGCTGTAAAGTTGGGAATAATATAATATCTGCTATAATTAGGAAAATACGTGGAATTTCATTACGTGTGTATTCAGCATTTTGTTAGCGGAAGGAAATGCATTATCTACGACGAAGAAAATAACGCAAATATAAATATTAGAACTAATATGAGGTATGTTCTAAGTAATTTTCGAGTATTTGATTAGTTACAACGTTAGAAAATAGATTGGTCAATAAATATTCAATATTTCCCTGGTATCATTTCTGATATATAGTTTTGCGGTACATATTTAGTCATTAAAATTACGGAAATGCGTTTATTAATGCATCGACTTAGTAGGGGAGGACATTTCTAGTAGACGGTGAGACAATCTGTTCTTGGTGTTTAGTTGTTTTATGGTGTGCGATCGTTCAAATTATATCGGTTGGTTTCAAATGCTCCATCGTACAAAACCCGCCTATTTGTGTTACACTGTATACTTTCCTAACTTGTTTTATCCATAAAATAGAGGCTAACCAGTCCGTAATATCGCTTATTATAATCTTTTTATATTACATAAGGGAAGCAAGGGTTGCAGTAACGATTGGTGATCCTAATTTTGCGAGCCAATCACAGAAACCGTTAAAATTTCTCTAATATCCATCCTACTTCGTTTGTCTCTCTGTCGCCTCCATTCGCTTGTTTGCAATTTTTCTTGCCTTTCCTAAAATGCTTGGTAACTTTCTCGATGAGGAAACCCTTTTTTATCTTCCGAGAAAGACCCTTTTCTCGTCCCTTTTTTGTTCAAAGCTCGCCCAACTATGCAATGGACTAAAATTGTCCCCCAGTGCAGCTTTATGGTCTCGTCGTAAAATCTATCGGCTCGGAAAAGATTTTCCTCTTTGGGCGGGGCAAGAGGTGCCATTGGTTGGTGACCCTAATGGTGCGCGGCCCGTAACGACCTTGCCTCCAGAGTGAGATGGTGTTTTATGTGGAACGTAACGGATCCCAAAGTGGATTGGTTCCCGCCAGAAAGAGAGAGAGAGAGAGAGAGAGCGTCCTGTGTTGCGAGCAAAACTCCTTGAAACATTTTCTGTTCGCATCCTCTTTGGGGGTGTAACGTATCGAACTTCGTCACTGGGCCCGTTTTTGCTGAAATTTGCTGTTTTTTCCTCATCTTTTTGTGTGAATTCGTCAGAGATTCTGTTTAGGTTTACTTTAATCTACAACTAAAGACATTATTTTCATTGTTATACTCTTGATTTATTGAGGAGGTTGAATTTGTTGTAATTCTTTGCGGGTATTATTTAGCATTCAGTAATTCGAAACTTTGCCCGTTGATTGTAAAAACATAGTCATCATTAAGCGTAGTTATTCTTTTAATGATTTGCCCTGCCAATTCTTTTATAAATTATATTAACGTTATAATGCTAAATTTGTATAATTGTTCATATATGTAAAAATAAATATGCGAGCTGCCTTTGGTGTGAAGTTAAATGAAATGTTTAAACACCTTATACACCAAAATATGAATAAGTAAATAGTGGTGATAGTACACAGACGCACCTACCCGGTTTACGGATTATTCTCTCCAGGGACCGAAGTATTATGCGTACGAGTTTGCGGGAAAGTGTTTCCGCGCCAGGGACTCACACGCATGCACAAACACACAAACAGAAAATCAGACAACTACGCCAGTACTTATTTATAACCCTAGATGTACATTTCGACATCAGCGATGTCATCCTCGGCAGGAGAAATTAGGGAATAAGCGTTGACTGGGTGCGGAATTTATATAGCTGCCGGGGATATGTTGTGATTGGTGGGATGGGAGAGTTAGTTTTCCGTAATCCGGGTAGATGTGTGTGTGTGTACTATTACCAATATTTACTTATTCATTTTTTGGTGTAAATGGTGTTTAAATTTTTCATTAGAACATGCATTCATATGTTAAAACAGGAAGAATGTTAAGGTATTTCTGGAAGAGTTGCTTTGCTTAACCTTTCAGTACGATAGAAGTTAGCCACGCATAATTAAAAAAATTTGTAATTTTCCACGTGAAGTGTATTAATATTAGAAATATTTGCTTTTCGGTTATTGAAAATAGTCTATTTTGAGTTCGGGTAGATAAGATAGCCGGAGCCGTATTTCGCCGGCCACTCGGGTAAATACCTCTGCTCCGGAATAAACACGGCTCACTAGCGAGTGCATCGGAGTAAGTTTGAAGCATCTATAGCCCCAAGGGGCTGCTCTTCCTTCTTTGCCTCGGAAGTGGGTGCGCTCGGCGCGAGTTTGGAGGAGTGCCTTTCTGTCGAGAGCGGAGGTGCAGAACAAAACGCCTCGGGAGATGCGTGTTCGCGGCGCCAATGAAGTCCTTCGGCCGAAGTGTAAGTTGGGAAACGCTCTTTATCTCTCCGACCTCTCGTAATTGTAAAGAGCGTTCCCAGAAGTGAAGTCGTAAAGATGTATGTGCCTCGTGATGCTGGTGTGTGGATAGCCCGATATTATGTTGCATTGTGGGAATGAGACCCATCTCAAATTTCCGGACCCTTCGAGGGATTTGTTTTTGTTGGTGGGTTCGGAGAAAGCTTTTGATTCGGGGAGAAAGTATGAAGGGTATCGATTGCTCTTGTGGCTACCACGGACAAATGTATCTTCTTAAATTTAGGTTTAGGATAGCGAAAAAGATAATTAATGTAGTGTTTCGCTTAGAGGCGAAATAATTTTTATATTTATAACTTTTTGAAACTTATTTTTGGCGATTTTACATGAACGAAACTTCAGCATAGTATTTTGTTAAGTTCTGAATAGTGGCATAGCTACGCCTGGCATTAAGGTCATTAAGAAACATTTTAATTGTCAATTTTTATTCGTGTTTATGCATGCATATACAAAATGTTATTTTCTATTCAGTTATGATATCAAAATAATTATAAAAGTGCGTGTTTTTATTTGTTTTAATGTTATTTTTGTATGTATTCTTTGTTTATATTTCAAGAGTAAAGCTCAACCGTAATTCCTGGGTCAGGACGCGCGTAGCCGTGGCTGTGCCACTAGTTGTATATTTCTGCCCCAAAATAGCTTGAGGAGTTATTATCAACCATGACGACAGTTCGCGCAAAGTTGGGCGATATTTTAGGGCACGGTTGAGCGTATTATTCAATTTTCTGAAACGAAATTGTCACGAGAAAGATTATTGGAAAAGTAAATAAAATAAGTTTGTCCGAGGGATTGGCTCGGCAAGGAAAATTTGAAGGATTTGGGACTGACATTTCGCCATTTCACCGTAATGTTTTAAATACGACTTTTCGCGCATCGTAGGCTTCTTTTGTCGCGAACTGGGTTTTTTAAAGAGTAGTTGTAGGGTCGGTAGCGGAGAGGTTGCGAAGATGCGTTTGAGAAGTGCATTGAAGTGGCAGGAGTGTCGACGAGACAGCTTGCATGATGAGAGAGGCAAGGGAGGGATTCGAGGAGTGCTTTTGGAGGGGAGGCGGATCTGGAGTGCGGGGGAGGGGGGTGGAGGTGGGGGGAGGGGTGGGGACATTGGGGAGGGGAGCACGGGGAAGCGGAACATGAGAGGGTTGAGGACCCTAGGCCACTGTGTCAGCGAACGTTAAGTGACACCCACTCCCGTTCTTCTCTCGCCAGTGATCGCAGGCTTTATTGATTCGTCGATTGAGCGACGTTTTTCAGTAGCTATGGAGATATAACCATGCCATAATAATTCTCCGCTTGGCATTATTACCGCGTGCTTGAAAAGGCATTATGATGATATACATATCCCTCATTGGAGACAACTTCAATAACTGTAACGTGAGATGTGTATTTTAAAATTGCTGTTTGGCGAACGAACATTTAAAGGCATTGGTACAACGAAACTAATTAGTTTAATGTAATTTTTTCAATTATTTCGCCTTTGTATTAACGGTATCTTAGGCGATGGCGATCAATTTACTTTCAGGTTACAATTCTGTAATTACGCTATAGATGTTTGCACCACGCTCCTTGCGTGTGGAATTTCTTTAGATAAATTTTGCATTTCAAATCGTAAATTAACTTGCTAATAATTTATCTTAAGCAAAGAGGCTGAACCGGTTTAAATGAAGATGAATTTCCGCGGCCGAAATTATCGATTTTGTGCGAACAATGGTTTAAAGTGATTCATTTTCTCATTTATTAGACGCGTGGTTTTATATGGAAGATTAAAATCGTTCAATCTATTTCTTTTGAGCATGCGAGGTTAAAAGTGCTTCAACTAAATGTGTATACTTATTTTATGTCATTTATGTTAACGTTAAAACGCAAAGAAACATTCGATCGTAGATCTTAACTTTGTGAAAGAATTTAGTATTTTCTCGTTTCGGATTATCAAAATGGCGGACCGTAGCCGTGAGCAAGCTGCTAGTTTCGACGTTGGTGGCGTTCCGTTAAAGACGGTTACAGGCGTTCGCCCTTTTTCTCCGCCGAGGGCCGTAAATGCAGCGTCATGTGCACCATTGTCCCTCGAGCGTAAGCAAGTGACTCTCCGGACAGGATAAAATTACCCCGCGTGTGTGTGTTTGTCGCGCGTCGGTTTGTGTTTGCGCCGAAGGTAACACCACAATAGTACTATTACCTTCGTGACTTATTGAATGGCGTTCCTTGCCGTTGCTGTTTTTTTCGAATTCGTCCGTGAAGTTTCCCACCGAATAAAATGAAATGCATCTTAAAGGTAGATTGGAAATGATGTCAGCTAAATCAGGCGGAAACACTTTTTACAGAGTTTTATTCTTTGTTAATCTCCTCGGCTATTTTTTTCGCGTATTCCTATGCATGTATCGATCGCTGAATCGTGAGAGTGGGCATTATTATCTCGCCAAGTTTTGTGTGTGGTCATTGTGATTCTATAGGAGAGAGGTTAGCAGCCTCAAGCGTAATATTTACTTCATCGCTAGATAATTAAACGTTCTAGGAAAAACGCCTGTGCCTTATTCGGAGACTCGACGATACCATTTCGAAGGTTTTTATTAAATTAAACCTCGGTGGTGTCGAGTTTTCGTGTAGCGTGACGGACAAACACCGTCCCTCCATTGATAAGTGGCTTTGATAAGTACCGATTGCCTCTTCCCTCAGTCTTTTTGGTCGTTATATACTGGGACCTATAGATAAGCGCGGGCTCTGACGGGTCGTAGGGTCGACCCTGGGAATTAACGAGTGTCTCGGGCTTTGATGCCAGACCCCATTCGTTGCATTTTGGATTTTTATTGTGACCCACGTTAATGTGTTTTTATCTAAACTAAACAAAAAATATTAAAAGGGCGTAGCTGCTTTTGTGTTCGGCCTTCGTTATAGTTCATCATCTTCTCCGTAAAGGCTTAGGGAATAAAAGTAAAGGGTGAAGGGAAAGACACTTGTGGGAAAAAGGGAAAGACACTTGTGGGAAGAAGGGAAAGACACTTGTGGGAAGAAGGAAGACGTTATACTCCATTTAGAATACGTATTCGCAACCTCATCGTCTTCACACGCTCTAAGGCTGGACGCTATTGTAAATAAAAAGGTCAGTTTATAAAGCCACTCAATCTAAGAAAATTATAACTTCCATTAAACAATTGCCGCTGAGCTAGTAAATCCTAAAAATTCATTATAGAGAGCAAACAGTATACGTCTCACACGCTCTGGTCTCGCCTTTCCAATAGGCACAAAAGGTAAGTCGCACACGCTGAAGGGGTTAAGAGAAAGTTTTCCAGGACTACACCAGTGTTTGCATTCTTTGGTGTGTGTTTGTTTGTTTGTTTGGGCCCCAACACGTTTCCATATTCGCCGCTATTTGTTAATAATCTCTAGCATTTTATTTTACCAGTTTGCCATTTCCGTTTCGTGCTTACAACATGGTCTATATTTTGGTAGCCGACTACAATTAAAATTAAAAATCTGCAATATTAGGCCTACATAAGAATTAAGATACTGTAAAATCAAAATTAAAAGGTGGTGAATATGCTTTAACTGAAAAGAGTCATGTCAATAGCGATGTTTGTAAAATATTTAATGAAACGTGTTGCCACAAGCTAGGAGAAAGTTGGTGCTGTTCATTGTATTAAATGGGCACCTTTTGAGCTATCTATCCACCAAAACTGGGGACTCACATTTGAGTCGTCATCCTTGCAAATTAATTGCTGCACAAAGTACCATTGACAAACTTTTTCGCCCGTCGCATAATTATGGAAACTGTACAAAGATGTATTGTTTCGTATTTTTATTAAAATGCTATTCCACAAAGTTACAACTTCTTTAGTGAAATATATCTTATTGCTAGCTAATGATGTTTGGTCTTAAAATTAATAGACTAGGCCAAGAATACGCGAAATTCCATAATATGGATTAAATGTGGCGTTGTTCAAGTTTAAAACAAAAATCAAAACAACAACAGTTTTAATTTTTGTTTTTAATTGTAGCAACCCCACATTTCATCCATACGTGGTCTTGTTAAAAATCTTAAATCAACCTTTCATCGGGAGTGCGAGGCAAGATGGCACAGCAGCATAGATATGTTCGAGTCTGATTACGGTAATTATGAAGACATTCACAACCTTATGATTGAAGGCCAGGAAGAAGAGGGAATGAGCCACATTTAATAAGAGATTTTAAAAATTCAAGTTAGTTTACTTAAACCACATAAGGGAGCTTCTTTGCAACTAGGAGGTGATGTATACCCAACTCTTCCACAATAAGAATTAGCTAAATCATCCATCTTAAGGTCGAGGTTACTGACTTCGCAGATGTAGGTAGTTACATTAAAAAGCCGAACATGAGCAAATCTGAACGAGAAATTCATGGCGTATAAATTGAACAAGATTTCCATGTTTTTGTCCCCAAACTTCCGGCAATTAAGGATGATTACTCAAAGAGAACACGGAGAAACGCTAGGATATGTGGGAGCTTTAATGGGAGAGTTTATAGGAGAAGAAGAGTTGATAGCGAATCGAAAATCACTCAGATTTCCCACACCAACCCCCGCTCCGCCAGTCTGACCTTACGGACTCGATATCCAATCCAATCCAAAATCCTTATTATTATTAACTTAATTATTGTGTTTTGGCTGATGATATTATTGTGAAATGATTGTAATACGAATGATTAATGTAATGCGGAGTAAATTGATCTGGATGCTCTTTCGTGTACCTTTGCTGTGTTGTTTTTGCGTGGGATTGCGTTACATTTGCTAATTGTTCAATTTTTAAAATCTATCCGCCGTTTTGACTTAATTTTGATTGTAGACGCGCGTGGGTTTTTATTTTTCGAAACTTTTCGAACCGAGTTTTTCCTGAAGCCCTTGAATATCGACCGTTTGAAAGGCTTCCCGTACGTTTATTATTATTCGGTAAAATGATGCACTAGGTCTATTTAGGTTTCCGAATTGTTTTGCTTTCCTAACAGGGAACAGTCTCACATTATGTGGCTGTCGCAATTTTCTCTGCGATTTATGACTATTCGACTAGTTCAAAATTTGGTGAATGGATTATGTTTCTAGGGCGATAAACTTCGGCGAAAGCTAATTGGATTGCTTAAAATTAACTCTTTAACAGCAACACATACCTATTACTTTTATATAATCAACATTTACTGAGACGTGCTTGGTCTTCTTTGTACGCTGTGAGATTCCACCTGAAGGCTTTGATATTTATTTAGTGAAAGGCACTTGACGCGCCATTTCTCACAACCAAAGGCCAAAATTCTACTGCAGTGCGATGGATTGCGATAAATTGTTTTGGATTCCTCCTGCCACTTTCCCAGAATTAATTTCTTCTCGATTAAACCCTGGAAAGTGTTTAGCGCATGTTTATAATTTGTTAAAATCGGAATGTTTTACATTCGATTTTAATGATTGAAATTCACTTCTGAATTTTTGTAAAAATTTTAATTCGGCAGTTGCCTTGAATTTGTTTCCATTCGATTCACGGATGATCTGGGTGACGCGCGGCCATAAAATTCATTCGTTTTATGGCCACGGGAATTATCCGGATGATCTTCTGCATAGGGACCATAGGGCAAACCGGATAATACATTTTGGTGAACCGATTCATTACAGAATATGTAACGCTTGGTAGTTTCAAACTCTATTCGCCAATTCGTCTTTCCCAAAAATTTAATGATGTATTCAATCAAAATATCGTTAAAAATTTTATAACTAAGTTCCTTTTATTCTTTAAAGTCACGGTAAATTAATTTCGATATAATTTCGCTTTAAGGCATCATTCCAGAGGATTATTCCTTAAATTAAGGGTTCCTTATGATTGCTTATAGCATCTCTGTATTTACGCTGCTTATTGAACGATTATTTTAGATACCAGGCGACGATAAAAATCAATTTAGCAGGCGAAATGATTAATTTACGACGAAGGCGAGATGGATGATCTCAACGTTTTGTAGATTACATGTATGCTCACGTAATTTCCGAATTATTTGTGGAATTTTTGGTCTCGCTAATTAAGGTACAATAGCTTTATTATTATTTTCTGAGCACGAAGCGTGTTAGTTATTATCCTGTGCAATTTTGCGTTTTGTATCGGTAACTTTTATAAAAATGAAGAATATAATGTGATAAATCAACACCCACTATAGTTGAAGCAAAAATGGTTGTCGAATTTTAGTGATTTCGTTGTGTCCGAAAGGTTTGACTAAAAATGCGTGTTGATTTACATTTATAATTAATATACAGTCAGTTTTGTCGGCGATCAT
The DNA here is from genome assembly GCA_028673005.1 of Tanypteryx hageni. NCBI lineage: Eukaryota > Metazoa > Arthropoda > Insecta > Odonata > Petaluridae > Tanypteryx > Tanypteryx hageni. Next base: position 169,659,286 of record CM054114.1, on the reverse strand, counting down.
CGCTTTGGGTCCTCGGCATCCATGTCGTCTCTATCTATATAAAAATCAATCTGTCTGGCTGGCTGGCAGGGAGTCTGCCGTTTCCTTCAAATATTTCTCGCTTAATATCTTCGGATCTACTAAGCCTAACGAGCTGAAATTTTCACAATCGTTAAACCCCCATGAGATGGTTACTAGTAAAAATCAAACATCTCGGAAAAAGTCCAGGATTCGACTCCGGGAGACAATTATATTTTCCCATAAGTTTACACGGTATTTTCGATTTTTGAAGGTGCAAGATTTTTTCTTTCATTCATCAAAATACGTAAATATCGACCAATTTTCTCCATTATTTCTTTATTAGACGGCTAAAACCATAAAATATCTTATTCTTGCGATATTTATATGTTATACGGAGGAATTTGTCAGAAATACGCATTTATTTTCGAAACTTTATCGCGTTTTCGTACTTTCCGGGTGTTGTCAAGGCGTCCCGCATCGTTGCCTCCGATTGAATTAGCGTCTATTAAACCTTCAAATAGACGAAAGAATTGCGTTATTCGCTTCGCGCTTTTTATGAAGCATCGAAATTATTGTTACAGCAGCGTCAAACGTAATTGATTGCAACTTAATTCATTGCAGATAAGTTTGATTGTATGGTTCACCCGTGTGTATTGCAGGCAGAAAATTTTGGATTTTTTAAAAAGTGGTAACCCCCAGAGTGCACCAATCCTTTTCAGTGTTACATTTGTGCCAAAGTTGAAGAATAAATCCAGGTTAGATTTTATTTTAGATTTTAGCCCACGTAACTTAACTATCCTAGCATCTGGAGGAAAAACAACAAATATTGTTTGCAAGGAAGTATTATAAACGAAAGTTAAAGAATGATGATATATTACTATTTTAGATTATTTTCAGTCAGCCTCCGGTATCTGTTTTATTTCGTTCTCGGACTTCTTTTTCAGTTATGTTATTTTAACCTTCAACAAAATAAATACTGTGCCGCTCTAATATCCCGAGCGAAGCCGGGTTCATCTGCTAGTTATGTTATATAATACATATTTAACTCATTCTCGATGTCGTCTGCTGCCTATCGGTTGATTGCCCGTGCTTTGTTTTCAAAATACCCCTCACAGTAGGAATTCATCGGGATGGAATTACGTTAAGTTCGACTCGCCTTTGAATGTACCCGACTGCACGGTGTCACAGTGTCACCCGCAGCGTCGGAATTTAACCCTTGTCGGTGGGAATCTGCCTCCTCGCGATCGCAACGGACGCAACAAATACCGACGAGATTAACTTTCACGAGACGTGCGCTAGCTCAAAGTCCCTTCGCGTTTTCTTCTTCCTCGGTGCGTGCTTCCTTGAATGGCGAAGGAGCGATCAAACTTCGCAGTCGAAACACAAGAGCTCTTCTCCTTCCTCTTCTCACCTCTCTCGGATTTCATTTCGAAGAGGCTTTTCCTAACGCTCGCATTTTTTATTCCCTTCGCCGCTGCCTCACTTTGGAGCACGGCCATCCTTTCCGTCCCTCATTTTTACCCTCCTTTCGCCTTTGTAGAAAAAGGTGTTTGGAGCTCGCCTAAGTACACACCGGCCCTCTCTCTCTCTCTCTTCTCCCCCTTCACTTCTCCGCATTCGTATTTCCGAGGTATGGTGCCGCGGAAAAGGAAGGGGGGCGAGGAGGTGGCGCGGAGGGGGGCGGGGCGGGTTCGAGTTCATTCCCGCTTCCTCTATCCCTTCCCCTCCCCCGCCGTCTCTTCCTTCCACTCGGCTCCTCCACGTGGAGCCCATACCCAAAGAGGCAGCAGCTATTCACGCTCTCTTCCCCTCCCTCCTCCTTCCCCCTACGGATTCCTCTTCCCCTCCTCTTCCTTTCTTCTCCCCTCCGTACTTAGAGGGCTCCCTCCCCTCCTAACACACCCACTGCTTTCATTCTTCACCCCAAGCCTCTCCCTCCTCACCCCCCACCTTTTCTCGACAGTCAGTCGTCTCCCTTCTCCTTCCGCCATGTTGAGAGGGGTTGAGAATGGGGAGGGGGCGGGAGGGGAGGTCGGTGGGGTGGGAGATCCTTCTCCTGCCGCCGCCGCCGCTGGAGGGGCGGGAGAGATGGGCAGGGTGGTCGAAGAGACCGATGGTTGGTTGGCTGTTCGTTGCGACTCGGGAGGGGAGGTGGATGAGGGAGCGGAGGGGGGAGAGGAGAGGTGGGGAAGCAACGCCGTGTTCTCAGTCTGTAACGAGACTGCAGAGAGGTTGAAGCTGTTGGCCTTCGGCCCTCTTTGTGTCCATCTAGACCGGACACGGACGATACTCGCTCCACCCGCCACCCCACCCTCCCCCCTACTAAATGCCTGTGAAAAACTGAAACGGTTCCGAAGGCGTCCAATTTTCGGAAAAAGAGGGATTTCGGCTGCGGCGAATGTGATAAATCTTGTGTTGATTCGCTTTACGATCTCTGTGGTGTGCAGTGGACCTGGGTGGTAGCGAGGGAATACGTCTCAGGTTTAATTTCTCGTATCCCTCGCATGGTGGTGGTCTGTCGGTTCGACCTGATCGGTCGAGGAGCGTGGGCGGCCGAAGATCCTTGTGTTATGTTGCCGTTCGACGCCTCCTTCGTGCCGCGGCTACAGGATTCCTCCGTCCGACTGTCGTGAATTAGGATGTGGGTGGATGGCAGGAGGCGCTGGCGGTGGACGGTGTTCGCTGTGCAGCGAGGCCTTTGACGAGGGAGGGGGGTCTAGCGGAGAGTGGCGAGATAGGAATTAAGAGTTTCGCGAGATAATAGCGATAACGGCAGCGTATGTGCCGAACGCTAACCTCGGACCACGCTGTTATAATCGAGATTTTCGTTCATGTGCCTATTTGCCGTTGCGGCACGATCGATCCACGCAAGCCTTGCAACGGCCGCCTTTTTCAGCGAAAACATCCAATGCTGGTGGTTTTTATTCCACGGAATTAGTAGATGTAGATGCGAGCCATTTTCCGACCAGAGACGCTTTGATGTAGGAAGTCGCGTGTTTTTTCGACTTCCGCTCTCTTCGGGGAAGGAGTATTTGGTCATACTCGGAGATGAATCGTCGACTCGCGACGGGCCGTAGTTTTTTGTCGACTCGGTCGTAACGCCCGTCGGTGAGCAGCCATCCTCGCTCCTTGAGGTTTGCGTTGCGTGCTCCGCAATCCAGCACCGCGTGCCTAAGAAACTTGTAATCACTGCCGACTTTACGGAGTCTTTATCTGCCTGTCCATTCTGCGTCTCCGGATCGGACGTGCAAGAGAAGGGATTCCTTGTGCCATAAGAGGAAAAGGAGAAATTACTCCCGTAAAGAACAAATTTCGTGTTGTGCAGTAGTGTCTTAGTGTTATTTCTTGTGCATCGTGTCGCTCTGCAACCGTTGTTTTTCGGGCGGTTTTAAACCTCCTGCAAGGGAGGCTAGGTGGTGGTCTAGGCACCCTGCCTCCCACGCTTTCTGCCGTATCTCATCTTATCTCCCGGGTGTCGAAAGCAGCGGCAGAAGCAGCCGCGGGCATCATGGTGAGCTTAGTGGCAGCTGCAGGACCGGACTTCCTTTCCTTCTCGGCCTTCGGCGACGAGATAAGGTGAGTTACGCGGTCTCTCCTGCCCTGGCTGACTTCGACCTCCGACGGCCCCTCGGAGGAGGAGCGGGCAGGGTGGACGGACTGCGGGCGGCTGTCAATGCCCCCAGCCGGTGGTCGAACCCTTCCATCCCCCAGTGTCCTTGATGCGGCGCCAGGAGCATTCCGTAAATCCCCCGGCGATGGCCGTTTGGCAACCACGCATGCGGACCCAGGTTTCTTTGTCGTCTACTTCCTATCCTTTTCTCGCGACGGTGCTATCGTGTCTAGAGCGAATGCCCGTAGGTCGCGTTGTTAAGTAGCCGCGTACATTAAGAGGTGAATGTTTCGTTTTCGGTGCTGTCTCGAATTATAACTAACGTCTTCGAAAAGTCAACGTCAAAAAATTGTATTCGAGTTGAAAGGCCCTGTTATTATCGGTCTCAATATCATTTACCCTTATTATTTCATTTTCGAAACATATTTTAGAGGCACTTTTGAGTTTTCTTGGAAACCTTAAATACTTATACTTATCATTGGTTGCCTCCAAGATACGGGAATATGGTAAGAAATTGCTTGCTCTTAGTATAAATTTGAGATTTTTTCTCTTAACAGATCAAAAATTACCTTTTTAAATTTAACTCGAAGTTTAGAATCGAAAAATTGAAGTTGAAAACATTTTGTGCGTGTATAATTACGGCTTGATGGATTTTTACTGTAAAAAAATTATCGTGTAGTTGTGGCATCATCCTGCGAAGGATACTGCTTATGTTGCCCCTTCGTATGCTATTTATATCCACTGGCGAGAAATAGAACAATTTTAAGTCGTATTTATACCAATTATTTTACAAATATTGTCATGATCACTATGTAGCAGATAAAAGTTTAATCCTCAGTAATGGAAAGTAATTATTTTCCGTCTCCGCCTCTGTCTTCCGTAGGATTCAAGTTTTTGCTAGTGTAAGAGGTATTTGCGGTAAGTATCACCCTGAATATTAATGTTTCACAGACAGAAGAAATGGGCTAGTCAAATTTTGAGCGATCTACTGAAGAAGCCATAGAAAGGAGTATGCTAGAAAAGAGGCAAACAGATTTGAAGAGAAAACGAACGTTGGATAGAGAAAAAGAAGAGGACCTTGGGAGAGATTGGGTGGGGTGAGCTGAGAGGTAGAATACTTAACGTGTACTTAACTTTTATAGTCACTTAAAAGGTTCGCAATCAATGTTTTTTTATTCCGACTTTAATCTTAGAGGTAACAAGTACCTAAGTCCACTTAGGCGATGATACACGGCACCCCTTACGTGTCATGGCGCCTTTACCACTCTTCTCAGATGTTGCAGCTCGGTAAGTTGTTGCCAGTGCTCCTGGTAGACCACAGCTCCGCGTCCATCGTAATGCGTTGGAATCCGAA